>OX632361.1:7853676-9053676 GCA_951751655.1 Ophion costatus | reverse complement strand
ATTGTATTTGAAGCAATATGACTGAAAGAAAGGTAAAAGCAGAGAAGAACGCGATGCCGTCGTGTCAGTAATGTCCATTCGGGTCCCCCAGAATGAGCACAATTATTGCTTTTATCTTTTTTTATTAACAAATGCGCCTGTTATAATCCCGAAATCTTCGTCATTGTATTTGAAGCAATATGACTGAAAGAAAGGTAAAAGCAGAGAAGAACGCGATGCCGTCGTGTTAGTAATGTCCATTCGGGTCCCCCAGAATGAGCACAATTATTGCTTTTACCTTTGTTTATTAACAAATGCGCTTGGTATCATCCCCAAATCTTCGTCATTGGATTTGAAGCAATATGACTGAAAGAAAGGTAAAAGCAGAAAAAAACTCGACGCCGTCTTGTTAGTAATGTCCATTTGGGTTCCCCAGAATGAGCACAATTATTGCTTTTACCTTTGTTTATTAACAAATGCGCCTGATATCATCCCCAAATCTTCGTCATTGTATTTGAAGCAATATGACTGAAAGAAAGGTAAAAGCAGAGAAGTACGCGATGCCGTCGTGTTGGTAATGTCCATTCGGGTCCCCCAGAATGAGCACAATTATTGCTTTTATCTTTTTTTATTAACAAATGCGCCTGTTATCATCCCCAAATCTTCGTCATTGTATTTGAAGCAATATGACTGAAAGAAAGGTGAAAGCAGAGAAGAACGCGATGCCGTCGTGTTGGTAATGTCCATTCGGGTCTCCCAGAATGAGCACAATTATTGCTTTTACCTTTGTTTATTAACAAATGCGCCTGTTATCATCCCTAAATCTTCGTCATTGGATTTAAAGCAATATGACTGAAAGAAAGGTAAAAGCAGAGAAAAACGCGATGCCGTCGTGTTAGTAATGTCCATTCGGGTCCCCCAGAATGAGCACAATTATTGCTGTTACCTTTCTTTATTAACAAATGCGCCTGTTATCATCCCCAAATCTTCGTCATTGTATTTGAAGGAATATGACTGAAAGAAAGGTAAAAGCAGAAAAGAACTCGATGCCGTCGTGTTAGTACTGTCCATTCGGGTCCCCCAGAATGAGCACAATTATTGCTTTTATCTTTTTTATTAACAAATGCGCCTGTAATCGTCCTCAAATCGTCGTCAGTGTATTTGACGCGGTACGACAGAAACAAAGGTAAAAGCAGAGAAGAACTTGATGCCGTCGTGCTGGTAATGTCCATTCGGGTCCCCCAGAATGAGCACAATTATTGCTTTTATCTTTTTTTATTAACAAATGCGCCTGTAATCGTCTTCAAATCGTGTTCAGTGTATTTGATGCGATATGACAGAAACAAAGGTAAAAGCAGAGAAAAACTCGACGCCGTCATATTAGTAATGTCCATTTAAGTCCCCCAGAATCGACAGAACCATTGCTTTTACCTTTGTATATTAACAAATGCGCCTGTTATTATCCCCAAATGTTCGTCATTGTATTTGAAGCAATATGACTGAAAGAACGGCGAAAGCAGAGAAGAACGCGATGCCGTCGTGTTAGTAATGTCCATTCGGGTCCCCCAGAATGAGCACAATTATTGCTTTTATCTTTTTTTATTAACAAATGCGCCTGTCATCATCCCAAAATCTTCGTCATTGTATTTGAAGCAATATGACTGAAAGAAAGGTAAAAGCAGAAAAGAACTCGATGCCGTCGTGTTAGTTATGTCCATTCGGGTCCCCAGAACGAGCACAATTATTGCTTTTACCTTTGTTTAGTAACAAATGCGCCTGAAATCATCCCCAAATCTTCGTCATTGTATTTGAAGCAATATGACTGAAAGAAAGGTAACAGCAGAGAAGAACGCGATGCCGTCGTGTTGGTAATGTCCATTCGGGTCCCCCAGAATGAGCACAATTATTGCTTTTATCTTTTTTTAGTAACAAATGCGCCTGTTACCATCCTCAAATCTTCGTCATTGTATTTGAAGCAATATGACTGAAAGAAAGGTGAAAGCAGAGAAGAACGCGAGGCTGTCGTGTTAGTAATGTCCATTCGGATCCCCCAGAATGAGCACAATTATTGCTTATATCTCTTTTTATTAACAAATGCGCCTGTAATCGTCCTCAAATCGTCGTCAGTGTATTTGACGCGATACGACAGAAACAAAGGTAAAAGCAGAGAAGAACTCGATGCCGTCGTGTTAGTAATGTCCATTCGGGTCCCTCAGAATGAGCACAATTATTGCTTTTATCGTTTTTTATTAACAAATGCACCTGTTATCATCCCAAAATCTTCGTCATTGTATTTGAAGAAATATGACTGAAAGAAAGGTAAAAGCAGAGAAGAACGCGATGCCGTCGTGTTAGTAATGTCCATTCCGGTCCCCCAGAATGAGCACAATTATTGCTTTCACCTTTGTTTATTAACAAAGGCGCCTGTTATCATCCCCAAATCTTCGTCATTGTATTTGAAGCAATATGACTGAAAGAAAGGTAAAAGCAGAGAAGAACGCGATGCCGTCCTGTTAGTAATGTCCATTCGGGTCCCCCAGAATGAGCACAATTATTGCTTTTATCGTTTTTTATTAACAAATGCGCTTGTTATCATCCCCAAATCTTCGTCATTCTATTTGAAGCAATATGACTGAAAGAAAGGTAAAAGCAGAGAAGAACGCGATGCCGTCGTGTTAGTAATGTCCATTCGGGTCCCCCAGAATGAGCACAATTATTGCTTTTATCTTTTTTTATTAACAAATGCGCCTGTTATCATCCCAAAATCTTCGTCATTGTATTTGAAGCAATATGACTGAAAGAAAGGTGAAAGCAAAAAAGAACTCGATGCCGTCGTGTTCGTAATGTCCATTCGGGTCCCCCAGAATGAGCACAATTATTGCTTTTACCTTTGTTTATTAACAAACGCGCCTGATATCAAACCCAAATCTTCGTCATTGTATTTGAAGCAATATGACTGAAAGAGAGGGAAAAGCAGAGAAGAACGCGATGCCCTCGTGTTAGTAATGTCCATTCGGGTCCCCCAAAATGAGCACAATTATTGCTTTTATCTTTTTTTATTAACAAATGCGCCTGTTAACATCCCCAAATCTTCGTCATTGTATTTGAAGCAATATGACTGAAAGAAAGGTAAAAGCAGAGAAGAACGCGATGCCGTCGTGTTAGTAATGTCCATTCGGGTCCCCCAGAATGAGCACAATTATTGCTTTTACCTTTGTTTATTAACAAATGCGCCTGTTATCATCCCCAAATCTTCGTCATTGTATTTGAAGCAATCTGACTGAAAGAAAGGTAAAAGCAGAGAAGAACGCGATGCCGTCGTGTTAGTAATGTCCACTCGGGTCCCCCAGAATGAAGAAAATTATTGCTTTTACCTTTGTTTATTAACAAATGCGCCTGATATCAAACCCAAATCTTCGTCATTGTATTTGAAGCAATATGACTGAAAGAAAGGGAAAAGCAGAGAAGAACGCGATGCCCTCGTGTTAGTAATGTCCATTCGGGTCCCCCAAAATAAGCACAATTATTGCTTTTATCTTTTTTTATTAACAAATGCGCCTGTTATCATCCCCAAATCTTCGTCATTGTATTTGAAGCAATATGACTGAAAGAAAGGTAAAAGCAGAGAAGAACGCGATGCCGTCGTGTTAGTAATGTCCATTCGGGTCCCCCAGAATGAGCACAATTATTGCTTTTACCTTTGTTTATTAACAAATGCGCCTGTTATCATCCCCAAATCTTCGTCATTGTATTTGAAGCAATCTGACTGAAAGAAAGGTAAAAGCAGAGAAGAACGCGATGCCGTCGTGTTAGTAATGTCCACTCGGGTCCCCCAGAATGAGCACAATTATTGCTTTTATCTTTTTTTATTAACAAATGCGCCTGTAATCGTCTTCAA
The DNA here is from genome assembly GCA_951751655.1 of Ophion costatus. Lineage (NCBI taxonomy): Eukaryota > Metazoa > Arthropoda > Insecta > Hymenoptera > Ichneumonidae > Ophion > Ophion costatus. The sequence continues at coordinate 9,049,799 of OX632361.1, read as the reverse complement.
ATGGTGTTCAGTGTATTTGATGCGATATGACAGAAACAAAGGTAAAAGCAGAGAAAAACTCGACGCCGTCATATTAGTAATGTCCATTTAAGTCCCCCAGAATCGACAGAACCATTGCTTTTACCTTTGTATATTAACAAATGCGCCTGTTATTATCCCCAATTCTTCGTCATTGTATTTGAAGCAATATGACTGAAAGAACGGCGAATCCAGAGAAGAACGCGATGCCGGCGTGTTAGTAATGTCCATTCGGGTCCCCCGGAATGAGCACAATTATTGCTTTTATCTTTTTTTATTAACAAATGCGCCTGTCATCATCCCAAAATCTTCGTCATTGTATTTGAAGCAATATGACTGAAAGAAAGGTAAAAGCAGAAAAGAACTCGATGCCGTCGTGATAGTAATGTCCATTCGGGTCCCCAGAACGAGCACAATTATTGCTTTTACCTTTGTTTATTAACAAATGCGCCTGATATCATCCCCAAATCTTCGTCATTGTATTTGAAGCAATATGACTGAAAGAAAGGTAACAGCAGAGAAGAACGCGATGCCGTCGTGTTGGTAATGTCCATTCGGGTCCCCCAGAATGAGCACAATTATTGCTTTTATCTTTTTTTAGTAACAAATGCGCCTGTTACCATCCTCAAATCTTCGTCATTGTATTTGAAGCAATATGACTGAAAGAAAGGTGAAAGCAGAGAAGAACGCGAGGCTGTCGTGTTAGTAATGTCCATTCGGATCCCCCAGAATGAGCACAATTATTGCTTATATCTCTTTTTATTAACAAATGCGCCTGTAATCGTCCTCAAATCGTCGTCAGTGTATTTGACGCGATACGACAGAAACAAAGGTAAAAGCAGAAAAGAACTCGATGCCGTCGTGTTAGTAATGTCCATTCGGGTCCCTCAGAATGAGCACAATTATTGCTTTTATCGTTTTTTATTAACAAACGCACCTGTTATCATCCCAAAATCTTCGTCATTGTATTTGAAGAAATATGACTGAAAGAAAGGTAAAAGCAGAGCAGAACGCGATGCCGTCGTGTTAGTAATGTCCATTCCGGTCCCCCAGAATGAGCACAATTATTGCTTTCACCTTTGTTTATTAACAAAGGCGCCTGTTATCATCCCCAAATCTTCGTCATTGTATTTGAAGCAATATGACTGAAAGAAAGGTAAAAGCAGAGAAGAACGCGATGCCGTCCTGTTAGTAATGTCCATTCGGGTCCCCCAGAATGAGCACAATTATTGCTTTTATCGTTTTTTATTAACAAATGCGCTTGTTATCATCCCCAAATCTTCGTCATTGTATTTGAAGCAATATGACTGAAAGAAAGGTAAAAGCAGAGAAGAACGCGATGCCGTCGTGTTAGTAATGTCCATTCGGGTCCCCCAGAATGAGCACAATTATTGCTTTTATCTTTTTTTATTAACAAATGCGCCTGTTATCATCCCAAAATCTTCGTCATTGTATTTGAAGCAATATGACTGAAAGAAAGGTGAAAGCAAAAAAGAACTCGATGCCGTCGTGTTCGTAATGTCCATTCGGGTCCCCCAGAATGAGCACAATTATTGCTTTTACCTTTGTTTATTAACAAACGCGCCTGATATCAAACCCAAATCTTCGTCATTGTATTTGAAGCAATATGACTGAAAGAGAGGGAAAAGCAGAGAAGAACGCGATGCCCTCGTGTTAGTAATGTCCATTCGGGTCCCCCAAAATGAGCACAATTATTGCTTTTATCTTTTTTTATTAACAAATGCGCCTGTTATCATCCCCAAATCTTCCTCATTGTATTTGAAGCAATATGACTGAAAGAAAGGTAAAAGCAGAGAAGAACGCGATGCCGTCGTGTTAGTAATGTCCATTCGGGTCCCCCAGAATGAGCACAATTATTGCTTTTACCTTTGTTTATTAACAAATGCGCCTGTTATCATCCCCAAATCTTCGTCATTGTATTTGAAGCAATCTGACTGAAAGAAAGGTAAAAGCAGAGAAGAACGCGATGCCGTCGTGTTAGTAATGTCCACTCGGGTCCCCCAGAATGAGCAAAATTATTGCTTTTACCTTTGTTTATTAACAAATGCGCCTGATATCAAACCCAAATCTTCGTCATTGTATTTGAAGCAATATGACTGAAAGAAAGGGAAAAGCAGAGAAGAACGCGATGCCCTCGTGTTAGTAATGTCCATTCGGGTCCCCCAAAATAAGCACAATTATTGCTTTTATCTTTTTTTATTAACAAATGCGCCTGTTATCATCCCCAAATCTTCGTCATTGTATTTGAAGCAATATGACTGAAAGAAAGGTAAAAGCAGAGAAGAACGCGATGCCGTCGTGTTAGTAATGTCCATTCGGGTCCCCCAGAATGAGCACAATTATTGCTTTTACCTTTGTTTATTAACAAATGCGCCTGTTATCATCCCCAAATCTTCGTCATTGTATTTGAAGCAATCTGACTGAAAGAAAGGTAAAAGCAGAGAAGAACGCGATGCCGTCGTGTTAGTAATGTCCACTCGGGTCCCCCAGAATGAGCACAATTATTGCTTTTATCTTTTTTTATTAACAAATGCGCCTGTAATCGTCTTCAAATCGTGTTCAGTGTATTTGATGCGATATGACAGAAACAAAGGTAAAAGCAGAGAAAAACTCGACGCCGTCATATTAGTAATGTCCATTTGGGTCCCCCAGAATCGATAGAACCATTGCTTTTACCTTTGTTTATTAACAAATGCGCCTGTTATCATCCCCAAATCTTCGTCATTGTATTTGAAGCAATATGACTGAAAGAAAGGTAAAAGCAGAGAAAAACGCGATGCCGTCGTTTTAGTAATGTCTATTCGGGTCCCCCAGAATGAGCACAATTATTGCTTTTATCTTTTTTTATTAACAAATGCGCCTGTTATCATCGAAAAATCTTCGTCATTGTATTTGAAGCAATATGACTGAAAGAACGGTAAAAGCAGAGAAGAACGCGATGCCGTCGTGTTAGTAATGTCCATTCGGGTCCCCCAGAATGAGCATAATCATTGCTTTTACCTTTGTTTATTAACAAATGCGCCTGATATCATCCCCAAATCTTCGTCATTGTATTTGAAGCAATATGACTGAAAGAAAGGTAAAAGCAGATAAGAACGCGATGCCGTCGTGTTAGTTCTGTCCATTCGGGTCCCCCAAAATGAGCACAATTATTGCTTTTATGTTTTTTTATTAACAAATAGGCCTGTTATCATCCCCAAATCTTCGTCATTGTATTTGAAGCAATATGACTGAAAGAAAGGTAAAAGCAGAGAAGAACGCGATGCCGTCGTGTTAGTAATGTCCATTCGGGTCCCCCAGAATGAGCACAATTATTGCTTTTATCTTTTTTTATTAACAAATGCGCCTGTTATCATCCCGAAATCTTCGTCATTGTATTTGAAGCAATATGACTGAAAGAAAGGTAAAAGCAGAGAAGAACGCCATGCCGTCGTGTTAGTAATGTCCATTCGGGTCCCCCAGAATGAGCACAATTATTGCTTTTACCTTTGTTTATTAACAAATGTGCTTGGTATCATCCCCAAATCTTCGTCATTGGATTTGAAGCAATATGACTGAAAGAAAGGTAAAAGCAGAGAAAAACTCGACGCCGTCATGTTAGTAATGTCCATTTGGGTTCCCCAGTATGAGCACAATTATTGCTTTTACCTTTGTTCATTAACAAATGCGCCTGATATCATCCCCAAATCTTCGTCATTGTATTTGAAGCAATATGACTGAAAGAAAGGTAACAGCAGAGAAGAACGCGATGCCGTCGTGTTGGTAATGTCCATTCGGGTCCCCCAGAATGAGCACAATTATTGCTTTTATCTTTTTTTAGGAACAAATGCGCCTGTTATCATCCTCAAATCTTCGTCATTGTATTTGAAGCAATATGACTGAAAGAAAGGTGAAAGCAGAGAAGAACGCGAGGCTGTCGTGTTAGTAATGTCCATTCGGATCCCCCAGAATGAGCACAATTATTGCTTATATCTCTTTTTATTAACAAATGCGCCTGTAATCGTCCTCAAATCGTCGTCAGTGTATTTGACGCGATACGACAGAAACAAAGGTAAAAGCAGAGAAGAACTCGATGCCGTCGTGTTAGTAATGTCCATTCGGGTCCCTCAGAATGAGCACAATTATTGCTTTTATCTTTTTTTATTAACAAATGCACCTGTTATCATCCCAAAATCTTCGTCATTGTATTTGAAGAAATATGACTGAAAGAAAGGTAAAAGCAGAGAAGAACGCGATGCCGTCGTGTTAGTAATGTCCATTCCGGTCCCCCAGAATGAGCACAATTATTGCTTTCACCTTTGTTTATTAACAAAGGCGCCTGTTATCATCCCCAAATCTTCGTCATTGTATTTGAAGCAATATGACTGAAAGAAAGGTAAAAGCAGAGAAGAACGCGATGCCGTCCTGTTAGTAATGTCCATTCGGGTCCCGCAGAATGAGCACAATTATTGCTTTTATCTTTTTTTATTAACAAATGCGCCTGTTATCATCCCAAAATCTTCGTCATTGTATTTGAAGCAATATGACTGAAAGAAAGGTAAAAGCAGAAAAGAACTCGATGCCGTCGTGTTAGTAATGTCCATTCGGGTCCCCCAGAACGAGCACAATTATTGCTTTTACCTTTGTTTATTAACAAATGCGCCTGATATCATCCCCAAATCTTCGTCATTGTATTTGAAGCAATATAACTGACAGAAAGGTAACAGCAGAGAAGAACGCGATGCCGTCGTGTTGGTAATGTCCATTCGGGTCCCCCAGAATGAGCACAATTATTGCTTTTACCTTTGTTTATTAACAAATGCGCCTGTTATCATCCCCAAATCTTCGTCATTGTATTTGAAGCAATCTGACTGAAAGAAAGGTAAAAGCAGAGAAGAACGCGATGCCGTCGTGTTAGTAATGTCCACTCGGGTCCCCCAGAATGAGCAAAATTATTGCTTTTACCTTTGTTTATTAACAAATGCGCCTGTTATCATCCCCAAATCTTCGTCATTGTATTTGAAGCAATATGACTGAAAGAAAGGTAAAAGCAGAGAAGAGCGCGATGCCGTCGTGTTAGTAATGCCCACTCGGGTCCCCCAGAATGAGCACAATTATTGCTTTTATCTTTTTTTATTAACAAATGCGCCTGTTATCATCCCCAAATCTTCGTCATTGTATTTGAAGCAATATGACTGAAAGAAAGGTAAAAGCAGAGAAGAACGCGATGCCGTCGTGTATGTAATGTCCATTCGGGTCCCCCAGAATCGACAGAACCATTGCGTTTACCTTTGTTTATTAACAAATGCGCCTGTTATCATCGCCAAATCTTCGTCATTGTATTTGAAGTAATATGACTGAAAGAAAGGTAAAAGCAGAGAAGAACGCGATGCCGTCGTGTTAGTATTGTCCATTGGGGTCCCCCAGAATGAGCACAATTATTGCTTTTATCTTTTTAATTTACAAATGCGCCTGTAATCGTCCTCAAATCGTCGTCAGTGTATTTGAGGCGATACGACAGAAACAAAGGTAAAAGCAAAAAAGAACTCGATGCCGTCGTGTTGGTAATGTCCATTCGGGTCCCCCAGAATGAGCACAATTATTGCTTTTATCTTTTTTTATTAACAAATGCGCCTGTAATCGTCTTCGAATCGTGTTCAGTGTATTTGATGCGATATGACAGAAACAAAGGTAAAAGCAGAGAAAAACTCGACGCCGTCATATTAGTAATGTCCATTTGGGTCCCCCAGAATCGACAGAACCATTGCTTTTACCTTTGTTTATTAACAAATGCGCCTGTTATCATCCCCAAATCTTCGTCATTGTATTTGAAGCAATATGACTGAAAGAAAGGTAAAAGCAGAGAAGAACGCGATGCCGTCGTTTTAGTAATGTCCATTCGGGTCCCCCAGAATGAGCACAATTATTGCTTTTATCTTTTTTTATTAACAAATGCGCCTGTTATCATCGAAAAATCTTCGTCATTGTATTTGAAGCAATATGACTGAAAGAACGGTAAAAGCAGAGAAGAACGCGATGCCGTCGTGTTAGTAATGTCCATTCGGGTCCCCCAGAATGAGCATAATCATTGCTTTTACCTTTGTTTATTAACAAATGCGCCTGATATCATCCCCAAATCTTCGTCATTGTATTTGAAGCAATATGACTGAAAGAAAGGTAAAAGCAGATAAGAACGCGATGCCGTCGTGTTAGTACTGTCCATTCGGGTCCCCCAAAATGAGCACAATTATTCCTTTTATGTTTTTTTATTAACAAATAGGCCTGTTATCATCCCCAAATCTTCGTCATTGTATTTGAAGCAATATGACTGAAAGAAAGGTAAAAGCAGAGAAGAACGCGATGCCGTCGTGTTAGTAATGTCCATTCGGGTCCCCCAGAATGAGCACAATTATTGCTTTTATCTTTTTTTATTAACAAATGCGCCTGTTATAATCCCGAAATCTTCGTCATTGTATTTGAAGCAATATGACTGAAAGAAAGGTAACAGCAGAGAAGAACGCGATGCCGTCGTGTTAGTAATGTCCATTCGGGTCCCCCAGAATGAGCACAATTATTGCTTTTACCTTTGTTTATTAACAAATGCGCTTGGTATCATCCCCAAATCTTCGTCATTGGATTTGAAGCAATATGACTGAAAGAAAGGTAAAAGCAGAGAAAAACTCGACGCCGTCTTGTTAGTAATGTCCATTTGGGTTCCCCAGAATGAGCACAATTATTGCTTTTACCTTTGTTTATTAACAAATGCGCCTGATATCATCCCCAAATCTTCGTCATTGTATTTGAAGCAATATGACTGAAAGAAAGGTAAAAGCAGAGAAGTACGCGATGCCGTCGTGTTGGTAGTGTCCATTGGAGTCCCCCAGAATGAGCACAATTATTGCTTTTATCTTTTTTTATTAACAAATGCGCCTGTTATCATCCCCAAATCTTCGTCATTGTATTTGAAGCAATATGACTGAAAGAAAGGTGAAAGCAGAGAAGAACGCGATGCCGTCGTGTTGGTAATGTCCATTCGGGTCTCCCAGAATGAGCACAATTATTGCTTTTACCTTTGTTTATTAACAAATGCGCCTGTTATCATCCCTAAATCTTCGTCATTGGATTTAAAGTAATATGACTGAAAGAAAGGTAAAAGCAGAGAAGAACGCGATGCCGTCGTGTTAGTAATGTCCATTCGGGTCCCCCAGAATGAGCACAATTATTGCTGTTACCTTTCTTTATTAACAAATGCGCCTGTTATCATCCCCAAATCTTCGTCAGTGTATTTGAAGGAATATGACTGAAAGAAAGGTAAAAGCAGAAAAGAACTCGATGCCGTCGTGTTAGTAATGTCCATTCGGGTCCCCCAGAATGAGCACAATTATTGCTTTTATCTTTTTTATTAACAAATTCGCCTGTAATCGTCCTCAAATCGTCGTCAGTGTATTTGACGCGGTACGACAGAAACAAAGGTAAAAGCAGAGAAGAACTTGATGCCGTCGTGCTGGTAATGTCCATTCGGGTCCCCCAGAATGAGCAAAATTATTGCTTTTATCTTTTTTTATTAACAAATGCGCCTGTAATCGTCTTCAAATCGTGTTCAGTGTATTTGATGCGATATGACAGAAACAAAGGTAAAAGCAGAGAAAAACTCGACGCCGTCATATTAGTAATGTCCATTTAAGTCCCCCAGAATCGACAGAACCATTGCTTTTACCTTTGTATATTAACAAATGCGCCTGTTATTATCCCCAAATCTTCGTCATTGTATTTGAAGCAATATGACTGAAAGAACGGCGAAAGCAGAGAAGAACGCGATGCCGTCGTGTTAGTAATGTCCATTCGGGTCCCCCAGAATGAGCACAATTATTGCTTTTATCTTTTTTTATTAACAAATGCGCCTGTCATCATCCCAAAATCTTCGTCATTGTATTTGAAGCAATATGATTGAAAGAAAGGTAAAAGCAGAAAAGAACTCGATGCCGTCGTGTTAGTAATGTCCATTCGGGTCCCCAGAACGAGCACAATTATTGCTTTTACCTTTGTTTAGTAACAAATGCGCCTGAAATCATCCCCAAATCTTCGTCATTGTATTTGAAGCAATATGACTGAAAGAAAGATAACAGCAGAGAAGAACGCGATGCCGTCGTGTTGGTAATGTCCATTCGGGTCCCCCAGAATGAGCACAATTATTGCTTTTATCTTTTTTTAGTAACAAATGCCCCTGTTATCATCCTCAAATCTTCGTCATTGTATTTGCAGCATTATGACTGAACGAAAGGTGAAAGCAGAGAAGAACGCGAGGCTGTCGTGCTAGTAATGTCCATTCGGGTCCCCCAGAATGAGCACAATTATTGCTGTTACCTTTCTTTATTAACAAATGCGCCTATTATCATCCCCAAATCTTCGTCATTGTATTTGAAGGAATATGACTGAAAGAAAGGTAATAGCAGAAAAGAACTCGATGCCGTCGTGTTAGTAATGTCCATTCGGGTCCCCCAGAATGAGCACAATTATTGCTTTTATCTTTTTTATTAACAAATGCGCCTGTAATCGTCCTCAAATCGTCGTCATTGTATTTGACGCGATACGACAGAAACAAAGGTAAAAGCAGGGAAGAACTCGATGCCGTCGTGCTGGTAATGTCCATTCGGGTCCCCCAGAATGAGCACAATTATTGCTTTTATCTTTTTTTATTAACAAATGCGCCTGTAATCGTCTTCAAATCGTGTTCACTGTATTTGATGCGATATGACAGAAACAAAGGTAAAAGCAGAGAAAAACTCGACGCCGTCATATAAGTAATGTCCATTTAAGTCCCCCAGAATCGATAGAACCATTGCTTTTACCTTTGTTTATTAACAAATGCGCCTGTTATCATCCCCAAATCTTCGTCATTGTATTTGAAGCAATATGACTGAAAGAAAGGCAAAAGCAGAGAAGAACGTGATGCCGTCGTGTTAGTAATGTCCATTCGGGTCCCCCAGAATGAGCACAATTATTGCTTTTATCTTTTTTCATTAACAAATGCGCCTGTTATCATCCCAAAATCTTCGTCATTGTATTTGAAGTAATATGACTGAAAGAAAGGTAAAAGCAGAAAAGAACTCGATGCCGTCGTGTTAGTAATGTCCATTCGGGTCCCCCAGAACGAGCACAATTATTGCTTTTACCTTTGTTTATTAACAAATGCGCCTGATATCATCCTCAAATCTTCGTCATTGTATTTGAAGCAATATGACTGAAAGAAAGGTAACAGCAGAGAAGAACGCGATGCCGTCGTGTTGGTAATGTCCATTCGGGTCCCCCAGAATGAGCACAATTATTGCTTCTATCTTTTTTTATTAACAAATGCGCCTGTTATCATCCCCAAATCTTCGTCATTGTATTTGAAGCCATATGACTGAAAGAAAGGTAAAAGCAGAAAAGAACTCGATGCCGTCGTGCTGGTAATGTCCATTCGGGTCCCCCAGAATGAGCACAATTATGGCTTTTATCTTTTTTTATTAACAAATGCGCCTGTAATCGTCTTCAAATCGTGTTCAGTGTATTTGATGCGATATGACAGAAACAAAGGTAAAAGCAGAGAAAGACTCGACGCCGTCATATTAGTAATGTCCATTTAAGTCCCCCAGAATCGACAGAACCATTGCTTTTATCTTTGTATATTAACAAATGCGCCTGTTATTATCCCCAAATCTTCGTCATTGTATTTGAAGCAATATGACTGAAAGAACGGCGAAAGCAGAGAAGAACGCGATGCCGTCGTGTTAGCAATGTCCATTCGGGTCCCCCAGAATGATCACAATTATTGCTTTTATCTTTTTTTATTAACAAATGCGCCTGTTATCATCCCAAAATCTTCGTCATTGTATTTGAAGCAATATGACTGAAAGAAAGGTAAAAGCAGAAAAGCACTCGATGCCGTCGTGTTAGTAATGTCCATTCGGGTCCCCAGAACGATCACAATTATTGCTTTTACCTTTGTTTATTAACAAATGCGCCTGATATCATCCCCAAATCTTCGTCATTGTATTTGAAGCAATATGACTGAAAGAAAGGTAACAGCAGAGAAGAACGCGATGCCGTCGTGTTGGTAATGTCCATTCGGGTCCCCCAGAATGAGCACAATTATTGCTTTTATCTTTTTTTAGTAACAAATGCGCCTGTTATCATCCCCAAATCTTCGTCATTGTATTTGAAGCAATATGACTGAAAGAAAGGTGAAAGCAGAGAAGAACGCGAGGCCGTCGTGTTAGTAATGTCCATTCGGGTCCCCCAGAATGAGCACAATTATTGCTTATATCTCTTTTTATTAACAAATGCGCCTGTAATCGTCCTCAAATCGTCATCAGTGTATTTGACGCGATACGACAGAAACAAAGGTAAAAGCAGAGAAGAACTCGATGCCGTCGTGTTAGTAATGTCCATTCGGGTCCCCCAGAATGAGCACAATTATTGCTTTTATCTTTTTTTATTAACAAATGCGCCAGTTTTCATCCCAAAATCTTCGTCATTGTATTTGAAGAAATATGACTGAAAGAAAGGTAAAAGCAGAGAAGAACGCGATGCCGTCGTGTTAGTAATGTCCATTCGGGTCCCCCAGAATGAGCACAATTATTGCTTTTACCTTTGTTTATTAACAAAGGCGCCTGTTATCATCCCCAAATCTTCGTCATTGCATTTGAAGCAATATGACTGAAAGAAAGGTAAAAGCAGAGAAGAACGCGATGCCGTCCTGTTAGTAATGTCCATTCGGGTCCCCCAGAATGAGCACAATTATTGCTTTTATCTTTTTTTATTAACAAATGCGCCTGTTATCATCCCAAAATCTTCGTCATTGTATTTGAAGCAATATGACTGAAAGAAAGGTGAAAGCAAAAAACAACTCGATGCCGTCGTGTTCGTAATGTCCATTCGGGTCCCCCAGAATGAGCACAATTATTGCTTTTACCTTTGTTTATTAACAAACGCGCCTGATATCAAACCCAAATCTTCGTCATTGTATTTGAAGCAATATGACTGAAAGAAAGGGAAAAGCAGAGAAGAACGCGATGCCCTCGTGTTAGTAATGTCCATTCGGGTCCCCCAAAATGAGCACAATTATTGCTTTTATCTTTTTTTATTAACAAATGCGCCTGTTATCATCCCCAAATCTTCGTCATTGTATTTGAAGCAATATGACTGAAAGAAAGGTAAAAGCAGAGAAGAACGCGATGCCGTCGTGTTAGTAATGTCCATTCGGGTCCCCCAGAATGAGCACAATTATTGCTTTTACCTTTGTTTATTAACAAATGCGCCTGTTATCATCCCCAAATCTTCGTCATTGTATTTGAAGCAATCTGACTGAAAGAAAGGTAAAAGCAGAGAAGAACGCGATGCCGTCGTGTTAGTAATGTCCACTCGGGTCCCCCAGGATGAGCAAAATTATTGCTTTTACCTTTGTTTATTAACAAATGCGCCTGTTATCATCCCCAAATCTTCGTCATTGTATTTGAAGCAATATGACTGAAAGAAAGGTAAAAGCAGAGAAGAACGCGATGCCGTCGTGTTAGTAATGCCCACTCGGGTCCCCCAGAATGAGCACAATTATTGCTTTTATCTTTTTTTATTAACAAATGCGCCTGTTATCATCCCCAAATCTTCGTCATTGTATTTGAAGCAATATGACTGAATGAAAGGTAAAAGCAGAGAAGAACGCGATGCCGTCGTGTTTGTAATGTCCATTCGGGTCCCCCAGAATCGACAGAACCATTGCGTTTACCTTTGTTTATTAACAAATGCGCCTGTTAACATCGCCAAATCTTCGTCATTGTATTTGAAGCAATATGACTGAAAGAAAGGTAAAAGCAGAGAAGAACGCGATGCCGTCGTGTTAGTATTGTCCTTTCGGCTCCCCCAGAATGAGCACAATTATTGCTTTTATCTTTTTTATTAACAAATGCGCCTGTAATCGTCCTCAAATCGTCCTCAAATCGTCGTCAGTGTATTTGACGCGATACGACAGAAACAAAGGTAAAAGCAGAGAACAACTCGATGCCTTCGTGTTGGTAATGCCCATTCGGGTCCCCCAGAATGAGCACAATTATTGCCTTTATCTTTTTTCATTAACAATTGCGCCTGTAATCGTCTTCAAATCGTGTTCAGTGTATTTGATGCGATATGACAGATACAAAGGTAAAAGCAGAGAAAAACTCGACGCCGTCATATGAGTAATGTCCATTTGGGTCCCCCAGAATCGACAGAACCATTGCTTTTACCTTTGTTTATTAACAAATGCGCCTGTTATCATCCCCAAATCTTCGTCATTGTATTTGAAGCCATATGACTGAAAGAAAGGTAAAAGCAGAAAAGAACTCGATGCCGTCGTGTTAGTAATGTCCATTCGGGTCCCCCAGAATGAGCACAATTATTGCTTTTATCTTTTTTATTAACAAATGCGCCTGTAATCGTCCTCAAATCGTCGTCAGTGTATTTGACGCGATACGACAGAAACAAAGGTAAAAGCAGAGAAGAACTCGATGCCGTCGTGTTCGTAATGCACATTCGGGTCCCCAAGAATGAGCACAATTATTGCCTTTATCTTTTTTTATTAACAAATGCGCCTGTAATCGTCTTCAAATCGTGTTCAGTGTATTTAATGCGATATGACAGAAACAAAGGTAAAAGCAGAGAAAAACTCGACGCCGTCATATTAGTAATGTCCCATTGGGTCCCCCAGAATCGACACAACCATTGCTTGTACCTTTGTTTATTAACAAATGCGCCTGTTATCATCCCCAAATCTTCGTCATTGTATTTGAAGCAATATGACTGAAAGAAAGGTAAAAGCAGAGAAGAACGCGATGCCGTCGTGGTAGTAATGTCCATTCGGGTCTCCCAGAATGAGCACAATTATTGCTTTTGCCTTTGTTTATTAACAAATGCGCCTGATATCATCCCCAAATCTTCGTCATTGTATTTGAAGCAATATGACTGAAAGAAAGGTAAAAGCAGAGAAAAACTCGACGCCGTCGTGTTAGTAATGTCCATTTGGGTCCCCCAGAATGAGCACAATTATTGCTTTTATCTTTTTTTATTAACAAATGCGCCTGTAATCGTATTCAAATCGTCGTCATTGTATTTGAAGCAATATGACTGGAAGAAAGGTAAAAGCAGAGAAGAACGCGATGCCGTCGTGTTGGTAATGTCCATTCGGGTCTCCCAGAATGAGCACAATTATTGCTTTTACCTTTGTTTATTAACAAATGCGCCTGTAATCGTCTTCAAATCGTCGTCATTGTATTTGAAGCAATATGACTGGAAGAAAGGTAAAAGCAGAGAAGAACGCGATGCCGTCGTGTTGGTAATGTCCATTCGGGTCCCCCAGAATGAGCACAATTATTGCTTTTACCTTTGTTTATTAACAAATGCGCCTGTTATGATCCACAAATCTTCGTCATTGTATTTGAAGCAATATGACTGAAAGAAAGGTAAAAGCAGAGAAGAACGCGATGCCGTCGTGTTGGTAATGTCCTTTCGGGTCTCCCAGAATGAGCACAATTATTGCTTTTACCTTTGTTTATTAACAAATGCGCCTGTTATCATCCCCAAATCTTCGTCATTGTATTTAAAGCAGTATGACTGAAAGAAAGGTAAAAGCAGAGAAGAACGCGATGCCGTCGTGTTAGTAATGTCCATTCGGGTCCCCCAGAATGAGCACAATTATTGCTGTTACGTTTCTTTATTAACAAATGCGCCTGTTATCATCCCCAAAACTTCGTCATTGTATTTGAAGGAATATGACTGAAAGAAAGGTAAAAGCAGAAAAGAACTCGATGCCGTCGTGTTAGTAATGTCCATTCGGGTCCCCCAGAATGAGCACAATTATTGCTTTTATCTTTTTTATTAACAAATGCGCCTGTAATCGTCCTCAAATCGTCGTCAGTGTATTTGACGCGGTACGACAGAAACAAAGGTAAAAGCAGAGAAGAACTTGATGCCGTCGTGCTGGTAATGTCCATTCGGGTCCCCCAGAATGAGCACAATTATTGCTTTTATCTTTTTTTATTAACAAATGCGCCTGTAATCGTCTTCAAATCGTGTTTAGTGTATTTGATGCGATATGACAGAAACAAAGGTAAAAGCAGAGAAAAACTCGACGCCGTCATATTAGTAATGTCCATTTAAGTCCCCCGAATCGACAGAACCATTGCTTTTACCTTTGTATATTAACAAATGCGCCTGTTATTATCCCCAAATCTTCGTCATTGTATTTGAAGCAATATAACTGAAAGAACGGCGAAACCAGAGAAGAACGCGATGCCGTCGTGTTAGTAATGTCCATTCGGGTCCCCCAGAATGAGCACAATTATTGCTTTTATCTTTTTTTATTAACAAATGCGCCTGTCATCATCCCAAAATCTTCGTCATTGTATTTGAAGCAATATGACTGAAAGAAAGGTAAAAGCAGAAAAGAACTCGATGCCGTCGTGTTAGTAATGTCCATTCGGGTCCCCAGAACGAGCACAATTATTGCTTTTACCTTTGTTTATTAACAAATGCGCCTGATATCATCCCCAAATCTTCGTCATTGTATTTGAACCAATATGACTGAAAGAAAGGTAACAGCAGAGAAGAACGCGATGCCGTCGTGTTGGTAATGTCCATTCGGGTCCCCCAGAATGAGCACAATTATTGCTTTTATCTTTTTTTAGTAACAAATGCGCCTGTTATCATCCTCAAATCTTCGTCATTGTATTTGAAGCAATATGACTGAAAGAAAGGTGAAAGCAGAGAAGAACGCGAGGCTGTCGTGTTAGTAATGTCCATTCGGATCCCCCAGAATGAGCACAATTATTGCTTATATCTCTTTTTATTAACAAATGCGCCTGTAATCGTCCTCAAATCGTCGTCAGTGTATTTGACGCGATACGACAGAAACAAAGGTAAAAGCAGAGAAGAACTCGATGCCGTCGTGTTAGTAATGTCCATTCGGGTCCCTCAGAATGAGCACAATTATTGCTTTTATCTTTTTTTATTAACAAATGCACCTGTTATCATCCCAAAATCTTCGTCATTGTATTTGAAGAAATATGACTGAAAGAAAGGTAAAAGCAGAGAAGAACGCGATGCCGTCGTGTTAGTAATGTCCATTCCGGTCCCCCAGAATGAGCACAATTATTGCTTTCACCTTTGTTTATTAACAAAGGCGCCTGTTATCATCCCCAAATCTTCGTCATTGTATTTGAAGCAATATGACTGAAAGAAAGGTAAAAGCAGAGAAGAACGCGATGCCGTCCTGTTAATAATGTCCATTCGGGTCCCCCAGAATGAGCACAATTATTGCTTTTATCTTTTTTTATTAACAAATGCGCCTGTTATCATCCCAAAATCTTCGTCATTGTATTTGAAGCAATATGACTGAAAGAAAGGTAAAAGCAGAAAAGAACTCGATGCCGTCGTGTTAGTAATGTCCATTCGGGTCCCCCAGAACGAGCACAATTATTGCTTTTACCTTTGTTTATTAACAAATGCGCCTGATATCATCCCCAAATCTTCGTCATTGTATTTGAAGCAATATGACTGAAAGAAAGGTAACAGCAGAGAAGAACGCGATGCCGTCGTGTTGGTAATGTCCTTTCGGGTCCCCCAGAATGAGCACAATTATTGCTTTTATCTTTTTTTATTAACAAATGCGCCTGTTATCATCCCCAAATCTTCGTCATTGTATTTGAAGCCATATGACTGAAAGAAAGGTAAAAGCAGAAAAGAACTCGATGCCGTCGTGTTAGTAATGTCCATTCGGGTCCCCCAGAATGAGCACAATTATTGCTTTTATCTTTTTTATTAACAAATGCGCCTGTAATCGTCGTCAGTGTATTTGACGCGATACGACAGAAACAAAGGTAAAAGCAGAGAAGAACTCGATGCCGTCGTGTTCGTAATGCACATTCGGGTCCCCAAGAATGAGCACAATTATTGCCTTTATCTTTTTTTATTAACAAATGCGCCTGTAATCGTCTTCAAATCGTGTTCAGTGTATTTGATGCGATATGACAGAAACAAAGGTAAAAGAAGAGAAAAACTCGACGCCGTCATATTAGTAATGTCCCATTGGGTCCCCCAGAATCGACACATCCATTGCTTGTACCTTTGTGTATTAACAAATGCGCCTGTTATCATCCCAAAATCATCGTCATTGTATTTGAAGCAATATGACTGAAAGAAAGGTAAAAGCAGAGAAGAACGCGATGCCGTCGTGGTAGTAATGTCCATTCGGGTCTCCCAGAATGAGCACAATTATTGCTTTTGCCTTTGTTTATTAACAAATGCGCCTGTTATCATCCCCAAATCTTCGTCATTGTATTTGAAGCAATATGACTGAAAGAAAGGTAAAAGCAGAGAAAAACTCGACGCCGTCGTGTTAGTAATGTCCATTTGGGTCCCCCAGAATGAGCACAATTATTGCTTTTATCTTTTTTTATTAACAAATGCGCTTGTAATCGTATTCAAATCGTCGTCATTGTATTTGAAGCAATATGACTGGAAGAAAGGTAAAAGCAGAGAAGAACGCGATACCGTCGTGTTGGTAATGTCCATTCGGGTCCCCCAGAATGAGCACAATTATTGCTTTAACCTTTGTTTATTAACAAATGCGCCTGTTTTGATCCCCAAATCTTCGTCATTGTATTTGAAGCAATATGACTGGAAGAAAGGTAAAAGCAGAGAAGAACGCGATGCCGTCTTGTTGGTAATGTCCATTCGGGTCCCCCAGAATGAGCACAATTATTGCTTTTACCTTTGTTTATTAACAAATGCGCCTGTTATGATCCCCAAATCTTCGTCATTGTATTTGAAGCAATATGACTGAAAGAAAGGTAAAAGCAGAGAAGAACGCGATGCCGTCGTGTTGGTAATGTCCATTCGGGTCTCCCAGAATGAGCACAATTATTGCTTTTACCTTTGTTTATTAACAAATGCGCCTGTTATCATCCCCAAATCTTCGTCATTGTATTTAAAGCAGTATGACTGAAAGAAAGGTAAAATCAGAGAAGAACGCGATGCCGTCGTGTTAGTAATGTCCATTCGGGTCCCCCAGAATGAGCACAATTATTGCTGTTACCTTTCTTTATTAACAAATGCGTCTGTTATCATCCCCAAATCTTCGTCATTGTATTTGAAGGAATATGACTGAAAGAAAGGTAAAAGCAGAAAAGAACTCGATGCCGTCGTGTTAGTAATGTCCATTCGGGTCCCCCAGAATGAGCACAATTATTGCTTTTATCTTTTTTATTAACAAATGCGCCTGTAATCGTCCTCAAATCGTCGTCAGTGTATTTGACGCGATACGACAGAAACAAAGGTAAAAGCAGAGAAGAACTCGATGCCGTCGTGCTGGTAATGTCCATTCGGGTACCCCAGAATGAGCACAATTATTGCTTTTATCTTTTTTTATTAAGAAATGCGCCTGTAATCGTCTTCTAATCGTGTTCACTGTATTTGATGCGATATGACAGAAACAAAGGTAAAAGCAGAGAAAAACTCGACGCCGTCATATTAGTAATGTCCATTTAAGTCCCCCAGAATCGACAGAACCATTGCTTTTACCTTTGTTTATTAACAAATGCGCCTGTTATCATCCCGAAATCTTCGTCATTGTATTTGAAGCAATATGACTGAAAGAAAGGCAAAAGCAGAGAAGAACGCGATGCCGTCGTGTTAGTAATGTCCATTCGGGTCCCCCAGAATGAGCACAATTATTGCTATTATCTTTTTTTATTAACAAATGCGCCTGTTATCATCCCAAAATCTTCGTCATTGTATTTGAAGCAATATGACTGAAAGAAAGGTAAAAGCAGAAAAGAACTCGATGCCGTCGTGTTAGTAATGTCCATTCGGGTCCCCCAGAACGAGCACAATTATTGCTTTTACCTTTGTTTATTAACAAATGCGCCTGATATCATCCCCAAATCTTCGTCATTGTATTTGAAGCAATATGACTGAAAGAAAGGTAACAGCAGAGAAGAACGCGATGCCGTCGTGTTGGTAATGTCCATTCGGGTCCCCCAGAATGAGCACAATTATTGCTTTTATCTTTTTTTATTAACAAATGCGCCTGTTATCATCCCCAAATCTTCGTCATTGTATTTGAAGCCATATGACTGAAAGAAAGGTAAAAGCAGAAAAGAACTCGATGCCGTCGTGTTAGTAATGTCCATTCGGGTCCCCCAGAATGAGCACAATTATTGCTTTTATCTTTTTTATTAACAAATGCGCCTGTAATCGTCCTCAAATCGTCGTCAGTGTATTTGACGCGATACGACAGAAACAAAGGTAAAAGCAGAGAAGAACTCGATGCCGTCGTGTTCGTAATGCACATTCGGGTCCCCAAGAATGAGCACAATTATTGCCTTTATCTTTTTTTATTAACAAATGCGCCTGTAATCGTCTTCAAATCGTGTTCAGTGTATTTAATGCGATATGACAGAAACAAAGGTAAAAGCAGAGAAAAACTCGACGCCGTCATATTAGTAATGTCCCATTGGGTCCCCCAGAATCGACACAACCATTGCTTGTACCTTTGTTTATTAACAAATGCGCCTGTTATCATCCCCAAATCTTCGTCATTGTATTTGAAGCAATATGACTGAAAGAAAGGTAAAAGCAGAGAAGAACGCGATGCCGTCGTGGTAGTAATGTCCATTCGGGTCTCCCAGAATGAGCACAAT
The DNA here is from genome assembly GCA_951751655.1 of Ophion costatus. Lineage (NCBI taxonomy): Eukaryota > Metazoa > Arthropoda > Insecta > Hymenoptera > Ichneumonidae > Ophion > Ophion costatus. Next base: position 9,031,071 of record OX632361.1, on the reverse strand, counting down.
TATTGCTTTTGCCTTTGTTTATTAACAAATGCGCCTGTTATCATCCCCAAATCTTCGTCATTGTATTTGAAGCAATATGACTGAAAGAAAGGTAAAAGCAGAGAAAAACTCGACGCCGTCGTGTTAGTAATGTCCATTTGGGTCCCCCAGAATGAGCACAATTATTGCTTTTATCTTTTTTTATTAACAAATGCGCCTGTAATCGTATTCAAATCGTCGTCATTGTATTTGAAGCAATATGACTGGAAGAAAGGTAAAAGCAGAGAAGAACGCGATGCCGTCGTGTTGGTAATGTCCATTCGGGTCTCCCAGAATGAGCACAATTATTGCTTTTACCTTTGTTTATTAACAAATGCGCCTGTAATCGTCTTCAAATCGTCGTCATTGTATTTGAAGCAATATGACTGGAAGAAAGGTAAAAGCAGAGAAGAACGCGATGCCGTCGTGTTGGTAATGTCCATTCGGGTCCCCCAGAATGAGCACAATTATTGCTTTTACCTTTGTTTATTAACAAATGCGCCTGTTATGATCCACAAACCTTCGTCATTGTATTTGAAGCAATATGACTGAAAGAAAGGTAAAAGCAGAGAAGAACGCGATGCCGTCGTGTTGGTAATGTCCTTTCGGGTCTCCCAGAATGAGCACAATTATTGCTTTTACCTTTGTTTATTAACAAATGCGCCTGTTATCATCCCCAAATCTTCGTCATTGTATTTAAAGCAGTATGACTGAAAGAAAGGTAAAAGCAGAGAAGAACGCGATGCCGTCGTGTTAGTAATGTCCATTCGGGTCCCCCAGAATGAGCACAATTATTGCTGTTACGTTTCTTTATTAACAAATGCGCCTGTTATCATCCCCAAAACTTCGTCATTGTATTTGAAGGAATATGACTGAAAGAAAGGTAAACGCAGAAAAGAACTCGATGCCGTCGTGTTAGTAATGTCCATTCGGGTCCCCCAGAATGAGCACAATTATTGCTTTTATCTTTTTTATTAACAAATGCGCCTGTAATCGTCCTCAAATCGTCGTCAGTGTATTTGACGCGGTACGACAGAAACAAAGGTAAAAGCAGAGAAGAACTTGATGCCGTCGTGCTGGTAATGTCCATTCGGGTCCCCCAGAATGAGCACAATTATTGCTTTTATCTTTTTTTATTAACAAATGCGCCTGTAATCGTCTTCAAATCGTGTTTAGTGTATTTGATGCGATATGACAGAAACAAAGGTAAAAGCAGAGAAAAACTCGACGCCGTCATATTAGTAATGTCCATTTAAGTCCCCCGAATCGACAGAACCATTGCTTTTACCTTTGTATATTAACAAATGCGCCTGTTATTATCCCCAAATCTTCGTCATTGTATTTGAAGCAATATGACTGAAAGAACGGCGAAACCAGAGAAGAACGCGATGCCGTCGTGTTAGTAATGTCCATTCGGGTCCCCCAGAATGAGCACAATTATTGCTTTTATCTTTTTTTATTAACAAATGCGCCTGTCATCATCCCAAAATCTTCGTCATTGTATTTGAAGCAATATGACTGAAAGAAAGGTAAAAGCAGAAAAGAACTCGATGCCGTCGTGTTAGTAATGTCCATTCGGGTCCCCAGAACGAGCACAATTATTGCTTTTACCTTTGTTTATTAACAAATGCGCCTGATATCATCCCCAAATCTTCGTCATTGTATTTGAACCAATATGACTGAAAGAAAGGTAACAGCAGAGAAGAACGCGATGCCGTCGTGTTGGTAATGTCCATTCGGGTCCCCCAGAATGAGCACAATTATTGCTTTTATCTTTTTTTAGTAACAAATGCGCCTGTTATCATCCTCAAATCTTCGTCATTGTATTTGAAGCAATATGACTGAAAGAAAGGTGAAAGCAGAGAAGAACGCGAGGCTGTCGTGTTAGTAATGTCCATTCGGATCCCCCAGAATGAGCACAATTATTGCTTATATCTCTTTTTATTAACAAATGCGCCTGTAATCGTCCTCAAATCGTCGTCAGTGTATTTGACGCGATACGACAGAAACAAAGGTAAAAGCAGAGAAGAACTCGATGCCGTCGTGTTAGTAATGTCCATTCGGGTCCCTCAGAATGAGCACAATTATTGCTTTTATCTTTTTTTATTAACAAATGCACCTGTTATCATCCCAAAATCTTCGTCATTGTATTTGAAGAAATATGACTGAAAGAAAGGTAAAAGCAGAGAAGAACGCGATGCCGTCGTGTTAGTAATGTCCATTCCGGTCCCCCAGAATGAGCACAATTATTGCTTTCACCTTTGTTTATTAACAAAGGCGCCTGTTATCATCCCCAAATCTTCGTCATTGTATTTGAAGCAATATGACTGAAAGAAAGGTAAAAGCAGAGAAGAACGCGATGCCGTCCTGTTAATAATGTCCATTCGGGTCCCCCAGAATGAGCACAATTATTGCTTTTATCTTTTTTTATTAACAAATGCGCCTGTTATCATCCCAAAATCTTCGTCATTGTATTTGAAGCAATATGACTGAAAGAAAGGTAAAAGCAGAAAAGAACTCGATGCCGTCGTGTTAGTAATGTCCATTCGGGTCCCCCAGAACGAGCACAATTATTGCTTTTACCTTTGTTTATTAACAAATGCGCCTGATATCATCCCCAAATCTTCGTCATTGTATTTGAAGCAATATGACTGAAAGAAAGGTAACAGCAGAGAAGAACGCGATGCCGTCGTGTTGGTAATGTCCTTTCGGGTCCCCCAGAATGAGCACAATTATTGCTTTTATCTTTTTTTATTAACAAATGCGCCTGTTATCATCCCCAAATCTTCGTCATTGTATTTGAAGCCATATGACTGAAAGAAAGGTAAAAGCAGAAAAGAACTCGATGCCGTCGTGTTAGGAATGTCCATTCGGGTCCCCCAGAATGAGCACAATTATTGCTTTTATCTTTTTTATTAACAAATGCGCCTGTAATCGTCGTCAGTGTATTTGACGCGATACGACAGAAACAAAGGTAAAAGCAGAGAAGAACTCGATGCCGTCGTGTTCGTAATGCACATTCGGGTCCCCAAGAATGAGCACAATTATTGCCTTTATCTTTTTTTATTAACAAATGCGCCTGTAATCGTCTTCAAATCGTGTTCAGTGTATTTGATGCGATATGACAGAAACAAAGGTAAAAGAAGAGAAAAACTCGACGCCGTCATATTAGTAATGTCCCATTGGGTCCCCCAGAATCGACACAACCATTGCTTGTACCTTTGTGTATTAACAAATGCGCCTGTTATCATCCCCAAATCATCGTCATTGTATTTGAAGCAATATGACTGAAAGAAAGGTAAAAGCAGAGAAGAACGCGATGCCGTCGTGGTAGTAATGTCCATTCGGGTCTCCCAGAATGAGCACAATTATTGCTTTTGCCTTTGTTTATTAACAAATGCGCCTGTTATCATCCCCAAATCTTCGTCATTGTATTTGAAGCAATATGACTGAAAGAAAGGTAAAAGCAGAGAAAAACTCGACGCCGTCGTGTTAGTAATGTCCATTTGGGTCCCCCAGAATGAGCACAATTATTGCTTTTATCTTTTTTTATTAACAAATGCGCTTGTAATCGTATTCAAATCGTCGTCATTGTATTTGAAGCAATATGACTGGAAGAAAGGTAAAAGCAGAGAAGAACGCGATACCGTCGTGTTGGTAATGTCCATTCGGGTCCCCCAGAATGAGCACAATTATTGCTTTAACCTTTGTTTATTAACAAATGCGCCTGTTTTGATCCCCAAATCTTCGTCATTGTATTTGAAGCAATATGACTGGAAGAAAGGTAAAAGCAGAGAAGAACGCGATGCCGTCTTGTTGGTAATGTCCATTCGGGTCCCCCAGAATGAGCACAATTATTGCTTTTACCTTTGTTTATTAACAAATGCGCCTGTTATGATCCCCAAATCTTCGTCATTGTATTTGAAGCAATATGACTGAAAGAAAGGTAAAAGCAGAGAAGAACGCGATGCCGTCGTGTTGGTAATGTCCATTCGGGTCTCCCAGAATGAGCACAATTATTGCTTTTACCTTTGTTTATTAACAAATGCGCCTGTTATCATCCCCAAATCTTCGTCATTGTATTTAAAGCAGTATGACTGAAAGAAAGGTAAAATCAGAGAAGAACGCGATGCCGTCGTGTTAGTAATGTCCATTCGGGACCCCCAGAATGAGCACAATTATTGCTGTTACCTTTCTTTATTAACAAATGCGCCTGTTATCATCCCCAAATCTTCGTCATTGTATTTGAAGGAATATGACTGAAAGAAAGGTAAAAGCAGAAAAGAACTCGATGCCGTCGTGTTAGTAATGTCCATTCGGGTCCCCCAGAATGAGCACAATTATTGCTTTTATCTTTTTCATTAACAAATGCGCCTGCAATCGTCCTCAAATCGTCGTCAGTGTATTTGACGCGGTACGACAGAAACAAAGCTAAAAGCAGAGAAGAACTTGATGCCGTCGTGCTGGTAATGTCCATTCGGGTCCCCCAGAATGAGCACAATTATTGCTTTTATCTTTTTTTATTAACAAATGCGCCTGTAATCGTTTTCAAATCGTGTTCAGTGTATTTGATGCGATATGACAGAAACAAAGGTAAAAGCAGAGAAAAACTCGACGCCGTCATATTAGTAATGTCCATTTAAGTCCTCCAGAATCGACAGAACCATTGCATTTACCTTTGTATATTAACAAATGCGCCTGTTATTATCCCCAAATCTTCGTCATTGTATTTGAAGCAATATGACTGAAAGAACGGCGAATCCAGAGAAGAACGCGATGGCGGCGTGTTAGTAATGTCCATTCGGGTCCCCCAGAATGAGCACAATTATTGCGTTTATCTTTTTTTATTAACAAATGCGCCTGTCATCATCCCAAAATCTTCGTCATTGTATTTGAAGCAATATGACTGAAAGAAAGGTAAAAGCAGAAAAGAACTCGATGCCGTCGTGTTAGTAATGTCCATTCGGGTCCCCAGAACGAGCACAATTATTGCTTTTACCTTTGTTTATTAACAAATGCGCCTGATATCATCCCCAAATCTTCGTCATTGTATTTGAAGCAATATGACTGAAAGAAAGGTAACAGCAGAGAAGAACGCGATGCCGTCGTGTTGGTAATGTCTATTCGGGTCCCCCAGAATGAGCACAATTATTGCTTTTATCTTTTTTTAGTAACAAATGCGCCTGTTATCATCCTCAAATCTTCGTCATTGTATTTGAAGCAATATGACTGAAAGAAAGGTGAAAGCAGAGAAGAACGCGAGGCTGTCGTGTTAGTAATGTCCATTCGGATCCCCCAGAATGAGCACAATTATTGCTTATATCTCTTTTTATCAACAAATGCGCCTGTAAGCGTCCTCAAATCGTCGTCAGTGTATTTGACGCGATACGACAGAAACAAAGGTAAAAGCAGAGAAGAACTCGATGTCGTCGTGTTAGTAATGTCCATTCGGGTCCCTCAGAATGAGCACAATTATTGCTTTTATCTTTTTTTATTAACAAATGCACCTGTTATCATCCCAAAATCTTCGTCATTGTATTTGAAGAAATATGACTGAAAGAAAGGTAAAAGCAGAGAAGAACGCGATGCCATCGTGTTAGTAATGTCCATTCCGGTCCCCCAGAATGAGCACAATTATTGCTTTCACCTTTGTTTATTAACAAAGGCGCCTGTTATCATCCCCAAATCTTCGTCATTGTATTTGAAGCAATATGACTGAAAGAAAGGTAAAAGCAGAGAAGAACGCGATGCCGTCCTGTTAGTAATGTCCATTCGGGTCCCCCAGAATGAGCACAATTATTGCTTTTATCGTTTTTTATTAACAAATGCGCTTATCATCCCCAAATCTTCGTCATTGTATTTGAAGCAATATGACTGAAAGAAAGGTAAAAGCAGAGAAGAACGCGATGCCGTCGTGTTAGTATTGTCCATTCGGGTCCCCCAGAATGAGCACAATTATTGCTTTTATCTTTTTTTATTAACAAATGCGCCTGTTATCATCCCAAAATCTTCGTCATTGTATTTGAAGCAATATGACTGAAAGAAAGGTAAAAGCAAAGAAGAACGCGATGCCGTCGTGTTAGTAATGTCCATTCGGGTCCCCCAGAATGAGCACAATTATTGCTTTTACCTTTGTTTATTAACAAATGCGCCTGTTATCATCCCCAAATCTTCGTCATTGTATTTGAAACAATCTGACTGAAAGAAAGGTAAAAGCAGAGAAGAACGCGATGCCGTCGTGTTAGTAATGTCCACTCGGGTCCCCCAGAATGAGCAAAATTATTGCTTTTACCTTTGTTTATTAACAAATGCGCCTGTTATCATCCCCAAATCTTCGTCATTGTATTTGAAGCAATATGACTGAAAGAAAGGTAAAAGCAGAGAAGAACGCGATGCCGTCGTGTTAGTAATGCCCACTCGGGTCCCCCAGAATGAGCACAATTATTGCTTTTATCTTTTTTTATTAACAAATGCGCCTGTTATCATCCCCAAATCTTCGTCATTGTATTTGAAGCAATATGACTGAAAGAAAGGTAAAAGCAGAGAAGAACGCGATGCCGTCGTGTTTGTAATGTCCATTCGGGTCCCCCAGAATCGACAGAACCATTGCGTTTACCTTTGTTTATTAACAAATGCGCCTGTTATCATAGCCAAATCTTCGTCATTGTATTTGAAGTAATATGACTGAAAGAAAGGTAAAAGCAGAGAAGAACGCGATGCCGTCGTGTTAGTATTGTCCATTCGGGTCCCCCAGAATGAGCACAATTATTGCTTTTATCGTTTTTTATTAACAAATGCGCTTATCATCCCCAAATCTTCGTCATTGTATTTGAAGCAATATCACTGAAAGAAAGGTAAAAGCAGAGAAGAACGCGATGCCGTCGTGTTAGTAATGTCCATTCGGGTCCCCCAGAATGAGCACAATTATTGCTTTTATCTTTTTTTATTAACAAATGCGCCTGTTATCATCCCAAAATCTTCGTCATTGTATTTGAAGCAATATGACTGAAAGAAAGGTAAAAGCAAAGAAGAACGCGATGCCGTCGTGTTAGTAATGTCCATTCGGGTCCCCCAGAATGAGCACAATTATTGCTTTTACCTTTGTTTATTAACAAATGCGCCTGTTATCATCCCCAAATCTTCGTCATTGTATTTGAAACAATCTGACTGAAAGAAAGGTAAAAGCAGAGAAGAACGCGATGCCGTCGTGTTAGTAATGTCCACTCGGGTCCCCCAGAATGAGAAAAATTATTGCTTTTACCTTTGTTTATTAACAAATGCGCCTGTTATCATCCCCAAATCTTCGTCATTGTATTTGAAGCAATATGACTGAAAGAAAGGTAAAAGCAGAGAAGAACGCGATGCCGTCGTGTTAGTAATGCCCACTCGGGTCCCCCAGAATGAGCACAATTATTGCTTTTATCTTTTTTTATTAACAAATGCGCCTGTTATCATCCCCAAATCTTCGTCATTGTATTTGAAGCAATATGACTGAAAGAAAGGTAAAAGCAGAGAAGAACGCGATGCCGTCGTGTTTGTAATGTCCATTCGGGTCCCCCAGAATCGACAGAACCATTGCGTTTACCTTTGTTTATTAACAAATGCGCCTGTTATCATCGCCAAATCTTCGTCATTGTATTTGAAGTAATATGACTGAAAGAAAGGTAAAAGCAGAGAAGAACGCGATGCCGTCGTGTTAGTATTGTCCATTCGGGTCCCCCAGAATGAGCACAATTATTGCTTTTATCTTTTTAATTAACAAATGCGCCTGTAATCGTCCTCAAATCGTCGTCAGTGTATTTGAGGCGATACGACAGAAACAAAGGTAAAAGCAAAGAAGAACTCGATGCCGTCGTGTTGGTAATGTCCATTCGGGTCCCCCAGAATGAGCACAATTATTGCTTTTATCTTTTTTTATTAACAAATGCGCCTGTAATCGTCTTCAAATCGTGTTCAGTGTATTTGATGCGATATGACAGAAACAAAGGTAAAAGCAGAGAAAAACTCGACGCCGTCATATTAGTAATGTCCATTTGGGTCCCCCAGAATCGACAGAACCATTGCTTTTACCTTTGTTTATTAACAAATGCGCCTGTTATCATCCCCAAATCTTCGTCATTGTATTTGAAGCAATATGACTGAAAGAAAGGTAAAAGCAGAGAAGAACGCGATGCCGTCGTTTTAGTAATGTCCATTCGGGTCCCCCAGAATGAGCACAATTATTGCTTTTATCTTTTTTTATTAACAAATGCGCCTGTTATCATCGAAAAATCTTCGTCATTGTATTTGAAGCAATATGACTGAAAGAACGGTAAAAGCAGAGAAGAACGCGATGCCGTCGTGTTAGTAATGTCCATTCGGGTCCCCCAGAATGAGCATAATCATTGCTTTTACCTTTGTTTATTAACAAATGCGCCTGATATCATCCCCAAATCCTCGTCATTGTATTTGAAGCAATATGACTGAAAGAAAGGTAAAAGCAGATAAGAACGCGATGCCGTCGTGTTAGTACTGTCCATTCGGGTCCCCCAAAATGAGCACAATTATTGCTTTTATGTTTTTTTATTAACAAATAGGCCTGTTATCATCCCCAAATCTTCGTCATTGTATTTGAAGCAATATGACTGAAAGAAAGGTAAAAGCAGAGAAGAACGCGATGCCGTCGTGTTAGTAATGTCCATTCGGGTCCCCCAGAATGAGCACAATTATTGCTTTTATCTTTTTTTATTAACAAATGCGCCTGTTATAATCCCGAAATCTTCGTCATTGTATTTGAAGCAATATGACTGAAAGAAAGGTAAAAGCAGAGAAGAACGCGATGCCGTCGTGTTAGTAATGTCCATTCGGGTCCCCCAGAATGAGCACAATTATTGCTTTTACCTTTGTTTATTAACAAATGCGCTTGGTATCATCCCCAAATCTTCGTCATTGGATTTGAAGCAATATGACTGAAAGAAAGGTAAAAGCAGAGAAAAACTCGACGCCGTCTTGTTAGTAATGTCCATTTCGGTTCCCCAGAATGAGCACAATTATTGCTTTTACCTTTGTTTATTAACAAATGCGCCTGATATCATCCCCAAATCTTCGTCATTGTATTTGAAGCAATATGACTGGAAGAAAGGTAAAAGCAGAGAAGTACGCGATGCCGTCGTGTTGGTAATGTCCATTCGGGTCCCCCAGAATGAGCACAATTATTGCTTTTATCTTTTTTTATTAACAAATGCGCCTGTTATCATCCCCAAATCTTCGTCATTGTATTTGAAGCAATATGACTGAAAGAAAGGTGAAAGCAGAGAAGAACGCGATGCCGTCGTGTTGGTAATGTCCATTCGGGTCTCCCAGAATGAGCACAATTATTGCTTTTACCTTTGTTTATTAACAAATGCGCCTGTTATCATCCCTAAATCTTCGTCATTGGATTTAAAGCAATATGACTGAAAGAAAGGTAAAAGCAGAAAAGAACTCGATGCCGTCGTGTTAGTAATGTCCATTCGGGTCCCCCAGAATGAGCACAATTATTGCTTTTATCTTTTTTATTAACAAATGCGCCTGTAATCGTCCTCAAATCGTCGTCAGTGTATTTGACGCGGTACGACAGAAACACAGGTAAAAGCAGAGAAGAACTTGATGCCGTCGTGCTGGTAATGTCCATTCGGGTCCCCCAGAATGAGCACAATTATTGCTTTTATCTTTTTTTATTAACAAATGCGCCTGTAATCGTCTTCAAATCGTGTTCAGTGTATTTGATGCGATATGACAGAAACAAAGGTAAAAGCAGAGAAAAACTCGACGCCGTCATATTAGTAATGTCCATTTAAGTCCCCCAGAATCGACAGAACCATTGCTTTTACCTTTGTATAGTAACAAATGCGCCTGTTATAATCCCCAAATCTTCGTCATTGTATTTGAAGCAATATGACTGAAAGAACGGCGAAAGCAGAGAAGAACGCGATGCCGTCGTGTTAGTAATGTCCATTCGGGTCCCCCAGAATGAGCACAATTATTGCTTTTATCTTTTTTTATTAACAAATGCGCCTGTCATCATCCCAAAATCTTCGTCATTGTATTTGAAGCAATATGACTGAAAGAAAGGTAAAAGCAGAAAAGAACTCGATGCCGTCGTGTTAGTAATGTCCATTCGGGTCCCCCAGAACGAGCACAATTATTGCTTTTACCTTTGTTTATTAACAAATGCGCCTGATATCATCCTCAAATCTTCGTCATTGTATTTGAAGCAATATGACTGAAAGAAAGGTAACAGCAGAGAAGAACGCGATGCCGTCGTGTTGGTAATGTCCATTCGGGTCCCCCAGAATGAGCACAATTATTGCTTTTATCTTTTTTTATTAACAAATGCGCCTGTTATCATCCCCAAATCTTCGTCATTGTATTTGAAGCCATATGACTGAAAGAAAGGTAAAAGCAGAAAAGAACTCGATGCCGTCGTGCTGGTAATGTCCATTCGGGTCCCCCAGAATGAGCGCAATTATGGCTTTTATCTTTTTTTATTAACAAATGCGCCTGTAATCGTCTTCAAATCGTGTTCAGTGTATTTGATGCGATATGACAGAAACAAAGGTAAAAGCAGAGAAAGACTCGACGCCGTCATATTAGTAATGTCCATTTAAGTCCCCCAGAATCGACAGAACCATTGCTTTTATCTTTGTATATTAACAAATGCGCCTGTTATTATCCCCAAATCTTCGTCATTGTATTTGAAGCAATATGACTGAAAGAACGGCGAAAGCAGAGAAGAACGCGATGCCGTCGTGTTAGCAATGTCCATTCGGGTCCCCCAGAATGATCACAATTATTGCTTTTATCTTTTTTTATTAACAAATGCGCCTGTTATCATCCCAAAATCTTCGTCATTGTATTTGAAGCAATATGACTGAAAGAAAGGTAAAAGCAGAAAAGCACTCGATGCCGTCGTGTTAGTAATGTCCATTCGGGTCCCCAGAACGATCACAATTATTGCTTTTACCTTTGTTTATTAACAAATGCGCCTGATATCATCCCCAAATCTTCGTCATTGTATTTGAAGCAATATGACTGAAAGAAAGGTAACAGCAGAGAAGAACGCGATGCCGTCGTGTTGGTAATGTCCATTCGGGTCCCCCAGAATGAGCACAATTATTGCTTTTATCTTTTTTTAGTAACAAATGCGCCTGTTATCATCCCCAAATCTTCGTCATTGTATTTGAAGCAATATGACTGAAAGAAAGGTGAAAGCAGAGAAGAACGCGAGGCCGTCGTGTTAGTAATGTCCATTCGGGTCCCCCAGAATGAGCACAATTATTGCTTATATCTCTTTTTATTAACAAATGCGCCTGTAATCGTCCTCAAATCGTCATCAGTGTATTTGACGCGATACGACAGAAACAAAGGTAAAAGCAGAGAAGAACTCGATGCCGTCGTGTTAGTAATGTCCATTCGGGTCCCCCAGAATGAGCACAATTATTGCTTTTATCTTTTTTTATTAACAAATGCGCCAGTTTTCATCCCAAAATCTTCGTCATTGTATTTGAAGAAATATGACTGAAAGAAAGGTAAAAGCAGAGAAGAACGCGATGCCGTCGTGTTAGTAATGTCCATTCGGGTCCCCCAGAATGAGCACAATTATTGCTTTTACCTTTGTTTATTAACAAAGGCGCCTGTTATCATCCCCAAATCTTCGTCATTGCATTTGAAGCAATATGACTGAAAGAAAGGTAAAAGCAGAGAAGAACGCGATGCCGTCCTGTTAGTAATGTCCATTCGGGTCCCCCAGAATGAGCACAATTATTGCTTTTATCTTTTTTTATTAACAAATGCGCCTGTTATCATCCCAAAATCTTCGTCATTGTATTTGAAGCAATATGACTGAAAGAAAGGTGAAAGCAAAAAACAACTCGATGCCGTCGTGTTCGTAATGTCCATTCGGGTCCCCCAGAATGAGCACAATTATTGCTTTTACCTTTGTTTATTAACAAACGCGCCTGATATCAAACCCAAATCTTCGTCATTGTATTTGAAGCAATATGACTGAAAGAAAGGGAAAAGCAGAGAAGAACGCGATGCCCTCGTGTTAGTAATGTCCATTCGGGTCCCCCAAAATGAGCACAATTATTGCTTTTATCTTTTTTTATTAAAAAATGCGCCTGTTATCATCCCCAAATCTTCGTCATTGTATTTGAAGCAATATGACTGAAAGAAAGGTAAAAGCAGAGAAGAACGCGATGCCGTCGTGTTAGTAATGTCCATTCGGGTCCCCCAGAATGAGCACAATTATTGCTTTTACCTTTGTTTATTAACAAATGCGCCTGTTATCATCCCCAAATCTTCGTCATTGTATTTGAAGCAATCTGACTGAAAGAAAGGTAAAAGCAGAGAAGAGCGCGATGCCGTCGTGTTAGTAATGTCCACTCGGGTCCCCCAGAATGAGCAAAATTATTGCTTTTACCTTTGTTTATTAACAAATGCGCCTGTTATCATCCCCAAATCTTCGTCATTGTATTTGAAGCAATATGACTGAAAGAAAGGTAAAAGCAGAGAAGAACGCGATGCCGTCGTGTTAGTAATGCCCACTCGGGTCCCCCAGAATGAGCACAATTATTGCTTTTATCTTTTTTTATTAACAAATGCGCCTGTTATCATCCCCAAATCTTCGTCATTGTATTTGAAGCAATATGACTGAAAGAAAGGTAAAAGCAGAGAAGAACGCGATGCCGTCGTGTTTGTAATGTCCATTCGGGTCCCCCAGAATCGACAGAACCATTGCGTTTACCTTTGTTTATTAACAAATGCGCCTGTTAACATCGCCAAATCTTCGTCATTGTATTTGAAGCAATATGACTGAAAGAAAGGTAAAAGCAGAGAAGAACGCGATGCCGTCGTGTTAGTATTGTCCTTTCGGCTCCCCCAGAATGAGCACAATTATTGCTTTTATCTTTTTTATTAACAAATGCGCCTGTAATCGTCCTCAAATCGTCCTCAAATCGTCGTCAGTGTATTTGACGCGATACGACAGAAACAAAGGTAAAAGCAGAGAACAACTCGATGCCTTCGTGTTGGTAATGCCCATTCGGGTCCCCCAGAATGAGCACAATTATTGCCTTTATCTTTTTTTATTAACAATTGCGCCTGTAATCGTCTTCAAATCGTGTTCAGTGTATTTGATGCGATATGACAGATATAAAGGTAAAAGCAGAGAAAAACTCGACGCCGTCATATGAGTAATGTCCATTTGGGTCCCCCAGAATCGACAGAACCATTGCTTTTACCTTTGTTTATTAACAAATGCGCCTGTTATCATCCCCAAATCTTCGTCATTGTATTTGAAGCAGTATGACTGAAAGGAAGGTAAAAGCAGAGAAGAACGCGATGCCGTCGTGTTTGTAATGTCCATTCGGGTCCCCCAGAATCGACAGAACCATTGCGTTTACCTTTGTTTACTAACAAATGCGCCTGTTATCATCGCCAAATCTTCGTCATTGTATTTGAAGCAATATGACTGAAAGAAAGGTAAAAGCAGAGAAGAACGCGATGCCGTCGTGTTAGTATTGTCCATTCGGGTCCCCCAGAATGAGTACAATTATTGCTTTTATCTTTTTTATTAACAAATGCGCCTGTAATCGTCCTCAAATCGTCGTCAGTGTATTTGACGCGATACGACAGAAACAAAGGTAAAAGCAGAGAAGAACTCGATGCCGTCGTGTTGGTAATGTCCATTCGGGTCCCCCAGAATGAGCACAATTATTGCTTTTATCTTTTTTTATTAACAAATGCGCCTGTTATCATCCCCAAATCTTCGTCATTGTATTTGAAGCAATATGACTGAAAGAAAGGTAAAAGCAGAGAAGAACGCGATGCCGTCGTGTTTGTAATGTCCATTCGGGTCCCCCAGAATCGACAGAACCATTGCGTTTACCTTTGTTTATTAACAAATGCGCCTGTTATCATCGCCAAATCTTCGTCATTGTATTTGAAGCAATATGACTGAAAGAAAGGTAAAAGCAGAGAAGAACGCGATGCCGTCGTGTTAGTATTGTCCATTCGGGTCCCCCAGAATGAGCACAATTATTGCTTTTATCTTTTTTATTAACAAATGCGCCTGTAATCGTCCTCAAATCGTCGTCAGTGTATTTGACGCGATACGACAGAAACAAAGGTAAAAGCAGAGAAGAACTCGATGCCGTCGTGTTGGTAATGTCCATTCGGGTCCCCCAGAATGAGCACAATTATTGCTTTTATCTTTTTTTATTAACAAATGCGCCTGTAATCGTCTTCAAATCGTGTTCAGTGTATTTGATGCGATATGACAGAAACAAAGGTAAAAGCAGAGAAAAACTCGACGCCGTCATATTAGTAATGTCCATTTGGGTCCCCCAGAATCGACAGAACCATTGCTTTTACCTTTGTTTATTAACAAATGCGCCTGTTATCATCCCCAAATCTTCGTCATTGTATTTGAAGCAATATGACTGAAAGAAAGGTAAAAGCAGAGAAGAACGCGATGCCGTCGTTTTAGTAATGTCCATTCGGGTCCCCCAGAATGAGCACAATTATTGCTTTTATCTTTTTTTATTAACAAATGCGCCTGTTATCATCGAAAAATCTTCGTCATTGTATTTGAAGCAATATGACTGAAAGAACGGTAAAAGCAGAGAAGAATGCGATGCCGTCGTGTTAGTAATGTCCATTCGGGTCCCCCAGAATGAGCATAATCATTGCTTTTACCTTTGTTTATTAACAAATGCGCCTGATATCATCCCCAAATCTTCGTCATTGTATTTGAAGCAATATGACTGAAAGAAAGGTAAAAGCAGATAAGAACGCGATGCCGTCGTGTTCGTACTGTCCATTCGGGTCCCCCAAAATGAGCACAATTATTGCTTTTATCATTTTTTATTAACAAATAGGCCTGTTATCATCCCCAAATCTTCGTCATTGTATTTGAAGCAATATGACTGAAAGAAAGGTAAAAGCAGAGAAGAACGCGATGCCGTCGTGTTAGTAATGTCCATTCGGGTCCCCCAGAATGAGCACAATTATTGCTTTTATCTTTTTTTATTAACAAATGCGCCTGTTATCATCCCGAAATCTTCGTCATTGTATTTGAAGCAATATGACTGAAAGAAAGGTAAAAGCAGATAAGAACGCGATGCCGTCGTGTTAGTACTGTCCATTCGGGTCCCCCAAAATGAGCACAATTATTGCTTTTACCTTTGTTTATTAACAAATGCGCCTGTTATCATCCCCAAATCTTCGTCATTGTATTTGAAGAGATATGACTGAAAGAAAGGTAAAAGCAGAGAAGAACGCGATGCCGTCGTGTTAGTAATGTCCATTCGGGTCCCCCAGAATGAGCACAATCATTGCTTTTATCTTTTTTTATTAACAAATGCGCCTGATATCATCCCGAAATCTTCGTCATTGTATTTAAAGCAATATGACTGAAAGAAAGGTAAAAGCAGAGAAGAACTCGATGCCGTCGTGTTAGTAATGTCCATTCGGGTCCCCCAGAATGAGGTCAATTATTGCTTTTACCTTTGTTTATTAACAAATGCGCCTGATATCATCCCCAAATCTTCGTCATTGTATTTAAAGCAATATGACTGAAAAAAAGGTAAAAGCAGAGAAGACCGCGATGCCGTCGTGTTACTAATGTCCATTCGGGTCCCCCAGAATGAGCACAATTATTGCTTTTACCTTTGTTTATTAACAAATGCGCTTGGTATCATCCCCAAATCTTCGTCATTGGATTTGAAGCAATATGACTGAAAGAAAGGTAAAAGCAGAGAAAACTCGACGCCGTCTTGTTAGTAATGTCCATTTGGGTTCCCCAGAATGAGCACAATTATTGCTTTTACCTTTGTTTATTAACAAATGCGCCTGATATCATCCCCAAATCTTCGTCATTGTATTTGAAGCAATATGACTGAAAGAAAGGTGAAAGCAGAGAAGAACGCGATGCCATCGTGTTGGTAATGTCCATTCGGGTCCCCCAGAATGAGCAAAATTATTGCTTTTATCTTTTTTTATTAACAAATGCGCCTGTTATCATCCCCAAATCTTCGTCATTGTATTTGAAGCAATGTGACTGAAAGAAAGGTGAAAGCAGAGAAGAACGCGATGCCATCGTGTTGGTAATGTCCATTCGGGTCTCCCAGAATGAGCACAATTATTGCTTTTACCTTTGTTTATTAACAAATGCGCCTGTTATCATCCCCAAATCTTCGTCATTGGATTTAAAGCAATATGACTGAAAGAAAGGTAAAAGCAGAGAAGAACGCGATGCCGTCGTGTTAGTAATGTCCATTCGGGTCCCCCAGAATGAGCACAATTATTGCTGTTACCTTTCTTTATTAACAAATGCGCCTGTTATCATCCCCAAATCTTCGTCATTGTATTTGAAGGAATATGACTGAAAGAAAGGTAAAAGCAGAAAAGAACTCGATGCCGTCGTGTTAGTAATGTCCATTCGGGTCCCCCAGAATGAGCACAATTATTGCTTTTATCTTTTTTATTAACAAATGCGCCTGTAATCGTCCTCAAATCGTCGTCAGTGTATTTGACGCGATACGACAGAAACAAAGGTAAAAGCAGAGAAGAACTCGATGCCGTCGTGCTGGTAATGTCCATTCGGGTACCCCAGAATGAGCACAATTATTGCTTTTATCTTTTTTTATTAAGAAATGCGCCTGTAATCGTCTTCAAATCGTGTTCACTGTATTTGATGCGATATGACAGAAACAAAGGTAAAAGCAGAGAAAAACTCGACGCCGTCATATTAGTAATGTCCATTTAAGTCCCCCAGAATCGACAGAACCATTGCTTTTACCTTTGTTTATTAACAAATGCGCCTGTTATCATCCCCAAATCTTCGTCATTGTATTTGAAGCAATATGACTGAAAGAAAGGCAAAAGCAGAGAAGAACGCGATGCCGTCGTGTTAGTAATGTCCATTCGGGTCCCCCAGAATGAGCACAATTATTGCTATTATCTTTTTTTATTAACAAATGCGCCTGTTATCATCCCAAAATCTTCGTCATTGTATTTGAAGCAATATGACTGAAAGAAAGGTAAAAGCAGAAAAGAACTCGATGCCGTCGTGTTAGTAATGTCCATTCGGGTCCCCCAGAACGAGCACAATTATTGCTTTTACCTTTGTTTATTAACAAATGCGCCTGATATCATCCCCAAATCTTCGTCATTGTATTTGAAGCAATATGACTGAAAGAAAGGTAACAGCAGAGAAGAACGCGATGCCGTCGTGTTGGTAATGTCCATTCGGGTCCCCCAGAATGAGCACAATTATTGCTTTTATCTTTTTTTATTAACAAATGCGCCTGTTATCATCCCCAAATCTTCGTCATTGTATTTGAAGCCATATGACTGAAAGAAAGGTAAAAGCAGAAAAGAACTCGATGCCGTCGTGTTAGTAATGTCCATTCGGGTCCCCCAGAATGAGCACAATTATTGCTTTTATCTTTTTTATTAACAAATGCGCCTGTAATCGTCCTCAAATCGTCGTCAGTGTATTTGACGCGATACGACAGAAACAAAGGTAAAAGCAGAGAAGAACTCGATGCCGTCGTGTTCGTAATGCACATTCGGGTCCCCAAGAATGAGCACAATTATTGCCTTTATCTTTTTTTATTAACAAATGCGCCTGTAATCGTCTTCAAATCGTGTTCAGTGTATTTAATGCGATATGACAGAAACAAAGGTAAAAGCAGAGAAAAACTCGACGCCGTCATATTAGTAATGTCCCATTGGGTCCCCCAGAATCGACACAACCATTGCTTGTACCTTTGTTTATTAACAAATGCGCCTGTTATCATCCCCAAATCTTCGTCATTGTATTTGAAGCAATATGACTGAAAGAAAGGTAAAAGCAGAGAAAAACTCGACGCCGTCGTGTTAGTAATGTCCATTTGGGTCCCCCAGAATGAGCACAATTATTGCTTTTATCTTTTTTTATTAACAAATGCGCCTGTAATCGTATTCAAATCGTCGTCATTGTATTTGAAGCAATATGACTGGAAGAAAGGTAAAAGCAGAGAAGAACGCGATGCCGTCGTGTTGGTAATGTCCATTCGGGTCTCCCAGAATGAGCACAATTATTGCTTTTACCTTTGTTTATTAACAAATGCGCCTGTAATCGTCTTCAAATCGTCGTCATTGTATTTGAAGCAATATGACTGGAAGAAAGGTAAAAGCAGAGAAGAACGCGATGCCGTCGTGTTGGTAATGTCCATTCGGGTCCCCCAGAATGAGCACAATTATTGCTTTTACCTTTGTTTATTAACAAATGCGCCTGTTATGATCCACAAATCTTCGTCATTGTATTTGAAGCAATATGACTGAAAGAAAGGTAAAAGCAGAGAAGAACGCGATGCCGTCGTGTTGGTAATGTCCTTTCGGGTCTCCCAGAATGAGCACAATTATTGCTTTTACCTTTGTTTATTAACAAATGCGCCTGTTATCATCCCCAAATCTTCGTCATTGTATTTAAAGCAGTATGACTGAAAGAAAGGTAAAAGCAGAGAAGAACGCGATGCCGTCGTGTTAGTAATGTCCATTCGGGTCCCCCAGAATGAGCACAATTATTGCTGTTACGTTTCTTTATTAACAAATGCGCCTGTTATGATCCACAAATCTTCGTCATTGTATTTGAAGCAATATGACTGAAAGAAAGGTAAAAGCAGAGAAGAACGCGATGCCGTCGTGTTGGTAATGTCCATTCGGGTCCCCCAGAATGAGCACAATTATTGCTTTTACCTTTGTTTATTAACAAATGCGCCTGTTATGATCCACAAATCTTCGTCATTGTATTTGAAGCAATATGACTGAAAGAAAGGTAAAAGCAGAGAAGAACGCGATGCCGTCGTGTTAGTAATGTCCATTCGGGTCCCCCAAAATGAGCACAATTATTGCTTTTATCTTTTTTTATTAAAAAATGCGCCTGTTATCATCCCCAAAACTTCGTCATTGTATTTGAAGGAATATGACTGAAAGAAAGGTAAAAGCAGAAAAGAACTCGATGCCGTCGTGTTAGTAATGTCCATTCGGGTCCCCCAGAATGAGCACAATTATTGCTTTTATCTTTTTTATTAACAAATGCGCCTGTAATCGTCCTCAAATCGTCGTCAGTGTATTTGACGCGGTACGACAGAAACAAAGGTAAAAGCAGAGAAGAACTTGATGCCGTCGTGCTGGTAATGTCCATTCGGGTCCCCCAGAATGAGCACAATTATTGCTTTTATCTTTTTTTATTAACAAATGCGCCTGTAATCGTCTTCAAATCGTGTTTAGTGTATTTGATGCGATATGACAGAAACAAAGGTAAAAGCAGAGAAAAACTCGACGCCGTCATATTAGTAATGTCCATTTAAGTCCCCCGAATCGACAGAACCATTGCTTTTACCTTTGTATATTAACAAATGCGCCTGTTATTATCCCCAAATCTTCGTCATTGTATTTGAAGCAATATGACTGAAAGAACGGCGAAACCAGAGAAGAACGCGATGCCGTCGTGTTAGTAATGTCCATTCGGGTCCCCCAGAATGAGCACAATTGTTGCTTTTATCTTTTTTTATTAACAGATGCGCCTGTCATCATCCCAAAATCTTCGTCATTGTATTTGAAGCAATATGACTGAAAGAAAGGTAAAAGCAGAAAAGAACTCGATGCCGTCGTGTTAGTAATGTCCATTCGGGTCCCCAGAACGAGCACAATTATTGCTTTTACCTTTGTTTATTAACAAATGCGCCTGATATCATCCCCAAATCTTCGTCATTGTATTTGAACCAATATGACTGAAAGAAAGGTAACAGCAGAGAAGAACGCGATGCCGTCGTGTTGGTAATGTCCATTCGGGTCCCCCAGAATGAGCACAATTATTGCTTTCATCTTTTTTTAGTAACAAATGCGCCTGTTATCATCCTCAAATCTTCGTCATTGTATTTGAAGCAATATGACTGAAAGAAAGGTGAAAGCAGAGAAGAACGCGAGGCTGTCGTGTTAGTAATGTCCATTCGGATCCCCCAGAATGAGCACAATTATTGCTTATATCTCTTTTTATTAACAAATGCGCCTGTAATCGTCCTCAAATCGTCGTCAGTGTATTTGACGCGATACGACAGAAACAAAGGTAAAAGCAGAGAAGAACTCGATGCCGTCGTGTTAGTAATGTCCATTCGGGTCCCTCAGAATGAGCACAATTATTGCTTTTATCTTTTTTTATTAACAAATGCACCTGTTATCATCCCAAAATCTTCGTCATTGTATTTGAAGAAATATGACTGAAAGAAAGGTAAAAGCAGAGAAGAACGCGATGCCGTCGTGTTAGTAATGTCCATTCCGGTCCCCCAGAATGAGCACAATTATTGCTTTCACCTTTGTTTATTAACAAAGGCGCCTGTTATCATCCCCAAATCTTCGTCATTGTATTTGAAGCAATATGACTGAAAGAAAGGTAAAAGCAGAGAAGAACGCGATGCCGTCCTGTTAATAATGTCCATTCGGGTCCCCCAGAATGAGCACAATTATTGCTTTTATCTTTTTTTATTAACAAATGCGCCTGTTATCATCCCAAAATCTTCGTCATTGTATTTGAAGCAATATGACTGAAAGAAAGGTAAAAGCAGAAAAGAACTCGATGCCGTCGTGTTAGTAATGTCCATTCGGGTCCCCCAGAACGAGCACAATTATTGCTTTTACCTTTGTTTATTAACAAATGCGCCTGATATCATCCCCAAATCTTCGTCATTGTATTTGAAGCAATATGACTGAAAGAAAGGTAACAGCAGAGAAGAACGCGATGCCGTCGTGTTGGTAATGTCCTTTCGGGTCCCCCAGAATAAGCACAATTATTGCTTTTATCTTTTTTTATTAACAAATGCGCCTGTTATCATCCCCAAATCTTCGTCATTGTATTTGAAGCCATATGACTGAAAGAAAGGTAAAAGCAGAAAAGAACTCGATGCCGTCGTGTTAGTAATGTCCATTCGGGTCCCCCAGAATGAGCACAATTATTGCTTTTATCTTTTTTATTAACAAATGCGCCTGTAATCGTCGTCAGTGTATTTGACGCGATACGACAGAAACAAAGGTAAAAGCAGAGAAGAACTCGATGCCGTCGTGTTCGTAATGCACATTCGGGTCCCCAAGAATGAGCACAATTATTGCCTTTATCTTTTTTTATTAACAAATGCGCCTGTAATCGTCTTCAAATCGTGTTCAGTGTATTTGATGCGATATGACAGAAACAAAGGTAAAAGAAGAGAAAAACTCGACGCCGTCATATTAGTAATGTCCCATTGGGTCCCCCAGAATCGACACAACCATTGCTTGTACCTTTGTGTATTAACAAATGCGCCTGTTATCATCCCCAAATCATCGTCATTGTATTTGAAGCAATATGACTGAAAGAAAGGTAAAAGCAGAGAAAAACTCGACGCCGTCGTGTTAGTAATGTCCATTTGGGTCCCCCAGAATGAGCACAATTATTGCTTTTATCTTTTTTAATGTCCTTTTTTAATGTCTTTTTAATGTAATTGTATTTGAAGCAATATGACTGGAAGAAAGGTAAAAGCAGAGAAGAACGCGATGCCGTCTTGTTGGTAATGTCCATTCGGGTCCCCCAGAATGAGCACAATTATTGCTTTTACCTTTGTTTATTAACAAATGCGCCTGTTATGATCCCCAAATCTTCGTCATTGTATTTGAAGCAATATGACTGAAAGAAAGGTAAAAGCAGAGAAGAACGCGATGCCGTCGTGTTGGTAATGTCCATTCGGGTCTCCCAGAATGAGCACAATTATTGCTTTTACCTTTGTTTATTAACAAATGCGCCTGTTATCATCCCCAAATCTTCGTCATTGTATTTAAAGCAGTATGACTGAAAGAAAGGTAAAATCAGAGAAGAACGCGATGCCGTCGTGTTAGTAATGTCCATTCGGGTCCCCCAGAATGAGCACAATTATTGCTGTTACCTTTCTTTATTAACAAATGCGCCTGTTATCATCCCCAAATCTTCGTCATTGTATTTGAAGGAATATGACTGAAAGAAAGGTAAAAGCAGAAAAGAACTCGATGCCGTCGTGTTAGTAATGTCCATTCGGGTCCCCCAGAATGAGCACAATTATTGCTTTTATCTTTTTTATTAACAAATGCGCCTGTAATCGTCCTCAAATCGTCGTCAGTGTATTTGACGCGGTACGACAGAAACAAAGCTAAAAGCAGAGAAGAACTTGATGCCGTCGTGCTGGTAATGTCCATTCGGGTCCCCCAGAATGAGCACAATTATTGCTTTTATCTTTTTTTATTAACAAATGCGCCTGTAATCGTTTTCAAATCGTGTTCAGTGTATTTGATGCGATATGACAGAAACAAAGGTAAAAGCAGAGAAAAACTCGACGCCGTCATATTAGTAATGTCCATTTAAGTCCTCCAGAATCGACAGAACCATTGCTTTTACCTTTGTATATTAACAAATGCGCCTGTTATTATCCCCAAATCTTCGTCATTGTATTTGAAGCAATATGACTGAAAGGACGGCGAATCCAGAGAAGAACGCGATGCCGGCGTGTTAGTAATGTCCATTCGGGTCCCCCAGAATGAGCACAATTATTGCGTTTATCTTTTTTTATTAACAAATGCGCCTGTCATCATCCCAAAATCTTCGTCATTGTATTTGAAGCAATATGACTGAAAGAAAGGTAAAAGCAGAAAAGAACTCGATGCCGTCGTGTTAGTAATGTCCATTCGGGTCCCCAGAACGAGCACAATTATTGCTTTTACCTTTGTTTATTAACAAATGCGCCTGATATCATCCCCAAATCTTCGTCATTGTATTTGAAGCAATATGACTGAAAGAAAGGTAACAGCAGAGAAGAACGCGATGCCGTCGTGTTGGTAATGTCCATTCGGGTCCCCCAGAATGAGCACAATTATTGCTTTTATCTTTTTTTTAGTAACAAATGCGCCTGTTATCATCCTCAAATCTTCGTCATTGTATTTGAAGCTATATGACTGAAAGAAAGGTGAAAGCAGAGAAGAACGCGAGGCTGTCGTGTTAGTAATGTCCATTCGGATCCCCCAGAATGAGCACAATTATTGCTTATATCTCTTTTTATCAACAAATGCGCCTGTAAGCGTCCTCAAATCGTCGTCAGTGTATTTGACGCGATACGACAGAAACAAAGGTAAAAGCAGAGAAGAACTCGATGCCGTCGTGTTAGTAATGTTCATTCGGGTCCCTCAGAATGAGCACAATTATTGCTTTTATCTTTTTTTATTAACAAATGCACCTGTTATCATCCCAAAATCTTCGTCATTGCATTTGAAGAAATATGACTGAAAGAAAGGTAAAAGCAGAGAAGAACGCGATGCCGTCGTGTTAGTAATGTCCATTCCGGTCCCCCAGAATGAGCACAATTATTGCTTTCACCTTTGTTTATTAACAAAGGCGCCTGTTATCATCCCCAAATCTTCGTCATTGTATTTGAAGCAATATGACTGAAAGAAAGGTAAAAGCAGAGAAGAACGCGATGCCGTCCTGTTAGTAATGTCCATTCGGGTCCCCCAGAATGAGCACAATTATTGCTTTTATCGTTTTTTATTAACAAATGCGCTTATCATCCCCAAATCTTCGTCATTGTATTTGAAGCAATATGACTGAAAGAAAGGTAAAAGCAGAGAAGAACGCGATGCCGTCGTGTTAGTAATGTCCATTCGGGTCCCCCAGAATGAGCACAATTATTGCTTTTATCTTTTTTTATTAACAAATGCGCCTGTTATCATCCCAAAATCTTCGTCATTGTATTTGAAGCAATATGACTGAAAGAAAGGTAAAAGCAAAGAAGAACGCGATGCCGTCGTGTTAGTAATGTCCATTCGGGTCCCCCAGAATGAGCACAATTATTGCTTTTACCTTTGTTTATTAACAAATGCGCCTGTTATCATCCCCAAATCTTCGTCATTGTATTTAAAGCAGTATGACTGAAAGAAAGGTAAAATCAGAGAAGAACGCGATGCCGTCGTGTTAGTAATGTCCATTCGGGTCCCCCAGAATGAGCACAATTATTGCTGTTACCTTTCTTTATTAACAAATGCGCCTGTTATCATCCCCAAATCTTCGTCATTGTATTTGAAGGAATATGACTGAAAGAAAGGTAAAAGCAGAAAAGAACTCGATGCCGTCGTGTTAGTAATGTCCATTCGGGTCCCCCAGAATGAGCACAATTATTGCTTTTATCTTTTTTATTAACAAATGCGCCTGTAATCGTCCTCAAATCGTCGTCAGTGTATTTGACGCGGTACGACAGAAACAAAGCTAAAAGCAGAGAAGAACTTGATGCCGTCGTGCTGGTAATGTCCATTCGGGTCCCCCAGAATGAGCACAATTATTGCTTTTATCTTTTTTTATTAACAAATGCGCCTGTAATCGTTTTCAAATCGTGTTCAGTGTATTTGATGCGATATGACAGAAACAAAGGTAAAAGCAGAGAAAAACTCGACGCCGTCATATTAGTAATGTCCATTTAAGTCCTCCAGAATCGACAGAACCATTGCTTTTACCTTTGTATATTAACAAATGCGCCTGTTATTATCCCCAAATCTTCGTCATTGTATTTGAAGCAATATGACTGAAAGGACGGCGAATCCAGAGAAGAACGCGATGCCGGCGTGTTAGTAATGTCCATTCGGGTCCCCCAGAATGAGCACAATTATTGCGTTTATCTTTTTTTATTAACAAATGCGCCTGTCATCATCCCAAAATCTTCGTCATTGTATTTGAAGCAATATGACTGAAAGAAAGGTAAAAGCAGAAAAGAACTCGATGCCGTCGTGTTAGTAATGTCCATTCGGGTCCCCAGAACGAGCACAATTATTGCTTTTACCTTTGTTTATTAACAAATGCGCCTGATATCATCCCCAAATCTTCGTCATTGTATTTGAAGCAATATGACTGAAAGAAAGGTAACAGCAGAGAAGAACGCGATGCCGTCGTGTTGGTAATGTCCATTCGGGTCCCCCAGAATGAGCACAATTATTGCTTTTATCTTTTTTTTAGTAACAAATGCGCCTGTTATCATCCTCAAATCTTCGTCATTGTATTTGAAGCTATATGACTGAAAGAAAGGTGAAAGCAGAGAAGAACGCGAGGCTGTCGTGTTAGTAATGTCCATTCGGATCCCCCAGAATGAGCACAATTATTGCTTATATCTCTTTTTATCAACAAATGCGCCTGTAAGCGTCCTCAAATCGTCGTCAGTGTATTTGACGCGATACGACAGAAACAAAGGTAAAAGCAGAGAAGAACTCGATGCCGTCGTGTTAGTAATGTTCATTCGGGTCCCTCAGAATGAGCACAATTATTGCTTTTATCTTTTTTTATTAACAAATGCACCTGTTATCATCCCAAAATCTTCGTCATTCTATTTGAAGAAATATGACTGAAAGAAAGGTAAAAGCAGAGAAGAACGCGATGCCGTCGTGTTAGTAATGTCCATTCCGGTCCCCCAGAATGAGCACAATTATTGCTTTCACCTTTGTTTATTAACAAAGGCGCCTGTTATCATCCCCAAATCTTCGTCATTGTATTTGAAGCAATATGACTGAAAGAAAGGTAAAAGCAGAGAAGAACGCGATGCCGTCCTGTTAGTAATGTCCATTCGGGTCCCCCAGAATGAGCACAATTATTGCTTTTATCGTTTTTTATTAACAAATGCGCTTATCATCCCCAAATCTTCGTCATTGTATTTGAAGCAATATGACTGAAAGAAAGGTAAAAGCAGAGAAGAACGCGATGCCGTCGTGTTAGTAATGTCCATTCGGGTCCCCCAGAATGAGCACAATTATTGCTTTTATCTTTTTTTATTAACAAATGCGCCTGTTATCATCCCAAAATCTTCGTCATTGTATTTGAAGCAATATGACTGAAAGAAAGGTAAAAGCAAAGAAGAACGCGATGCCGTCGTGTTAGTAATGTCCATTCGGGTCCCCCAGAATGAGCACAATTATTGCTTTTACCTTTGTTTATTAACAAATGCGCCTGTTATCATCCCCAAATCTTCGTCATTGTATTTGAAACAATCTGACTGAAAGAAAGGTAAAAGCAGAGAAGAACGCGATGCCGTCGTGTTAGTAATGTCCACTCGGGTCCCCCAGAATGAGCAAAATTATTGCTTTTACCTTTGTTTATTAACAAATGCGCCTGTTATCATCCCCAAATCTTCGTCATTGTATTTGAAGCAATATGACTGAAAGAAAGGTAAAAGCAGAGAAGAACGCGATGCCGTCGTGTTAGTAATGCCCACTCGGGTCCCCCAGAATGAGCACAATTATTGCTTTTATCTTTTTTTATTAACAAATGCGCCTGTTATCATCCCCAAATCTTCGTCATTGTATTTGAAGCAATATGACTGAAAGAAAGGTAAAAGCAGAGAAGAACGCGATGCCGTCGTGTTTGTAATGTCCATTCGGGTCGCCCAGAATCGACAGAACCATTGCGTTTACCTTTGTTTATTAACAAATGCGCCTGTTATCATCGCCAAATCTTCGTCATTGTATTTGAAGTAATATGACTGAAAGAAAGGTAAAAGCAGAGAAGAACGCGATGCCGTCGTGTTAGTATTGTCCATTCGGGTCCCCCAGAATGAGCACAATTATTGCTTTTATCGTTTTTTATTAACAAATGCGCTTATCATCCCCAAATCTTCGTCATTGTATTTGAAGCAATATGACTGAAAGAAAGGTAAAAGCAGAGAAGAACGCGATGCCGTCGTGTTAGTAATGTCCATTCGGGTCCCCCAGAATGAGTACAATTATTGCTTTTATCTTTTTTTATTAACAAATGCGCCTGTTATCATCCCAAAATCTTCGTCATTGTATTTGAAGCAATATGACTGAAAGAAAGGTAAAAGCAAAGAAGAACGCGATGCCGTCGTGTTAGTAATGTCCATTCGGGTCCCCCAGAATGAGCACAATTATTGCTTTTACCTTTGTTTATTAACAAATGCGCCTGTTATCATCCCCAAATCTTCGTCATTGTATTTGAAACAATCTGACTGAAAGAAAGGTAAAAGCAGAGAAGAACGCGATGCCGTCGTGTTAGTAATGTCCACTCGGGTCCCCCAGAATGAGCAAAATTATTGCTTTTACCTTTGTTTATTAACAAATGCGCCTGTTATCATCCCCAAATCTTCGTCATTGTATTTGAAGCAATATGACTGAAAGAAAGGTAAAAGCAGAGAAGAACGCGATGCCGTCGTGTTAGTAATGCCCACTCGGGTCCCCCAGAATGAGCACAATTATTGCTTTTATCTTTTTTTATTAACAAATGCGCCTGTTATCATCCCCAAATCTTCGTCATTGTATTTGAAGCAATATGACTGAAAGAAAGGTAAAAGCAGAGAAGAACGCGATGCCGTCGTGTTTGTAATGTCCATTCGGGTCCCCCAGAATCGACAGAACCATTGCGTTTACCTTTGTTTATTAACAAATGCGCCTGTTATCATCGCCAAATCTTCGTCATTGTATTTGAAGTAATATGTCTGAAAGAAAGGTAAAAGCAGAGAAGAACGCGATGCCGTCGTGTTAGTATTGTCCATTCGGGTCCCCCAGAATGAGCACAATTATTGCTTTTATCTTTTTAATTAACAAATGCGCCTGTAATCGTCCTCAAATCGTCGTCAGTGTATTTGAGGCGACACGACAGAAACAAAGGTAAAAGCAAAGAAGAACTCGATGCCGTCGTGTTGGTAATGTCCATTCGGGTCCCCCAGAATGAGCACAATTATTGCTTTTATCTTTTTTTATTAACAAATGCGCCTGTAATCGTCTTCAAATCGTGTTCAGTGTATTTGATGCGATATGACAGAAACAAAGGTAAAAGCAGAGAAAAACTCGACGCCGTCATATTAGTAATGTCCATTTGGGTCCCCCAGAATCGACAGAACCATTGCTTTTACCTTTGTTTATTAACAAATGCGCCTGTTATCATCCCCAAATCTTCGTCATTGTATTTGAAGCAATATGACTGAAAGAAAGGTAAAAGCAGAGAAGAACGCGATGCCGTCGTTTTAGTAATGTCCATTCGGGTCCCCCAGAATGAGCACAATTATTGCTTTTATCTTTTTTTATTAACAAATGCGCCTGTTATCATCGAAAAATCTTCGTCATTGTATTTGAAGCAATATGACTGAAAGAACGGTAAAAGCAGAGAAGAACGCGATGCCGTCGTGTTAGTAATGTCCATTCGGGTCCCCCAGAATGAGCATAATCATTGCTTTTACCTTTGTTTATTAACAAATGCGCCTGATATCATCCCCAAATCCTCGTCATTGTATTTGAAGCAATATGACTGAAAGAAAGGTAAAAGCAGATAAGAACGCGATGCCGTCGTGTTAGTACTGTCCATTCGGGTCCCCCAAAATGAGCACAATTATTGCTTTTATGTTTTTTTATTAACAAATAGGCCTGTTATCATCCCCAAATCTTCGTCATTGTATTTGAAGCAATATGACTGAAAGAAAGGTAAAAGCAGAGAAGAACGCGATGCCGTCGTGTTAGTAATGTCCATTCGGGTCCCCCAGAATGAGCACAATTATTGCTTTTATCTTTTTTTATTAACAAATGCGCCTGATATAATCCCGAAATCTTCGTCATTGTATTTGAAGCAATATGACTGAAAGAAAGGTAAAAGCAGAGAAGAACGCGATGCCGTCGTGTTAGTAATGTCCATTCGGGTCCCCCAGAATGAGCACAATTATTGCTTTTACCTTTGTTTATTAACAAATGCGCTTGGTATCATCCCCAAATCTTCGTCATTGGATTTGAAGCAATATGACTGAAAGAAAGGTAAAAGCAGAGAAAAACTCGACGCCGTCTTGTTAGTAATGTCCATTTCGGTTCCCCAGAATGAGCACAATTATTGCTTTTACCTTTGTTTATTAACAAATGCGCCTGATATCATCCCCAAATCTTCGTCATTGTATTTGAAGCAATATGACTGGAAGAAAGGTAAAAGCAGAGAAGTACGCGATGCCGTCGTGTTGGTAATGTCCATTCGGGTCCCCCAGAATGAGCACAATTATTGCTTTTATCTTTTTTTATTAACAAATGCGCCTGTTATCATCCCCAAATCTTCGTCATTGTATTTGAAGCAATATGACTGAAAGAAAGGTGAAAGCAGAGAAGAACGCGATGCCGTCGTGTTGGTAATGTCCATTCGGGTCTCCCAGAATGAGCACAATTATTGCTTTTACCTTTGTTTATTAACAAATGCGCCTGTTATCATCCCTAAATCTTCGTCATTGGATTTAAAGCAATATGACTGAAAGAAAGGTAAAAGCAGAAAAGAACTCGATGCCGTCGTGTTAGTAATGTCCATTCGGGTCCCCCAGAATGAGCACAATTATTGCTTTTATCTTTTTTATTAACAAATGCGCCTGTAATCGTCCTCAAATCGTCGTCAGTGTATTTGACGCGGTACGACAGAAACACAGGTAAAAGCAGAGAAGAACTTGATGCCGTCGTGCTGGTAATGTCCATTCGGGTCCCCCAGAATGAGCACAATTATTGCTTTTATCTTTTTTTATTAACAAATGCGCCTGTAATCGTCTTCAAATCGTGTTCAGTGTATTTGATGCGATATGACAGAAACAAAGGTAAAAGCAGAGAAAAACTCGACGCCGTCATATTAGTAATGTCCATTTAAGTCCCCCAGAATCGACAGAACCATTGCTTTTACCTTTGTATAGTAACAAATGCGCCTGTTATAATCCCCAAATCTTCGTCATTGTATTTGAAGCAATATGACTGAAAGAACGGCGAAAGCAGAGAAGAACGCGATGCCGTCGTGTTAGTAATGTCCATTCGGGTCCCCCAGAATGAGCACAATTATTGCTTTTATCTTTTTTTATTAACAAATGCGCCTGTCATCATCCCAAAATCTTCGTCATTATATTTGAAGCAATATGACTGAAAGAAAGGTAAAAGCAGAAAAGAACTCGATGCCGTCGTGTTAGTAATGTTCATTCGGGTCCCCAGAATGAGCACAATTATTGCTTTTACCTTTGTTTAGTAACAAATGCGCCTGAAATCATCCCCAAATCTTCGTCATTGTATTTGAAGCAATATGACTGAAAGAAAGGTAACAGCAGAGAAGAACGCGATGCCGTCGTGTTGGTAATGTCCATTCGGGTCCCCCAGAATGAGCACAATTATTGCTTTTATCTTTTTTTAGTAACAAATGCGCCTGTTATCATCCTCAAATCTTCGTCATTGTATTTGCAGCATTATGACTGAAAGAAAGGTGAACGCAGAGAAGAACGCGAGGCTGTCGTGTTAGTAATGTCCATTCGGGTGCCCCAGAATGAGCACAATTATTGCTTATATCTCTTTTTATTAACAAATGAGCCTGTAATCGTCCTCAAATCGTCGTCAGTGTATTTGACGCGATACGACAGAAACAAAGGTAAAAGCAGAGAAGAACTCGATGCCGTCGTGTTAGTAATGTCCATTCGGGTCCCCCAGAATGAGCACAATTATTGCTTTTATCTTTTTTTATTAACAAATGCGCCTGTTATCATCCCAAAATCTTCGTCATTGCATTTGAAGAAATATGACTGAAAGAAAGGTAAAAGCAGAGAAGAACGCGATGCCGTCGTGTTAGTAATGTCCATTCCGGTCCCCCAGAATGAGCACAATTATTGCTTTTACCTTTGTTTATTAACAAAGGCGCCTGTTATCATCCCCAAATCTTCGTCATTGTATTTGAAGCAATATGACTGAAAGAAAGGTAAAAGCAGAGAAGAACGCGATGCCGTCCTGTTAGTAATGTCCATTCGGGTCCCCAAGAATGAGCACAATTATTGCTTTTATCTTTTTTTATTAACAAATGCGCTTGTTATCATCCCCAAATCTTCGTCATTGTATTTGAAGCAATATGACTGAAAGAAAGGTAAAAGCAGAGAAGAACGCGATGCCGTCGTGTTAGTAATGTCCATTCGGGTCCCCCAGAATGAGCACAATTATTGCTTTTATCTTTTATTATTAACAAATGCGCCTGTTATCATCCCAAAATCTTCGTCATTGTATTTGAAGCAATATGACTGAAAGAAAGGTGATAGCAAAAAAGAACTCGATGCCGTCGTGTTCGTAATGTCCATTCGGGTCCCCCAGAATGAGCACAATTATTGCTTTTACCTTTGTTTATTAACAAACGCGCCTGATATCAAACCCAAATCTTCGTCATTGTATTTGAAGCAATATGACTGAAAGAAAGGGAAAAGCAGAGAAGAACGCGATGCCCTCGTGTCAGTAATGTCCATTCGGGTCCCCCAAAATGAGCACAATTATTGCTTTTATCTTTTTTTATTAACAAATGCGCCTGTTATCATCCCCAAATCTTCGTCATTGTATTTGAAGCAATATGACTGACAAGGAACATCCTTCAGGTGTCCGCCTCCGATTTTGTTGAAACTCATATATGTGATAGAGCATCAAAATTTTTGAGACACGTATTTTTTTTTATCGGCGGAAAAACGGTTTTGAGGGGTGAAACGCACCCTCGAAAATGGGGATGTTTTTCGTTTTTCGTCGATAACGTTTTAACGGTATGAGATATAAAAAAAATTCAAATTGCAACAATGTTTATTTTTTCGTGTACTATACATTGGAGATGAGAACGATACCATTATCGACGAAAAACGAAAAACACCCCTATTTTCGAGGGCGCGTTTCACCCCTTAAAACCGTTTTTCCGCCGATAAAAAAAAATACGTGTCTCAAAATTTTTTATGCTCTATCACATATATGAGTTTCAACAAAATCGGAGGCGGACACCTGAGGGATGTTCCTTGTGAGAGAAAGGTAAAAGCAGAGAAGAACGCGATGCCGTCGTGTTAGTATTGTCCATTCGGGTCCCCCAGAATGAGCACAATTATTGCTTTTATCTTTTTTATTAACAAATGCGCCTGTAATCGTCCTCAAATCGTCGTCAGTGTATTTGACGCGATACGACAGAAACAAAGGTAAAAGCAGAGAAGAACTCGATGCCGTCGTGTTGGTAATGTCCATTCGGGTCCCCCAGAATGAGCACAATTATTGCTTTTATCTTTTTTTATTAACAAATGCGCCTGTAATCGTCTTCAAATCGTGTTCAGTGTATTTGATGCGATATGACAGAAACAAAGGTAAAAGCAGAGAAAAACTCGACGCCGTCATATTAGTAATGTCCATTTGGGTCCCCCAGAATCGACAGAACCATTGCTTTTACCTTTGTTTATTAACAAATGCGCCTGTTATCATCCCCAAATCTTCGTCATTGTATTTGAAGCAATATGACTGAAAGAAAGGTAAAAGCAGAGAAGAACGCGATGCCGTCGTTTTAGTAATGTCCATTCGGGTCCCCCAGAATGAGCACAATTATTGCTTTTATCTTTTTTTATTAACAAATGCGCCTGTTATCATCGAAAAATCTTCGTCATTGTATTTGAAGCAATATGACTGAAAGAACGGTAAAAGCAGAGAAGAATGCGATGCCGTCGTGTTAGTAATGTCCATTCGGGTCCCCCAGAATGAGCATAATCATTGCTTTTACCTTTGTTTATTATCAAATGCGCCTGATATCATCCCCAAATCTTCGTCATTGTATTTGAAGCAATATGACTGGAAGAAAGGTAACAGCAGAGAAGAACGCGATGCCGTCGTGTTAGTAATGTCCATTCGGGTCCCCCAGAATGAGCACAATTATTGCTTTTATCTTTTTTATTAACAAATGCGCCTGTAATCGTCGTCAGTGTATTTGACGCGATACGACAGAAACAAAGGTAAAAGCAGAGAAGAACTCGATGCCGTCGTGTTCGTAATGCACATTCGGGTCCCCAAGAATGAGCACAATTATTGCCTTTATCTTTTTTTATTAACAAATGCGCCTGTAATCGTCTTCAAATCGTGTTCAGTGTATTTGATGCGATATGACAGAAACAAAGGTAAAAGAAGAGAAAAACTCGACGCCGTCATATTAGTAATGTCCCATTGGGTCCCCCAGAATCGACACAACCATTGCTTGTACCTTTGTGTATTAACAAATGCGCCTGTTATCATCCCCAAATCATCGTCATTGTATTTGAAGCAATATGACTGAAAGAAAGGTAAAAGCAGAGAAGAACGCGATGCCGTCGTGGTAGTAATGTCCATTCGGGTCTCCCAGAATGAGCACAATTATTGCTTTTGCCTTTGTTTATTAACAAATGCGCCTGTTATCATCCCCAAATCTTCGTCATTGTATTTGAAGCAATATGACTGAAAGAAAGGTAAAAGCAGAGAAAAACTCGACGCCGTCGTGTTAGTAATGTCCATTTGGGTCCCCCAGAATGAGCACAATTATTGCTTTTATCTTTTTTTATTAACAAATGCGCTTGTAATCGTATTCAAATCGTCGTCATTGTATTTGAAGCAATATGACTGGAAGAAAGGTAAAAGCAGAGAAGAACGCGATACCGTCGTGTTGGTAATGTCCATTCGGGTCCCCCAGAATGAGCACAATTATTGCTTTTACCTTTGTTTATTAACAAATGCGCCTGTTTTGATCCCCAAATCTTCGTCATTGTATTTGAAGCAATATGACTGGAAGAAAGGTAAAAGCAGAGAAGAACGCGATGCCGTCTTGTTGGTAATGTCCATTCGGGTCCCCCAGAATGAGCACAATTATTGCTTTTACCTTTGTTTATTAACAAATGCGCCTGTTATGATCCCCAAATCTTCGTCATTGTATTTGAAGCAATATGACTGAAAGAAAGGTAAAAGCAGAGAAGAACGCGATGCCGTCGTGTTGGTACTGTCCATTCGGGTCTCCCAGAATGAGCACAATTATTGCTTTTACCTTTGTTTATTAACAAATGCGCCCGTTATCATCCCCAAATCTTCGTCATTGTATTTAAAGCAGTATGACTGAAAGAAAGGTAAAATCAGAGAAGAACGCGATGCCGTCGTGTTAGTAATGTCCATTCGGGTCCCCCAGAATGAGCACAATTATTGCTGTTACCTTTCTTTATTAACAAATGCGCCTGTTATCATCCCCAAATCTTCGTCATTGTATTTGAAGGAATATGACTGAAAGAAAGGTAAAAGCAGAAAAGAACTCGATGCCGTCGTGTTAGTAATGTCCATTCGGGTCCCCCAGAATGAGCACAATTATTGCTTTTATCTTTTTTATTAACAAATGCGCCTGTAATCGTCCTCAAATCGTCGTCAGTGTATTTGACGCGGTACGACAGAAACAAAGCTAAAAGCAGAGAAGAACTTGATGCCGTCGTGCTGGTAATGTCCATTCGGGTCCCCCAGAATGAGCACAATTATTGCTTTTATCTTTTTTTATTAACAAATGCGCCTGTAATCGTTTTCAAATCGTGTTCAGTGTATTTGATGCGATATGACAGAAACAAAGGTAAAAGCAGAGAAAAACTCGACGCCGTCATATTAGTAATGTCCATTTAAGTCCCCCAGAATCGACAGAACCATTGCTTTTACCTTTGTATATTAACAAATGCGCCTGTTATTATCCCCAAATCTTCGTCATTGTATTTGAAGCAATATGACTGAAAGAACGGCGAATCCAGAGAAGAACGCGATTCCGGCGTGTTAGTAATGTCCATTCGGGTCCCCCAGAATGAGCACAATTATTGCGTTTATCTTTTTTTATTAACAAATGCGCCTGTCATCATCCCAAAATCTTCGTCATTGTATTTGAAGCAATATGACTGAAAGAAAGGTAAAAGCAGAAAAGAACTCGATGCCGTCGTGTTAGTAATGTCCATTCGGGTCCCCAGAACGAGCACAATTATTGCTTTTACCTTTGTTTATTAACAAATGCGCCTGATATCATCCCCAAATCTTCGTCATTGTATTTGAAGCAATATGACTGAAAGAAAGGTAACAGCAGAGAAGAACGCGATGCCGTCGTGTTGGTAATGTCCATTCGGGTCCCCCAGAATGAGCACAATTATTGCTTTTATCTTTTTTTAGTAACAAATGCGCCTGTTATCATCCTCAAATCTTCGTCATTGTATTTGAAGCAATATGACTGAAAGAAAGGTGAAAGCAGAGAAGAACGCGAGGCTGTCGTGTTAGTAATGTCCATTCGGATCCCCCAGAATGAGCACAATTATTGCTTATATCTCTTTTTATCAACAAATGCGCCTGTAAGCGTCCTCAAATCGTCGTCAGTGTATTTGACGCGATACGACAGAAACAAAGGTAAAAGCAGAGAAGAACTCGATGCCGTCGTGTTAGTAATGTCCATTCGGGTCCCTCAGAATGAGCACAATTATTGCTTTTATCTTTTTTTATTAACAAATGCACCTGTTATCATCCCAAAATCTTCGTCATTGTATTTGAAGAAATATGACTGAAAGAAAGGTAAAAGCAGAGAAGAACGCGATGCCGTCGTGTTAGTAATGTCCATTCCGGTCCCCCAGAATGAGCACAATTATTGCTTTCACCTTTGTTTATTAACAAAGGCGCCTGTTATCATCCCCAAATCTTCGTCATTGTATTTGAAGCAATATGACTGAAAGAAAGGTAAAAGCAGAGAAGAACGCGATGCCGTCCTGTTAGTAATGTCCATTCGGGTCCCCCAGAATGAGCACAATTATTGCTTTTATCGTTTTTTATTAACAAATGCGCTTATCATCCCCAAATCTTCGTCATTGTATTTGAAGCAATATGACTGAAAGAAAGGTAAAAGCAGAGAAGAACGCGATGCCGTCGTGTTAGTAATGTCCATTCGGGTCCCCCAGAATGAGCACAATTATTGCTTTTATCTTTTTTTATTAACAAATGCGCCTGTTATCATCCCAAAATCTTCGTCATTGTATTTGAAGCAATATGACTGAAAGAAAGGTAAAAGCAAAGAAGAACGCGATGCCGTCGTGTTAGTAATGTCCATTCGGGTCCCCCAGAATGAGCACAATTATTGCTTTTATCTTTTTAATTAACAAATGCGCCTGTAATCGTCCTCAAATCGTCGTCAGTGTATTTGAGGCGATACGACAGAAACAAAGGTAAAAGCAAAGAAGAACTCGATGCCGTCGTGTTGGTAATGTCCATTCGGGTCCCCCAGAATGAGCACAATTATTGCTTTTATCTTTTTTTATTAACAAATGCGCCTGTAATCGTCTTCAAATCGTGTTCAGTGTATTTGATGCGATATGACAGAAACAAAGGTAAAAGC
This sequence comes from Ophion costatus, assembly GCA_951751655.1. Lineage (NCBI taxonomy): Eukaryota > Metazoa > Arthropoda > Insecta > Hymenoptera > Ichneumonidae > Ophion > Ophion costatus. The sequence goes on along the minus strand of OX632361.1, from coordinate 8,994,824 downwards.
AGAGAAAAACTCGACGCCGTCATATTAGTAATGTCCATTTGGGTCCCCCAGAATCGACAGAACCATTGCTTTTACCTTTGTTTATTAACAAATGCGCCTGTTATCATCCCCAAATCTTCGTCATTGTATTTGAAGCAATATGACTGAAAGAAAGGTAAAAGCAGAGAAGAACGCGATGCCGTCGTTTTAGTAATGTCCATTCGGGTCCCCCAGAATGAGCACAATTATTGCTTTTATCTTTTTTTATTAACAAATGCGCCTGTTATCATCGAAAAATCTTCGTCATTGTATTTGAAGCAATATGACTGAAAGAACGGTAAAAGCAGAGAAGAACGCGATGCCGTCGTGTTAGTAATGTCCATTCGGGTCCCCCAGAATGAGCATAATCATTGCTTTTACCTTTGTTTATTAACAAATGCGCCTGATATCATCCCCAAATCCTCGTCATTGTATTTGAAGCAATATGACTGAAAGAAAGGTAAAAGCAGATAAGAACGCGATGCCGTCGTGTTAGTACTGTCCATTCGGGTCCCCCAAAATGAGCACAATTATTGCTTTTATGTTTTTTTATTAACAAATAGGCCTGTTATCATCCCCAAATCTTCGTCATTGTATTTGAAGCAATATGACTGAAAGAAAGGTAAAAGCAGAGAAGAACGCGATGCCGTCGTGTTAGTAATGTCCATTCGGGTCCCCCAGAATGAGCACAATTATTGCTTTTATCTTTTTTTATTAACAAATGCGCCTGTTATAATCCCGAAATCTTCGTCATTGTATTTGAAGCAATATGACTGAAAGAAAGGTAAAAGCAGAGAAGAACGCGATGCCGTCGTGTTAGTAATGTCCATTCGGGTCCCCCAGAATGAGCACAATTATTGCTTTTACCTTTGTTTATTAACAAATGCGCTTGGTATCATCCCCAAATCTTCGTCATTGGATTTGAAGCAATATGACTGAAAGAAAGGTAAAAGCAGAGAAAAACTCGACGCCGTCTTGTTAGTAATGTCCATTTCGGTTCCCCAGAATGAGCACAATTATTGCTTTTACCTTTGTTTATTAACAAATGCGCCTGATATCATCCCCAAATCTTCGTCATTGTATTTGAAGCAATATGACTGGAAGAAAGGTAAAAGCAGAGAAGTACGCGATGCCGTCGTGTTGGTAATGTCCATTCGGGTCCCCCAGAATGAGCACAATTATTGCTTTTATCTTTTTTTATTAACAAATGCGCCTGTTATCATCCCCAAATCTTCGTCATTGTATTTGAAGCAATATGACTGAAAGAAAGGTGAAAGCAGAGAAGAACGCGATGCCGTCGTGTTGGTAATGTCCATTCGGGTCTCCCAGAATGAGCACAATTATTGCTTTTACCTTTGTTTATTAACAAATGCGCCTGTTATCATCCCTAAATCTTCGTCATTGGATTTAAAGCAATATGACTGAAAGAAAGGTAAAAGCAGAAAAGAACTCGATGCCGTCGTGTTAGTAATGTCCATTTGGGTCCCCCAGAATGAGCACAATTATTGCTTTTATCTTTTTTATTAACAAATGCGCCTGTAATCGTCCTCAAATCGTCGTCAGTGTATTTGACGCGGTACGACAGAAACACAGGTAAAAGCAGAGAAGAACTTGATGCCGTCGTGCTGGTAATGTCCATTCGGGTCCCCCAGAATGAGCACAATTATTGCTTTTATCTTTTTTTATTAACAAATGCGCCTGTAATCGTCTTCAAATCGTGTTCAGTGTATTTGATGCGATATGACAGAAACAAAGGTAAAAGCAGAGAAAAACTCGACGCCGTCATATTAGTAATGTCCATTTAAGTCCCCCAGAATCGACAGAACCATTGCTTTTACCTTTGTATAGTAACAAATGCGCCTGTTATAATCCCCAAATCTTCGTCATTGTATTTGAAGCAATATGACTGAAAGAACGGCGAAAGCAGAGAAGAACGCGATGCCGTCGTGTTAGTAATGTCCATTCGGGTCCCCCAGAATGAGCACAATTATTGCTTTTATCTTTTTTTATTAACAAATGCGCCTGTCATCATCCCAAAATCTTCGTCATTGTATTTGAAGCAATATGACTGAAAGAAAGGTAAAAGCAGAAAAGAACTCGATGCCGTCGTGTTAGTAATGTTCATTCGGGTCCCCAGAACGAGCACAATTATTGCTTTTACCTTTGTTTAGTAACAAATGCGCCTGAAATCATCCCCAAATCTTCGTCATTGTATTTGAAGCAATATGACTGAAAGAAAGGTAACAGCAGAGAAGAACGCGATGCCGTCGTGTTGGTAATGTCCATTCGGGTCCCCCAGAATGAGCACAATTATTGCTTTTATCTTTTTTTAGTAACAAATGCGCCTGTTATCATCCTCAAATCTTCGTCATTGTATTTGCAGCATTATGACTGAAAGAAAGGTGAACGCAGAGAAGAACGCGAGGCTGTCGTGTTAGTAATGTCCATTCGGGTGCCCCAGAATGAGCACAATTATTGCTTATATCTCTTTTTATTAACAAATGAGCCTGTAATCGTCCTCAAATCGTCGTCAGTGTATTTGACGCGATACGACAGAAACAAAGGTAAAAGCAGAGAAGAACTCGATGCCGTCGTGTTAGTAATGTCCATTCGGGTCCCCCAGAATGAGCACAATTATTGCTTTTATCTTTTTTTATTAACAAATGCGCCTGTTATCATCCCAAAATCTTCGTCATTGCATTTGAAGAAATATGACTGAAAGAAAGGTAAAAGCAGAGAAGAACGCGATGCCGTCGTGTTAGTAATGTCCATTCCGGTCCCCCAGAATGAGCACAATTATTGCTTTTACCTTTGTTTATTAACAAAGGCGCCTGTTATCATCCCCAAATCTTCGTCATTGTATTTGAAGCAATATGACTGAAAGAAAGGTAAAAGCAGAGAAGAACGCGATGCCGTCCTGTTAGTAATGTCCATTCGGGTCCCCAAGAATGAGCACAATTATTGCTTTTATCTTTTTTTATTAACAAATGCGCTTGTTATCATCCCCAAATCTTCGTCATTGTATTTGAAGCAATATGACTGAAAGAAAGGTAAAAGCAGAGAAGAACGCGATGCCGTCGTGTTAGTAATGTCCATTCGGGTCCCCCAGAATGAGCACAATTATTGCTTTTATCTTTTATTATTAACAAATGCGCCTGTTATCATCCCAAAATCTTCGTCATTGTATTTGAAGCAATATGACTGAAAGAAAGGTGATAGCAAAAAAGAACTCGATGCCGTCGTGTTCGTAATGTCCATTCGGGTCCCCCAGAATGAGCACAATTATTGCTTTTACCTTTGTTTATTAACAAACGCGCCTGATATCAAACCCAAATCTTCGTCATTGTATTTGAAGCAATATGACTGAAAGAAAGGGAAAAGCAGAGAAGAACGCGATGCCCTCGTGTCAGTAATGTCCATTCGGGTCCCCCAAAATGAGCACAATTATTGCTTTTATCTTTTTTTATTAACAAATGCGCCTGTTATCATCCCCAAATCTTCGTCATTGTATTTGAAGCAATATGACTGAAAGAAAGGTAAAAGCAGAGAAGAACGCGATGCCGTCGTGTTAGTATTGTCCATTCGGGTCCCCCAGAATGAGCACAATTATTGCTTTTATCTTTTTTATTAACAAATGCGCCTGTAATCGTCCTCAAATCGTCGTCAGTGTATTTGACGCGATACGACAGAAACAAAGGTAAAAGCAGAGAAGAACTCGATGCCGTCGTGTTGGTAATGTCCATTCGGGTCCCCCAGAATGAGCACAATTATTGCTTTTATCTTTTTTTATTAACAAATGCGCCTGTAATCGTCTTCAAATCGTGTTCAGTGTATTTGATGCGATATGACAGAAACAAAGGTAAAAGCAGAGAAAAACTCGACGCCGTCATATTAGTAATGTCCATTTGGGTCCCCCAGAATCGACAGAACCATTGCTTTTACCTTTGTTTATTAACAAATGCGCCTGTTATCATCCCCAAATCTTCGTCATTGTATTTGAAGCAATATGACTGAAAGAAAGGTAAAAGCAGAGAAGAACGCGATGCCGTCGTTTTAGTAATGTCCATTCGGGTCCCCCAGAATGAGCACAATTATTGCTTTTATCTTTTTTTATTAACAAATGCGCCTGTTATCATCGAAAAATCTTCGTCATTGTATTTGAAGCAATATGACTGAAAGAACGGTAAAAGCAGAGAAGAATGCGATGCCGTCGTGTTAGTAATGTCCATTCGGGTCCCCCAGAATGAGCATAATCATTGCTTTTACCTTTGTTTATTATCAAATGCGCCTGATATCATCCCCAAATCTTCGTCATTGTATTTGAAGCAATATGACTGAAAGAAAGGTAAAAGCAGATAAGAACGCGATGCCGTCGTGTTCGTACTGTCCATTCGGGTCCCCCAAAATGAGCACAATTATTGCTTTTATCATTTTTTATTAACAAATAGGCCTGTTATCATCCCCAAATCTTCGTCATTGTATTTGAAGCAATATGACTGAAAGAAAGGTAAAAGCAGAGAAGAACGCGATGCCGTCGTGTTAGTAATGTCCATTCGGGTCCCCCAGAATGAGCACAATTATTGCTTTTATCTTTTTTTATTAACAAATGCGCCTGTTATCATCCCGAAATCTTCGTCATTGTATTTGAAGCAATATGACTGAAAGAAAGGTAAAAGCGGATAAGAACGCGATGCCGTCGTGTTAGTACTGTCCATTCGGGTCCCCCAAAATGAGCACAATTATTGCTTTTACCTTTGTTTATTAACAAATGCGCCTGTTATCATCCCCAAATCTTCGTCATTGTATTTGAAGCAATATGACTGAAAGAAAGGTAAAAGCAGAGAAGAACGCGATGCCGTCCTGTTAGTAATGTCCATTCGGGTCCCCAAGAATGAGCACAATTATTGCTTTTATCTTTTTTTATTAACAAATGCGCTTGTTATCATCCCCAAATCTTCGTCATTGTATTTGAAGCAATATGACTGAAAGAAAGGTAAAAGCAGAGAAGAACGCGATGCCGTCGTGTTAGTAATGTCCATTCGGGTCCCCCAGAATGAGCACAATTATTGCTTTTATCTTTTATTATTAACAAATGCGCCTGTTATCATCCCAAAATCTTCGTCATTGTATTTGAAGCAATATGACTGAAAGAAAGGTGATAGCAAAAAAGAACTCGATGCCGTCGTGTTCGTAATGTCCATTCGGGTCCCCCAGAATGAGCACAATTATTGCTTTTACCTTTGTTTATTAACAAACGCGCCTGATATCAAACCCAAATCTTCGTCATTGTATTTGAAGCAATATGACTGAAAGAAAGGGAAAAGCAGAGAAGAACGCGATGCCCTCGTGTTAGTAATGTCCATTCGGGTCCCCCAAAATGAGCACAATTATTGCTTTTATCTTTTTTTATTAACAAATGCGCCTGTTATCATCCCCAAATCTTCGTCATTGTATTTGAAGCAATATGACTGAAAGAAAGGTAAAAGCAGAGAAGAACGCGATGCCGTCGAGTTAGTATTGTCCATTCGGGTCCCCCAGAATGAGCACAATTATTGCTTTTATCTTTTTTATTAACAAATGCGCCTGTAATCGTCCTCAAATCGTCGTCAGTGTATTTGACGCGATACGACAGAAACAAAGGTAAAAGCAGAGAAGAACTCGATGCCGTCGTGTTGGTAATGTCCATTCGGGTCCCCCAGAATGAGCACAATTATTGCTTTTATCTTTTTTTATTAACAAATGCGCCTGTAATCGTCTTCAAATCGTGTTCAGTGTATTTGATGCGATATGACAGAAACAAAGGAAAAAGCAGAGAAAAACTCGACGCCGTCATATTAGTAATGTCCATTTGGGTCCCCCAGAATCGACAGAACCATTGCTTTTACCTTTGTTTATTAACAAATGCGCCTGTTATCATCCCCAAATCTTCGTCATTGTATTTGAAGCAATATGACTGAAAGAAAGGTAAAAGCAGAGAAGAACGCGATGCCGTCGTTTTAGTAATGTCCATTCGGGTCCCCCAGAATGAGCACAATTATTGCTTTTATCTTTTTTTATTAACAAATGCGCCTGTTATCATCGAAAAATCTTCGTCATTGTATTTGAAGCAATATGACTGAAAGAACGGTAAAAGCAGAGAAGAATGCGATGCCGTCGTGTTAGTAATGTCCATTCGGGTCCCCCAGAATGAGCATAATCATTGCTTTTACCTTTGTTTATTAACAAATGCGCCTGATATCATCCCCAAATCTTCGTCATTGTATTTGAAGCAATATGACTGAAAGAAAGGTAAAAGCAGATAAGAACGCGATGCCGTCGTGTTCGTACTGTCCATTCGGGTCCCCCAAAATGAGCACAATTATTGCTTTTATAATTTTTTATTAACAAATAGGCCTGTTATCATCCCCAAATCTTCGTCATTGTATTTGAAGCAATATGACTGAAAGAAAGGTAAAAGCAGAGAAGAACGCGATGCCGTCGTGTTAGTAATGTCCATTCGGGTCCCCCAGAATGAGCACAATTATTGCTTTTATCTTTTTTTATTAACAAATGCGCCTGTTATCATCCCGAAATCTTCGTCATTGTATTTGAAGCAATATGACTGAAAGAAAGGTAAAAGCGGATAAGAACGCGATGCCGTCGTGTTAGTACTGTCCATTCGGGTCCCCCAAAATGAGCACAATTATTGCTTTTACCTTTGTTTATTAACAAATGCGCCTGTTATCATCCCCAAATCTTCGTCATTGTATTTGAAGCAATATGACTGAAAGAAAGGTAAAAGCAGAGAAGAACGCGATGCCGTCGTGTTAGTAATGTCCATTCGGGTCCCCCAGAATGAGCACAATCATTGCTTTTATCTTTTTTTATTAACAAATGCGCCTGATATCATCCCGAAATCTTCGTCATTGTATTTGAAGCAATATGACTGAAAGAAAGGTAAAAGCAGAGAAGAACTCGATGCCGTCGTGTTAGTAATGTCCATTCGGGTCCCCTAGAATGAGGTCAATTATTGCTTTTACCTTTGTTTATTAACAAATGCGCCTGATATCATCCCCAAATCTTCGTCATTGTATTTAAAGCAATATGACTGAAAAAAAGGTAAAAGCAGAGAAGACCGCGATGCCGTCGTGTTACTAATGTCCATTCGGGTCCCCCAGAATGAGCACAATTATTGCTTTTACCTTTGTTTATTAACAAATGCGCTTGGTATCATCCCCAAATCTTCGTCATTGGATTTGAAGCAATATGACTGAAAGAAAGGTAAAAGCAGAGAAAAACTCGACGCCGTCTTGTTAGTAATGTCCATTTGGGTTCCCCAGAATGAGCACAATTATTGCTTTTACCTTTGTTTATTAACAAATGCGCCTGATATCATCCCCAAATCTTCGTCATTGTATTTGAAGCAATATGACTGAAAGAAAGGTAAAAGCAGAGAAGAACGCGATGCCGTCGTGTTGGTAATGTCCATTCGGGTCCCCCAGAATGAGCACAATTATTGCTTTTATCTTTTTTTATTAACAAATGCGCCTGTTATCATCCCCAAATCTTCGTCATTGGATTTAAAGCAATATGACTGAAAGAAAGGTAAAAGCAGAGAAGAACGCGATGCCGTCGTGTTAGTAATGTCCATTCGGGTCCCCCAGAATGAGCACAATTATTGCTGTTACCTTTCTTTATTAACAAATGCGCCTGTTATCATCCCCAAATCTTCGTCATTGTATTTGAAGGAATATGACTGAAAGAAAGGTAAAAGCAGAAAAGAACTCGATGCCGTCGTGTTAGTAATGTCCATTCGGGTCCCCCAGAATGAGCACAATTATTGCTTTTATCTTTTTCATTAACAAATGCACCTGTAATCGTCCTCAAATCGTCGTCAGTGTATTTGACGCGATACGACAGAAACAAAGGTAAAAGCAGAGAAGAACTCGATGCCGTCGTGCTGGTAATGTCCATTCGGGTACCCCAGAATGAGCACAATTATTGCTTTTATCTTTTTTTATTAAGAAATGCGCCTGTAATCGTCTTCAAATCGTGTTCAGTGTATTTGATGCGATATGACAGAAACAAAGGTAAAAGCAGAGAAAAACTCGACGCCGTCATATTAGTAATGTCCCATTGGGTCCCCCAGAATCGACACAACCATTGCTTGTACCTTTGTTTATTAACAAATGCGCCTGTTATCATCCCCAAATCTTCGTCATTGTATTTGAAGCAATATGACTGAAAGAAAGGTAAAAGCAGAGAAGAACGCGATGCCGTCGTGGTAGTAATGTCCATTCGGGTCTCCCAGAATGAGCACAATTATTGCTTTTGCCTTTGTTTATTAACAAATGCGCCTGTTATCATCCCCAAATCTTCGTCATTGTATTTGAAGCAATATGACTGAAAGAAAGGTAAAAGCAGAGAAAAACTCGACGCCGTCGTGTTAGTAATGTCCATTTGGGTCCCCCAGAATGAGCACAATTATTGCTTTTATCTTTTTTTATTAACAAATGCGCCTGTAATCGTATTCAAATCGTCGTCATTGTATTGGAAGCAATATGACTGGAAGAAAGGTAAAAGCAGAGAAGAACGCGATGCCGTCGTGTTGGTAATGTCCATTCGGGTCTCCCAGAATGAGCACAATTATTGCTTTTACCTTTGTTTATTAACAAATGCGCCTGTAATCGTCTTCAAATCGTCGTCATTGTATTTGAAGCAATATGACTGGAAGAAAGGTAAAAGCAGAGAAGAACGCGATGCCGTCGTGTTGGTAATGTCCATTCGGGTCCCCCAGAATGAGCACAATTATTGCTTTTACCTTTGTTTATTAACAAATGCGCCTGTTATGATCCACAAATCTTCGTCATTGTATTTGAAGCAATATGACTGAAAGAAAGGTAAAAGCAGAGAAGAACGCGATGCCGTCGTGTTGGTAATGTCCTTTCGGGTCTCCCAGAATGAGCACAATTATTGCTTTTACCTTTGTTTATTAACAAATGCGCCTGTTATCATCCCCAAATCTTCGTCATTGTATTTAAAGCAGTATGACTGAAAGAAAGGTAAAAGCAGAGAAGAACGCGAAGCCGTCGTGTTAGTAATGTCCATTCGGGTCCCCCAGAATGAGCACAATTATTGCTGTTACCTTTCTTTATTAACAAATGCGCCTGTTATCATCCCCAAAACTTCGTCATTGTATTTGAAGGAATATGACTGAAAGAAAGGTAAAAGCAGAAAAGAACTCGATGCCGTCGTGTTAGTAATGTCCATTCGGGTCCCCCAGAATGAGCACAATTATTGCTTTTATCTTTTTTATTAACAAATGCGCCTGTAATCGTCCTCAAATCGTCGTCAGTGTATTTGACGCGGTACGACAGAAACAAAGGTAAAAGCAGAGAAGAACTTGATGCCGTCGTGCTGGTAATGTCCATTCGGGTCCCCCAGAATGAGCACAATTATTGCTTTTATCTTTTTTTATTAACAAATGCGCCTGTAATCGTCTTCAAATCGTGTTCAGTGTATTTGATGCGATATGACAGAAACAAAGGTAAAAGCAGAGAAAAACTCGACGCCGTCATATTAGTAATGTCCATTTAAGTCCCCCGAATCGACAGAACCATTGCTTTTACCTTTGTATATTAACAAATGCGCCTGTTATTATCCCCAAATCTTCGTCATTGTATTTGAAGCAATATGACTGAAAGAACGGCGAAACCAGAGAAAAACGCGATGCCGTCGTGTTAGTAATGTCCATTCGGGTCCCCAGAACGAGCACAATTATTGCTTTTACCTTTGTTTATTAACAAATGCGCCTGATATCATCCCCAAATCTTCGTCATTGTATTTGAAGCAATATGACTGAAAGAAACGTAACAGCAGAGAAGAACGCGATGCCGTCGTGTTGGTAATGTCCATTCGGGTCCCCCAGAATGAGCACAATTATTGCTTTTATCTTTTTTTAGTAACAAATGCGCCTGTTATCATCCTCAAATCTTCGTCATTGTATTTGAAGCAATATGACTGAAAGAAAGGTGAAAGCAGAGAAGAACGCGAGGCTGTCGTGTTAGTAATGTCCATTCGGATCCCCCAGAATGAGCACAATTATTGCTTATATCTCTTTTTATTAACAAATGCGCCTGTAATCGTCCTCAAATCGTCGTCAGTGTATTTGACGCGATACGACAGAAACAAAGGTAAAAGCAGAGATGAACTCGATGCCGTCGTGTTAGTAATGTCCATTCGGGTCCCTCAGAATGAGCACAATTATTGCTTTTATCTTTTTTTATTAACAAATGCACCTGTTATCATCCCAAAATCTTCGTCATTGTATTTGAAGAAATATGACTGAAAGAAAGGTAAACGCAGAGAAGAACGCGATGCCGTCGTGTTAGTAATGTCCATTCCGTTCCCCCAGAATGAGCACAATTATTGCTTTCACCTTTGTTTATTAACAAAGGCGCCTGTTATCATCCCCAAATCTTCGTCATTGTATTTGAAGCAATATGACTGAAAGAAAGGTAAAAGCAGAGAAGAACGCGATGCCGTCCTGTTAGTATTGTCCATTCGGGTCCCCCAGAATGAGCACAATTATTGCTTTTATCTTTTTTTATTAACAAATGCGCCAGTTATCATCCCAAAATCTTCGTCATTGTATTTGAAGCAATATGACTGAAAGAAAGGTAAAAGCAGAAAAGAACTCGATGCCGTCGTGTTAGTAATGTCCATTCGGGTCCCCCAGAACGAGCACAATTATTGCTTTTACCTTTGTTTATTAACAAATGCGCCTGATATCATCCCCAAATCTTCGTCATTGTATTTGAAGCAATATGACTGAAAGAAAGGTAACAGCAGAGAAGAACGCGATGCCGTCGTGTTGGTAATGTCCATTCGGGTCCCCCAGAATGAGCACAATTATTGCTTTTATCTTTTTTTATTAACAAATGCGCCTGTTATCATCCCCAAATCTTCGTCATTGTATTTGAAGCCATATGACTGAAAGAAAGGTAAAAGCAGAATAGAACTCGATGCCGTCGTGTTAGTAATGTCCATTCGGGTCCCCCAGAATGAGCACAATTATTGCTTTTATCTTTTTTATTAACAAATGCGCCTGTAATCGTCCTCAAATCGTCGTCAGTGTATTTGACGTGATACGACAGAAACAAAGGTAAAAGCAGAGAAGAACTCGATGCCGTCGTGTTCGTAATGCACATTCGGGTCCCCAAGAATGAGCACAATTATTGCCTTTATCTTTTTTTATTAACAAATGCGCCTGTAATCGTCTTCAAATCGTGTTCAGTGTATTTGATGCGATATGACAGAAACAAAGGTAAAAGCAGAGAAAAACTCGACGCCGTCATATTAGTAATGTCCCATTGGGTCCCCCAGAATCGACACAACCATTGCTTGTACCTTTGTGTATTAACAAATGCGCCTGTTATCATCCCCAAATCATCGTCATTGTATTTGAAGCAATATGACTGAAAGAAAGGTAAAAGCAGAGAAAAACTCGACGCCGTCGTGTTAGTAATGTCCATTTGGGTCCCCCAGAATGAGCACAATTATTGCTTTTATCTTTTTTTATTAACAAATGCGCCTGTAATCGTATTCAAATCGTCGTCATTGTTTTTGAAGCAATATGACTGGAAGAAAGGTAAAAGCAGAGAAGAACGCGATACCGTCGTGTTGGTAATGTCCATTCGGGTCCCCCAGAATGAGCACAATTATTGCTTTTACCTTTGTTTATTAACAAATGCGCCTGTTTTGATCCCCAAATCTTCGTCATTGTATTTGAAGCAATATGACTGGAAGAAAGGTAAAAGCAGAGAAGAACGCGATGCCGTCGTGTTGGTAATGTCCATTCGGGTCCCCCAGAATGAGCACAATTATTGCTTTTACCTTTGTTTATTAACAAATGCGCCTGTTATGATCCCCAAATCTTCGTCATTGTATTTGAAGCAATATGACTGAAAGAAAGGTAAAAGCAGAGAAGAACGCGATGCCGTCGTGTTGGTAATGTCCATTCGGGTCTCCCAGAATGAGCACAATTATTGCTTTTACCTTTGTTTATTAACAAATGCGCCTGTTATCATCCCCAAATCTTCGTCATTGTATTTAAAGCAGTATGACTGAAAGAAAGGTAAAAGCAGAGAAGAACGCGATGCCGTCGTGTTAGTAATGTCCATTCGGGTCCCCCAGAATGAGCACAATTATTGCTGTGACCTTTCTTTATTAACAAATGCGCCTGTTATCATCCCGAAATCTTCGTCATTGTATTTGAAGGAATATGACTGAAAGAAAGGTAAAAGCAGAAAAGAACTCGATGCCGTCGTGTTAGTAATGTCCATTCGGGTCCCCCAGAATGAGCACAATTATTGCTTTTATCTTTTTTATTAACAAATGCGCCTGTAATCGTCCTCAAATCGTCGTCAGTGTATTTGACGCGGTACGACAGAAACAAAGGTAAAAGCAGAGAAGAACTTGATGCCGTCGTGCTGGTAATGTCCATTCGGGTCCCCCAGAATGAGCACAATTATTGCTTTTATCTTTTTTTATTAACAAATGCGCCTGTAATCGTCTTCAAATCGTGTTCAGTGTATTTGATGCGATATGACAGAAACAAAGGTAAAAGCAGAGAAAAACTCGACGCCGTCATATTAGTAATGTCCATTTAAGTCCCCCGAATCGACAGAACCATTGCTTTTACCTTTGTATATTAACAAATGCGCCTGTTATTATCCCCAAATCTTCGTCATTGTATTTGAAGCAATATGACTGAAAGAACGGCGAAACCAGAGAAAAACGCGATGCCGTCGTGTTAGTAATGTCCATTCGGGTCCCCAGAACGAGCACAATTATTGCTTTTACCTTTGTTTATTAACAAATGCGCCTGATATCATCCCCAAATCTTCGTCATTGTATTTGAAGCAATATGACTGAAAGAAACGTAACAGCAGAGAAGAACGCGATGCCGTCGTGTTGGTAATGTCCATTCGGGTCCCCCAGAATGAGCACAATTATTGCTTTTATCTTTTTTTAGTAACAAATGCGCCTGTTATCATCCTCAAATCTTCGTCATTGTATTTGAAGCAATATGACTGAAAGAAAGGTGAAAGCAGAGAAGAACGCGAGGCTGTCGTGTTAGTAATGTCCATTCGGATCCCCCAGAATGAGCACAATTATTGCTTATATCTCTTTTTATTAACAAATGCGCCTGTAATCGTCCTCAAATCGTCGTCAGTGTATTTGACGCGATACGACAGAAACAAAGGTAAAAGCAGAGATGAACTCGATGCCGTCGTGTTAGTAATGTCCATTCGGGTCCCTCAGAATGAGCACAATTATTGCTTTTATCTTTTTTTATTAACAAATGCACCTGTTATCATCCCAAAATCTTCGTCATTGTATTTGAAGAAATATGACTGAAAGAAAGGTAAAAGCAGAGAAGAACGCGATGCCGTCGTGTTAGTAATGTCCATTCCGGTCCCCCAGAATGAGCACAATTATTGCTTTCACCTTTGTTTATTAACAAAGGCGCCTGTTATCATCCCCAAATCTTCGTCATTGTATTTGAAGCAATATGACTGAAAGAAAGGTAAAAGCAGAGAAGAACGCGATGCCGTCCTGTTAGTATTGTCCATTCGGGTCCCCCAGAATGAGCACAATTATTGCTTTTATCTTTTTTTATTAACAAATGCGCCTGTTATCATCCCAAAATCTTCGTCATTGTATTTGAAGCAATATGACTGAAAGAAAGGTAAAAGCAGAAAAGAACTCGATGCCGTCGTGTTAGTAATGTCCATTCGGGTCCCCCAGAACGAGCACAATTATTGCTTTTACCTTTGTTTATTAACAAATGCGCCTGATATCATCCCCAAATCTTCGTCATTGTATTTGAAGCAATATGACTGAAAGAAAGGTAACAGCAGAGAAGAACGCGATGCCGTCGTGTTGGTAATGTCCATTCGGGTCCCCCAGAATGAGCACAATTATTGCTTTTATCTTTTTTTATTAACAAATGCGCCTGTTATCATCCCCAAATCTTCGTCATTGTATTTGAAGCCATATGACTGAAAGAAAGGTAAAAGCAGAATAGAACTCGATGCCGTCGTGTTAGTAATGTCCATTCGGGTCCCCCAGAATGAGCACAATTATTGCTTTTATCTTTTTTATTAACAAATGCGCCTGTAATCGTCCTCAAATCGTCGTCAGTGTATTTGACGTGATACGACAGAAACAAAGGTAAAAGCAGAGAAGAACTCGATGCCGTCGTGTTCGTAATGCACATTCGGGTCCCCAAGAATGAGCACAATTATTGCCTTTATCTTTTTTTATTAACAAATGCGCCTGTAATCGTCTTCAAATCGTGTTCAGTGTATTTGATGCGATATGACAGAAACAAAGGTAAAAGCAGAGAAAAACTCGACGCCGTCATATTAGTAATGTCCTCTTAAGTCCCCCAGAATCGACAGAACCATTGCTTTTACCTTTGTATATTAACAAATGCGCCTGTTATTATCCCCAAATCTTCGTCATTGTATTTGAAGCAATATGACTGAAAGAACGGCAAATCCAGAGAAGAACGCGATGCCGGCGTGTTAGTAATGTCCATTCGGGTCCCCCAGAATGAGCACAATTATTGCTTTTATCTTTTTTTATTAACAAATGCGCCTGTCATCATCCCAAAATCTTCGTCATTGTATTTGAAGCAATATGACTGAAAGAAAGGTAAAAGCAGAAAAGAACTCGATGCCGTCGTGTTAGTAATGTCCATTCGGGTCCCCAGAACGAGCACAATTATTGCTTTTACCTTTCTTTATTAACAAATGCGCCTGATATCATCCCCAAATCTTCGTCATTGTATTTGAAGCAATATGACTGGAAGAAAGGTGAAAGCAGAGAAGAACGCGAGGCTGTCGTGTTAGTAATGTCCATTCGGATCCCCCAGAATGAGCACAATTATTGCTTATATCTCTTTTTATTAACAAATGCGCCTGTAATCGTCCTCAAATCGTCGTCAGTGTATTTGACGCGATACGACAGAAACAAAGGTAAAAGCAGAGAAGAACTCGATGCCGTCGTGTTAGTAATGTCCATTCGGGTCCCTCAGAATGAGCACAATTATTGCTTTTATCTTTTTTTATTAACAAATGCACCTGTTATCATCCCAAAATCTTCGTCATTGTATTTGAAGAAATATGACTGAAAGAAAGGTAAAAGCAGAGAAGAACGCGATGCCGTCGTGTTAGTAATGTCCATTCCGGTCCCCCAGAATGAGCACAATTATTGCTTTCACCTTTGTTTATTAACAAAGGCGCCTGTTATCATCCCCAAATCTTCGTCATTGTATTTGAAGCAATATGACTGAAAGAAAGGTAAAAGCAGAGAAGAACGCGATGCCGTCCTGTTAGTAATGTCCATTCGGGTCCCCCAGAATGAGCACAATTATTGCTTTTATCGTTTTTTATTAACAAATGCGCTTGTTAGCATCCCCAAATCTTCGTCATTGTATTTGAAGCAATATGACTGAAAGAAAGGTAAAAGCAGAGAAGAACGCGATGCCGTCGTGTTAGTAATGTCCATTCGGGTCCCCCAGAATGAGCACAATTATTGCTTTTATCTTTTTTTATTAACAAATGCGCCTGTTATCATCCCAAAATCTTCGTCATTGTATTTGAAGCAATATGACTGAAAGAAAGGTGAAAGCAAAAAAGAACTCGATGCCGTCGTGTTCGTAATGTCCATACGGGTCCCCCAGAATGAGCACAATTATTGCTTTTACCTTTGTTTATTAACAAACGCGCCTGATATCAAACCCAAATCTTCGTCATTGTATTTGAAGCAATATGACTGAAAGAGAGGGAAAAGCAGACAAGAACGCGATGCCCTCGTGTTAGTAATGTCCATTCGGGTCCCCCAAAATGAGCACAATTATTGCTTTTATCTTTTTTTATTAACAAATGCGCCTGTTATCATCCCCAAATCTTCGTCATTGTATTTGAAGCAATATGACTGAAAGAAAGGTAAAAGCAGAGAAGAACGCGATGCCGTCGTGTTAGTAATGTCCATTCGGGTCCCCCAGAATGAGCACAATTATTGCTTTTACCTTTGTTTATTAACAAATGCGCCTGTTATCATCCTTAAATCTTCGTCATTGTATTTGAAGCAATCTGACTGAAAGAAAGGTAAAAGCAGAGAAGAACACGATGCCGTCGTGTTAGTAATGTCCACTCGGGTCCCCCAGAATGAGCACAATTATTGCTTTTATCTTTTTTATTAACAAATGCGCCTGTAATCGTCCTCAAATCGTCGTCAGCGTATTTGACGCGGTACGACAGAAACAAAGGTAAAAGCAGAGAAGAACTTGATGCCGTCGTGCTGGTAATGTCCATTCGGGTCCCCCAGAATGAGCACAATTATTGCTTTTATCTTTTTTTACTAACAAATGCGCCTGTAATCGTCTTCAAATCGTGTTCAGTGTATTTGATGCGATATGACAGAAACAAAGGTAAAAGCAGAGAAAAACTCGATGCCGTCATATTAGTAATGTCCATTTAAGTCCCCCGAATCGACAGAACCATTGCTTTTACCTTTGTGTATTAACAAATGCGCCTGTTATTATCCCCAAATCTTCGTCATTGTATTTGAAGCAATATGACTGAAAGAACGGCGAAACCAGAGAAGAACGCGATGCCGTCGTGTTAGTAATGTCCATTCGGGTCCCCCAGAATGAGCACAATTATTGCTTTTATCTTTTTTTATTAACAAATGCGCCTGTCATCATCCCAAAATCTTCGTCATTGTATTTGAAGCAATATGACTGAAAGAAAGGTAAAAGGAGAAAAGAACTCGATGCCGTCGTGTTAGTAATGTCCATTCGGGTCCCCAGAACGAGCACAATTATTGCTTTTACCTTTGTTTATTAACAAATGCGCCTGATATCATCCCCAAATCTTCGTCATTGTATTTGAAGCAATATGACTGAAAGAAAGGTAACAGCAGAGAAGAACGCGATGCCGTCGTGTTGGTAATGTCCATTCGGGTCCCCCAGAATGAGCACAATTATTGCTTTTATCTTTTTTTAGTAACAAATGCGCCTGTTATCATCCTCAAATCTTCGTCATTGTATTTGAAGCAATATGACTGAAAGAAAGGTGAAAGCAGAGAAGAACGCGAGGCTGTCGTGTTAGTAATGTCCATTCGGATCCCCCAGATTGAGCACAATTATTGCTTATATCTCTTTTTATTAACAAATGCGCCTGTAATCGTCCTCAAATCGTCGTCAGTGTATTTGACGCGATACGACAGAAACAAAGGTAAAAGCAGAGAAGAACTCGATGCCGTCGTGTTAGTAATGTCCATTCGGGTCCCTCAGAATGAGCACAATTATTGCTTTTATCTTTTTTTATTAACAAATGCACCTGTTATCATCCCAAAATCTTCGTCATTGTATTTGAAGAAATATGACTGAAAGAAAGGTAAAAGCAGAGAAGAACGCGATGCCGTCGTGTTAGTAATGTCCATTCCGGTCCCCCAGAATGAGCACAATTATTGCTTTCACCTTTGTTTATTAACAAAGGCGCCTGTTATCATCCCCAAATCTTCGTCATTGTATTTGAAGCAATATGACTGAAAGAAAGGTAACAGCAGAGAAGAACGCGATGCCGTCGTGTTGGTAATGTCCATTCGGGTCCCCCAGAATGAGCACAATTATTGCTTTTATCTTTTTTTAGTAACAAATGCGCCTGTTATCATCCTCAAATCTTCGTCATTGTATTTGAAGCAATATGACTGAAAGAAAGGTAAAAGCGGATAAGAACGCGATGCCGTCGTGTTAGTTCTGTCCATTCGGGTCCCCCAAAATGAGCACAATTATTGCTTTTATGTTTTTTTATTAACAAATAGGCCTGTTATCATCCCCAAATCTTCGTCATTGTATTTGAAGCAATATGACTGAAAGAAAGGTAAAAGCAGAGAAGAACGCGATGCCGTCGTGTTAGTAATGTCCATTCGGGTCCCCCAGAATGAGCACAATTATTGCTTTTATCTTTTTTTATTAACAAATGCGCCTGTTATCATCCCGAAATCTTCGTCATTGTATTTGAAGCAATATGACTGAAAGAAAGGTAAAAGCAGAGAAGAACGCGATGCCGTCGTGTTAGTAATGTCCATTCGGGTCCCCCAGAATGAGCACAATTATTGCTTTTACCTTTGTTTATTAACAAATGCGCCTGATATCATCCCCAAATCTTCGTCATTGTATTTGAAGCAATCTGACTGAAAGAAAGGTAAAAGCAGAGAAGAACGCGATGCCGTCGTGTTAGTAATGTCCACTCGGGTCCCCCAGAATGAGCAAAATTATTGCTTTTACCTTTGTTTATTAACAAATGCGCCTGATATCATCCCCAAATCTTCGTCATTGTATTTGAAGCAATATGACTGAAAGAAAGGTAAAAGCAGAGAAGAACGCGATGCCGTCGTGTTAGTAATGCCCACTCGGGTCCCCCAGAATGAGCACAATTATTGCTTTTATCTTTTTTTATTAACAAATGCGCCTGTTATCATCCCCAAATCTTCGTCATTGTATTTGAAGCAATATGACTGAAAGAAAGGTAAAAGCAGAGAAGAACGCGATGCCGTCGTGTTGGTAATGTCCATTCGGGTCCCCCAGAATGAGCACAATTATTGCTTTTATCTTTTTTTATTAACAAATGCGCCTGTTATCATCCCCAAATCTTCGTCATTGTATTTGAAGCCATATGACTGAAAGAAAGGTAAAAGCAGAAAAGAACTCGATGCCGTCGTGTTAGTAATGTCCATTCGGGTCCCCCAGAATGAGCACAATTATTGCTTTTATCTTTTTTATTAACAAATGCGCCTGTAATCGTCCTCAAATCGCCGTCAGTGTATTTGACGTGATACGACAGGAACAAAGGTAAAAGCAGAGAAGAACTCGATGCCGTCGTGTTCGTAATGCACATTCGGGTCCCCAAGAATGAGCACAATTATTGCCTTTATCTTTTTTTATTAACAAATGCGCCTGTAATCGTCTTCAAATCATGTTCAGTGTATTTGATGCGATATGACAGAAACAAAGGTAAAAGCAGAGAAAAACTCGACGCCGTCATATTAGTAATGTCCCATTGGGTCCCCCAGAATCGACACAACCATTGCTTGTACCTTTGTGTATTAACAAATGCGCCTGTTATCATCCCCAAATCATCGTCATTGTATTTGAAGCAATATGACTGAAAGAAAGGTAAAAGCAGAGAAGAACGCGATGCCGTCGTGGTAGTAATGTCCATTCGGGTCTCCCAGAATGAGCACAATTATTGCTTTTGCCTTTGTTTATTAACAAATGCGCCTGTTATCATCCCCAAATCTTCGTCATTGTATTTGAAGCAATATGACTGAAAGAAAGGTAGAAGCAGAGAAAAACTCGACGCCGTCGTGTTAGTAATGTCCATTTGGGTCCCCCAGAATGAGCACAATTATTGCTTTTATCTTTTTTTATTAACAAATGCGCCTGTAATCGTATTCAAATCGTCGTCATTGTATTTGAAGCAATATGACTGGAAGAAAGGTAAAAGCAGAGAAGAACGCGATACCGTCGTGTTGGTAATGTCCATTCGGGTCCCCCAGAATGAGCACAATTATTGCTTTTACCTTTGTTTATTAACAAATGCGCCTGTTTTGATCCCCAAATCTTCGTTATTGTATTTGAAGCAATATGACTGGAAGAAAGGTAAAAGCAGAGAAGAACGCGATGCCGTCGTGTTGGTAATGTCCATTCGGGTCCCCCAGAATGAGCACAATTATTGCTTTTACCTTTGTTCATTAACAAATGCGCCTGTTATGATCCCCAAATCTTCGTCATTGTATTTGAAGCAATATGACTGAAAGAAAGGTAAAAGCAGAGAAGAACGCGATGCCGTCGTGTTGGTAATGTCCATTCGGGTCTCCCAGAATGAGCACAATTATTGCTTTTACCTTTGTTTATTAACAAATGCGCCTGTTATCATCCCCAAATCTTCGTCATTGTATTTAAAGCAGTATGACTGAAAGAAAGGTAAAAGCAGAGAAGAACGCGATGCCGTCGTGTTAGTAATGTCCATTCGGGTCCCCCAGAATGAGCACAATTATTGCTGTTACCTTTCTTTATTAACAAATGCGCTTGTTATCATCTCCAAATCTTCGTCATTGTATTTGAAGGAATATGACTGAAAGAAAGGTAAAAGCAGAAAAGAACTCGATGCCGTCGTGTTAGTAATGTTCATTCGGGTCCCCCAGAATGAGCACAATTATTGCTTTTATCTTTTTTATTAACAAATGCGCCTGTAATCGTCCTCAAATCGTCGTCAGTGTATTTGACGCGGTACGACAGAAACAAAGGTAAAAGCAGAGAAGAACTTGATGCCGTCGTGCTGGTAATGTCCCTTCGGGTCCCCCAGAATGAGCACAATTATTGCTTTTATCTTTTTTTATTAACAAATGCGCCTGTAATCGTCTTCAAATCGTGTTCAGTGTATTTGATGCGATATGACAGAAACAAAGGTAAAAGCAGAGGAAAACTCGACGCCGTCATATTAGTAATGTCCATTTAAGTCCCCCAGAAACGACAGAACCATTGCTTTTACCTTTGTATATTAACAAATGCGCCTGTTATTATCCCCAAATCTTCGTCATTGTATTTGAAGCAATATGACTGAAAGAACGGCGAATCCAGAGAAGAACGCGATGCCGGCGTGTTAGTAATGTCCATTCGGGTCCCCCAGAATGAGCACAATTATTGCTTTTATCTTTTTTTATTAACAAATGCGCCTGTCATCATCCCAAAATCTTCGTCATTGTATTTGAAGCAAAATGACTGAAAGAAAGGTAAAAGCAGAAAAGAACTCGATGCCGTCGTGTTAGTAATGTCCAATCGGGTCCCCAGAACGAGCACGATTATTGCTTTTACCTTTGTTTATTAACAAATGCGCCTGATATCATCCCCAAATCTTCGTCATTGTATTTGAAGTAATATGACTGAAAGAAAGGTAACAGCAGAGAAGAACGCGATGCCGTCGTGTTGGTAATGTCCATTCGGGTCCCCCAGAATGAGCACAATTATTGCTTTTATCTTTTTTTAGTAACAAATGCGCCTGTTATCATCCTCAAATCTTCGTCATTGTATTTGAAGCAATATGACTGAAAGAAAGGTGAAAGCAGAGAAGAACGCGAGGCTGTCGTGTTAGTAATGTCCATTCGGATCCCCCAGAATGAGCACAATTATTGCTTATATCTCTTTTTATTAACAAATGCGCCTGTAATCGTCCTCAAATCGTCGTCAGTGTATTTGACGCGATACGACAGAAACAAAGGTAAAAGCAGAGAAGAACTCGATGCCGTCGTGTTAGTAATGTCCATTCGGGTCCCTCAGAATGAGCACAATTATTGCTTTTATCTTTTTTTATTAACAAATGCACCTGTTATCATCCCAAAATCTTCGTCATTGTATTTGAAGAAATATGACTGAAAGAAAGGTAAAAGCAGAGAAGAACGCGATGCCGTCGTGTTAGTAATATCCATTCCGGTCCCCCAGAATGAGCACAATTATTGCTTTCACCTTTGTTTATTAACAAAGGCGCCTGTTATCATCCCCAAATCTTCGTCATTGTATTTGAAGCAATATGACTGAAAGAAAGGTAAAAGCAGAGAAGAACGCGATGCCGTCCTGTTAGTAATGTCCATTCGGGTCCCCCAGAATGAGCACAATTATTGCTTTTATCGTTTTTTATTAACAAATGCGCTTGTTATCATCCCCAAATCTTCGTCATTGTATTTGAAGCAATATGACTGAAAGAAAGGTAAAAGCAGAGAAGAACGCGATGCCGTCGTGTTAGTAATGTCCATTCGGGTCCCCCAGAATGAGCACAATTATTGCTTTTATCTTTTTTTATTAACAAATGCGCCTGTTATCATCCCAAAATCTTCGTCATTGTATTTGAAGCAATATGACTGAAAGAAAGGTGAAAGCAAAAAAGAACTCGATGCCGTCGTGTTCGTAATGTCCATTCGGGTCCCCCAGAATGAGCACAATTATTGCTTTTACCTTTGTTTATTAACAAACGCGCCTGATATCAAACCCAAATCTTCGTCATTGTATTTGAAGCAATATGACTGAAAGAGAGGGAAAAGCAAAGAAGAACTCGATGCCGTCGTGTTGGTAATGTCCATTCGGGTCCCCCAGAATGAGCACAACTATTGCTTTTATCTTTTTTTATTAACAAACGCGCCTGATATCAAACCCAAATCTTCGTCATTGTATTTGAAGCAATATGACTGAAAGAGAGGGAAAAGCAAAGAAGAACTCGATGCCGTCGTGTTTGTAATGTCCATTCGGGTCCCCCAGAATCGACAGAACCATTGCGTTTACATTTGTTTATTAACAAATGCGCCTGTTATCATCGCCAAATCTTCGTCATTGTATTTGAAGTAATATGACTGAAAGAAAGCTAAAAGCAAAGAAGAACTCGATGCCGTCGTGTTGGTAATGTCCATTCGGGTCCCCCAGAATGAGCACAATTATTGCTTTTATCTTTTTTTATTAACAAATGCGCCTGTAATCGTCTTCAAATCGTGTTCAGTGTATTTGATGCGATATGACAGAAACAAAGGTAAAAGCAGAGAAAAACTCGACGCCGTCATATTAGTAATGTCCATTTGGGTCCCCCACAATCGACAGAACCATTGCTTTTACCTTTGTTTATTAACAAATGCGCCTGTTATCATCCCCAAATCTTCGTCATTGTATTTGAAGCAATATGACTGAAAGAAAGGTAAAAGCAGAGAAGAACGCGATGCCGTCGTTTTAGTAATGTCCATTCGGGTCCCCCAGAATGAGCACAATTATTGCTTTTATGTTTTTTTATTAACAAATGCGCCTGTTATCATCGAAAAATCTTCGTCATTGTATTTGAAGCAATATGACTGAAAGAACGGTAAAAGCAGAGAAGAACGCGATGCCGTCGTGTTAGTAATGTCCATTCGGGTCCCCCAGAATGAGCATAATCATTGCTTTTACCTTTGTTTATTAACAAATGCGCCTGATATCATCCCCAAATCTTCGTCATTGTATTTGAAGCAATATGACTGAAAGAAAGGTAAAAGCAGATAAGAACGCGATGCCGTCGTGTTAGTACTGTCCATTCGGGTCCCCCAAAATGAGCACAATTATTGCTTTTATGTTTTTTTATTAACAAATAGGCCTGTTATCATCCCCAAATCTTCGTCATTGTATTTGAAGCAATATGACTGAAAGAAAGGTAAAAGCAGAGAAGAACGCGATGCCGTCGTGTTAGTAATGTCCATTCGGGTCCCCCAGAATGAGCACAATTATTGCTTTTACCTTTGTTTATTAACAAATGCGCTTGGTATCATCCCCAAATCTTCGTCATTGGATTTGAAGCAATATGACTGAAAGAAAGGTAAAACCAGAGAAAAACTGGACGCCGTCTTGTTAGTAATGTCCATTTGGGTTCCCCAGAATGAGCACAATTATTGCTTTTACCTTTGTTTATTAACAAATGCGCCTGATATCATCCCCAAATCTTCGTCATTGTATTTGAAGCAATATGACTGAAAGAAAGGTAAAAGCAGAGAAGTACGCGATGCCGTCGTGTTGGTAATGTCCATTCGGGTCCCCCAGAATGAGCACAATTATTGCTTTTATCTGTTTTTATTAACAAATGCGCCTGTTATCATCCCCAAATCTTCGTCATTGTATTTGAAGCAATATGACTAAAAGAAAGGTGAAACCAGAGAAGAACGCGATGCCGTCGTGTTGGTAATGTCCATTCGGGTCTCCCAGAATGAGCACAATTATTGCTTTTACCTTTGTTTATTAACAAATGCGCCTGTTATCATCCCTAAATCTTCGTCATTGGATTTAAAGCAATATGACTGAAAGAAAGGTAAAGGCAGAGAAGAACGCGATGTTGTCGTGTTAGTAATGTCCATTTAAGTCCCCCGAATCGACAGAACCATTGCTTTTACCTTTGTGTATTAACAAATGCGCCTGTTATTATCCCAAAATCTTCGTCATTGTATTTGAAGCAATATGACTGAAAGAAAGGTAAAAGCAGAAAAGAACTCGATGCCGTCGTGTTAGTAATGTCCATTCGGGTCCCCAGAACGAGCACAATTATTGCTTTTACCTTTGTTTATTAACAAATGCGCCTGATATCATCCCCAAATCTTCGTCATTGTATTTGAAGCAATATGACTGAAAGAAAGGTAACAGCAGAGAAGAACGCGATGCCGTCGTGTTGGTAATGTCCATTCGGGTCCCCCAGAATGAGCACAATTATTGCTTTTATCTTTTTTTAGTAACAAATGCGCCTGTTATCATCCTCAAATCTTCGTCATTGTATTTGAAGCAATATGACTGAAAGAAAGGTGAAAGCAGAGAAGAACGCGAGGCTGTCGTGTTAGTAATGTCCATTCGGATCCCCCAGATTGAGCACAATTATTGCTTATATCTCTTTTTATTAACAAATGCGCCTGTAATCGTCCTCAAATCGTCGTCAGTGTATTTGACGAGATACGACAGAAACAAAGGTAAAAGCAGAGAAGAACTCGATGCCGTCGTGTTAGTAATGTCTATTCGGGTCCCTCAGAATGAGCACAATTATTGCTTTTATCTTTTTTTAGTAACAAATGCACCTGTTATCATCCCAAAATCTTCGTCATTGTATTTGAAGAAATATGACTGAAAGAAAGGTAAAAGCAGAGAAGAACGCGATGCCGTCGTGTTAGTAATGTCCATTCCGGTCCCCCAGAATGAGCACAATTATTGCTTTCACCTTTGTTTATTAACAAAGGCGCCTGTTATCATCCCCAAATCTTCGTCATTGTATTTGAAGCAATATGACTGAAAGAAAGGTAACAGCAGAGAAGAACGCGATGCCGTCGTGTTGGTACTGTCCATTCGGGTCCCCCAGAATGAGCACAATTATTGCTTTTATCTTTTTTTATTAACAAATGCGCCTGCCATCATCCCAAAATCTTCGTCATTGTATTTGAAGCAATATGACTGAAAGAAAGGTAAAAGCAGAAAAGAACTCGATGCCGTCGTGTTAGTAATGTCCATTCGGGTCCCCAGAACGAGCACGATTATTGCTTTTACCTTTGTTTATTAACAAATGCGCCTGATATCATCCCCAAATCTTCGTCATTGTATTTGAAGCAATATGACTGAAAGAAAGGTAACAGCAGAGAAGAACGCGATGCCGTCGTGTTGGTAATGTCCATTCGGGTCCCCCAGAATGAGCACAATTATTGCTTTTATCTTTTTTTAGTAACAAATGCGCCTGTTATCATCCTCAAATCTTCGTCATTGTATTTGAAGCAATATGACTGAAAGAAAGGTGAAAGCAGAGAAGAACGCGAGGCTGTCGTGTTAGTAATGTCCATTCGGATCCCCCAGAATGAGCACAATTATTGCTTATATCTCTTTTTATTAACAAATGCGCCTGTAATCGTCCTCAAATCGTCGTCAGTGTATTTGACGCGATACGACAGAAACAAAGGTAAAAGCAGAGAAGAACTCGATGCCGTCGTGTTAGTAATGTCCATTCGGGTCCCTCAGAATGAGCACAATTATTGCTTTTATCTTTTTTTATTAACAAATGCACCTGATATCAAACCCAAATCTTCGTCATTGTATTTGAAGCAATATGACTGAAAGAGAGGGAAAAGCAAAGAAGAACTCGATGCCGTCGTGTTGGTAATGTCCATTCGGGTCCCCCAGAATGAGCACAACTATTGCTTTTATCTTTTTTTATTAACAAACGCGCCTGATATCAAACCCAAATCTTCGTCATTGTATTTGAAGCAATATGACTGAAAGAGAGGGAAAAGCAAAGAAGAACTCGATGCCGTCGTGTTTGTAATGTCCATTCGGGTCCCCCAGAATCGACAGAACCATTGCGTTTACCTTTGTTTATTAACAAATGCGCCTGTTATCATCGCCAAATCTTCGTCATTGTATTTGAAGTAATATGACTGAAAGAAAGCTAAAAGCAAAGAAGAACTCGATGCCGTCGTGTTGGTAATGTCCATTCGGGTCCCCCAGAATGAGCACAATTATTGCTTTTATCTTTTTTTATTAACAAATGCGCCTGTAATCGTCTTCAAATCGTGTTCAGTGTATTTGATGCGATATGACAGAAACAAAGGTAAAAGCAGAGAAAAACTCGACGCCGTCATATTAGTAATGTCCATTTGGGTCCCCCACAATCGACAGAACCATTGCATTTACCTTTGTTTATTAACAAATGCGCCTGTTATCATCCCCAAATCTTCGTCATTGTATTTGAAGCAATATGACTGAAAGAAAGGTAAAAGCAGAGAAGTACGCGATGCCGTCGTTTTAGTAATGTCCATTCGGGTCCCCCAGAATGAGCACAATTATTGCTTTTATGTTTTTTTATTAACAAATGCGCCTGTTATCATCGAAAAATCTTCGTCATTGTATTTGAAGCAATATGACTGAAAGAACGGTAAAAGCAGAGAAGAACGCGATGCCGTCGTGTTAGTAATGTCCATTCGGGTCCCCCAGAATGAGCATAATCATTGCTTTTACCTTTGTTTATTAACAAATGCGCCTGATATCATCCCCAAATCTTCGTCATTGTATTTGAAGCAATATGACTGAAAGAAAGGTAAGAGCAGATAAGAACGCGATGCCGTCGTGTTAGTACTGTCCATTCGGGTCCCCCAAAATGAGCACAATTATTGCTTTTATGTTTTTTTATTAACAAATAGGCCTGTTATCATCCCCAAATCTTCGTCATTGTATTTGAAGCAATATGACTGAAAGAAAGGTAAAAGCAGAGAAGAACGCGATGCCGTCGTGTTAGTAATGTCCATTCGGGTCCCCCAGAATGAGCACAATTATTGCTTTTATCTTTTTTTATTAACAAATGCGCCTGTTATAATCCCGAAATCTTCGTCATTGTATTTGAAGCAATATGACTGAAAGAAAGGTAAAAGCAGAGAAGAACGCGATGCCATCGTGTTAGTAATGTCCATTCGGGTCCCCCAGAATGAGCACAATTATTGCTTTTACCTTTGTTTATTAACAAATGCGCTTGGTATCATCCCAAAATCTTCGTCATTGGATTTGAAGCAATATGACTGAAAGAAAGGTAAAAGCAGAGAAAAACTCGACGCCGTCTTGTTAGTAATGTCCATTTGGGTTCCCCAGAATGAGCACAATTATTGCTTTTACCTTTGTTTATTAACAAATGCGCCTGATATCATCCCCAAATCTTCGTCATTGTATTTGAAGCAATATGACTGAAAGAAAGGTAAAAGCAGAGAAGTACGCGATGCCGTCGTGTTGGTAATGTCCATTCGGGTCCCCCAGAATGAGCACAATTATTGCTTTTATCTTTTTTTATTAACAAATGCGCCTGTTATCATCCCCAAATCTTCGTCATTGTATTTGAAGCAATATGACTAAAAGAAAGGTGAAACCAGAGAAGAACGCGATGCCGTCGTGTTGGTAATGTCCATTCGGGTCTCCCAGAATGAGCACAATTATTGCTTTTACCTTTGTTTATTAACAAATGCGCCTGTTATCATCCCTAAATCTTCGTCATTGGATTTAAAGCAATATGACTGAAAGAAAGGTAAAGGCAGAGAAGAACGCGATGCCGTCGTGTTAGTAATGTCCATTCGGGTCCCCCAGAATGAGCACAATTATTGCTGTTACCTTTCTTTATTAACAAATGCGCCTGTTATCATCCCCAAATCTTCGTCATTGTATTTGAAGGAATATGACTGAAAGAAAGGTAAAAGCAGAAAAGAACTCGATGCCGTCGTGTTAGTAATGTCCATTCGGGTCCCCCAGAATGAGCACAATTATTGCTTTTATCTTTTTTATTAACAAATGCGCCTGTAATCGTCCTCAAATCGTCGTCAGCGTATTTGACGCGGTACGACAGAAACAAAGGTAAAAGCAGAGAAGAACTTGATGCCGTCGTGCTGGTAATGTCCATTCGGGTCCCCCAGAATGAGCACAATTATTGCTTTTATCTTTTTTTACTAACAAATGCGCCTGTAATCGTCTTCAAATCGTGTTCAGTGTATTTGATGCGATATGACAGAAACAAAGGTAAAAGCAGAGAAAAACTCGACGCCGTCATATTAGTAATGTCCATTTAAGTCCCCCGAATCGACAGAACCATTGCTTTTACCTTTGTGTATTAACAAATGCGCCTGTTATTATCCCCAAATCTTCGTCATTGTATTTGAAGCAATATGACTGAAAGAACGGCGAAACCAGAGAAGAACGCGATGCCGTCGTGTTAGTAATGTCCATTCGGGTCCCCCAGAATGAGCACAATTATTGCTTTTATCTTTTTTTATTAACAAATGCGCCTGTCATCATCCCACAATCTTCGTCATTGTATTTGAAGCAATATGACTGAAAGAAAGGTAAAAGGAGAAAAGAACTCGATGCCGTCGTGTTAGTAATGTCCATTCGGGTCCCCAGAACGAGCACAATTATTGCTTTTACCTTTGTTTATTAACAAATGCGCCTGATATCATCCCCAAATCTTCGTCATTGTATTTGAAGCAATATGACTGAAAGAAAGGTAACAGCAGAGAAGAACGCGATGCCGTCGTGTTGGTAATGTCCATTCGGGTCCCCCAGAATGAGCACAATTATTGCTTTTATCTTTTTTTAGTAACAAATGCGCCTGTTATCATCCTCAAATCTTCGTCATTGTATTTGAAGCAATATGACTGAAAGAAAGGTGAAAGCAGAGAAGAACGCGAGGCTGTCGTGTTAGTAATGTCCATTCGGATCCCCCAGATTGAGCACAATTATTGCTTATATCTCTTTTTATTAACAAATGCGCCTGTAATCGTCCTCAAATCGTCGTCAGTGTATTTGACGCGATACGACAGAAACAAAGGTAAAAGCAGAGAAGAACTCGATGCCGTCGTGTTAGTAATGTCCATTCGGGTCCCCCAGAATGAGCACAATTATTGCTTTTATCTTTTATTATTAACAAATGCGCCTGTTATCATCCCAAAATCTTCGTCATTGTATTTGAAGCAATATGACTGAAAGAAAGGTGAAAGCAAAAAAGAACTCGATGCCGTCGTGTTCGTAATGTCCATTCGGGTCCCCCAGAATGAGCACAATTATTGCTTTTACCTTTGTTTATTAACAAACGCGCCTGATATCATCCCCAAATCTTCGTCATTGTATTTGAAGCAATATGACTGAAAGAAAGGTAAAAGCAGAGAAGAACGCGATGCCGTCGTGTTAGTAATGTCCATTCGGGTCCCCCAGAATGAGCACAATTATTGCTTTTACCTTTGTTTATTAACAAATGCGCCTGTTATCATCCCCAAATCTTCGTCATTGTATTTGAAGCAATCTGACTGAAAGAAAGGTAAAAGCAGAGAAGAACGCGATGCTGTCGTGTTAGTAATGTCCACTCGGGTCCCCCAGAATGAGCACAATTATTGCTTTTATCTTTTTTTATTAACAAATGCGCCTGTAATCGTCTTCAAATCGTGTTCAGTGTATTTGATGCGATATGACAGAAACAAAGGTAAAAGCAGAGAAAAACTCGACGCCGTCATATTAGTAATGTCCATTTGGGTCCCCCAGAATCGACAGAACCATTGCTTTTACCTTTGTTTATTAACAAATGCGCCTGTTATCATCCCCAAATCTTCGTCATTGTATTTGAAGCAATATGACTGAAAGAAAGGTAAAAGCAGAGAAGAACGCGATGCCGTCGTTTTAGTAATGTCCATTCGGGTCCCCCAGAATGAGCACAATTATTGCTTTTATCTTTTTTTATTAACAAATGCGCCTGTTATCATCGAAAAATCTTCGTCATTGTATTTGAAGCAATATGACTGAAAGAACGGTAAAAGCAGAGAAGAACGCGATGCCGTCGTGTTAGTAATGTCCATTCGGGTCCCCCAGAATGAGCATAATCATTGCTTTTACCTTTGTTTATTAACAAATGCGCCTGATATCATCCCCAAATCTTCGTCATTGTATTTGAAGCAATATGACTGAAAGAAAGGTAAAAGCAGATAAGAACGCGATGCCGTCGTGTTAGTTCTGTCCATTCGGGTCCCCCAAAATGAGCACAATTATTGCTTTTATGTTTTTTTATTAACAAATAGGCCTGTTATCATCCCCAAATCTTCGTCATTGTATTTGAAGCAATATGACTGAAAGAAAGGTAAAAGCAGAGAAGAACGCGATGCCGTCGTGTTAGTAATGTCCATTCGGGTCCTCCAGAATGAGCACAATTATTGCTTTTACCTTTGTTTATTAACAAATGCGCCTGATATCATCCCCAAATCTTCGTCATTGTATTTGAAGCAATATGACTGAAAGAAAGGTAAAAGCAGAGAAGAACGCGATGCCGTCGTGTTAGTAATGTCCATTCGGGTCCCCCAGAATGAGCACAATTATTGCTTTTATCTTTTTTTATTAACAAATGCGCCTGTTATCATCCCCAAATCTTCGTCATTGTATTTGAAGCAATCTGACTGAAAGAAAGGTAAAAGCAGAGAAGAACGCGATGCCGTCGTGTTAGTAATGTCCATTCGGGTCCCCCAGAATGAGCACAATTATTGCTTTTATCTTTTTTTATTAACAAATGCGCCTGTTATCATCCCCAAATCTTCGTCATTGTATTTGAAGCAATATGACTGAAAGAAAGGTAAAAGCAGAGAAGAACGCGATGCCGTCGTGTTAGTAATGCCCACTCGGGTCCCCCAGAATGAGCACAATTATTGCTTTTATCTTTTTTTATTAACAAATGCGCCTGTTATCATCCCCAAATCTTCGTCATTGTATTTGAAGCAATATGACTGAAAGAAAGGTAAAAGCAGAGAAGAACGCGATGCCGTCGTGTTTGTAATGTCCATTCGGGTCCCCCAGAATCGACAGAACCATTGCGTTTACCTTTGTTTATTAACAAATGCGCCTGTTATCATCGCCAAATCTTCGTCATTGTATTTGAAGTAATATGACTGAAAGAAAGGTAAAAGCAGAGAAGAACGCGATGCCGTCGTGTTAGTATTGTCCATTCGGGTCCCCCAGAATGAGCACAATTATTGCTTTTACCTTTGTTTATTAACAAATGCGCTTGGTATCATCCCCAAATCTTCGTCATTGGATTTGAAGCAATATGACTGAAAGAAAGGTAAAAGCAGAGAAAAACTCGACGCCGTCTTGTTAGTAATGTCCATTTGGGTCCCCCAGAATGAGCACAATTATTGCTTATATCTCTTTTTATTAACAAATGAGCCTGTAATCGTCCTCAAATCGTCATCAGTGTATTTGACGCGATACGACAGAAACAAAGGTAAAAGCAGAGAAGAACTCGATGCCGTCGTGGTAGTAATGTCCATTCGGGTGCCCCAGAATGAGCACAATTATTGCTTTTATCTTTTTTTATTAACAAATGCGCCTGTTATCATCCCAAAATCTTCGTCATTGTATTTGAAGAAATATGACTGGAAGAAAGGTAAAAGCAGAGAAGAACGCGATGCCGTCGTGTTAGTAATGTCCATTCCGGTCCCCCAGAATGAGCACAATTATTGCTTTTACCTTTGTTTATTAACAAAGGCGCCTGTTATCATCCCCAAATCTTCGTCATTGTATTTGAAGCAATATGACTGAAGGAAAGGTAAAAGCAGAGAAGAACGCGATGCCGTCCTGTTAGTAATGTCCATTCGGGTCCCCAAGAATGAGCACAATTATTGCTTTTATCTTTTTTTATTAACAAATGCGCTTGTTATCATCCCCAAATCTTCGTCATTGTATTTGAAGCAATATGACTGAAAGAAAGGTAAAAGAAGAACGCGATGCCGTCGTGTTAGTAATGTCCATTCGGGTCCCCCAGAATGAGCACAATTATTGCTTTTATCTTTTATTATTAACAAATGCGCCTGTTATCATCCCAAAATCTTCGTCATTGTATTTGAAGCAATATGACTGAAAGAAAGGTGAAAGCAAAAAAGAACTCGATGCCGTCGTGTTCGTAATGTCCATTCGGGTCCCCCAGAATGAGCACAATTATTGCTTTTACCTTTGTTTATTAACAAACGCGCCTGATATCAAACCCAAACCTTCGTCATTGTATTTGAAGCAATATGACTGAAAGAAAGGGAAAAGCAGAGAAGAACGCGATGCCGTCGTGTTAGTAATGTCGCTTCGGGTCCCCCAAAATGAGCACAATTATTGCTTTTATCTTTTTTTATTAACAAATGCGCCTGTTATCATCCCCAAATCTTCGTCATTGTATTTGAAGCAATATGACTGAAAGAAAGGTAAAAGCAGAGAAGAACGCGATGCCGTCGTGTTAGTAATGTCCATTCGGGTCCCCCAGAATGAGCACAATTATTGCTTTTACCTTTGTTTATTAACAAATGCGCCTGTTATCATCCCCAAATCTTCGTCATTGTATTTGAAGCAATCTGACTGAAAGAAAGGTAAAAGCAGAGAAGAACGCGATGCTGTCGTGTTAGTAATGTCCACTCGGGTCCCGCAGAATGAGCACAATTATTGCTTTTATCTTTTTTTTATTAACAAATGCGCCTGTAATCGTCTTCAAATCGTGTTCAGTGTATTTGATGCGATATGACAGAAACAAAGGTAAAAGCAGAGAAAAACTCGACGCCGTCATATTAGTAATGTCCATTTGGGTCCCCCAGAATCGACAGAACCATTGCTTTTACCTTTGTTTATTAACAAATGCGCCTGTTATCATCCCCAAATCTTCGTCATTGTATTTGAAGCAATATGACTGAAAGAAAGGTAAAAGCAGAGAAGAACGCGATGCCGTCGTTTTAGTAATGTCCATTCGGGTCCCCCAGAATGAGCACAATTATTGCTTTTATCTTTTTTTAGTAACAAATGCGCCTGTTATCATCGAAAAATCTTCGTCATTGTATTTGAAGCAATATGACTGAAAGAACGGTAAAAGCAGAGAAGAACGCGATGCCGTCGTGTTAGTAATGTCCATTCGGGTCCCCCAGAATGAGCATAATCATTGCTTTTACCTTTGTTTATTAACAAATGCGCCTGATATCATCCCCAAATCTTCGTCATTGTATTTGAAGCAATATGACTGAAAGAAAGGTAAAAGCAGATAAGAACGGGATGCCGTCGTGTTAGTTCTGTCCATTCGGGTCCCCCAAAATGAGCACAATTATTGCTTTTATGTTTTTTTATTAACAAATAGGCCTGTTATCATCCCCAAATCTTCGTCATTGTATTTGAAGCAATATGACTGAAAGAAAGGTAAAAGCAGAGAAGAACGCGATGCCGTCGTGTTAGTAATGTCCATTCGGGTCCCCCAGAATGAGCACAATTATTGCTTTTATCTTTTTTTATTAACAAATGCGCCTGTTATCATCCCGAAATCTTCGTCATTGTATTTGAAGCAATATGACTGAAAGAAAGGTAAAAGCAGAGAAGAACGCGATGCCGTCGTGTTAGTAATGTCCATTCGGATCCCCCAGAATGAGCACAA
This sequence comes from Ophion costatus, assembly GCA_951751655.1. Classification (NCBI taxonomy): domain Eukaryota; kingdom Metazoa; phylum Arthropoda; class Insecta; order Hymenoptera; family Ichneumonidae; genus Ophion; species Ophion costatus. The sequence continues at coordinate 8,961,258 of OX632361.1, read as the reverse complement.
TTATTGCTTTTACCTTTGTTTATTAACAAATGCGCTTGGTATCATCCCCAAATCTTCGTCATTGGATTTGAAGCAATATGACTGAAAGAAAGGTAAAAGCAGAGAAAAACTCGACGCCGTCTTGTTAGTAATGTCCATTTGGGTTCCCCAGAATGAGCACAATTATTGCTTTTACCTTTGATTATTAACAAATGCGCCTGATATCATCCCCAAATCTTCGTCATTGTATTGGAAGCAATCTGACTGAAAGAAAGGTAAAAGCAGAGAAGAACGCGATGCCGTCGTGTTAGTAATGTCCACTCGGGTCCCCCAGAATGAGCAAAATTATTGCTTTTACCTTTGTTTATTAACAAATGCGCCTGTTATCATCCCCAAATCTTCGTCATTGTATTTGAAGCAATATGACTGAAAGAAAGGTAAAAGCAGAGAAAAACGCGATGCCGTCGTGTTAGTTATGCCCACTCGGGTCCCCCAGAATGAGCACAATTATTGCTTTTATCTTTTTTTATTAACAAATGCGCCTGTTATCATCCCCAAATCTTCGTCATTGTATTTGAAGCAATATGACTGAAAGAAAGGTAAAAGCAGAGAAGAACGCGATGCCGTCGTGTTTGTAATGTCCATTCGGGTCCCCCAGAATCGACAGAACCATTGCGTTTACCTTTGTTTATTAACAAATGCGCCTGTTATCATCGCCAAATCTTCGTCATTGTATTTGAAGTAATATGACTGAAAGAAAGGTAAAAGCAGAGAAGAACGCGATGCCGTCGTGTTAGTAATGTCCATTCGGGTCCCCCAGAATGAGCACAATTATTGCTTTTACCTTTGTTTATTAACAAATGCGCTTGGTATCATCCCCAAATCTTCGTCATTGGATTTGAAGCAATATGACTGAAAGGAGGTAAAAGCAGAGAAAAACTCGACGCCGTCTTGTTAGTAATGTCCATTTGGGTCCCCCAGAATGAGCACAATTATTGCTTATATCTCTTTTTATTAACAAATGAGCCTGTAATCGTCCTCAAATCGTCGTCAGTGTATTTGACGCGATACGACAGAAACAAAGGTAAAAGCAGAGAAGAACTCGATGCCGTCGTGGTAGTAATGTCCATCCGGGTCCCTCAGAATGAGCACAATTATTGCTTTTATCTTTTTTTATTAACAAATGCGCCTGTAATCGTCTTCAAATCGTGTTCAGTGTATTTGATGCGATATGACAGAAACAAAGGTAAAAGCAGAGAAAAACTCGACGCCGTCATATTAGTAATGTCCATTTAAGTCCCCCAGAATCGACAGAACCATTGCTTTTACCTTTGTATATTAACAAATGCGCCTGTTATTATCCCCAATTCTTCGTCATTGTATTTGAAGCAATATGACTGAAAGAACGGCGAATCCAGAGAAGAACGCGATGCCGGCGTGTTAGTAATGTCCATTCGGGTCCCCCAGAATGAGCACAATTATTGCTTTGATCTTTTTTTATTAACAAATGCGCCTGTCATCATCCCAAAATCTTCGTCATTGTATTTGAAGCAATATGACTGAAAGAAAGGTAAAAGCAGAAAAGAACTCGATGCCGTCGTGTTAGTAATGTCCATTCGGGTCCCCAGAACGAGCACAATTATTGCTTTTACCTTTGTTTATTAACAAATGCGCCTGATATCATCCCCAAATCTTCGTCATTGTATTTGAAGCAATATGACTGAAAGAAAGGTAACAGCAGAGAAGAACGCGATGCCGTCGTGTTGGTAATGTCCATTCGGGTCCCCCAGAATGAGCACAATTATTGCTTTTATCTTTTTTTAGTAACAAATGCGCCTGTTATCATCCTCAAATCTTCGTCATTGTATTTGAAGCAATATGACTGAAAGAAAGGTGAAAGCAGAGAAGAACGCGAGGCTGTCGTGTTAGTAATGTCCATTCGGATCCCCCAGAATGAGCACAATTATTGCTTATATCTCTTTTTATTAACAAATGCGCCTGTAATCGTCCTCAAATCGTCGTCAGTGTATTTGACGCGATACGACAGAAACAAAGGTAAAAGCAGAGAAGAACTCGATGCCGTCGTGTTAGTAATGTCCATTCGGGTCCCTCAGAATGAGCACAATTATTGCTTTTATCTTTTTTTATTAACAAATGCACCTGTTATCATCCCAAAATCTTCGTCATTGTATTTGAAGAAATATGACTGAAAGAAAGGTAAAAGCAGAGAAGAACGCGATGCCGTCGTGTTAGTAATATCCATTCGGGTCCCCCAGAATGAGCACAATTATTGCTTTTATCTTTTTTTATTAACAAATGCGCCTGTTATCATCCCAAAATCTTCGTCATTGTATTTGAAGCAATATGACTGAAAGAAAGGTGAAAGCAAAAAAGAACTCGATGCCGTCGTGTTCGTAATGTCCATTCGGGTCCCCCAGAATGAGCACAATTATTGCTTTTACCTTTGTTTATTAACAAACGCGCCTGATATCAAACCCAAATCTTCGTCATTGTATTTGAAGCAATATGACTGAAAGAGAGGGAAAAGCAAAGAAGAACTCGATGCCGTCGTGTTGGTAATGTCCATTCGGGTCCCCCAGAATGAGCACAACTATTGCTTTTATCTTTTTTTATTAACAAACGCGCCTGATATCAAACCCAAATCTTCGTCATTGTATTTGAAGCAATATGACTGAAAGAGAGGGAAAAGCAAAGAAGAACTCGATGCCGTCGTGTTTGTAATGTCCATTCGGGTCCCCCAGAATCGACAGAACCATTGCGTTTACCTTTGTTTATTAACAAATGCGCCTGTTATCATCGCCAAATCTTCGTCATTGTATTTGAAGTAATATGACTGAAAGAAAGCTAAAAGCAAAGAAGAACTCGATGCCGTCGTGTTGGTAATGTCCATTCGGGTCCCCCAGAATGAGCACAATTATTGCTTTTATCTTTTTTTATTAACAAATGCGCCTGTAATCGTCTTCAAATCGTGTTCAGTGTATTTGATGCGATATGACAGAAACAAAGGTAAAAGCAGAGAAAAACTCGACGCCGTCATATTAGTAATGTCCATTTGGGTCCCCCACAATCGACAGAACCATTGCATTTACCTTTGTTTATTAACAAATGCGCCTGTTATCATCCCCAAATCTTCGTCATTGTATTTGAAGCAATATGACTGAAAGAAAGGTAAAAGCAGAGAAGAACGCGATGCCGTCGTTTTAGTAATGTCCATTCGGGTCCCCCAGAATGAGCACAATTATTGCTTTTATGTTTTTTTATTAACAAATGCGCCTGTTATCATCGAAAAATCTTCGTCATTGTATTTGAAGCAATATGACTGAAAGAACGGTAAAAGCAGAGAAGAACGCGATGCCGTCGTGTTAGTAATGTCCATTCGGGTCCCCCAGAATGAGCATAATCATTGCTTTTACCTTTGTTTATTAACAAATGCGCCTGATATCATCCCCAAATCTTCGTCATTGTATTTGAAGCAATATGACTGAAAGAAAGGTAAGAGCAGATAAGAACGCGATGCCGTCGTGTTAGTACTGTCCATTCGGGTCCCCCAAAATGAGCACAATTATTGCTTTTATGTTTTTTTATTAACAAATAGGCCTGTTATCATCCCCAAATCTTCGTCATTGTATTTGAAGCAATATGACTGAAAGAAAGGTAAAAGCAGAGAAGAACGCGATGCCGTCGTGTTAGTAATGTCCATTCGGGTCCCCCAGAATGAGCACAATTATTGCTTTTATCTTTTTTTATTAACAAATGCGCCTGTTATAATCCCGAAATCTTCGTCATTGTATTTGAAGCAATATGACTGAAAGAAAGGTAAAAGCAGAGAAGAACGCGATGCCATCGTGTTAGTAATGTCCATTCGGGTCCCCCAGAATGAGCACAATTATTGCTTTTACCTTTGTTTATTAACAAATGCGCTTGGTATCATCCCCAAATCTTCGTCATTGGATTTGAAGCAATATGACTGAAAGAAAGGTAAAAGCAGAGAAAAACTCGACGCCGTCTTGTTAGTAATGTCCATTTGGGTTCCCCAGAATGAGCACAATTATTGCTTTTACCTTTGTTTATTAACAAATGCGCCTGATATCATCCCCAAATCTTCGTCATTGTATTTGAAGCAATATGACTGAAAGAAAGGTAAAAGCAGAGAAGTACGCGATGCCGTCGTGTTGGTAATGTCCATTCGGGTCCCCCAGAATGAGCACAATTATTGCTTTTATCTTTTTTTATTAACAAATGCGCCTGTTATCATCCCCAAATCTTCGTCATTGTATTTGAAGCAATATGACTAAAAGAAAGGTGAAACCAGAGAAGAACGCGATGCCGTCGTGTTGGTAATGTCCATTCGGGTCTCCCAGAATGAGCACAATTATTGCTTTTACCTTTGTTTATTAACAAATGCGCCTGTTATCATCCCTAAATCTTCGTCATTGGATTTAAAGCAATATGACTGAAAGAAAGGTAAAGGCAGAGAAGAACGCGATGCCGTCGTGTTAGTAATGTCCATTCGGGTCCCCCAGAATGAGCACAATTATTGCTGTTACCTTTCTTTATTAACAAATGCGCCTGTTATCATCCCCAAATCTTCGTCATTGTATTTGAAGGAATATGACTGAAAGAAAGGTAAAAGCAGAAAAGAACTCGATGCCGTCGTGTTAGTAATGTCCATTCGGGTCCCCCAGAATGAGCACAATTATTGCTTTTATCTTTTTTATTAACAAATGCGCCTGTAATCGTCCTCAAATCGTCGTCAGCGTATTTGACGCGGTACGACAGAAACAAAGGTAAAAGCAGAGAAGAACTTGATGCCGTCGTGCTGGTAATGTCCATTCGGGTCCCCCAGAATGAGCACAATTATTGCTTTTATCTTTTTTTACTAACAAATGCGCCTGTAATCGTCTTCAAATCGTGTTCAGTGTATTTGATGCGATATGACAGAAACAAAGGTAAAAGCAGAGAAAAACTCGACGCCGTCATATTAGTAATGTCCATTTAAGTCCCCCGAATCGACAGAACCATTGCTTTTACCTTTGTGTATTAACAAATGCGCCTGTTATTATCCCCAAATCTTCGTCATTGTATTTGAAGCAATATGACTGAAAGAACGGCGAAACCAGAGAAGAACGCGATGCCGTCGTGTTAGTAATGTCCATTCGGGTCCCCCAGAATGAGCACAATTATTGCTTTTATCTTTTTTTATTAACAAATGCGCCTGTCATCATCCCAAAATCTTCGTCATTGTATTTGAAGCAATATGACTGAAAGAAAGGTAAAAGGAGAAAAGAACTCGATGCCGTCGTGTTAGTAATGTCCATTCGGGTCCCCAGAACGAGCACAATTATTGCTTTTACCTTTGTTTATTAACAAATGCGCCTGATATCATCCCCAAATCTTCGTCATTGTATTTGAAGCAATATGACTGAAAGAAAGGTAACAGCAGAGAAGAACGCGATGCCGTCGTGTTGGTAATGTCCATTCGGGTCCCCCAGAATGAGCACAATTATTGCTTTTATCTTTTTTTAGTAACAAATGCGCCTGTTATCATCCTCAAATCTTCGTCATTGTATTTGAAGCAATATGACTGAAAGAAAGGTGAAAGCAGAGAAGAACGCGAGGCTGTCGTGTTAGTAATGTCCATTCGGATCCCCCAGATTGAGCACAATTATTGCTTATATCTCTTTTTATTAACAAATGCGCCTGTAATCCTCCTCAAATCGTCGTCAGTGTATTTGACGCGATACGACAGAAACAAAGGTAAAAGCAGAGAAGAACTCGATGCCGTCGTGTTAGTAATGTCCATTCGGGTCCCTCAGAATGAGCACAATTATTGCTTTTATCTTTTTTTATTAACAAATGCACCTGTTATCATCCCAAAATCTTCGTCATTGTATTTGAAGAAATATGACTGAAAGAAAGGTAAAAGCAGAGAAGAACGCGATGCCGTCGTGTTAGTAATGTCCATTCCGGTCCCCCAGAATGAGCACAATTATTGCTTTCACCTTTGTTTATTAACAAAGGCGCCTGTTATCATCCCCAAATCTTCGTCATTGTATTTGAAGCAATATGACTGAAAGAAAGGTAACAGCAGAGAAGAACGCGATGCCGTCGTGTTGGTAATGTCCATTCGGGTCCCCCAGAATGAGCACAATTATTGCTTTTATCTTTTTTTAGTAACAAATGCGCCTGTTATCATCCTCAAATCTTCGTCATTGTATTTGAAGCAATATGACTGAAAGAAAGGTAAAAGCGGATAAGAACGCGATGCCGTCGTGTTAGTTCTGTCCATTCGGGTCCCCCAAAATGAGCACAATTATTGCTTTTATGTTTTTTTATTAACAAATAGGCCTGTTATCATCCCCAAATCTTCGTCATTGTATTTGAAGCAATATGACTGAAAGAAAGGTAAAAGCAGAGAAGAACGCGATGCCGTCGTATTAGTAATGTCCATTCGGGTCCCCCAGAATGAGCACAATTATTGCTTTTATCTTTTTTTATTAACAAATGCGCCTGTTATCATCCCGAAATCTTCGTCATTGTATTTGAAGCAATATGACTGAAAGAAAGGTAAAAGCAGAGAAGAACGCGATGCCGTCGTGTTAGTAATGTCCATTCGGGTCCCCCAGAATGAGCACAATTATTGCTTTTACCTTTGTTTATTAACAAATGCGCCTGATATCATCCCCAAATCTTCGTCATTGTATTTGAAGCAATCTGACTGAAAGAAAGGTAAAAGCAGAGAAGAACGCGATGCCGTCGTGTTAGTAATGTCCACTCGGGTCCCCCAGAATGAGCAAAATTATTGCTTTTACCTTTGTTTATTAACAAATGCGCCTGATATCATCCCCAAATCTTCGTCATTGTATTTGAAGCAATATGACTGAAAGAAAGGTAAAAGCAGAAAAGAACGCGATGCCGTCGTGTTAGTAATGCCCACTCGGGTCCCCCAGAATGAGCACAATTATTGCTTTTATCTTTTTTTATTAACAAATGCGCCTGTTATCATCCCCAAATCTTCGTCATTGTATTTGAAGCAATATGACTGAAAGAAAGGTAAAAGCAGAGAAGAACGCGATGCCGTCGTGTTGGTAATGTCCATTCGGGTCCCCCAGAATGAGCACAATTATTGCTTTTATCTTTTTTATTAACAAATGCGCCTGTAATCGTCCTCAAATCGCCGTCAGTGTATTTGACGTGATACGACAGAAACAAAGGTAAAAGCAGAGAAGAACTCGATGCCGTCGTGTTCGTAATGCACATTCGGGTCCCCAAGAATGAGCACAATTATTGCCTTTATCTTTTTTTATTAACAAATGCGCCTGTAATCGTCTTCAAATCATGTTTAGTGTATTTGATGCGATATGACAGAAACAAAGGTAAAAGCAGAGAAAAACTCGACGCCGTCATATTAGTAATGTCCCATTGGGTCCCCCAGAATCGACACAACCATTGCTTGTACCTTTGTGTATTAACAAATGCGCCTGTTATCATCCCCAAATCATCGTCATTGTATTTGAAGCAATATGACTGAAAGAAAGGTAAAAGCAGAGAAGAACGCGATGCCGTCGTGGTAGTAATGTCCATTCGGGTCTCCCAGAATGAGCACAATTATTGCTTTTGCCTTTGTTTATTAACAAATGCGCCTGTTATCATCCCCAAATCTTCGTCATTGTATTTGAAGCAATATGACTGAAAGAAAGGTAGAAGCAGAGAAAAACTCGACGCCGTCGTGTTAGTAATGTCCATTTGGGTCCCCCAGAATGAGCACAATTATTGCTTTTATCTTTTTTTATTAACAAATGCGCCTGTAATCGTATTCAAATCGTCGTCATTGTATTTGAAGCAATATGACTGGAAGAAAGGTAAAAGCAGAGAAGAACGCGATACCGTCGTGTTGGTAATGTCCATTCGGGTCCCCCAGAATGAGCACAATTATTGCTTTTACCTTTGTTTATTAACAAATGCGCCTGTTTTGATCCCCAAATCTTCGTTATTGTATTTGAAGCAATATGACTGGAAGAAAGGTAAAAGCAGAGAAGAACGCGATGCCGTCGTGTTGGTAATGTCCATTCGGGTCCCCCAGAATGAGCACAATTATTGCTTTTACCTTTGTTCATTAACAAATGCGCCTGTTATGATCCCCAAATCTTCGTCATTGTATTTGAAGCAATATGACTGAAAGAAAGGTAAAAGCAGAGAAGAACGCGATGCCGTCGTGTTGGTAATGTCCATTCGGGTCTCTCAGAATGAGCACAATTATTGCTTTTACCTTTGTTTATTAACAAATGCGCCTGTTATCATCCCCAAATCTTCGTCATTGTATTTAAAGCAGTATGACTGAAAGAAAGGTAAAAGCAGAGAAGAACGCGATGCCGTCGTGTTAGTAATGTCCATTCGGGTCCCCCAGAATGAGCACAATTATTGCTGTTACCTTTCTTTATTAACAAATGCGCTTGTTATCATCTCCAAATCTTCGTCATTGTATTTGAAGGAATATGACTGAAAGAAAGGTAAAAGCAGAAAAGAACTCGATGCCGTCGTGTTAGTAATGTTCATTCGGGTCCCCCAGAATGAGCACAATTATTGCTTTTATCTTTTTTATTAACAAATGCGCCTGTAATCGTCCTCAAATCGTCGTCAGTGTATTTGACGCGGTACGACAGAAACAAAGGTAAAAGCAGAGAAGAACTTGATGCCGTCGTGCTGGTAATGTCCCTTCGGGTCCCCCAGAATGAGCACAATTATTGCTTTTATCTTTTTTTATTAACAAATGCGCCTGTAATCGTCTTCAAATCGTGTTCAGTGTATTTGATGCGATATGACAGAAACAAAGGTAAAAGCAGAGGAAAACTCGACGCCGTCATATTAGTAATGTCCATTTAAGTCCCCCAGAAACGACAGAACCATTGCTTTTACCTTTGTATATTAACAAATGCGCCTGTTATTATCCCCAAATCTTCGTCATTGTATTTGAAGCAATATGACTGAAAGAACGGCGAATCCAGAGAAGAACGCGATGCCGGCGTGTTAGTAATGTCCATTCGGGTCCCCCAGAATGAGCACAATTATTGCTTTTATCTTTTTTTATTAACAAATGCGCCTGTCATCATCCCAAAATCTTCGTCATTGTATTTGAAGCAATATGACTGAAAGAAAGGTAAAAGCAGAAAAGAACTCGATGCCGTCGTGTTAGTAATGTCCAATCGGGTCCCCAGAACGAGCACGATTATTGCTTTTACCTTTGTTTATTAACAAATGCGCCTGATATCATCCCCAAATCTTCGTCATTGTATTTGAAGCAATATGACTGAAAGAAAGGTAACAGCAGAGAAGAACGCGATGCCGTCGTGTTGGTAATGTCCATTCGGGTCCCCCAGAATGAGCACAATTATTGCTTTTATCTTTTTTTAGTAACAAATGCGCCTGTTATCATCCTCAAATCTTCGTCATTGTATTTGAAGCAATATGACTGAAAGAAAGGTGAAAGCAGAGAAGAACGCGAGGCTGTCGTGTTAGTAATGTCCATTCGGATCCCCCAGAATGAGCACAATTATTGCTTATATCTCTTTTTATTAACAAATGCGCCTGTAATCGTCCTCAAATCGTCGTCAGTGTATTTGACGCGATACGACAGAAACAAAGGTAAAAGCAGAGAAGAACTCGATGCCGTCGTGTTAGTAATGTCCATTCGGGTCCCTCAGAATGAGCACAATTATTGCTTTTATCTTTTTTTATTAACAAATGCACCTGTTATCATCCCAAAATCTTCGTCATTGTATTTGAAGAAATATGACTGAAAGAAAGGTAAAAGCAGAGAAGAACGCGATGCCGTCGTGTTAGTAATATCCATTCCGGTCCCCCAGAATGAGCACAATTATTGCTTTCACCTTTGTTTATTAACAAAGGCGCCTGTTATCATCCCCAAATCTTCGTCATTGTATTTGAAGCAATATGACTGAAAGAAAGGTAAAAGCAGAGAAGAACGCGATGCCGTCCTGTTAGTAATGTCCATTCGGGTCCCCCAGAATGAGCACAATTATTGCTTTTATCGTTTTTTATTAACAAATGCGCTTGTTATCATCCCCAAATCTTCGTCATTGTATTTGAAGCAATATGACTGAAAGAAAGGTAAAAGCAGAGAAGAACGCGATGCCGTCGTGTTAGTAATGTCCATTCGGGTCCCCCAGAATGAGCACAATTATTGCTTTTATCTTTTTTTATTAACAAATGCGCCTGTTATCATCCCAAAATCTTCGTCATTGTATTTGAAGCAATATGACTGAAAGAAAGGTGAAAGCAAAAAAGAACTCGATGCCGTCGTGTTTGTAATGTCCATTCGGGTCCCCCAGAATGAGCACAATTATTGCTTTTATCTTTTTTTATTAACAAATGCGCCTGTAATCGTCTTCAAATCGTGTTCAGTGTATTTGATGCGATATGACAGAAACAAAGGTAAAAGCAGAGAAAAACTCGACGCCGTCATATTAGTAATGTCCATTTGGGTCCCCCACAATCGACAGAACCATTGCTTTTACCTTTGTTTATTAACAAATGCGCCTGTTATCATCCCCAAATCTTCGTCATTGTATTTGAAGCAATATGACTGAAAGAAAGGTAAAAGCAGAGAAGAACGCGATGCCGTCGTTTTAGTAATGTCCATTCGGGTCCCCCAGAATGAGCACAATTATTGCTTTTATGTTTTTTTATTAACAAATGCGCCTGTTATCATCGAAAAATCTTCGTCATTGTATTTGAAGCAATATGACTGAAAGAACGGTAAAAGCAGAGAAGAACGCGATGCCGTCGTGTTAGTAATGTCCATTCGGGTCCCCCAGAATGAGCATAATCATTGCTTTTACCTTTGTTTATTAACAAATGCGCCTGATATCATCCCCAAATCTTCGTCATTGTATTTGAAGCAATATGACTGAAAGAAAGGTAAAAGCAGATAAGAACGCGATGCCGTCGTGTTAGTACTGTCCATTCGGGTCCCCCAGAATGAGCACAATTATTGCTTTTATCTTTTTTTATTAACAAATGCGCCTGTTATAATCCCGAAATCTTCGTCATTGTATTTGAAGCAATATGACTGAAAGAAAGGTAAAAGCAGAGAAGAACGCGATGCCGTCGTGTTAGTAATGTCCATTCGGGTCCCCCAGAATGAGCACAATTATTGCTTTTACCTTTGTTTATTAACAAATGCGCTTGGTATCATCCCCAAATCTTCGTCATTGGATTTGAAGCAATATGACTGAAAGAAAGGTAAAAGCAGAGAAAAACTGGACGCCGTCTTGTTAGTAATGTCCATTTGGGTTCCCCAGAATGAGCACAATTATTGCTTTTACCTTTGTTTATTAACAAATGCGCCTGATATCATCCCCAAATCTTCGTCATTGTATTTGAAGCAATATGACTGAAAGAAAGGTAAAAGCAGAGAAGTACGCGATGCCGTCGTGTTGGTAATGTCCATTCGGGTCCCCCAGAATGAGCACAATTATTGCTTTTATCTGTTTTTATTAACAAATGCGCCTGTTATCATCCCCAAATCTTCGTCATTGTATTTGAAGCAATATGACTAAAAGAAAGGTGAAACCAGAGAAGAACGCGATGCCATCGTGTTGGTAATGTCCATTCGGGTCTCCCAGAATGAGCACAATTATTGCTTTTACCTTTGTTTATTAACAAATGCGCCTGTTATCATCCCTAAATCTTCGTTATTGGATTTAAAGCAATATGACTGAAAGAAAGGTAAAGGCAGAGAAGAACGCGATGTTGTCGTGTTAGTAATGTCCATTTAAGTCCCCCGAATCGACAGAACCATTGCTTTTACCTTTGTGTATTAACAAATGCGCCTGTTATTATCCCAAAATCTTCGTCATTGTATTTGAAGCAATATGACTGAAAGAAAGGTAAAAGCAGAAAAGAACTCGATGCCGTCGTGTTAGTAATGTCCATTCGGGTCCCCAGAACGAGCACAATTATTGCTTTTACCTTTGTTTATTAACAAATGCGCCTGATATCATCCCCAAATCTTCGTCATTGTATTTGAAGCAATATGACTGAAAGAAAGGTAACAGCAGAGAAGAACGCGATGCCGTCGTGTTGGTAATGTCCATTCGGGTCCCCCAGAATGAGCACAATTATTGCTTTTATCTTTTTTTAGTAACAAATGCGCCTGTTATCATCCTCAAATCTTCGTCATTGTATTTGAAGCAATATGACTGAAAGAAAGGTGAAAGCAGAGAAGAACGCGAGGCTGTCGTGTTAGTAATGTCCATTCGGATCCCCCAGATTGAGCACAATTATTGCTTATATCTCTTTTTATTAACAAATGCGCCTGTAATCGTCCTCAAATCGTCGTCAGTGTATTTGACGAGATACGACAGAAACAAAGGTAAAAGCAGAGAAGAACTCGATGCCGTCGTGTTAGTAATGTCTATTCGGGTCCCTCAGAATGAGCACAATTATTGCTTTTATCTTTTTTTAGTAACAAATGCACCTGTTATCATCCCAAAATCTTCGTCATTGTATTTGAAGAAATATGACTGAAAGAAAGGTAAAAGCAGAGAAGAACGCGATGCCGTCGTGTTAGTAATGTCCATTCCGGTCCCCCAGAATGAGCACAATTATTGCTTTCACCTTTGTTTATTAACAAAGGCGCCTGTTATCATCCCCAAATCTTCGTCATTGTATTTGAAGCAATATGACTGAAAGAAAGGTAACAGCAGAGAAGAACGCGATGCCGTCGTGTTGGTACTGTCCATTCGGGTCCCCCAGAATGAGCACAATTATTGCTTTTATCTTTTTTTATTAACAAATGCGCCTGTCATCATCCCAAAATCTTCGTCATTGTATTTGAAGCAATATGACTGAAAGAAAGGTAAAAGCAGAAAAGAACTCGATGCCGTCGTGTTAGTAATGTCCATTCGGGTCCCCAGAACGAGCACGATTATTGCTTTTACCTTTGTTTATTAACAAATGCGCCTGATATCATCCCCAAATCTTCGTCATTGTATTTGAAGCAATATGACTGAAAGAAAGGTAACAGCAGAGAAGAACGCGATGCCGTCGTGTTGGTAATGTCCATTCGGGTCCCCCAGAATGAGCACAATTATTGCTTTTATCTTTTTTCAGTAACAAATGCGCCTGTTATCATCCTCAAATCTTCGTCATTGTATTTGAAGCAATATGACTGAAAGAAAGGTGAAAGCAGAGAAGAACGCGAGGCTGTCGTGTTAGTAATGTCCATTCGGATCCCCCAGAATGAGCACAATTATTGCTTATATCTCTTTTTATTAACAAATGCGCCTGTAATCGTCCTCAAATCGTCGTCAGTGTATTTGACGCGATACGACAGAAACAAAGGTAAAAGCAGAGAAGAACTCGATGCCGTCGTGTTAGTAATGTCCATTCGGGTCCCTCAGAATGAGCACAATTATTGCTTTTATCTTTTTTTATTAACAAATGCACCTGTTATCATCCCAAAATCTTCGTCATTGTATTTGAAGAAATATGACTGAAAGAAAGGTAAAAGCAGAGAAGAACGCGATGCCGTCGTGTTAGTAATATCCATTCGGGTCCCCCAGAATGAGCACAATTATTGCTTTTATCTTTTTTTATTAACAAATGCGCCTGTTATCATCCCAAAATCTTCGTCATTGTATTTGAAGCAATATGACTGAAAGAAAGGTGAAAGCAAAAAAGAACTCGATGCCGTCGTGTTCGTAATGTCCATTCGGGTCCCCCAGAATGAGCACAATTATTGCTTTTACCTTTGTTTATTAACAAACGCGCCTGATATCAAACCCAAATCTTCGTCATTGTATTTGAAGCAATATGACTGAAAGAGAGGGAAAAGCAAAGAAGAACTCGATGCCGTCGTGTTGGTAATGTCCATTCGGGTCCCCCAGAATGAGCACAACTATTGCTTTTATCTTTTTTTATTAACAAACGCGCCTGATATCAAACCCAAATCTTCGTCATTGTATTTGAAGCAATATGACTGAAAGAGAGGGAAAAGCAAAGAAGAACTCGATGCCGTCGTGTTTGTAATGTCCATTCGGGTCCCCCAGAATCGACAGAACCATTGCGTTTACCTTTGTTTATTAACAAATGCGCCTGTTATCATCGCCAAATCTTCGTCATTGTATTTGAAGTAATATGACTGAAAGAAAGCTAAAAGCAAAGAAGAACTCGATGCCGTCGTGTTGGTAATGTCCATTCGGGTCCCCCAGAATGAGCACAATTATTGCTTTTATCTTTTTTTATTAACAAATGCGCCTGTAATCGTCTTCAAATCGTGTTCAGTGTATTTGATGCGATATGACAGAAACAAAGGTAAAAGCAGAGAAAAACTCGACGCCGTCATATTAGTAATGTCCATTTGGGTCCCCCACAATCGACAGAACCATTGCATTTACCTTTGTTTATTAACAAATGCGCCTGTTATCATCCCCAAATCTTCGTCATTGTATTTGAAGCAATATGACTGAAAGAAAGGTAAAAGCAGAGAAGAACGCGATGCCGTCGTTTTAGTAATGTCCATTCGGGTCCCCCAGAATGAGCACAATTATTGCTTTTATGTTTTTTTATTAACAAATGCGCCTGTTATCATCGAAAAATCTTCGTCATTGTATTTGAAGCAATATGACTGAAAGAACGGTAAAAGCAGAGAAGAACGCGATGCCGTCGTGTTAGTAATGTCCATTCGGGTCCCCCAGAATGAGCATAATCATTGCTTTTACCTTTGTTTATTAACAAATGCGCCTGATATCATCCCCAAATCTTCGTCATTGTATTTGAAGCAATATGACTGAAAGAAAGGTAAGAGCAGATAAGAACGCGATGCCGTCGTGTTAGTACTGTCCATTCGGGTCCCCCAAAATGAGCACAATTATTGCTTTTATGTTTTTTTATTAACAAATAGGCCTGTTATCATCCCCAAATCTTCGTCATTGTATTGGAAGCAATATGACTGAAAGAAAGGTAAAAGCAGAGAAGAACGCGATGCCGTCGTGTTAGTAATGTCCATTCGGGTCCCCCAGAATGAGCACAATTATTGCTTTTATCTTTTTTTATTAACAAATGCGCCTGTTATAATCCCGAAATCTTCGTCATTGTATTTGAAGCAATATGACTGAAAGAAAGGTAAAAGCAGAGAAGAACGCGATGCCATCGTGTTAGTAATGTCCATTCGGGTCCCCCAGAATGAGCACAATTATTGCTTTTACCTTTGTTTATTAACAAATGCGCTTGGTATCATCCCCAAATCTTCGTCATTGGATTTGAAGCAATATGACTGAAAGAAAGGTAAAAGCAGAGAAAAACTCGACGCCGTCTTGTTAGTAATGTCCATTTGGGTTCCCCAGAATGAGCACAATTATTGCTTTTACCTTTGTTTATTAACAAATGCGCCTGATATCATCCCCAAATCTTCGTCATTGTATTTGAAGGAATATGACTGAAAGAAAGGTAAAAGCAGAAAAGAACTCGATGCCGTCGTGTTAGTAATGTCCATTCGGGTCCCCCAGAATGAGCACAATTATTGCTGTTACCTTTCTTTATTAACAAATGCGCCTGTTATCATCCCCAAATCTTCGTCATTGTATTTGAAGGAATATGACTGAAAGAAAGGTAAAAGCAGAAAAGAACTCGATGCCGTCGTGTTAGTAATGTCCATTCGGGTCCCCCAGAATGAGCACAATTATTGCTTTTATCTTTTTTATTAACAAATGCGCCTGTAATCGTCCTCAAATCGTCGTCAGCGTATTTGACGCGGTACGACAGAAACAAAGGTAAAAGCAGAGAAGAACTTGATGCCGTCGTGCTGGTAATGTCCATTCGGGTCCCCCAGAATGAGCACAATTATTGCTTTTATCTTTTTTTACTAACAAATGCGCCTGTAATCGTCTTCAAATCGTGTTCAGTGTATTTGATGCGATATGACAGAAACAAAGGTAAAAGCAGAGAAAAACTCGACGCCGTCATATTAGTAATGTCCATTTAAGTCCCCCGAATCGACAGAACCATTGCTTTTACCTTTGTGTATTAACAAATGCGCCTGTTATTATCCCCAAATCTTCGTCATTGTATTTGAAGCAATATGACTGAAAGAACGGCGAAACCAGAGAAGAACGCGATGCCGTCGTGTTAGTAATGTCCATTCGGGTCCCCCAGAATGAGCACAATTATTGCTTTTATCTTTTTTTATTAACAAATGCGCCTGTCATCATCCCAAAATCTTCGTCATTGTATTTGAAGCAATATGACTGAAAGAAAGGTAAAAGGAGAAAAGAACTCGATGCCGTCGTGTTAGTAATGTCCATTCGGGTCCCCAGAACGAGCACAATTATTGCTTTTACCTTTGTTTATTAACAAATGCGCCTGATATCATCCCCAAATCTTCGTCATTGTATTTGAAGCAATATGACTGAAAGAAAGGTAACAGCAGAGAAGAACGCGATGCCGTCGTGTTGGTAATGTCCATTCGGGTCCCCCAGAATGAGCACAATTATTGCTTTTATCTTTTTTTAGTAACAAATGCGCCTGTTATCATCCTCAAATCTTCGTCATTGTATTTGAAGCAATATGACTGAAAGAAAGGTGAAAGCAGAGAAGAACGCGAGGCTGTCGTGTTAGTAATGTCCATTCGGATCCCCCAGATTGAGCACAATTATTGCTTATATCTCTTTTTATTAACAAATGCGCCTGTAATCCTCCTCAAATCGTCGTCAGTGTATTTGACGCGATACGACAGAAACAAAGGTAAAAGCAGAGAAGAACTCGATGCCGTCGTGTTAGTAATGTCCATTCGGGTCCCTCAGAATGAGCACAATTATTGCTTTTATCTTTTTTTATTAACAAATGCACCTGTTATCATCCCAAAATCTTCGTCATTGTATTTGAAGAAATATGACTGAAAGAAAGGTAAAAGCAGAGAAGAACGCGATGCCGTCGTGTTAGTAATGTCCATTCCGGTCCCCCAGAATGAGCACAATTATTGCTTTCACCTTTGTTTATTAACAAAGGCGCCTGTTATCATCCCCAAATCTTCGTCATTGTATTTGAAGCAATATGACTGAAAGAAAGGTAACAGCAGAGAAGAACGCGATGCCGTCGTGTTGGTAATGTCCATTCGGGTCCCCCAGAATGAGCACAATTATTGCTTTTATCTTTTTTTAGTAACAAATGCGCCTGTTATCATCCTCAAATCTTCGTCATTGTATTTGAAGCAATATGACTGAAAGAAAGGTAAAAGCGGATAAGAACGCGATGCCGTCGTGTTAGTTCTGTCCATTCGGGTCCCCCAAAATGAGCACAATTATTGCTTTTATGTTTTTTTATTAACAAATAGGCCTGTTATCATCCCCAAATCTTCGTCATTGTATTTGAAGCAATATGACTGAAAGAAAGGTAAAAGCAGAGAAGAACGCGATGCCGTCGTATTAGTAATGTCCATTCGGGTCCCCCAGAATGAGCACAATTATTGCTTTTATCTTTTTTTATTAACAAATGCGCCTGTTATCATCCCGAAATCTTCGTCATTGTATTTGAAGCAATATGACTGAAAGAAAGGTAAAAGCAGAGAAGAACGCGATGCCGTCGTGTTAGTAATGTCCATTCGGGTCCCCCAGAATGAGCACAATTATTGCTTTTACCTTTGTTTATTAACAAATGCGCCTGATATCATCCCCAAATCTTCGTCATTGTATTTGAAGCAATCTGACTGAAAGAAAGGTAAAAGCAGAGAAGAACGCGATGCCGTCGTGTTAGTAATGTCCACTCGGGTCCCCCAGAATGAGCAAAATTATTGCTTTTACCTTTGTTTATTAACAAATGCGCCTGATATCATCCCCAAATCTTCGTCATTGTATTTGAAGCAATATGACTGAAAGAAAGGTAAAAGCAGAAAAGAACGCGATGCCGTCGTGTTAGTAATGCCCACTCGGGTCCCCCAGAATGAGCACAATTATTGCTTTTATCTTTTTTTATTAACAAATGCGCCTGTTATCATCCCCAAATCTTCGTCATTGTATTTGAAGCAATATGACTGAAAGAAAGGTAAAAGCAGAGAAGAACGCGATGCCGTCGTGTTGGTAATGTCCATTCGGGTCCCCCAGAATGAGCACAATTATTGCTTTTATCTTTTTTATTAACAAATGCGCCTGTAATCGTCCTCAAATCGCCGTCAGTGTATTTGACGTGATACGACAGAAACAAAGGTAAAAGCAGAGAAGAACTCGATGCCGTCGTGTTCGTAATGCACATTCGGGTCCCCAAGAATGAGCACAATTATTGCCTTTATCTTTTTTTATTAACAAATGCGCCTGTAATCGTCTTCAAATCATGTTTAGTGTATTTGATGCGATATGACAGAAACAAAGGTAAAAGCAGAGAAAAACTCGACGCCGTCATATTAGTAATGTCCCATTGGGTCCCCCAGAATCGACACAACCATTGCTTGTACCTTTGTGTATTAACAAATGCGCCTGTTATCATCCCCAAATCATCGTCATTGTATTTGAAGCAATATGACTGAAAGAAAGGTAAAAGCAGAGAAGAACGCGATGCCGTCGTGGTAGTAATGTCCATTCGGGTCTCCCAGAATGAGCACAATTATTGCTTTTGCCTTTGTTTATTAACAAATGCGCCTGTTATCATCCCCAAATCTTCGTCATTGTATTTGAAGCAATATGACTGAAAGAAAGGTAGAAGCAGAGAAAAACTCGACGCCGTCGTGTTAGTAATGTCCATTTGGGTCCCCCAGAATGAGCACAATTATTGCTTTTATCTTTTTTTATTAACAAATGCGCCTGTAATCGTATTCAAATCGTCGTCATTGTATTTGAAGCAATATGACTGGAAGAAAGGTAAAAGCAGAGAAGAACGCGATACCGTCGTGTTGGTAATGTCCATTCGGGTCCCCCAGAATGAGCACAATTATTGCTTTTACCTTTGTTTATTAACAAATGCGCCTGTTTTGATCCCCAAATCTTCGTTATTGTATTTGAAGCAATATG
This sequence comes from Ophion costatus, assembly GCA_951751655.1. Taxonomy (NCBI): domain Eukaryota; kingdom Metazoa; phylum Arthropoda; class Insecta; order Hymenoptera; family Ichneumonidae; genus Ophion; species Ophion costatus. Next base: position 8,942,239 of record OX632361.1, on the reverse strand, counting down.
ACTGGAAGAAAGGTAAAAGCAGAGAAGAACGCGATGCCGTCGTGTTGGTAATGTCCATTCGGGTCCCCCAGAATGAGCACAATTATTGCTTTTACCTTTGTTCATTAACAAATGCGCCTGTTATGATCCCCAAATCTTCGTCATTGTATTTGAAGCAATATGACTGAAAGAAAGGTAAAAGCAGAGAAGAACGCGATGCCGTCGTGTTGGTAATGTCCATTCGGGTCTCTCAGAATGAGCACAATTATTGCTTTTACCTTTGTTTATTAACAAATGCGCCTGTTATCATCCCCAAATCTTCGTCATTGTATTTAAAGCAGTATGACTGAAAGAAAGGTAAAAGCAGAGAAGAACGCGATGCCGTCGTGTTAGTAATGTCCATTCGGGTCCCCCAGAATGAGCACAATTATTGCTGTTACCTTTCTTTATTAACAAATGCGCTTGTTATCATCTCCAAATCTTCGTCATTGTATTTGAAGGAATATGACTGAAAGAAAGGTAAAAGCAGAAAAGAACTCGATGCCGTCGTGTTAGTAATGTTCATTCGGGTCCCCCAGAATGAGCACAATTATTGCTTTTATCTTTTTTATTAACAAATGCGCCTGTAATCGTCCTCAAATCGTCGTCAGTGTATTTGACGCGGTACGACAGAAACAAAGGTAAAAGCAGAGAAGAACTTGATGCCGTCGTGCTGGTAATGTCCCTTCGGGTCCCCCAGAATGAGCACAATTATTGCTTTTATCTTTTTTTATTAACAAATGCGCCTGTAATCGTCTTCAAATCGTGTTCAGTGTATTTGATGCGATATGACAGAAACAAAGGTAAAAGCAGAGGAAAACTCGACGCCGTCATATTAGTAATGTCCATTTAAGTCCCCCAGAAACGACAGAACCATTGCTTTTACCTTTGTATATTAACAAATGCGCCTGTTATTATCCCCAAATCTTCGTCATTGTATTTGAAGCAATATGACTGAAAGAACGGCGAATCCAGAGAAGAACGCGATGCCGGCGTGTTAGTAATGTCCATTCGGGTCCCCCAGAATGAGCACAATTATTGCTTTTATCTTTTTTTATTAACAAATGCGCCTGTCATCATCCCAAAATCTTCGTCATTGTATTTGAAGCAATATGACTGAAAGAAAGGTAAAAGCAGAAAAGAACTCGATGCCGTCGTGTTAGTAATGTCCAATCGGGTCCCCAGAACGAGCACGATTATTGCTTTTACCTTTGTTTATTAACAAATGCGCCTGATATCATCCCCAAATCTTCGTCATTGTATTTGAAGCAATATGACTGAAAGAAAGGTAACAGCAGAGAAGAACGCGATGCCGTCGTGTTGGTAATGTCCATTCGGGTCCCCCAGAATGAGCACAATTATTGCTTTTATCTTTTTTTAGTAACAAATGCGCCTGTTATCATCCTCAAATCTTCGTCATTGTATTTGAAGCAATATGACTGAAAGAAAGGTGAAAGCAGAGAAGAACGCGAGGCTGTCGTGTTAGTAATGTCCATTCGGATCCCCCAGAATGAGCACAATTATTGCTTATATCTCTTTTTATTAACAAATGCGCCTGTAATCGTCCTCAAATCGTCGTCAGTGTATTTGACGCGATACGACAGAAACAAAGGTAAAAGCAGAGAAGAACTCGATGCCGTCGTGTTAGTAATGTCCATTCGGGTCCCTCAGAATGAGCACAATTATTGCTTTTATCTTTTTTTATTAACAAATGCACCTGTTATCATCCCAAAATCTTCGTCATTGTATTTGAAGAAATATGACTGAAAGAAAGGTAAAAGCAGAGAAGAACGCGATGCCGTCGTGTTAGTAATATCCATTCCGGTCCCCCAGAATGAGCACAATTATTGCTTTCACCTTTGTTTATTAACAAAGGCGCCTGTTATCATCCCCAAATCTTCGTCATTGTATTTGAAGCAATATGACTGAAAGAAAGGTAAAAGCAGAGAAGAACGCGATGCCGTCCTGTTAGTAATGTCCATTCGGGTCCCCCAGAATGAGCACAATTATTGCTTTTATCGTTTTTTATTAACAAATGCGCTTGTTATCATCCCCAAATCTTCGTCATTGTATTTGAAGCAATATGACTGAAAGAAAGGTAAAAGCAGAGAAGAACGCGATGCCGTCGTGTTAGTAATGTCCATTCGGGTCCCCCAGAATGAGCACAATTATTGCTTTTATCTTTTTTTATTAACAAATGCGCCTGTTATCATCCCAAAATCTTCGTCATTGTATTTGAAGCAATATGACTGAAAGAAAGGTGAAAGCAAAAAAGAACTCGATGCCGTCGTGTTTGTAATGTCCATTCGGGTCCCCCAGAATGAGCACAATTATTGCTTTTATCTTTTTTTATTAACAAATGCGCCTGTAATCGTCTTCAAATCGTGTTCAGTGTATTTGATGCGATATGACAGAAACAAAGGTAAAAGCAGAGAAAAACTCGACGCCGTCATATTAGTAATGTCCATTTGGGTCCCCCACAATCGACAGAACCATTGCTTTTACCTTTGTTTATTAACAAATGCGCCTGTTATCATCCCCAAATCTTCGTCATTGTATTTGAAGCAATATGACTGAAAGAAAGGTAAAAGCAGAGAAGAACGCGATGCCGTCGTTTTAGTAATGTCCATTCGGGTCCCCCAGAATGAGCACAATTATTGCTTTTATGTTTTTTTATTAACAAATGCGCCTGTTATCATCGAAAAATCTTCGTCATTGTATTTGAAGCAATATGACTGAAAGAACGGTAAAAGCAGAGAAGAACGCGATGCCGTCGTGTTAGTAATGTCCATTCGGGTCCCCCAGAATGAGCATAATCATTGCTTTTACCTTTGTTTATTAACAAATGCGCCTGATATCATCCCCAAATCTTCGTCATTGTATTTGAAGCAATATGACTGAAAGAAAGGTAAAAGCAGATAAGAACGCGATGCCGTCGTGTTAGTACTGTCCATTCGGGTCCCCCAGAATGAGCACAATTATTGCTTTTATCTTTTTTTATTAACAAATGCGCCTGTTATAATCCCGAAATCTTCGTCATTGTATTTGAAGCAATATGACTGAAAGAAAGGTAAAAGCAGAGAAGAACGCGATGCCGTCGTGTTAGTAATGTCCATTCGGGTCCCCCAGAATGAGCACAATTATTGCTTTTACCTTTGTTTATTAACAAATGCGCTTGGTATCATCCCCAAATCTTCGTCATTGGATTTGAAGCAATATGACTGAAAGAAAGGTAAAAGCAGAGAAAAACTGGACGCCGTCTTGTTAGTAATGTCCATTTGGGTTCCCCAGAATGAGCACAATTATTGCTTTTACCTTTGTTTATTAACAAATGCGCCTGATATCATCCCCAAATCTTCGTCATTGTATTTGAAGCAATATGACTGAAAGAAAGGTAAAAGCAGAGAAGTACGCGATGCCGTCGTGTTGGTAATGTCCATTCGGGTCCCCCAGAATGAGCACAATTATTGCTTTTATCTGTTTTTATTAACAAATGCGCCTGTTATCATCCCCAAATCTTCGTCATTGTATTTGAAGCAATATGACTAAAAGAAAGGTGAAACCAGAGAAGAACGCGATGCCGTCGTGTTGGTAATGTCCATTCGGGTCTCCCAGAATGAGCACAATTATTGCTTTTACCTTTGTTTATTAACAAATGCGCCTGTTATCATCCCTAAATCTTCGTTATTGGATTTAAAGCAATATGACTGAAAGAAAGGTAAAGGCAGAGAAGAACGCGATGTTGTCGTGTTAGTAATGTCCATTTAAGTCCCCCGAATCGACAGAACCATTGCTTTTACCTTTGTGTATTAACAAATGCGCCTGTTATTATCCCAAAATCTTCGTCATTGTATTTGAAGCAATATGACTGAAAGAAAGGTAAAAGCAGAAAAGAACTCGATGCCGTCGTGTTAGTAATGTCCATTCGGGTCCCCAGAACGAGCACAATTATTGCTTTTACCTTTGTTTATTAACAAATGCGCCTGATATCATCCCCAAATCTTCGTCATTGTATTTGAAGCAATATGACTGAAAGAAAGGTAACAGCAGAGAAGAACGCGATGCCGTCGTGTTGGTAATGTCCATTCGGGTCCCCCAGAATGAGCACAATTATTGCTTTTATCTTTTTTTAGTAACAAATGCGCCTGTTATCATCCTCAAATCTTCGTCATTGTATTTGAAGCAATATGACTGAAAGAAAGGTGAAAGCAGAGAAGAACGCGAGGCTGTCGTGTTAGTAATGTCCATTCGGATCCCCCAGATTGAGCACAATTATTGCTTATATCTCTTTTTATTAACAAATGCGCCTGTAATCGTCCTCAAATCGTCGTCAGTGTATTTGACGAGATACGACAGAAACAAAGGTAAAAGCAGAGAAGAACTCGATGCCGTCGTGTTAGTAATGTCTATTCGGGTCCCTCAGAATGAGCACAATTATTGCTTTTATCTTTTTTTAGTAACAAATGCACCTGTTATCATCCCAAAATCTTCGTCATTGTATTTGAAGAAATATGACTGAAAGAAAGGTAAAAGCAGAGAAGAACGCGATGCCGTCGTGTTAGTAATGTCCATTCCGGTCCCCCAGAATGAGCACAATTATTGCTTTCACCTTTGTTTATTAACAAAGGCGCCTGTTATCATCCCCAAATCTTCGTCATTGTATTTGAAGCAATATGACTGAAAGAAAGGTAACAGCAGAGAAGAACGCGATGCCGTCGTGTTGGTACTGTCCATTCGGGTCCCCCAGAATGAGCACAATTATTGCTTTTATCTTTTTTTATTAACAAATGCGCCTGTCATCATCCCAAAATCTTCGTCATTGTATTTGAAGCAATATGACTGAAAGAAAGGTAAAAGCAGAAAAGAACTCGATGCCGTCGTGTTAGTAATGTCCATTCGGGTCCCCAGAACGAGCACGATTATTGCTTTTACCTTTGTTTATTAACAAATGCGCCTGATATCATCCCCAAATCTTCGTCATTGTATTTGAAGCAATATGACTGAAAGAAAGGTAACAGCAGAGAAGAACGCGATGCCGTCGTGTTGGTAATGTCCATTCGGGTCCCCCAGAATGAGCACAATTATTGCTTTTATCTTTTTTCAGTAACAAATGCGCCTGTTATCATCCTCAAATCTTCGTCATTGTATTTGAAGCAATATGACTGAAAGAAAGGTGAAAGCAGAGAAGAACGCGAGGCTGTCGTGTTAGTAATGTCCATTCGGATCCCCCAGAATGAGCACAATTATTGCTTATATCTCTTTTTATTAACAAATGCGCCTGTAATCGTCCTCAAATCGTCGTCAGTGTATTTGACGCGATACGACAGAAACAAAGGTAAAAGCAGAGAAGAACTCGATGCCGTCGTGTTAGTAATGTCCATTCGGGTCCCTCAGAATGAGCACAATTATTGCTTTTATCTTTTTTTATTAACAAATGCACCTGTTATCATCCCAAAATCTTCGTCATTGTATTTGAAGAAATATGACTGAAAGAAAGGTAAAAGCAGAGAAGAACGCGATGCCGTCGTGTTAGTAATATCCATTCGGGTCCCCCAGAATGAGCACAATTATTGCTTTTATCTTTTTTTATTAACAAATGCGCCTGTTATCATCCCAAAATCTTCGTCATTGTATTTGAAGCAATATGACTGAAAGAAAGGTGAAAGCAAAAAAGAACTCGATGCCGTCGTGTTCGTAATGTCCATTCGGGTCCCCCAGAATGAGCACAATTATTGCTTTTACCTTTGTTTATTAACAAACGCGCCTGATATCAAACCCAAATCTTCGTCATTGTATTTGAAGCAATATGACTGAAAGAGAGGGAAAAGCAAAGAAGAACTCGATGCCGTCGTGTTGGTAATGTCCATTCGGGTCCCCCAGAATGAGCACAACTATTGCTTTTATCTTTTTTTATTAACAAACGCGCCTGATATCAAACCCAAATCTTCGTCATTGTATTTGAAGCAATATGACTGAAAGAGAGGGAAAAGCAAAGAAGAACTCGATGCCGTCGTGTTTGTAATGTCCATTCGGGTCCCCCAGAATCGACAGAACCATTGCGTTTACCTTTGTTTATTAACAAATGCGCCTGTTATCATCGCCAAATCTTCGTCATTGTATTTGAAGTAATATGACTGAAAGAAAGCTAAAAGCAAAGAAGAACTCGATGCCGTCGTGTTGGTAATGTCCATTCGGGTCCCCCAGAATGAGCACAATTATTGCTTTTATCTTTTTTTATTAACAAATGCGCCTGTAATCGTCTTCAAATCGTGTTCAGTGTATTTGATGCGATATGACAGAAACAAAGGTAAAAGCAGAGAAAAACTCGACGCCGTCATATTAGTAATGTCCATTTGGGTCCCCCACAATCGACAGAACCATTGCATTTACCTTTGTTTATTAACAAATGCGCCTGTTATCATCCCCAAATCTTCGTCATTGTATTTGAAGCAATATGACTGAAAGAAAGGTAAAAGCAGAGAAGAACGCGATGCCGTCGTTTTAGTAATGTCCATTCGGGTCCCCCAGAATGAGCACAATTATTGCTTTTATGTTTTTTTATTAACAAATGCGCCTGTTATCATCGAAAAATCTTCGTCATTGTATTTGAAGCAATATGACTGAAAGAACGGTAAAAGCAGAGAAGAACGCGATGCCGTCGTGTTAGTAATGTCCATTCGGGTCCCCCAGAATGAGCATAATCATTGCTTTTACCTTTGTTTATTAACAAATGCGCCTGATATCATCCCCAAATCTTCGTCATTGTATTTGAAGCAATATGACTGAAAGAAAGGTAAGAGCAGATAAGAACGCGATGCCGTCGTGTTAGTACTGTCCATTCGGGTCCCCCAAAATGAGCACAATTATTGCTTTTATGTTTTTTTATTAACAAATAGGCCTGTTATCATCCCCAAATCTTCGTCATTGTATTGGAAGCAATATGACTGAAAGAAAGGTAAAAGCAGAGAAGAACGCGATGCCGTCGTGTTAGTAATGTCCATTCGGGTCCCCCAGAATGAGCACAATTATTGCTTTTATCTTTTTTTATTAACAAATGCGCCTGTTATAATCCCGAAATCTTCGTCATTGTATTTGAAGCAATATGACTGAAAGAAAGGTAAAAGCAGAGAAGAACGCGATGCCATCGTGTTAGTAATGTCCATTCGGGTCCCCCAGAATGAGCACAATTATTGCTTTTACCTTTGTTTATTAACAAATGCGCTTGGTATCATCCCCAAATCTTCGTCATTGGATTTGAAGCAATATGACTGAAAGAAAGGTAAAAGCAGAGAAAAACTCGACGCCGTCTTGTTAGTAATGTCCATTTGGGTTCCCCAGAATGAGCACAATTATTGCTTTTACCTTTGTTTATTAACAAATGCGCCTGATATCATCCCCAAATCTTCGTCATTGTATTTGAAGCAATATGACTGAAAGAAAGGTAAAAGCAGAGAAGTACGCGATGCCGTCGTGTTGGTAATGTCCATTCGGGTCCCCCAGAATGAGCACAATTATTGCTTTTATCTTTTTTTATTAACAAATGCGCCTGTTATCATCCCCAAATCTTCGTCATTGTATTTGAAGCAATATGACTAAAAGAAAGGTGAAACCAGAGAAGAACGCGATGCCGTCGTGTTGGTAATGTCCATTCGGGTCTCCCAGAATGAGCACAATTATTGCTTTTACCTTTGTTTATTAACAAATGCGCCTGTTATCATCCCTAAATCTTCGTCATTGGATTTAAAGCAATATGACTGAAAGAAAGGTAAAGGCAGAGAAGAACGCGATGCCGTCGTGTTAGTAATGTCCATTCGGGTCCCCCAGAATGAGCACAATTATTGCTGTTACCTTTCTTTATTAACAAATGCGCCTGTTATCATCCCCAAATCTTCGTCATTGTATTTGAAGGAATATGACTGAAAGAAAGGTAAAAGCAGAAAAGAACTCGATGCCGTCGTGTTAGTAATGTCCATTCGGGTCCCCCAGAATGAGCACAATTATTGCTTTTATCTTTTTTATTAACAAATGCGCCTGTAATCGTCCTCAAATCGTCGTCAGCGTATTTGACGCGGTACGACAGAAACAAAGGTAAAAGCAGAGAAGAACTTGATGCCGTCGTGCTGGTAATGTCCATTCGGGTCCCCCAGAATGAGCACAATTATTGCTTTTATCTTTTTTTACTAACAAATGCGCCTGTAATCGTCTTCAAATCGTGTTCAGTGTATTTGATGCGATATGACAGAAACAAAGGTAAAAGCAGAGAAAAACTCGACGCCGTCATATTAGTAATGTCCATTTAAGTCCCCCGAATCGACAGAACCATTGCTTTTACCTTTGTGTATTAACAAATGCGCCTGTTATTATCCCCAAATCTTCGTCATTGTATTTGAAGCAATATGACTGAAAGAACGGCGAAACCAGAGAAGAACGCGATGCCGTCGTGTTAGTAATGTCCATTCGGGTCCCCCAGAATGAGCACAATTATTGCTTTTATCTTTTTTTATTAACAAATGCGCCTGTCATCATCCCAAAATCTTCGTCATTGTATTTGAAGCAATATGACTGAAAGAAAGGTAAAAGGAGAAAAGAACTCGATGCCGTCGTGTTAGTAATGTCCATTCGGGTCCCCAGAACGAGCACAATTATTGCTTTTACCTTTGTTTATTAACAAATGCGCCTGATATCATCCCCAAATCTTCGTCATTGTATTTGAAGCAATATGACTGAAAGAAAGGTAACAGCAGAGAAGAACGCGATGCCGTCGTGTTGGTAATGTCCATTCGGGTCCCCCAGAATGAGCACAATTATTGCTTTTATCTTTTTTTAGTAACAAATGCGCCTGTTATCATCCTCAAATCTTCGTCATTGTATTTGAAGCAATATGACTGAAAGAAAGGTGAAAGCAGAGAAGAACGCGAGGCTGTCGTGTTAGTAATGTCCATTCGGATCCCCCAGATTGAGCACAATTATTGCTTATATCTCTTTTTATTAACAAATGCGCCTGTAATCGTCCTCAAATCGTCGTCAGTGTATTTGACGCGATACGACAGAAACAAAGGTAAAAGCAGAGAAGAACTCGATGCCGTCGTGTTAGTAATGTCCATTCGGGTCCCTCAGAATGAGCACAATTATTGCTTTTATCTTTTTTTATTAACAAATGCACCTGTTATCATCCCAAAATCTTCGTCATTGTATTTGAAGAAATATGACTGAAAGAAAGGTAAAAGCAGAGAAGAACGCGATGCCGTCGTGTTAGTAATGTCCATTCCGGTCCCCCAGAATGAGCACAATTATTGCTTTCACCTTTGTTTATTAACAAAGGCGCCTGTTATCATCCCCAAATCTTCGTCATTGTATTTGAAGCAATATGACTGAAAGAAAGGTAACAGCAGAGAAGAACGCGATGCCGTCGTGTTGGTAATGTCCATTCGGGTCCCCCAGAATGAGCACAATTATTGCTTTTATCTTTTTTTAGTAACAAATGCGCCTGTTATCATCCTCAAATCTTCGTCATTGTATTTGAAGCAATATGACTGAAAGAAAGGTAAAAGCGGATAAGAACGCGATGCCGTCGTGTTAGTTCTGTCCATTCGGGTCCCCCAAAATGAGCACAATTATTGCTTTTATGTTTTTTTATTAACAAATAGGCCTGTTATCATCCCCAAATCTTCGTCATTGTATTTGAAGCAATATGACTGAAAGAAAGGTAAAAGCAGAGAAGAACGCGATGCCGTCGTGTTAGTAATGTCCATTCGGGTCCCCCAGAATGAGCACAATTATTGCTTTTATCTTTTTTTATTAACAAATGCGCCTGTTATCATCCCGAAATCTTCGTCATTGTATTTGAAGCAATATGACTGAAAGAAAGGTAAAAGCAGAGAAGAACGCGATGCCGTCGTGTTAGTAATGTCCATTCGGGTCCCCCAGAATGAGCACAATTATTGCTTTTACCTTTGTTTATTAACAAATGCGCCTGATATCATCCCCAAATCTTCGTCATTGTATTTGAAGCAATCTGACTGAAAGAAAGGTAAAAGCAGAGAAGAACGCGATGCCGTCGTGTTAGTAATGTCCACTCGGGTCCCCCAGAATGAGCAAAATTATTGCTTTTACCTTTGTTTATTAACAAATGCGCCTGATATCATCCCCAAATCTTCGTCATTGTATTTGAAGCAATATGACTGAAAGAAAGGTAAAAGCAGAGAAGAACGCGATGCCGTCGTGTTAGTAATGCCCACTCGGGTCCCCCAGAATGAGCACAATTATTGCTTTTATCTTTTTTTATTAACAAATGCGCCTGTTATCATCCCCAAATCTTCGTCATTGTATTTGAAGCAATATGACTGAAAGAAAGGTAAAAGCAGAGAAGAACGCGATGCCGTCGTGTTGGTAATGTCCATTCGGGTCCCCCAGAATGAGCACAATTATTGCTTTTATCTTTTTTTATTAACAAATGCGCCTGTTATCATCCCCAAATCTTCGTCATTGTATTTGAAGCCATATGACTGAAAGAAAGGTAAAAGCAGAAAAGAACTCGATGCCGTCGTGTTAGTAATGTCCATTCGGGTCCCCCAGAATGAGCACAATTATTGCTTTTATCTTTTTTATTAACAAATGCGCCTGTAATCGTCCTCAAATCGCCGTCAGTGTATTTGACGTGATACGACAGAAACAAAGGTAAAAGCAGAGAAGAACTCGATGCCGTCGTGTTCGTAATGCACATTCGGGTCCCCAAGAATGAGCACAATTATTGCCTTTATCTTTTTTTATTAACAAATGCGCCTGTAATCGTCTTCAAATCATGTTCAGTGTATTTGATGCGATATGACAGAAACAAAGGTAAAAGCAGAGAAAAACTCGACGCCGTCATATTAGTAATGTCCCATTGGGTCCCCCAGAATCGACACAACCATTGCTTGTACCTTTGTGTATTAACAAATGCGCCTGTTATCATCCCCAAATCATCGTCATTGTATTTGAAGCAATATGACTGAAAGAAAGGTAAAAGCAGAGAAGAACGCGATGCCGTCGTGGTAGTAATGTCCATTCGGGTCTCCCAGAATGAGCACAATTATTGCTTTTGCCTTTGTTTATTAACAAATGCGCCTGTTATCATCCCCAAATCTTCGTCATTGTATTTGAAGCAATATGACTGAAAGAAAGGTAGAAGCAGAGAAAAACTCGACGCCGTCGTGTTAGTAATGTCCATTTGGGTCCCCCAGAATGAGCACAATTATTGCTTTTATCTTTTTTTATTAACAAATGCGCCTGTAATCGTATTCAAATCGTCGTCATTGTATTTGAAGCAATATGACTGGAAGAAAGGTAAAAGCAGAGAAGAACGCGATACCGTCGTGTTGGTAATGTCCATTCGGGTCCCCCAGAATGAGCACAATTATTGCTTTTACCTTTGTTTATTAACAAATGCGCCTGTTTTGATCCCCAAATCTTCGTTATTGTATTTGAAGCAATATGACTGGAAGAAAGGTAAAAGCAGAGAAGAACGCGATGCCGTCGTGTTGGTAATGTCCATTCGGGTCCCCCAGAATGAGCACAATTATTGCTTTTACCTTTGTTCATTAACAAATGCGCCTGTTATGATCCCCAAATCTTCGTCATTGTATTTGAAGCAATATGACTGAAAGAAAGGTAAAAGCAGAGAAGAACGCGATGCCGTCGTGTTGGTAATGTCCATTCGGGTCTCCCAGAATGAGCACAATTATTGCTTTTACCTTTGTTTATTAACAAATGCGCCTGTTATCATCCCCAAATCTTCGTCATTGTATTTAAAGCAGTATGACTGAAAGAAAGGTAAAAGCAGAGAAGAACGCGATGCCGTCGTGTTAGTAATGTCCATTCGGGTCCCCCAGAATGAGCACAATTATTGCTGTTACCTTTCTTTATTAACAAATGCGCTTGTTATCATCTCCAAATCTTCGTCATTGTATTTGAAGGAATATGACTGAAAGAAAGGTAAAAGCAGAAAAGAACTCGATGCCGTCGTGTTAGTAATGTTCATTCGGGTCCCCCAGAATGAGCACAATTATTGCTTTTATCTTTTTTATTAACAAATGCGCCTGTAATCGTCCTCAAATCGTCGTCAGTGTATTTGACGCGGTACGACAGAAACAAAGGTAAAAGCAGAGAAGAACTTGATGCCGTCGTGCTGGTAATGTCCCTTCGGGTCCCCCAGAATGAGCACAATTATTGCTTTTATCTTTTTTTATTAACAAATGCGCCTGTAATCGTCTTCAAATCGTGTTCAGTGTATTTGATGCCATATGACAGAAACAAAGGTAAAAGCAGAGGAAAACTCGACGCCGTCATATTAGTAATGTCCATTTAAGTCCCGCAGAAACGACAGAACCATTGCTTTTACCTTTGTATATTAACAAATGCGCCTGTTATTATCCCCAAATCTTCGTCATTGTATTTGAAGCAATATGACTGAAAGAACGGCGAATCCAGAGAAGAACGCGATGCCGGCGTGTTAGTAATGTCCATTCGGGTCCCCCAGAATGAGCACAATTATTGCTTTTATCTTTTTTTATTAACAAATGCGCCTGTCATCATCCCAAAATCTTCGTCATTGTATTTGAAGCAATATGACTGAAAGAAAGGTAAAAGCAGAAAAGAACTCGATGCCGTCGTGTTAGTAATGTCCAATCGGGTCCCCAGAACGAGCACGATTATTGCTTTTACCTTTGTTTATTAACAAATGCGCCTGATATCATCCCCAAATCTTCGTCATTGTATTTGAAGCAATATGACTGAAAGAAAGGTAACAGCAGAGAAGAACGCGATGCCGTCGTGTTGGTAATGTCCATTCGGGTCCCCCAGAATGAGCACAATTATTGCTTTTATCTTTTTTTAGTAACAAATGCGCCTGTTATCATCCTCAAATCTTCGTCATTGTATTTGAAGCAATATGACTGAAAGAAAGGTGAAAGCAGAGAAGAACGCGAGGCTGTCCTGTTAGTAATGTCCATTCGGATCCCCCAGAATGAGCACAATTATTGCTTATATCTCTTTTTATTAACAAATGCGCCTGTAATCGTCCTCAAATCGTCGTCATTGTATTTGAAGCAATATGACTGAAAGAAAGGTAAAAGCAGAGAAGAACGCGATGCCGTCGTGTTAGTAATGTCCATTCGGGTCCCCCAGAATGAGCACAATTATTGCTTTTATCTTTTTTTATTAACAAATGCGCCTGTTATCATCCCAAAACCTTCGTCATTGTATTTGAAGCAATATGACTGAAAGAAAGGTGAAAGCAAAAAAGAACTCGATGCCGTCGTGTTCGTAATGTCCATTCGGGTCCCCCAGAATGAGCACAATTATTGCTTTTACCTTTGTTTATTAACAAACGCGCCTGATATCAAACCCAAATCTTCGTCATTGTATTTGAAGCAATATGACTGAAAGAGAGGGAAAAGCAAAGAAGAACTCGATGCCGTCGTGTTGGTAATGTCCATTCGGGTCCCCCAGAATGAGCACAACTATTGCTTTTATCTTTTTTTATTAACAAACGCGCCTGATATCAAACCCAAATCTTCGTCATTGTATTTGAAGCAATATGACTGAAAGAGAGGGAAAAGCAAAGAAGAACTCGATGCCGTCGTGTTTGTAATGTCCATTCGGGTCCCCCAGAATCGACAGAACCATTGCGTTTACCTTTGTTTATTAACAAATGCGCCTGTTATCATCGCCAAATCTTCGTCATTGTATTTGAAGTAATATGACTGAAAGAAAGCTAAAAGCAAAGAAGAACTCGATGCCGTCGTGTTGGTAATGTCCATTCGGGTCCCCCAGAATGAGCACAATTATTGCTTTTATCTTTTTTTATTAACAAATGCGCCTGTAATCGTCTTCAAATCGTGTTCAGTGTATTTGATGCGATATGACAGAAACAAAGGTAAAAGCAGAGAAAAACTCGACGCCGTCATATTAGTAATGTCCATTTGGGTCCCCCACAATCGACAGAACCATTGCTTTTACCTTTGTTTATTAACAAATGCGCCTGTTATCATCCCCAAATCTTCGTCATTGTATTTGAAGCAATATGACTGAAAGAAAGGTAAAAGCAGAGAAGAACGCGATGCCGTCGTTTTAGTAATGTCCATTCGGGTCCCCCAGAATGAGCACAATTATTGCTTTTATCTTTTTTTAGTAACAAATGCGCCTGTTATTATCGAAAAATCTTCGTCATTGTATTTGAAGCAATATGACTGAAAGAAAGGTAAAAGCAGATAAGAACGCGATGCCGTCGTGTTAGTTCTGTCCATTCGGGTCCCCCAAAATGAGCACAATTATTGCTTTTATGTTTTTTTATTAACAAATAGGCCTGTTATCATCCCCAAATCTTCGTCATTGTATTTGAAGCAATATGACTGAAAGAAAGGTAAAAGCAGAGAAGAACGCGATGCCGTCGTGTTAGTAATGTCCATTCGGGTCCCCCAGAATGAGCACAATTATTGCTTTTATCTTTTTTTATTAACAAATGCGCCTGTTATCATCCCGAAATCTTCGTCATTGTATTTGAAGCAATATGACTGAAAGAAAGGTAAAAGCAGAGAAGAACGCGATGCCGTCGTGTTAGTAATGTCCATTCGGGTCCCCCAGAATGAGCACAATTATTGCTTTTACCTTTGTTTATTAACAAATGCGCTTGGTATCATCCCCAAATCTTCGTCATTGGATTTGAAGCAATATGACTGAAAGAAAGGTAAAAGCAGAGAAAAACTCGACGCCGTCTTGTTAGTAATGTCCATTTGGGTTCCCCAGAATGAGCACAATTATTGCTTTTATCTTTTTTTATTAACAAATGCGCCTGTTATCATCCCCAAATCTTCGTCATTGTATTTGAAGCAATATGACTGAAAGAAAGGTAAAAGCAGAGAAGAACGCGATGCCGTCGTGTTAGTAATGTCCATTCGGGTCCCCCAGAATGAGCACAATTATTGCTTTTACCTTTGTTTATTAACAAATGCGCCTGTTATCATCCCCAAATCTTCGTCATTGTATTTGAAGCAATCTGACTGAAAGAAAGGTAAAAGCAGAGAAGAACGCGATGCTGTCGTGTTAGTAATGTCCACTCGGGTCCCGCAGAATGAGCACAATTATTGCTTTTATCTTTTTTTTATTAACAAATGCGCCTGTAATCGTCTTCAAATCGTGTTCAGTGTATTTGATGCGATATGACAGAAACAAAGGTAAAAGCAGAGAAAAACTCGACGCCGTCATATTAGTAATGTCCATTTGGGTCCCCCAGAATCGACAGAACCATTGCTTTTACCTTTGTTTATTAACAAATGCGCCTGTTATCATCCCCAAATCTTCGTCATTGTATTTGAAGCAATATGACTGAAAGAAAGGTAAAAGCAGAGAAGAACGCGATGCCGTCGTTTTAGTAATGTCCATTCGGGTCCCCCAGAATGAGCACAATTATTGCTTTTATCTTTTTTTAGTAACAAATGCGCCTGTTATTATCGAAAAATCTTCGTCATTGTATTTGAAGCAATATGACTGAAAGAAAGGTAAAAGCAGATAAGAACGCGATGCCGTCGTGTTAGTTCTGTCCATTCGGGTCCCCCAAAATGAGCACAATTATTGCTTTTATGTTTTTTTATTAACAAATAGGCCTGTTATCATCCCCAAATCTTCGTCATTGTATTTGAAGCAATATGACTGAAAGAAAGGTAAAAGCAGAGAAGAACGCGATGCCGTCGTGTTAGTAATGTCCACTCGGGTCCCCCAGAATGAGCAAAATTATTGCTTTTACCTTTGTTTATTAACAAATGCGCCTGTTATCATCCCCAAATCTTCGTCATTGTATTTGAAGCAATATGACTGAAAGAAAGGTAAAAGCAGAGAAAAACGCGATGCCGTCGTGTTAGTTATGCCCACTCGGGTCCCCCAGAATGAGCACAATTATTGCTTTTATCTTTTTTTATTAACAAATGCGCCTGTTATCGTCCCGAAATCTTCGTCATTGTATTTGAAGCAATATGACTGAAAGAAAGGTAAAAGCAGAGAAGAACGCGATGCCGTCGTGTTTGTAATGTCCATTCGGGTCCCCCAGAATCGACAGAACCATTGCGTTTACCTTTGTTTATTAACAAATGCGCCTGTTATCATCGCCAAATCTTCGTCATTGTATTTGAAGTAATATGACTGAAAGAAAGGTAAAAGCAGAGAAGAACGCGATGCCGTCGTGTTAGTAATGTCCATTCGGGTCCCCCAGAATGAGCACAATTATTGCTTTTACCTTTGTTTATTAACAAATGCGCTTGGTATCATCCCCAAATCTTCGTCATTGGATTTGAAGCAATATGACTGAAAGGAGGTAAAAGCAGAGAAAAACTCGACGCCGTCTTGTTAGTAATGTCCATTTGGGTCCCCCAGAATGAGCACAATTATTGCTTATATCTCTTTTTATTAACAAATGAGCCTGTAATCGTCCTCAAATCGTCGTCAGTGTATTTGACGCGATAGGACAGAAACAAAGGTAAAAGCAGAGAAGAACTCGATGCCGTCGTGGTAGTAATGTCCATTCGGGTCCCTCAGAATGAGCACAATTATTGCTTTTATCTTTTTTTATTAACAAATGCGCCTGTTATCATCCCAAAATCTTCGTCATTGTATTTGTAGAAATATGACTGAAAGAAAGGTAAAAGCAGAGAAGAACGCGATGCCGTCGTGTTAGTAATGTCCATTCCGGTCCCCCAGAATGAGCACAATTATTGCTTTTACCTTTGTTTATTAACAAAGGCGCCTGTTATCATCCCCAAATCTTCGTCATTGTATTTGAAGAAATATGACTGAAAGAAAGGTAAAAGCAGAGAAGAACGCGATGCCGTCCTGTTAGTAATGTCCATTCGGGTCCCCAAGAATGAGCACAATTATTGCTTTTATCTTTTTTTATTAACAAATGCGCTTGTTATCATCCCCAAATCTTCGTCATTGTATTTGAAGCAATATGACTGAAAGAAAGGTAAAAGAAGAACGCGATGCCGTCGTGTTAGTAATGTCCATTCGGGTCCCCCAGAATGAGCACAATTATTGCTTTTATCTTTTATTATTAACAAATGCGCCTGTTATCATCCCAAAATCTTCGTCATTGTATTTGAAGCAATATGACTGAAAGAAAGGTGAAAGCAAAAAAGAACTCGATGCCGTCGTGTTCGTAATGTCCATTCGGGTCCCCCAGAATGAGCACAATTATTGCTTTTACCTTTGTTTATTAACAAACGCGCCTGATATCAAACCCAAATCTTCGTCATTGTATTTGAAGCAATATGACTGAAAGAAAGGGAAAAGCAGAGAAGAACGCGATGCCCTCGTGTTAGTAATGTCCATTCGGGTCCCCCAAAATGAGCACAATTATTGCTTTTATCTTTTTTTATTAACAAATGCGCCTGTTATCATCCCCAAATCTTCGTCATTGTATTTGAAGCAATATGACTGAAAGAAAGGTAAAAGCAGAGAAGAACGCGATGCCGTCGTGTTAGTAATGTCTATTCGGGTCCCCCAGAATGAGCACAATTATTTCTTTTACCTTTGTTTATTAACAAATGCGCCTGTTATCATCCCCAAATCTTCGTCATTGTATTTGAAGCAATCTGACTGAAAGAAAGGTAAAAGCAGAGAAGAACGCGATGCTGTCGTGTTAGTAATGTCCACTCGGGTCCCCCAGAATGAGCACAGTTATTGCTTTTATTTTTTTTTTATTAACAAATGCGCCTGTAATCGTCTTCAAATCGAGTTCAGTGTATTTCATGCGATATGACAGAAACAAAGGTAAAAGCAGAGAAAAACTCGACGCCGTCATATTAGTAATGTCCATTTGGGTCCCCCAGAATCGACAGAACCATTGCTTTTACCTTTGTTTATTAACAAATGCGCCTGTTATCATCCCCAAATCTTCGTCATTGTATTTGAAGCAATATGACTGAAAGAAAGGTAAAAGCAGAGAAGAACGCGATGCCGTCGTTTTAGTAATGTCCATTCGGGTCCCCCAGAATGAGCACAATTATTGCTTTTATCTTTTTTTATTAACAAATGCGCCTGTTATCATCGAAAAATCTTCGTCATTGTATTTGAAGCAATATGACTGAAAGAACGGTAAAAGCAAAGAGGAACGCGATGCCGTCGTGTTAGTAATGTCCATTCGGGTCCCCCAGAATGAGCATAATCATTGCTTTTACCTTTGTTTATTAACAAATGCGCCTGATATCATCCCCAAATCTTCGTCATTGTATTTGAAGCAATATGACTGAAAGAAAGGTAAAAGCAGATAAGAACGCGATGCCGTCGTGTTAGTTCTGTCCATTCGGGTCCCCCAAAATGAGCACAATTATTGCTTTTATGTTTTTTTATTAACAAATAGGCCTGTTATCATCCCCAAATCTTCGTCATTGTATTTGAAGCAATATGACTGAAAGAAAGGTAAAAGCAGAGAAGAACGCGATGCCGTCGTGTTAGTAATGTCCATTCGGGTCCCCCAGAATGAGCACAATTATTGCTTTTACCTTTGTTTATTAACAAATGCGCTTGGTATCATCCCCAAATCTTCGTCATTGGATTTGAAGCAATATGACTGAAAGAAAGGTAAAAGCAGAGAAAAACTCGACGCCGTCTTGTTAGTAATGTGCATTTGGGTTCCCCAGAATGAGCACAATTATTGCTTTTACCTTTGTTTATTAACAAATGCGCCTGATATCATCCCCAAATCTTCGTCATTGTATTTGAAGCAATCTGACTGAAAGAAAGGTAAAAGCAGAGAAGAACGCGATGCCGTCGTGTTAGTAATGTCCACTCTGGTCCCCCAGAATGAGCAAAATTATTGCTTTTACCTTTGTTTATTAACAAATGCGCCTGTTATCATCCCCAAATCTTCGTCATTGTATTTGAAGCAATATGACTGAAAGAAAGGTAAAAGCAGAGAAGAACGCGATGCCGTCGTGTTAGTAATGCCCACTCGGGTCCCCCAGAATGAGCACAATTATTGCTTTTATCTTTTGTTATTAACAAATGCGCCTGTTATCATCCCCAAATCTTCGTCATTGTATTTGAAGCAATATGACTGAAAGAAAGGTAAAAGCAGAGAAGAACGCGATGCCGTCGTGTTTGTAATGTCCATTCGGGTCCCCCAGAATCGACAGAACCATTGCGTTTACCTTTGTTTATTAACAAATGCGCCTGTTATCATCGCCAAATCTTCGTCATTGTATTTGAAGTAATATGACTGAAAGAAAGGTAAAAGCAGAGAAGAACGCGATGCCGTCGTGTTAGTATTGTCCATTCGGGTCCCCCAGAATGAGCACAATTATTGCTTTTACCTTTGTTTATTAACAAATGCGCTTGGTATCATCCCCAAATCTTCGTCATTGGATTTGAAGCAATATGACTGAAAGAAAGGTAAAAGCAGAGAAAAACTCGACGCCGTCTTGTTAGTAATGTCCATTTGGGTCCCCCAGAATGAGCACAATTATTGCTTATATCTCTTTTTATTAACAAATGAGCCTGTAATCGTCCTCAAATCGTCGTCAGTGTATTTGACGCGATACGACAGAAACAAAGGTAAAAGCAGAGAAGAACTCGATGCCGTCGTGGTAGTAATGTCCATTCGGGTGCCCCAGAATGAGCACAATTATTGCTTTTATCTTTTTTTATTAACAAATGCGCCTGTTATCATACCCAAATCTTCGTCATTGTTTTTGAAGAAATATGACTGAAAGAAAGGTAAAAGCAGAGAAGAACGCGATGCCGTCGTGTTAGTAATGTCCATTCCGGTCCCCCAGAATGAGCACAATTATTGCTTTTACCTTTGTTTATTAACAAAGGCGCCTGTTATCATCCCCAAATCTTCGTCATTGTATTTGAAGCAATATGACTGAAAGAGAGGTAAAAGCAGAGAAGAACGCGATGCCGTCCTGTTAGTAATGTCCATTCGGGTCCCCAAGAATGAGCACAATTATTGCTTTTATCTTTTTTTATTAACAAATGCGCTTGTTATCATCCCCAAATCTTCGTCATTGTATTTGAAGTAATATGACTGAAAGAAAGGTAAAAGAAGAACGCGATGCCGTCGTGTTAGTAATGTCCATTCGGGTCCCCCAGAATGAGCACAATTATTGCTTTTATCTTTTATTATTAACAAATGCGCCTGTTATCATCCCAAAATCTTCGTCATTGTATTTGAAGCAATATGACTGAAAGAACGGTGAAAGCAAAAAAGAACTCGATGCCGTCGTGTTCGTAATGTCCATTCGGGTCGCCCAGAATGAGCACAATTATTGCTTTTACCTTTGTTTATTAACAAACGCGCCTGATATCAAACCCAAATCTTCGTCATTGTATTTGAAGCAATATGACTGAAAGAAAGGGAAAAGCAGAGAAGAACGCGATGCCCTCGTGTTAGTAATGTCCATTCGGGTCCCCCAAAATGAGCACAATTATTGCTTTTATCTTTTTTTATTAACAAATGCGCCTGTTATCATCCCCAAATCTTCGTCATTGTATTTGAAGCAATATGACTGAAAGAAAGGTAAAAGCAGAGAAGAACGCGATGCCGTCGTGTTAGTAATGTCCATTCGGGTCCCTCAGAATGAGCACAATTATTGCTTTTACCTTTGTTTATTAACAAATGCGCCTGTTATCATCCCCAAATCTTCGTCATTGTATTTGAAGCAATCTGACTGAAAGAAAGGTAAAAGCAGAGAAGAACGCGATGCCGTCGTGTTAGTAATGTCCATTCGGGTCCCCCAGAATGAGCACAATTATTGCTTTTACCTTTGTTTATTAACAAATGCGCTTGGTATCATCCCCAAATCTTCGTCATTGGATTTGAAGCAATATGACTGAAAGAAAGGTAAAAGCAGAGAAAAACTCGACGCCGTCTTGTTAGTAATGTCCATTTGGGTTCCCCAGAATGAGCACAATTATTGCTTTTACTTTTGTTTATTAACAAATGCGCCTGATATCATCCCCAAATCTTCGTCAGTGTATTTGACGCGATACGACAGAAACAAAGGTAAAAGCAGAGAAGAACTCGATGCCGTCGTGCTGGTCATGTCCATTCGGGTCCCCCAGAATGAGCACAATTATGGCTTTTATCTTTTTTTATTAACAAATGCGCCTGTAATCGTCATCAAATCGTGTTCAGTGTATTTGATGCGATATGACAGAAACAAAGGTAAAAGCAGAGAAAGACTCGACGCCGTCATATTAGTAATGTCCATTTAAGTCCCCCAGAATCGACAGAACCATTGCTTTTACCTTTGTATATTAACAAATGCGCCTGTTATTATCCCCAAATCTTCGTCATTGTATTTGAAGCAATATGACTGAAAGAACGGCGAAAGCAGAGAAGAACGCGATGCCGTCGTGTTAGTATTGTCCATTCGGGTCCCCCAGAATGAGCACAATTATTGCTTTTATCTTTTTTTATTAACAAATGCGCCTGTTATCATCCCAAAATCTTCGTCATTGTATTTGAAGCAATATGACTGAAAGAAAGGTAAAAGCAGAAAAGCACTCGATGCCGTCGTGTAAGTAATGTCCATTCGGGTCCCCAGAACGAGCACAATTATTGCTTTTACCTTTGTTTATTAACAAATGCGCCTGATATCATCCCCAAATCTTCGTCATTGTATTTGAAGCAATATGACTGAAAGAAAGGTAACAGCAGAGAAGAACGCGATGCCGTCGTGTTGGAAATGTCCATTCGGGTCCCCCAGAATGAGCACAATTATTGCTTTTATCTTTTTTTAGTAACAAATGCGCCTGTTATCATCCCCAAATCTTCGTCATTGTATTTGAAGCAATATGACTGAAAGAAAGGTGAAAGCAGAGAAGAACGCGAGGCCGTCGTGTTAGTAATGTCCATTCGGGTCCCCCAGAATGAGCACAATTATTGCTTATATCTCGTTTTATTAACAAATGCGCCTGTAATCGTCCTCAAATCGTCATCAGTGTATTTGACGCGATACGACAGAAACAAAGGTAAAAGCAGAGAAGAACTCGATGCCGTCGTGTTAGTAATGTCCATTCGGGTCCCCCAGAATGAGCACAATTATTGCTTTTATCTTTTTTTATTAACAAATGCGCCTGTTATCATCCCAAAATCTTCGTCATTGTATTTGAAGAAATATGACTGAAAGAAAGGTAAAAGCAGAGAAGAACGCGATGCCGTCGTGTTAGTAATGTCCATTCGGGTCCCCCAGAATGAGCACAATTATTGCTTTTACCTTTGTTTATTAACAAAGGCGCCTGTTATCATCCCCAAATCTTCGTCATTGTATTTGAAGCAATATGACTGAAAGAAAGGTAAAAGCAGAGAAGAACGCGATGCCGTCCTGTTAGTAATGTCCATTCGGGTCCCCCAGAATGAGCACAATTATTGCTTTTATCTTTTTTTATTAACAAATGCGCCTGTTATCATCCCAAAATCTTCGTCATTGTATTTGAAGCAATATGACTGAAAGAAAGGTGAAAGCAAAAAACAACTCGATGCCGTCGTGTTCGTAATGTCCATTCGGGTCCCCCAGAATGAGCACAATTATTGCTTTTAGCTTTGTTTATTAACAAATGCGCATGGTATCATCCCCAAATCTTCGTCATTGGATTTGAAGCAATATGACTGAAAGAAAGGTAAAAGCAGAGAAAAACTCGACGCCGTCTTGTTAGTAATGTGCATTTGGGTTCCCCAGAATGAGCACAATTATTGCTTTTACCTTTGTTTATTAACAAATGCGCCTGATATCATCCCCAAATCTTCGTCATTGTATTTGAAGCAATCTGACTGAAAGAAAGGTAAAAGCAGAGAAGAACGCGATGCCGTCGTGTTAGTAATGTCCACTCTGGTCCCCCAGAATGAGCAAAATTATTGCTTTTACCTTTGTTTATTAACAAATGCGCCTGTTATCATCCCCAAATCTTCGTCATTGTATTTGAAGCAATATGACTGAAAGAAAGGTAAAAGCAGAGAAGAACGCGATGCCGTCGTGTTAGTAATGCCCACTCGGGTCCCCCAGAATGAGCACAATTATTGCTTTTATCTTTTGTTATTAACAAATGCGCCTGTTATCATCCCCAAATCTTCGTCATTGTATTTGAAGCAATATGACTGAAAGAAAGGTAAAAGCAGAGAAGAACGCGATGCCGTCGTGTTTGTAATGTCCATTCGGGTCCCCCAGAATCGACAGAACCATTGCGTTTACCTTTGTTTATTAACAAATGCGCCTGTTATCATCGCCAAATCTTCGTCATTGTATTTGAAGTAATATGACTGAAAGAAAGGTAAAAGCAGAGAAGAACGCGATGCCGTCGTGTTAGTATTGTCCATTCGGGTCCCCCAGAATGAGCACAATTATTGCTTTTACCTTTGTTTATTAACAAATGCGCTTGGTATCATCCCCAAATCTTCGTCATTGGATTTGAAGCAATATGACTGAAAGAAAGGTAAAAGCAGAGAAAAACTCGACGCCGTCTTGTTAGTAATGTCCATTTGGGTCCCCCAGAATGAGCACAATTATTGCTTATATCTCTTTTTATTAACAAATGAGCCTGTAATCGTCCTCAAATCGTCGTCAGTGTATTTGACGCGATACGACAGAAACAAAGGTAAAAGCAGAGAAGAACTCGATGCCGTCGTGGTAGTAATGTCCATTCGGGTGCCCCAGAATGAGCACAATTATTGCTTTTATCTTTTTTTATTAACAAATGCGCCTGTTATCATACCCAAATCTTCGTCATTGTTTTTGAAGAAATATGACTGAAAGAAAGGTAAAAGCAGAGAAGAACGCGATGCCGTCGTGTTAGTAATGTCCATTCCGGTCCCCCAGAATGAGCACAATTATTGCTTTTACCTTTGTTTATTAACAAAGGCGCCTGTTATCATCCCCAAATCTTCGTCATTGTATTTGAAGCAATATGACTGAAAGAGAGGTAAAAGCAGAGAAGAACGCGATGCCGTCCTGTTAGTAATGTCCATTCGGGTCCCCAAGAATGAGCACAATTATTGCTTTTATCTTTTTTTATTAACAAATGCGCTTGTTATCATCCCCAAATCTTCGTCATTGTATTTGAAGTAATATGACTGAAAGAAAGGTAAAAGAAGAACGCGATGCCGTCGTGTTAATAATGTCCATTCGGGTCCCCCAGAATGAGCACAATTATTGCTTTTATCTTTTATTATTAACAAATGCGCCTGTTATCATCCCAAAATCTTCGTCATTGTATTTGAAGCAATATGACTGAAAGAACGGTGAAAGCAAAAAAGAACTCGATGCCGTCGTGTTCGTAATGTCCATTCGGGTCGCCCAGAATGAGCACAATTATTGCTTTTACCTTTGTTTATTAACAAACGCGCCTGATATCAAACCCAAATCTTCGTCATTGTATTTGAAGCAATATGACTGAAAGAAAGGGAAAAGCAGAGAAGAACGCGATGCCCTCGTGTTAGTAATGTCCATTCGGGTCCCCCAAAATGAGCACAATTATTGCTTTTATCTTTTTTTATTAACAAATGCGCCTGTTATCATCCCCAAATCTTCGTCATTGTATTTGAAGCAATATGACTGAAAGAAAGGTAAAAGCAGAGAAGAACGCGATGCCGTCGTGTTAGTAATGTCCATTCGGGTCCCTCAGAATGAGCACAATTATTGCTTTTACCTTTGTTTATTAACAAATGCGCCTGTTATCATCCCCAAATCTTCGTCATTGTATTTGAAGCAATCTGACTGAAAGAAAGGTAAAAGCAGAGAAGAACGCGATGCCGTCGTGTTAGTAATGTCCATTCGGGTCCCCCAGAATGAGCACAATTATTGCTTTTACCTTTGTTTATTAACAAATGCGCTTGGTATCATCCCCAAATCTTCGTCATTGGATTTGAAGCAATATGACTGAAAGAAAGGTAAAAGCAGAGAAAAACTCGACGCCGTCTTGTTAGTAATGTCCATTTGGGTTCCCCAGAATGAGCACAATTATTGCTTTTACTTTTGTTTATTAACAAATGCGCCTGATATCATCCCCAAATCTTCGTCAGTGTATTTGACGCGATACGACAGAAACAAAGGTAAAAGCAGAGAAGAACTCGATGCCGTCGTGCTGGTCATGTCCATTCGGGTCCCCCAGAATGAGCACAATTATGGCTTTTATCTTTTTTTATTAACAAATGCGCCTGTAATCGTCATCAAATCGTGTTCAGTGTATTTGATGCGATATGACAGAAACAAAGGTAAAAGCAGAGAAAGACTCGACGCCGTCATATTAGTAATGTCCATTTAAGTCCCCCAGAATCGACAGAACCATTGCTTTTACCTTTGTATATTAACAAATGCGCCTGTTATTATCCCCAAATCTTCGTCATTGTATTTGAAGCAATATGACTGAAAGAACGGCGAAAGCAGAGAAGAACGCGATGCCGTCGTGTTAGTATTGTCCATTCGGGTCCCCCAGAATGAGCACAATTATTGCTTTTATCTTTTTTTATTAACAAATGCGCCTGTTATCATCCCAAAATCTTCGTCATTGTATTTGAAGCAATATGACTGAAAGAAAGGTAAAAGCAGAAAAGCACTCGATGCCGTCGTGTAAGTAATGTCCATTCGGGTCCCCAGAACGAGCACAATTATTGCTTTTACCTTTGTTTATTAACAAATGCGCCTGATATCATCCCCAAATCTTCGTCATTGTATTTGAAGCAATATGACTGAAAGAAAGGTAACAGCAGAGAAGAACGCGATGCCGTCGTGTTGGAAATGTCCATTCGGGTCCCCCAGAATGAGCACAATTATTGCTTTTATCTTTTTTTAGTAACAAATGCGCCTGTTATCATCCCCAAATCTTCGTCATTGTATTTGAAGCAATATGACTGAAAGAAAGGTGAAAGCAGAGAAGAACGCGAGGCCGTCGTGTTAGTAATGTCCATTCGGGTCCCCCAGAATGAGCACAATTATTGCTTATATCTCGTTTTATTAACAAATGCGCCTGTAATCGTCCTCAAATCGTCATCAGTGTATTTGACGCGATACGACAGAAACAAAGGTAAAAGCAGAGAAGAACTCGATGCCGTCGTGTTAGTAATGTCCATTCGGGTCCCCCAGAATGAGCACAATTATTGCTTTTATCTTTTTTTATTAACAAATGCGCCTGTTATCATCCCAAAATCTTCGTCATTGTATTTGAAGAAATATGACTGAAAGAAAGGTAAAAGCAGAGAAGAACGCGATGCCGTCGTGTTAGTAATGTCCATTCGGGTCCCCCAGAATGAGCACAATTATTGCTTTTACCTTTGTTTATTAACAAAGGCGCCTGTTATCATCCCCAAATCTTCGTCATTGTATTTGAAGCAATATGACTGAAAGAAAGGTAAAAGCAGAGAAGAACGCGATGCCGTCCTGTTAGTAATGTCCATTCGGGTCCCCCAGAATGAGCACAATTATTGCTTTTATCTTTTTTTATTAACAAATGCGCCTGTTATCATCCCAAAATCTTCGTCATTGTATTTGAAGCAATATGACTGAAAGAAAGGTGAAAGCAAAAAACAACTCGATGCCGTCGTGTTCGTAATGTCCATTCGGGTCCCCCAGAATGAGCACAATTATTGCTTTTACCTTTGTTTATTAACAAACGCGCCTGATATCAAACCCAAATCTTCGTCATTGTATTTAAAGCAATATGACTGAAAGAAAGGGAAAAGCAGAGAAGAACGCGATGCCCTCGTGTTAGTAATGTCCATTCGGGTCCCCCAAAATGAGCACAATTATTGCTTTTATCTTTTTTTATTAACAAATGCGCCTGTTATCATCCCCAAATGTTCGTCATTGTATTTGAAGCAATATGACTGAAAGAAAGGTAAAAGCAGAGAAGAACGCGATGCCGTCGTGTTAGTAATGTCCATTTGGGTCCCCCAGAATGAGCACAATTATTGCTTTTACCTTTGTTTATTAACAAATGCGCCTGTTATCATCCCCAAATCTTCGTCATTGTATTTGAAGCAATCTGACTGAAAGAAAGGTAAAAGCAGAGAAGAACGCGATGCCGTCGTGTTAGTAATGTCCACTCGGGTCCCCCAGAATGAGCAAAATTATTGCTTTTACCTTTGTTTATTAACAAATGCGCCTGTTATCATCCCCAAATCTTCGTCATTGTATTTGAAGCAATATGACTGAAAGAAAGGTAAAAGCAGAGAAGAACGCGATGCCGTCGTGTTAGTAATGCCCACTCGGGTCCCCCAGAATGAGCACAATTATTGCTTTTATCTTTTTTTATTAACAAATGCGCCTGTTATCATCCCCAAATCTTCGTCATTGTATTTGAAGCAATATGACTGAAAGAAAGGTAAAAGCAGAGAAGAACGCGATGCCGTCGTGTTTGTAATGTCCATTCGGGTCCCCCAGAATCGACAGAACCATTGCGTTCACCTTTGTTTATTAACAAATGCGCCTGTTAACATCGCCAAATCTTCGTCATTGTATTTGAAGCAATATGACTGAAAGAAAGGTAAAAGCAGAGAAGAACGCGATGCCGTCGTGTTAGTATTGTCCTTTCGGCTCCCCCAGAATGAGCACAATTATTGCTTTTATCTTTTTTATTAACAAATGCGCCTGTAATCGTCCTCAAATCGTCGTCAGTGTATTTGACGCGATACGACAGAAACAAAGGTAAAAGCAGAGAAGAACTCGATGCCGTCGTGTTGGTAATGCCCATTCGGGTCCCCCAGAATGAGCACAATTATTGCCTTTATCTTTTTTTATTAACAATTGCGCCTGTAATCGTCTTCAAATCGTGTTCAGTGTATTTGATGCGATATGACAGATACAAAGGTAAAAGCAGAGAAAAACTCGACGCCGTCATATAAGTAATGTCCATTTGGGTCCCCCAGAATCGACAGAACCATTGCTTTTACCTTTGTTTATTAACAAATGCGCCTGTTATCATCCCCAAATATTCGTCATTGTATTTGAAGCAGTATGACTGAAAGGAAGGTAAAAGCAGAGAAGAACGCGATGCCGTCGTGTTTGTAATGTCCATTCGGGTCCCCCAGAATCGACAGAACCATTGCGTTTACCTTTGTTTATTAACAAATGCGCCTGTTATCATCGCCGAATCTTCGTCATTGTATTTCAAGCAATATGACTGAAAGAAAGGTAAAAGCAGAGAAAAACTCGACGCCGTCGTGTTAGTAATGTCCATTTGGGTCCCCCAGAATGAGCACAATTATTGCTTTTATCGTTTTTTATTAACAAATGCGCCTGTAATCGTATTCAAATCGTCGTCATTGTATTTGAAGCAATATGACTGGAAGAAAGGTAAAAGCAGAGAAGAACGCGATACCGTCGTGTTGGTAATGTCCATTCGGGTCCCCCAGAATGAGCACAATTATTGCTTTTACCTTTGTTTATTAACAAATGCGCCTGTTTTGATCCCCAAATCTTCGTCATTGTATTTGAAGCAATATGACTGGAAGAAAGGTAAAAGCAGAGAAGAACGCGATGCCGTCGTGTGGGTAATGTCCATTCGGGTCTCCCAGAATGAGCACAATTATTGCTTTTACCTTTGTTTATTAACAAACGCGCCTGTAATCGTCTTCAAATCGTCGTCATTGTATTTGAAGCAATATGACTGGAAGAAAGGTAAAAGCAGAGAAGAACGCGATGCCGTCGTGTTGGTAATGTCCATTCGGGTCCCCCAGAATGAGCACAATTATTGCTTTTACCTTTGTTTATTAACAAATGCGCCTGTTATGATCCCCAAATCTTCGTCATTGTATTTGAAGCAATATGACTGAAAGAAAGGTAAAAGCAGAGAAGAACGCGATGCCGTCGTGTTGGTAATGTCCATTCGGGTCTCCCAGAATGAGCACAATTATTGCTTTTACCTTTGTTTATTAACAAATGCGCCTGTTATCATCCCCAAATCTTCGTCATTGTATTTAAAGCAGTATGACTGAAAGAAAGGTAAAAGCAGAGAAGAACGCGATGCCGTCGTGTTAGTAATGTCCATTCGGGTCCCCCAGAATGAGCACAATTATTGCTGTTACCTTTCTTTATTAACAAATGCGCCTGTTGTCATCCCCAAATCTTCGTCATTGTATTTGAAGGAATATGACTGAAAGAAAGGTAAAAGCAGAAAAGAACTCGATGCCGTCATGTTAGTAATGTCCATTCGGGTCCCCCAGAATGAGCACAATTATTGCTTTTATCTTTTTTTATTAACAAATGCGCCTGTAATCGTCTTCAAATCGTGTTCAGTGTATTTGATGCGATATGACAGAAACAAAGGTAAAAGCAGAGAAAAACTCGACGCCGTCATATTAGTAATGTCCATTTAAGTCCCCCGAATCGACAGAACCATTGCTTTTACCTTTGTATATTAACAAATGCGCCTGTTATTATCCCCAAATCTTCGTCATTGTATTTGAAGCAATATGACTGAAAGAACGGCGAAACCAGAGAAGAACGCGATGCCGTCGTGTTAGTAATGCCCATTCGGGTCCCCCAGAATGAGCACAATTATTGCTTTTATCTTTTTTTATTAACAAATGCGCCTGTCATCATCCCAAAATCTTCGTCATTGTATTTGAAGCAATATGACTGAAAGAAAGGTAAAAGCAGAAAAGAACTCGATGCCGTCGTGTTAGTAATGTCCATTCGGGTCCCCAGAACGAGCACAATTATTGCTCTTACCTTTGTTTATTAACAAATGCGCCTGATATCATCCCCAAATCTTCGTCACTGTATTTGAAGCAATATGACTGAAAGAAAGGTAACAGCAGAGAAGAACGCGATGCCGTCGTGTTGGTAATGTCCATTCGGGTCCCCCAGAATGAGCACAATTATTGCTTTTATCTTTTTTTAGTAACAAATGCGCCTGTTATCATCCTCAAATCTTCGTCATTGTATTTGAAGCAATATCACTGAAAGAAAGGTGAAAGCAGAGAAGAACGCGAGGCTGTCGTGTTAGTAATGTCCATTCGGATCCCCCAGAATGAGCACAATTATTGCTTATATCTCTTTTTATTAACAAATGCGCCTGTAATCGTCCTCAAATCGTCGTCAGTGTATTTGACGCGATACGACAGAAACAAAGGTAAAAGCAGAGAAGAACTCGATGCCGTCGTGTTAGTAATGTCCATTCGGGTCCCTCAGAATGAGCACAATTATTGCTTTTATCTTTTTTTATTAACAAATGCACCTGTTATCATCCCAAAATCTTCGTCATTGTATTTGAAGAAATATGACTGAAAGAAAGGTAAAAGCAGAGAAGAACGCGATGCCGTCGTGTTAGTAATGTCCATTCCGGTCCCCCAGAATGAGCGCAATTATTGCTTTCACCTTTGTTTATTAACAAAGGCGCCTGTTATCATCCCCAAATCTTCGTCATTGTATTTGAAGCAATATGACTGAAAGAAAGGTAAAAGCAGAGAAGAACGCGATGCCGTCCTGTTAGTATTGTCCATTCGGGTCCCCCAGAATGAGCACAATTATTGCTTTTATCTTTTTTTATTAACAAATGCGCCTGTTATCATCCCAAAATCTTCGTCATTGTATTTGAAGCAATATGACTGAAAGAAAGGTAAAAGCAGAAAAGAACTCGATGCCGTCGTGTTAGTAATGTCCATTCGGGTCCCCCAGAACGAGCACAATTATTGCTTTTACCTTTGTTTATTAACAAATGCGCCTGATATCATCCCCAAATCTTCGTCATTGTATTTGAAGCCATATGACTGAAAGAAAGGTAAAAGCAGAAAAGAACTCGATGCCGTCGTGTTAGTAATGTCCATTCGGGTCCCCCAGAATGAGCACAATTATTGCTTTTATCTTTTTTATTAACAAATGCGCCTGTAATCGTCCTCAAATCGTCATCAGTGTATTTGACGCGATACGACAGAAACAAAGGTGAAAGCAGAGAAGAACTCGATGCCGTCGTGTTAGTAATGTCCATTCGGGTCCCCCAGAATGAGCACAATTATTGCTTTTATCTTTTTTTATTAACAAATGCGCCTGTTATCATCCCAAAATCTTCGTCATTGTATTTGAAGAAATATGACTAAAAGAAAGGTAAAAGCAGAGAAGAACGCGATGCCGTCGTGTTAGTAATGTCCATTCGGGTCCCCCAGAATGAGCACAATTATTGCTTTTACCTTTGTTTATTAACAAAGGCGCCTGTTATCATCCCCAAATCTTCGTCATTGTATTTGAAGCAATATGACTGAAAGAAAGGTAAAAGCAGAGAAGAACGCGATGCCGTCCTGTTAGTAATGTCCATTCGGCTCCCCCAGAATGAGCACAATTATTGCTTTTATCTTTTTTTATTAACAAATGCGCCTGTTATCATCCCAAAATCTTCGTCATTGTATTTGAAGCAATATGACTGAAAGAAAGGTGAAAGCAAAAAACAACTCGATGCCGTCGTGTTCGTAATGTCCATTCGGGTCCCCCAGAATGAGCACAATTATTGCTTTTATCTTTTTTTATTAACAAATGCGCCTGTAATCGTCTTCAAATCGTGTTCAGTGTATTTGATGCGATATGACAGAAACAAAGGTAAACGCAGAGAAAGACTCGACGCCGTCATATTAGTAATGTCCATTTAAGTCCCCCAGAATCGACAGAACCATTGCTTTTACCTTTGTATATTAACAAATGCGCCTGTTATTATCCCCAACTCTTCGTCATTGTATTTGAAGCAATATGACTGAAAGAACGGCGAAAGCAGAGAAGAACGCGATGCCGTCGTGTTAGTAATGTCCATTCGGGTCCCCAGAACGAGCACAATTATTGCTTTTACCTTTGTTTATTAACAAATGCGCCTGATATCATCCCCAAATCTTCGTCATTGTATTTGAAGCAATATGACTGAAAGAAAGGTAACAGCAGAGAAGAACGCGATGCCATCGTGTTGGTAATGTCCATTCGGGTCCCCCAGAATGAGCACAATTATTGCTTTTATCTTTTTTTAGTAACAAATGCGCCTGTTATCATCCTCAAATCTTCGTCATTGTATTTGAAGCAATATGACTGAAAGAAAGGTGAAAGCAGAGAAGAACGCGAGGCTGTCGTGTTAGTAATGTCCATTCGGATCCCCCAGAATGAGCACAATTATTGCTTATATCTCTTTTTATTAACAAATGCGCCTGTAATCGTCCTCAAATCGTCGTCAGTGTATTTGACGCGATACGACAGAAACAAAGGTAAAAGCAGAGAAGAACTCGATGCCGTCGTGTTAGTAATGTCCATTCGGGTCCCTCAGAATGAGCACAATTATTGCTTTTATCTTTTTTTATTAACAAATGCGCCTGTTATCATCCCAAAATCTTCGTCATTGTATTTGAAGAAATATGACTGAAAGAAAGGTAAAAGCAGAGAAGAACGCGATGCCGTCGTGCTAGTAATGTCCATTCCGGTCCCCCAGAATGAGCACAATTATTGCTTTTACCTTTGTTTATTAACAAAGGCGCCTGTTATCATCCCCAAATCTTCGTCATTGTATTTGAAGCAATATGACTGAAAGAAAGGTAAAAGCAGAGAAGAACGCGATGCCGTCCTGTTAGTAATGTCCATTCGGGTCCCCAAGAATGAGCACAATTATTGCTTTTATCTTTTTTTATTAACAAATGCGCTTGTTATCATCCCCAAATCTTCGTCATTGTATTTGAAGCAATATGACTGAAAGAAAGGTAAATGCAGAGAAGAACGCGATGCCGTCGTGTTAGTAATGTCCATTCGGGTCCCCCAGAATGAGCACAATTATTGCTTTTATCTTTTATTATTAACAAATGCGCCTGTTATCATCCCAAAATCTTCGTCATTGTATTTGAAGCAATATGACTGAAAGAAAGGTGAAAGCAAAAAAGAACTCGATGCCGTCGTGTTCGTAATGTCCATTCGGGTCCCCCAGAATGAGCACAATTATTGCTTTTACCTTTGTTTATTAACAAACGCGCCTGATATCAAACCCAAATCTTCGTCATTGTATTTGAAGCAATATGACTGAAAGAAAGGGAAAAGCAGAGAAGAACGCGATGCCCTCGTGTTAGTAATGTCCATTCGGGTCCCCCAAAATGAGCACAATTATTGCTTTTATCTTTTTTTATTAACAAATGCGCCTGTTATCATTCCCAAATCTTCGTCATTGTATTTGAAGCAATATGACTGAAAGAAAGGTAAAAGCAGAGAAGAACGCGATGCCGTCGTGTTAGTAATGTCCATTCGGGTCCCCCAGAATGAGCACAATTATTGCTTTTACCTTTGTTTATTAACAAGTGCGCCTGTTATCATCCCCAAATCTTCGTCATTGTATTTGAAGCAATCTGACTGAAAGAAAGGTAAAAGCAGAGAAGAACGCGATGCCGTCGTGTTAGTAATGTCCACTCGGGTCCCCCAGAATGAGCACAATTATTGCTTTTATCTTTTTTATTAACAAATGCGCCTGTAATCGTCTTCAAATCGTGTTCAGTGTATTTGATGCGATATGACAGAAACAAAGGTAAAAGCAGAGAAAAACTCGACGCCGTCATATTAGTAATGTCCATTTGGGTCCCCCAGAATCGACAGAACCATTGCTTTTACCTTTGTTTATTAACAAATGCGCCTGTTATCATCCCCAAATCTTCGTCATTGTATTTGAAGCATTATGACTGAAAGAAAGGTAAAAGCAGAGAAGAACGCGATGCCGTCGTGTTAGTAATGTCCATTCGGGTCCCCCAGAATGAGCATAATCATTGCTTTTACCTTTGTTTATTAACAAATGCGCCTGATATCATCCCCAAATCTTCGTCATTGTATTTGAAGCAATATGACTGAAAGAAAGGTAAAAGCAGATAAGAACGCGATGCCGTCGTGTTAGTTCTGTCCATTCGGGTCCCCCAAAATGAGCACAATTATTGCTTTTATGTTTTTTTATTAACAAATAGGCCTGTTATCATCCCCAAATCTTCGTCATTGTATTTGAAGCAATATGACTGAAAGAAAGGTAAAAGCAGAGAAGAACGCGATGCCGTCGTGTTAGTAATGTCCATTCGGGTCCCCCAGAATGAGCACAATTATTGCTTTTATCTTTTTTTATTAACAAATGCGCCTGTTATCATCCCGAAATCTTCGTCATTGTATTTGAAGCAATATGACTGAAAGAAAGGTAAAAGCAGAGACGAACGCGATGCCGTCGTGTTAGTAATGTCCATTCGGGTCCCCCAGAATGAGCACAATTATTGCTTTTACCTTTGTTTATTAACAAATGCGCTTGGTATCATCCCCAAATCTTCGTCATTGGATTTGAAGCAATATGACTGAAAGAAAGGTAAAAGCAGAGAAAAACTCGACGCCGTCTTGTTAGTAATGTCCATTTGGGTTCCCCAGAATGAGCACAATTATTGCTTTTACCTTTGTTTATTAACAAATGCGCC
Organism: Ophion costatus; assembly: GCA_951751655.1. Classification (NCBI taxonomy): domain Eukaryota; kingdom Metazoa; phylum Arthropoda; class Insecta; order Hymenoptera; family Ichneumonidae; genus Ophion; species Ophion costatus. The sequence continues at coordinate 8,907,810 of OX632361.1, read as the reverse complement.
TGATATCATCCCCAAATCTTCGTCATTGTATTTGAAGCAATATGACTGAAAGAAAGGTAAAAGCAGAGAAGTACGCGATGCCGTCGTGTTGGTAATGTCCATTCGGGTCCCCCAGAATGAGCACAATTATTGCTTTTATCTTTTTTTATTAACAAATGCGCCTGTTATAATCCCCAAATCTTCGTCATTGTATTTGAAGCAATATGACTGAAAGAAAGGTGAAAGCAGAGAAGAACGCGATGCCGTCGTGTTGGTAATGTCCATTCGGGTCTCCCAGAATGAGCACAATTATTGCTTTTACCTTTGTTTATTAACAAATGCGCCTGTTATCATCCCCAAATCTTCGTCATTGGATTTAAAGCCATATGACTGAAAGAAAGGTAAAAGCAGAGAAGAACGCGATGCCGTCGTGTTAGTAATGTCCATTCGGGTCCCCCAGAATGAGCACAATTATTGCTGTTACCTTTCTTTATTAACAAATGCGCCTATTATCATCCCCAAATCTTCGTCATTGTATTTGAAGGAATATGACTGAAAGAAAGGTAAAAGCAGAAAAGAACTCGATGCCGTCGTGTTAGTAATGTCCATTCGGGTCCCCCAGAATGAGCACAATTATTGCTTTTATCTTTTTTATTAACAAATGCGCCTGTAATCGTCCTCAAATCGTCGTCAGTGTATTTGACGCGATACGACAGAAACAAAGGTAAAAGCAGAGAAGAACTCGATGCCGTCGTGCTGGTAATGTCCATTCGGGTCCCCCAGAATGAGCACAATTATTGCTTTTATCTTTTTTTATTAACAAATGCGCCTGTAATCGTCTTCAAATCGTGTTCACTGTATTTGATGCGATATGACAGAAACAAAGGTAAAAGCAGAGAAAAACTCGACGCCGTCATATAAGTAATGTCCATTTAAGTCCCCCAGAATCGATAGAACCATTGCTTTTACCTTTGTTTATTAACAAATGCGCCTGTTATCATCCCCAAATCTTCGTCATTGTATTTGAAGCAATATGACTGAAAGAAAGGCAAAAGCAGAGAAGAACGTGATGCCGTCGTGTTAGTAATGTCCATTCGGGTCCCCCAGAATGAGCACAATTATTGCTTTTATCTTTTTTTATTAACAAATGCGCCTGTTATCATCCCAAAATCTTCGTCATTGTATTTGAAGCAATATGACTGAAAGAAAGGTAAAAGCAGAAAAGAACTCGATGCCGTCGTGTTAGTAATGTCCATTCGGGTCCCCCAGAACGAGCACAATTATTGCTTTTACCTTTGTTTATTAACAAATGCGCCTGATATCATCCCCAAATCTTCGTCATTGTATTTGAAGCAATATGACTGAAAGAAAGGTGAAAGCAGAGAAGAACGCGATGCCCTCGTGTTAGTAATGTCCATTCGGGTCCCCCAAAATGAGCACAATTATTGCTTTTATCTTTTTTTATTAACAAATGCGCCTGTTATCATCCCCAAATGTTCGTCATTGTATTTGAAGCAATATGACTGAAAGAAAGGTAAAAGCAGAGAAGAACGCGATGCCGTCGTGTTAGTAATGTCCATTTGGGTCCCCCAGAATGAGCACAATTATTGCTTTTACCTTTGTTTATTAACAAATGCGCCTGTTATCATCCCCAAATCTTCGTCATTGTATTTGAAGCAATCTGACTGAAAGAAAGGTAAAAGCAGAGAAGAACGCGATGCCGTCGTGTTAGTAATGTCCACTCGGGTCCCCCAGAATGAGCAAAATTATTGCTTTTACCTTTGTTTATTAACAAATGCGCCTGTTATCATCCCCAAATCTTCGTCATTGTATTTGAAGCAATATGACTGAAAGAAAGGTAAAAGCAGAGAAGAACGCGATGCCGTCGTGTTAGTAATGCCCACTCGGGTCCCCCAGAATGAGCACAATTATTGCTTTTATCTTTTTTTATTAACAAATGCGCCTGTTATCATCCCCAAATCTTCGTCATTGTATTTGAAGCAATATGACTGAAAGAAAGGTAAAAGCAGAGAAGAACGCGATGCCGTCGTGTTTGTAATGTCCATTCGGGTCCCCCAGAATCGACAGAACCATTGCGTTCACCTTTGTTTATTAACAAATGCGCCTGTTAACATCGCCAAATCTTCGTCATTGTATTTGAAGCAATATGACTGAAAGAAAGGTAAAAGCAGAGAAGAACGCGATGCCGTCGTGTTAGTATTGTCCTTTCGGCTCCCCCAGAATGAGCACAATTATTGCTTTTATCTTTTTTATTAACAAATGCGCCTGTAATCGTCCTCAAATCGTCGTCAGTGTATTTGACGCGATACGACAGAAACAAAGGTAAAAGCAGAGAAGAACTCGATGCCGTCGTGTTGGTAATGCCCATTCGGGTCCCCCAGAATGAGCACAATTATTGCCTTTATCTTTTTTTATTAACAATTGCGCCTGTAATCGTCTTCAAATCGTGTTCAGTGTATTTGATGCGATATGACAGATACAAAGGTAAAAGCAGAGAAAAACTCGACGCCGTCATATAAGTAATGTCCATTTGGGTCCCCCGAATCGACAGAACCATTGCTTTTACCTTTGTTTATTAACAAATGCGCCTGTTATCATCCCCAAATATTCGTCATTGTATTTGAAGCAGTATGACTGAAAGGAAGGTAAAAGCAGAGAAGAACGCGATGCCGTCGTGTTTGTAATGTCCATTCGGGTCCCCCAGAATCGACAGAACCATTGCGTTTACCTTTGTTTATTAACAAATGCGCCTGTTATCATCGCCGAATCTTCGTCATTGTATTTCAAGCAATATGACTGAAAGAAAGGTAAAAGCAGAGAAAAACTCGACGCCGTCGTGTTAGTAATGTCCATTTGGGTCCCCCAGAATGAGCACAATTATTGCTTTTATCGTTTTTTATTAACAAATGCGCCTGTAATCGTATTCAAATCGTCGTCATTGTATTTGAAGCAATATGACTGGAAGAAAGGTAAAAGCAGAGAAGAACGCGATACCGTCGTGTTGGTAATGTCCATTCGGGTCCCCCAGAATGAGCACAATTATTGCTTTTACCTTTGTTTATTAACAAATGCGCCTGTTTTGATCCCCAAATCTTCGTCATTGTATTTGAAGCAATATGACTGGAAGAAAGGTAAAAGCAGAGAAGAACGCGATGCCGTCGTGTTGGTAATGTCCATTCGGGTCTCCCAGAATGAGCACAATTATTGCTTTTACCTTTGTTTATTAACAAATGCGCCTGTAATCGTCTTCAAATCGTCGTCATTGTATTTGAAGCAATATGACTGGAAGAAAGGTAAAAGCAGAGAAGAACGCGATGCCGTCGTGTTGGTAATGTCCATTCGGGTCCCCCAGAATGAGCACAATTATTGCTTTTACCTTTGTTTATTAACAAATGCGCCTGTTATGATCCCCAAATCTTCGTCATTGTATTTGAAGCAATATGACTGAAAGAAAGGTAAAAGCAGAGAAGAACGCGATGCCGTCGTGTTGGTAATGTCCATTCGGGTCTCCCAGAATGAGCACAATTATTGCTTTTACCTTTGTTTATTAACAAATGCGCCTGTTATCATCCCCAAATCTTCGTCATTGTATTTAAAGCAGTATGACTGAAAGAAAGGTAAAAGCAGAGAAGAACGCGATGCCGTCGTGTTAGTAATGTCCATTCGGGTCCCCCAGAATGAGCACAATTATTGCTGTTACCTTTCTTTATTAACAAATGCGCCTGTTATCATCCCCAAATCTTCGTCATTGTATTTGAAGGAATATGACTGAAAGAAAGGTAAAAGCAGAAAAGAACTCGATGCCGTCATGTTAGTAATGTCCATTCGGGTCCCCCAGAATGAGCACAATTATTGCTTTTATCTTTTTTTATTAACAAATGCGCCTGTAATCGTCTTCAAATCGTGTTCAGTGTATTTGATGCGATATGACAGAAACAAAGGTAAAAGCAGAGAAAAACTCGACGCCGTCATATTAGTAATGTCCATTTAAGTCCCCCGAATCGACAGAACCATTGCTTTTACCTTTGTATATTAACAAATGCGCCTGTTATTATCCCCAAATCTTCGTCATTGTATTTGAAGCAATATGACTGAAAGAACGGCGAAACCAGAGAAGAACGCGATGCCGTCGTGTTAGTAATGCCCATTCGGGTCCCCCAGAATGAGCACAATTATTGCTTTTATCTTTTTTTATTAACAAATGCGCCTGTCATCATCCCAAAATCTTCGTCATTGTATTTGAAGCAATATGACTGAAAGAAAGGTAAAAGCAGAAAAGAACTCGATGCCGTCGTGTTAGTAATGTCCATTCGGGTCCCCAGAACGAGCACAATTATTGCTCTTACCTTTGTTTATTAACAAATGCGCCTGATATCATCCCCAAATCTTCGTCACTGTATTTGAAGCAATATGACTGAAAGAAAGGTAACAGCAGAGAAGAACGCGATGCCGTCGTGTTGGTAATGTCCATTCGGGTCCCCCAGAATGAGCACAATTATTGCTTTTATCTTTTTTTAGTAACAAATGCGCCTGTTATCATCCTCAAATCTTCGTCATTGTATTTGAAGCAATATCACTGAAAGAAAGGTGAAAGCAGAGAAGAACGCGAGGCTGTCGTGTTAGTAATGTCCATTCGGATCCCCCAGAATGAGCACAATTATTGCTTATATCTCTTTTTATTAACAAATGCGCCTGTAATCGTCCTCAAATCGTCGTCAGTGTATTTGACGCGATACGACAGAAACAAAGGTAAAAGCAGAGAAGAACTCGATGCCGTCGTGTTAGTAATGTCCATTCGGGTCCCTCAGAATGAGCACAATTATTGCTTTTATCTTTTTTTATTAACAAATGCACCTGTTATCATCCCAAAATCTTCGTCATTGTATTTGAAGAAATATGACTGAAAGAAAGGTAAAAGCAGAGAAGAACGCGATGCCGTCGTGTTAGTAATGTCCATTCCGGTCCCCCAGAATGAGCGCAATTATTGCTTTCACCTTTGTTTATTAACAAAGGCGCCTGTTATCATCCCCAAATCTTCGTCATTGTATTTGAAGCAATATGACTGAAAGAAAGGTAAAAGCAGAGAAGAACGCGATGCCGTCCTGTTAGTATTGTCCATTCGGGTCCCCCAGAATGAGCACAATTATTGCTTTTATCTTTTTTTATTAACAAATGCGCCTGTTATCATCCCAAAATCTTCGTCATTGTATTTGAAGCAATATGACTGAAAGAAAGGTAAAAGCAGAAAAGAACTCGATGCCGTCGTGTTAGTAATGTCCATTCGGGTCCCCCAGAACGAGCACAATTATTGCTTTTACCTTTGTTTATTAACAAATGCGCCTGATATCATCCCCAAATCTTCGTCATTGTATTTGAAGCCATATGACTGAAAGAAAGGTAAAAGCAGAAAAGAACTCGATGCCGTCGTGTTAGTAATGTCCATTCGGGTCCCCCAGAATGAGCACAATTATTGCTTTTATCTTTTTTATTAACAAATGCGCCTGTAATCGTCCTCAAATCGTCATCAGTGTATTTGACGCGATACGACAGAAACAAAGGTGAAAGCAGAGAAGAACTCGATGCCGTCGTGTTAGTAATGTCCATTCGGGTCCCCCAGAATGAGCACAATTATTGCTTTTATCTTTTTTTATTAACAAATGCGCCTGTTATCATCCCAAAATCTTCGTCATTGTATTTGAAGAAATATGACTAAAAGAAAGGTAAAAGCAGAGAAGAACGCGATGCCGTCGTGTTAGTAATGTCCATTCGGGTCCCCCAGAATGAGCACAATTATTGCTTTTACCTTTGTTTATTAACAAAGGCGCCTGTTATCATCCCCAAATCTTCGTCATTGTATTTGAAGCAATATGACTGAAAGAAAGGTAAAAGCAGAGAAGAACGCGATGCCGTCCTGTTAGTAATGTCCATTCGGCTCCCCCAGAATGAGCACAATTATTGCTTTTATCTTTTTTTATTAACAAATGCGCCTGTTATCATCCCAAAATCTTCGTCATTGTATTTGAAGCAATATGACTGAAAGAAAGGTGAAAGCAAAAAACAACTCGATGCCGTCGTGTTCGTATTGTCCATTCGGGTCCCCCAGAATGAGCACAATTATTGCTTTTATCTTTTTTTATTAACAAATGCGCCTGTAATCGTCTTCAAATCGTGTTCAGTGTATTTGATGCGATATGACAGAAACAAAGGTAAACGCAGAGAAAGACTCGACGCCGTCATATTAGTAATGTCCATTTAAGTCCCCCAGAATCGACAGAACCATTGCTTTTACCTTTGTATATTAACAAATGCGCCTGTTATTATCCCCAACTCTTCGTCATTGTATTTGAAGCAATATGACTGAAAGAACGGCGAAAGCAGAGAAGAACGCGATGCCGTCGTGTTAGTATTGTCCATTCGGGTCCCCCAGAATGAGCACAATTATTGCTTTTATCTTTTTTTATTAACAAATGCGCCTGTTATCATCCCAAAATCTTCGTCATTGTATTTGAAGCAATATGACTGAAAGAAAGGTAAAAGCAGAAAAGCACTCGATGCCGTCGTGTTAGTAATGTCCATTCGGGTCCCCAGAACGAGCACAATTATTGCTTTTACCTTTGTTTATTAACAAATGCGCCTGATATCATCCCCAAATCTTCGTCATTGTATTTGAAGCAATATGACTGAAAGAAAGGTAACAGCAGAGAAGAACGCGATGCCGTCGTGTTGGTAATGTCCATTCGGGTCCCCCAGAATGAGCACAATTATTGCTTTTATCTTTTTTTAGTAACACATGCGCCTGTTATCATCCCCAAATCTTCGTCATTGTATTTGAAGCAATATGACTGAAAGAAAGGTGAAAGCAGAGAAGAACGCGAGGCTGTCGTGTTAGTAATGTCCATTCGGATCCCCCAGAATGAGCACAATTATTGCTTATATCTCTTTTTATTAACAAATGCGCCTGTAATCGTCCTCAAATCGTCGTCAGTGTATTTGACGCGATACGACAGAAACAAAGGTAAAAGCAGAGAAGAACTCGATGCCGTCGTGTTAGTAATGTCCATTCGGGTCCCTCAGAATGAGCACAATTATTGCTTTTATCTTTTTTTATTAACAAATGCGCCTGTTATCATCCCAAAATCTTCGTCATTGTATTTGAAGAAATATGACTGAAAGAAAGGTAAAAGCAGAGAAGAACGCGATGCCGTCGTGTTAGTAATGTCCATTCCGGTCCCCCAGAATGAGCACAATTATTGCTTTTACCTTTGTTTATTAACAAAGGCGCCTGTTATCATCCCCAAATCTTCGTCATTGTATTTGAAGCAATATGACTGAAAGAAAGGTAAAAGCAGAGAAGAACGCGATGCCGTCCTGTTAGTAATGTCCATTCGGGTCCCCAAGAATGAGCACAATTATTGCTTTTATCTTTTTTTATTAACAAATGCGCTTGTTATCATCCCCAAATCTTCGTCATTGTATTTGAAGCAATATGACTGAAAGAAAGGTAAATGCAGAGAAGAACGCGATGCCGTCGTGTTAGTAATGTCCATTCGGGTCCCCCAGAATGAGCACAATTATTGCTTTTATCTTTTATTATTAACAAATGCGCCTGTTATCATCCCAAAATCTTCGTCATTGTATTTGAAGCAATATGACTGAAAGAAAGGTGAAAGCAAAAAAGAACTCGATGCCGTCGTGTTCGTAATGTCCATTCGGGTCCCCCAGAATGAGCACAATTATTGCTTTTACCTTTGTTTATTAACAAACGCGCCTGATATCAAACCCAAATCTTCGTCATTGTATTTGAAGCAATATGAGTGAAAGAAAGGGAAAAGCAGAGAAGAACGCGATGCCCTCGTGTTAGTAATGTCCATTCGGGTCCCCCAAAATGAGCACAATTATTGCTTTTATCTTTTTTTATTAACAAATGCGCCTGTTATCATCCCCAAATCTTCGTCATTGTATTTGAAGCAATATGACTGAAAGAAAGGTAAAAGCAGAGAAGAACGCGATGCCGTCGTGTTAGTAATGTCCATTCGGGTCCCCCAGAATGAGCACAATTATTGCTTTTACCTTTGTTTATTAACAAGTGCGCCTGTTATCATCCCCAAATCTTCGTCATTGTATTTGAAGCAATCTGACTGAAAGAAAGGTAAAAGCAGAGAAGAACGCGATGCCGTCGTGTTAGTAATGTCCACTCGGGTCCCCCAGAATGAGCACAATTATTGCTTTTATCTTTTTTATTAACAAATGCGCCTGTAATCGTCTTCAAATCGTGTTCAGTGTATTTGATGCGATATGACAGAAACAAAGGTAAAAGCAGAGAAAAACTCGACGCCGTCATATTAGTAATGTCCATTTGGGTCCCCCAGAATCGACAGAACCATTGCTTTTACCTTTGTTTATTAACAAATGCGCCTGTTATCATCCCCAAATCTTCGTCATTGTATTTGAAGCATTATGACTGAAAGAAAGGTAAAAGCAGAGAAGAACGCGATGCCGTCGTTTTAGTAATGTCCATTCGGGTCCCCCAGAATGAGCACAATTATTGTTTTTATCTTTTTTTATTAACAAATGCGCCTGTTATCATCGAAAAATCTTCGTCATTGTATTTGAAGCAATATGACTGGAAGAACGGTAAAAGCAGAGAAGAACGCGATGCCGTCGTGTTAGTAATGTCCATTCGGGTCCCCCAGAATGAGCATAATCATTGCTTTTACCTTTGTTTATTAACAAATGCGCCTGATATCATCCCCAAATCTTCGTCATTGTATTTGAAGCAATATGACTGAAAGAAAGGTAAAAGCAGATAAGAACGCGATGCCGTCGTGTTAGTTCTGTCCATTCGGGTCCCCCAAAATGAGCACAATTATTGCTTTTATGTTTTTTTATTAACAAATAGGCCTGTTATCATCCCCAAATCTTCGTCATTGTATTTGAAGCAATATGACTGAAAGAAAGGTAAAAGCAGAGAAGAACGCGATGCCGTCGTGTTAGTAATGTCCATTCGGGTCCCCCAGAATGAGCACAATTATTGCTTTTATCTTTTTTTATTAACAAATGCGCCTGTTATCATCCCGAAATCTTCGTCATTGTATTTGAAGCAATATGACTGAAAGAAAGGTAAAAGCAGAGACGAACGCGATGCCGTCGTGTTAGTAATGTCCATTCGGGTCCCCCAGAATGAGCACAATTATTGCTTTTACCTTTGTTTATTAACAAATGCGCTTGGTATCATCCCCAAATCTTCGTCATTGGATTTGAAGCAATATGACTGAAAGAAAGGTAAAAGCAGAGAAAAACTCGACGCCGTCTTGTTAGTAATGTCCATTTGGGTTCCCTAGAATGAGCACAATTATTGCTTTTACCTTTGTTTATTAACAAATGCGCCTGATATCATCCCCAAATCTTCGTCATTGTATTTGAAGCAATATGACTGAAAGAAAGGGAAAAGCAGAGAAGAACGCGATGCCCTCGTGTTAGTAATGTCCATTCGGGTCCCCCAAAATGAGCACAATTATTGCTTTTATCTTTTTTTATTAACAAATGCGCCTGTTATCATCCCCAAATCTTCGTCATTGTATTTGAAGCAATATGACTGAAAGAAAGGTAAAAGCAGAGAAGAACGCGATGCCGTCGTGTTTGTAATGTCCATTCGGGTCCCCCAGAATCGACAGAACCATTGCGTTCACCTTTGTTTATTAACAAATGCGCCTGTTAACATCGCCAAATCTTCGTCATTGTATTTGAAGCAATATGACTGAAAGAAAGGTAAAAGCAGAGAAGAACGCGATGCCGTCGTGTTAGTATTGTCCTTTCGGCTCCCCCAGAATGAGCACAATTATTGCTTTTATCTTTTTTATTAACAAATGCGCCTGTAATCGTCCTCAAATCATCGTCAGTGTATTTGACGCGATACGACAGAAACAAAGGTAAAAGCAGAGAAGAACTCGATGCCGTCGTGTTGGTAATGCCCATTCGGGTCCCCCAGAATGAGCACAATTATTGCCTTTATCTTTTTTTATTAACAATTGCGCCTGTAATCGTCTTCAAATCGTGTTCAGTGTATTTGATGCGATATGACAGATACAAAGGTAAAAGCAGAGAAAAACTCGACGCCGTCATATAAGTAATGTCCATTTGGGTCCCCCGAATCGACAGAACCATTGCTTTTACCTTTGTTTATTAACAAATGCGCCTGTTATCATCCCCAAATATTCGTCATTGTATTTGAAGCAGTATGACTGAAAGGAAGGTAAAAGCAGAGAAGAACGCGATGCCGTCGTGTTTGTAATGTCCATTCGGGTCCCCCAGAATCGACAGAACCATTGCGTTTACCTTTGTTTATTAACAAATGCGCCTGTTATCATCGCCGAATCTTCGTCATTGTATTTCAAGCAATATGACTGAAAGAAAGGTAAAAGCAGAGAAAAACTCGACGCCGTCGTGTTAGTAATGTCCATTTGGGTCCCCCAGAATGAGCACAATTATTGCTTTTACCTTTGTTTATTAACAAATGCGCCTGATATCATCCCCAAATCTTCGTCATTGTATTTGAAGCAATATGACTGAAAGAAAGGTAAAAGCAGAGAAGTACGCGATGCCGTCGTGTTGGTAATGTCCATTCGGGTCCCCCAGAATGAGCACAATTATTGCTTTTATCTTTTTTTATTAACAAATGCGCCTGTTATAATCCCCAAATCTTCGTCATTGTATTTGAAGCAATATGACTGAAAGAAAGGTGAAAGCAGAGAAGAACGCGATGCCGTCGTGTTGGTAATGTCCATTCGGGTCTCCCAGAATGAGCACAATTATTGCTTTTACCTTTGTTTATTAACAAATGCGCCTGTTATCATCCCCAAATCTTCGTCATTGGATTTAAAGCCATATGACTGAAAGAAAGGTAAAAGCAGAGAAGAACGCGATGCCGTCGTGTTAGTAATGTCCATTCGGGTCCCCCAGAATGAGCACAATTATTGCTGTTACCTTTCTTTATTAACAAATGCGCCTATTATCATCCCCAAATCTTCGTCATTGTATTTGAAGGAATATGACTGAAAGAAAGGTAAAAGCAGAAAAGAACTCGATGCCGTCGTGTTAGTAATGTCCATTCGGGTCCCCAGAACGAGCACAATTATTGCTCTTACCTTTGTTTATTAACAAATGCGCCTGATATCATCCCCAAATCTTCGTCACTGTATTTGAAGCAATATGACTGAAAGAAAGGTAACAGCAGAGAAGAACGCGATGCCGTCGTGTTGGTAATGTCCATTCGGGTCCCCCAGAATGAGCACAATTATTGCTTTTATCTTTTTTTAGTAACAAATGCGCCTGTTATCATCCTCAAATCTTCGTCATTGTATTTGAAGCAATATCACTGAAAGAAAGGTGAAAGCAGAGAAGAACGCGAGGCTGTCGTGTTAGTAATGTCCATTCGGATCCCCCAGAATGAGCACAATTATTGCTTATATCTCTTTTTATTAACAAATGCGCCTGTAATCGTCCTCAAATCGTCGTCAGTGTATTTGACGCGATACGACAGAAACAAAGGTAAAAGCAGAGAAGAACTCGATGCCGTCGTGTTAGTAATGTCCATTCGGGTCCCTCAGAATGAGCACAATTATTGCTTTTATCTTTTTTTATTAACAAATGCACCTGTTATCATCCCAAAATCTTCGTCATTGTATTTGAAGAAATATGACTGAAAGAAAGGTAAAAGCAGAGAAGAACGCGATGCCGTCGTGTTAGTAATGTCCATTCCGGTCCCCCAGAATGAGCGCAATTATTGCTTTCACCTTTGTTTATTAACAAAGGCGCCTGTTATCATCCCCAAATCTTCGTCATTGTATTTGAAGCAATATGACTGAAAGAAAGGTAAAAGCAGAGAAGAACGCGATGCCGTCCTGTTAGTATTGTCCATTCGGGTCCCCCAGAATGAGCACAATTATTGCTTTTATCTTTTTTTATTAACAAATGCGCCTGTTATCATCCCAAAATCTTCGTCATTGTATTTGAAGCAATATGACTGAAAGAAAGGTAAAAGCAGAAAAGAACTCGATGCCGTCGTGTTAGTAATGTCCATTCGGGTCCCCCAGAACGAGCACAATTATTGCTTTTACCTTTGTTTATTAACAAATGCGCCTGATATCATCCCCAAATCTTCGTCAATGTATTTGAAGCCATATGACTGAAAGAAAGGTAAAAGCAGAAAAGAACTCGATGCCGTCGTGTTAGTAATGTCCATTCGGGTCCCCCAGAATGAGCACAATTATTGCTTTTATCTTTTTTATTAACAAATGCGCCTGTAATCGTCCTCAAATCGTCATCAGTGTATTTGACGCGATACGACAGAAACAAAGGTGAAAGCAGAGAAGAACTCGATGCCGTCGTGTTAGTAATGTCCATTCGGGTCCCCCAGAATGAGCACAATTATTGCTTTTATCTTTTTTTATTAACAAATGCGCCTGTTATCATCCCAAAATCTTCGTCATTGTATTTGAAGAAATATGACTAAAAGAAAGGTAAAAGCAGAGAAGAACGCGATGCCGTCGTGTTAGTAATGTCCATTCGGGTCCCCCAGAATGAGCACAATTATTGCTTTTACCTTTGTTTATTAACAAAGGCGCCTGTTATCATCCCCAAATCTTCGTCATTGTATTTGAAGCAATATGACTGAAAGAAAGGTAAAAGCAGAGAAGAACGCGATGCCGTCCTGTTAGTAATGTCCATTCGGCTCCCCCAGAATGAGCACAATTATTGCTTTTATCTTTTTTTATTAACAAATGCGCCTGTTATCATCCCAAAATCTTCGTCATTGTATTTGAAGCAATATGACTGAAAGAAAGGTGAAAGCAAAAAACAACTCGATGCCGTCGTGTTCGTAATGTCCATTCGGGTCCCCCAGAATGAGCACAATTATTGCTTTTATCTTTTTTTATTAACAAATGCGCCTGTAATCGTCTTCAAATCGTGTTCAGTGTATTTGATGCGATATGACAGAAACAAAGGTAAACGCAGAGAAAGACTCGACGCCGTCATATTAGTAATGTCCATTTAAGTCCCCCAGAATCGACAGAACCATTGCTTTTACCTTTGTATATTAACAAATGCGCCTGTTATTATCCCCAACTCTTCGTCATTGTATTTGAAGCAATATGACTGAAAGAACGGCGAAAGCAGAGAAGAACGCGATGCCGTCGTGTTAGTAATGTCCATTCGGGTCCCCAGAACGAGCACAATTATTGCTTTTACCTTTGTTTATTAACAAATGCGCCTGATATCATCCCCAAATCTTCGTCATTGTATTTGAAGCAATATGACTGAAAGAAAGGTAACAGCAGAGAAGAACGCGATGCCATCGTGTTGGTAATGTCCATTCGGGTCCCCCAGAATGAGCACAATTATTGCTTTTATCTTTTTTTAGTAACAAATGCGCCTGTTATCATCCTCAAATCTTCGTCATTGTATTTGAAGCAATATGACTGAAAGAAAGGTGAAAGCAGAGAAGAACGCGAGGCTGTCGTGTTAGTAATGTCCATTCGGATCCCCCAGAATGAGCACAATTATTGCTTATATCTCTTTTTATTAACAAATGCGCCTGTAATCGTCCTCAAATCGTCGTCAGTGTATTTGACGCGATACGACAGAAACAAAGGTAAAAGCAGAGAAGAACTCGATGCCGTCGTGTTAGTAATGTCCATTCGGGTCCCTCAGAATGAGCACAATTATTGCTTTTATCTTTTTTTATTAACAAATGCGCCTGTTATCATCCCAAAATCTTCGTCATTGTATTTGAAGAAATATGACTGAAAGAAAGGTAAAAGCAGAGAAGAACGCGATGCCGTCGTGTTAGTAATGTCCATTCCGGTCCCCCAGAATGAGCACAATTATTGCTTTTACCTTTGTTTATTAACAAAGGCGCCTGTTATCATCCCCAAATCTTCGTCATTGTATTTGAAGCAATATGACTGAAAGAAAGGTAAAAGCAGAGAAGAACGCGATGCCGTCCTGTTAGTAATGTCCATTCGGGTCCCCAAGAATGAGCACAATTATTGCTTTTATCTTTTTTTATTAACAAATGCGCTTGATATCATCCCCAAATCTTCGTCATTGTATTTGAAGCAATATGACTGAAAGAAAGGTAAATGCAGAGAAGAACGCGATGCCGTCGTGTTAGTAATGTCCATTCGGGTCCCCCAGAATGAGCACAATTATTGCTTTTATCTTTTATTATTAACAAATGCGCCTGTTATCATCCCAAAATCTTCGTCATTGTATTTGAAGCAATATGACTGAAAGAAAGGTGAAAGCAAAAAAGAACTCGATGCCGTCGTGTTCGTAATGTCCATTCGGGTCCCCCAGAATGAGCACAATTATTGCTTTTACCTTTGTTTATTAACAAACGCGCCTGATATCAAACCCAAATCTTCGTCATTGTATTTGAAGCAATATGACTGAAAGAAAGGGAAAAGCAGAGAAGAACGCGATGCCCTCGTGTTAGTAATGTCCATTCGGGTCCCCCAAAATGAGCACAATTATTGCTTTTATCTTTTTTTATTAACAAATGCGCCTGTTATCATCCCCAAATCTTCGTCATTGTATTTGAAGCAATATGACTGAAAGAAAGGTAAAAGCAGAGAAGAACGCGATGCCGTCGTGTTAGTAATGTCCATTCGGGTCCCCCAGAATGAGCACAATTATTGCTTTTACCTTTGTTTATTAACAAGTGCGCCTGTTATCATCCCCAAATCTTCGTCATTGTATTTGAAGCAATCTGACTGAAAGAAAGGTAAAAGCAGAGAAGAACGCGATGCCGTCGTGTTAGTAATGTCCACTCGGGTCCCCCAGAATGAGCACAATTATTGCTTTTATCTTTTTTATTAACAAATGCGCCTGTAATCGTCTTCAAATCGTGTTCAGTGTATTTGATGCGATATGACAGAAACAAAGGTAAAAGCAGAGAAAAACTCGACGCCGTCATATTAGTAATGTCCATTTGGGTCCCCCAGAATCGACAGAACCATTGCTTTTACCTTTGTTTATTAACAAATGCGCCTGTTATCATCCCCAAATCTTCGTCATTGTATTTGAAGCATTATGACTGAAAGAAAGGTAAAAGCAGAGAAGAACGCGATGCCGTCGTGTTAGTAATGTCCATTCGGGTCCCCCAGAATGAGCATAATCATTGCTTTTACCTTTGTTTATTAACAAATGCGCCTGATATCATCCCCAAATCTTCGTCATTGTATTTGAAGCAATATGACTGAAAGAAAGGTAAAAGCAGATAAGAACGCGATGCCGTCGTGTTAGTTCTGTCCATTCGGGTCCCCCAAAATGAGCACAATTATTGCTTTTATGTTTTTTTATTAACAAATAGGCCTGTTATCATCCCCAAATCTTCGTCATTGTATTTGAAGCAATATGACTGAAAGAAAGGTAAAAGCAGAGAAGAACGCGATGCCGTCGTGTTAGTAATGTCCATTCGGGTCCCCCAGAATGAGCACAATTATTGCTTTTATCTTTTTTTATTAACAAATGCGCCTGTTATCATCCCGAAATCTTCGTCATTGTATTTGAAGCAATATGACTGAAAGAAAGGTAAAAGCAGAGACGAACGCGATGCCGTCGTGTTAGTAATGTCCATTCGGGTCCCCCAGAATGAGCACAATTATTGCTTTTACCTTTGTTTATTAACAAATGCGCTTGGTATCATCCCCAAATCTTCGTCATTGGATTTGAAGCAATATGACTGAAAGAAAGGTAAAAGCAGAGAAAAACTCGACGCCGTCTTGTTAGTAATGTCCATGTGGGTTCCCCAGAATGAGCACAATTATTGCTTTTACCTTTGTTTATTAACAAATGCGCCTGATATCATCCCCAAATCTTCGTCATTGTATTTGAAGCAATATGACTGAAAGAAAGGTAAAAGCAGAGAAGTACGCGATGCCGTCGTGTTGGTAATGTCCATTCGGGTCCCCCAGAATGAGCACAATTATTGCTTTTATCTTTTTTTATTAACAAATGCGCCTGTTATAATCCCCAAATCTTCGTCATTGTATTTGAAGCAATATGACTGAAAGAAAGGTGAAAGCAGAGAAGAACGCGATGCCGTCGTGTTGGTAATGTCCATTCGGGTCTCCCAGAATGAGCACAATTATTGCTTTTACCTTTGTTTATTAACAAATGCGCCTGTTATCATCCCCAAATCTTCGTCATTGGATTTAAAGCCATATGACTGAAAGAAAGGTAAAAGCAGAGAAGAACGCGATGCCGTCGTGTTAGTAATGTCCATTCGGGTCCCCCAGAATGAGCACAATTATTGCTGTTACCTTTCTTTATTAACAAATGCGCCTATTATCATCCCCAAATCTTCGTCATTGTATTTGAAGGAATATGACTGAAAGAAAGGTAAAAGCAGAAAAGAACTCGATGCCGTCGTGTTAGTAATGTCCATTCGGGTCCCCCAGAATGAGCACAATTATTGCTTTTATCTTTTTTATTAACAAATGCGCCTGTAATCGTCCTCAAATCGTCGTCAGTGTATTTGACGCGATACGACAGAAACAAAGGTAAAAGCAGAGAAGAACTCGATGCCGTCGTGCTGGTAATGTCCATTCGGGTCCCCCAGAATGAGCACAATTATTGCTTTTATCTTTTTTTATTAACAAATGCGCCTGTAATCGTCTTCAAATCGTGTTCACTGTATTTGATGCGATATGACAAAAACAAAGGTAAAAGCAGAGAAAAACTCGACGCCGTCATATAAGTAATGTCCATTTAAGTCCCCCAGAATCGATAGAACCATTGCTTTTACCTTTGTTTATTAACAAATGCGCCTGTTATCATCCCCAAATCTTCGTCATTGTATTTGAAGCAATATGACTGAAAGAAAGGCAAAAGCAGAGAAGAACGTGATGCCGTCGTGTTAGTAATGTCCATTCGGGTCCCCCAGAATGAGCACAATTATTGCTTTTATCTTTTTTTATTAACAAATGCGCCTGTTATCATCCCAAAATCTTCGTCATTGTATTTGAAGCAATATGACTGAAAGAAAGGTAAAAGCAGAAAAGAACTCGATGCCGTCGTGTTAGTAATGTCCATTCGGGTCCCCCAGAACGAGCACAATTATTGCTTTTACCTTTGTTTATTAACAAATGCGCCTGATATCATCCCCAAATCTTCGTCATTGTATTTGAAGCAATATGACTGAAAGAAAGGTGAAAGCAGAGAAGAACGCGATGCCCTCGTGTTAGTAATGTCCATTCGGGTCCCCCAAAATGAGCACAATTATTGCTTTTATCTTTTTTTATTAACAAATGCGCCTGTTATCATCCCCAAATGTTCGTCATTGTATTTGAAGCAATATGACTGAAAGAAAGGTAAAAGCAGAGAAGAACGCGATGCCGTCGTGTTAGTAATGTCCATTTGGGTCCCCCAGAATGAGCACAATTATTGCTTTTACCTTTGTTTACTAACAAATGCGCCTGTTATCATCCCCAAATCTTCGTCATTGTATTTGAAGCAATCTGACTGAAAGAAAGGTAAAAGCAGAGAAGAACGCGATGCCGTCGTGTTAGTAATGTCCACTCGGGTCCCCCAGAATGAGCAAAATTATTGCTTTTACCTTTGTTTATTAACAAATGCGCCTGTTATCATCCCCAAATCTTCGTCATTGTATTTGAAGCAATATGACTGAAAGAAAGGTAAAAGCAGAGAAGAACGCGATGCCGTCGTGTTAGTAATGCCCACTCGGGTCCCCCAGAATGAGCACAATTATTGCTTTTATCTTTTTTTATTAACAAATGCGCCTGTTATCATCCCCAAATCTTCGTCATTGTATTTGAAGCAATATGACTGAAAGAAAGGTAAAAGCAGAGAAGAACGCGATGCCGTCGTGTTTGTAATGTCCATTCGGGTCCCCCAGAATCGACAGAACCATTGCGTTCACCTTTGTTTATTAACAAATGCGCCTGTTAACATCGCCAAATCTTCGTCATTGTATTTGAAGCAATATGACTGAAAGAAAGGTAAAAGCAGAGAAGAACGCGATGCCGTCGTGTTAGTAATGTCCATTCGGGTCCCCCAGAATGAGCACAATTATTGCTTTTACCTTTGTTTATTAACAAGTGCGCCTGTTATCATCCCCAAATCTTCGTCATTGTATTTGAAGCAATCTGACTGAAAGAAAGGTAAAAGCAGAGAAGAACGCGATGCCGTCGTGTTAGTAATGTCCACTCGGGTCCCCCAGAATGAGCACAATTATTGCTTTTATCTTTTTTATTAACAAATGCGCCTGTAATCGTCTTCAAATCGTGTTCAGTGTATTTGATGCGATATGACAGAAACAAAGGTAAAAGCAGAGAAAAACTCGACGCCGTCATATTAGTAATGTCCATTTGGGTCCCCCAGAATCGACAGAACCATTGCTTTTACCTTTGTTTATTAACAAATGCGCCTGTTATCATCCCCAAATCTTCGTCATTGTATTTGAAGCATTATGACTGAAAGAAAGGTAAAAGCAGAGAAGAACGCGATGCCGTCGTTTTAGTAATGTCCATTCGGGTCCCCCAGAATGAGCACAATTATTGTTTTTATCTTTTTTTATTAACAAATGCGCCTGTTATCATCGAAAAATCTTCGTCATTGTATTTGAAGCAATATGACTGGAAGAACGGTAAAAGCAGAGAAGAACGCGATGCCGTCGTGTTAGTAATGTCCATTCGGGTCCCCCAGAATGAGCATAATCATTGCTTTTACCTTTGTTTATTAACAAATGCGCCTGATATCATCCCCAAATCTTCGTCATTGTATTTGAAGCAATATGACTGAAAGAAAGGTAAAAGCAGATAAGAACGCGATGCCGTCGTGTTAGTTCTGTCCATTCGGGTCCCCCAAAATGAGCACAATTATTGCTTTTATGTTTTTTTATTAACAAATAGGCCTGTTATCATCCCCAAATCTTCGTCATTGTATTTGAAGCAATATGACTGAAAGAAAGGTAAAAGCAGAGAAGAACGCGATGCCGTCGTGTTAGTAATGTCCATTCGGGTCCCCCAGAATGAGCACAATTATTGCTTTTATCTTTTTTTATTAACAAATGCGCCTGTTATCATCCCGAAATCTTCGTCATTGTATTTGAAGCAATATGACTGAAAGAAAGGTAAAAGCAGAGACGAACGCGATGCCGTCGTGTTAGTAATGTCCATTCGGGTCCCCCAGAATGAGCACAATTATTGCTTTTACCTTTGTTTATTAACAAATGCGCTTGGTATCATCCCCAAATCTTCGTCATTGGATTTGAAGCAATATGACTGAAAGAAAGGTAAAAGCAGAGAAAAACTCGACGCCGTCTTGTTAGTAATGTCCATTTGGGTTCCCCAGAATGAGCACAATTATTGCTTTTACCTTTGTTTATTAACAAATGCGCCTGATATCATCCCCAAATCTTCGTCATTGTATTTGAAGCAATATGACTGAAAGAAAGGGAAAAGCAGAGAAGAACGCGATGCCCTCGTGTTAGTAATGTCCATTCGGGTCCCCCAAAATGAGCACAATTATTGCTTTTATCTTTTTTTATTAACAAATGCGCCTGTTATCATCCCCAAATCTTCGTCATTGTATTTGAAGCAATATGACTGAAAGAAAGGTAAAAGCAGAGAAGAACGCGATGCCGTCGTGTTTGTAATGTCCATTCGGGTCCCCCAGAATCGACAGAACCATTGCGTTCACCTTTGTTTATTAACAAATGCGCCTGTTAACATCGCCAAATCTTCGTCATTGTATTTGAAGCAATATGACTGAAAGAAAGGTAAAAGCAGAGAAGAACGCGATGCCGTCGTGTTAGTATTGTCCTTTCGGCTCCCCCAGAATGAGCACAATTATTGCTTTTATCTTTTTTATTAACAAATGCGCCTGTAATCGTCCTCAAATCATCGTCAGTGTATTTGACGCGATACGACAGAAACAAAGGTAAAAGCAGAGAAGAACTCGATGCCGTCGTGTTGGTAATGCCCATTCGGGTCCCCCAGAATGAGCACAATTATTGCCTTTATCTTTTTTTATTAACAATTGCGCCTGTAATCGTCTTCAAATCGTGTTCAGTGTATTTGATGCGATATGACAGATACAAAGGTAAAAGCAGAGAAAAACTCGACGCCGTCATATAAGTAATGTCCATTTGGGTCCCCCGAATCGACAGAACCATTGCTTTTACCTTTGTTTATTAACAAATGCGCCTGTTATCATCCCCAAATATTCGTCATTGTATTTGAAGCAGTATGACTGAAAGGAAGGTAAAAGCAGAGAAGAACGCGATGCCGTCGTGTTTGTAATGTCCATTCGGGTCCCCCAGAATCGACAGAACCATTGCGTTTACCTTTGTTTATTAACAAATGCGCCTGTTATCATCGCCGAATCTTCGTCATTGTATTTCAAGCAATATGACTGAAAGAAAGGTAAAAGCAGAGAAAAACTCGACGCCGTCGTGTTAGTAATGTCCATTTGGGTCCCCCAGAATGAGCACAATTATTGCTTTTACCTTTGTTTATTAACAAATGCGCCTGATATCATCCCCAAATCTTCGTCATTGTATTTGAAGCAATATGACTGAAAGAAAGGTAAAAGCAGAGAAGTACGCGATGCCGTCGTGTTGGTAATGTCCATTCGGGTCCCCCAGAATGAGCACAATTATTGCTTTTATCTTTTTTTATTAACAAATGCGCCTGTTATAATCCCCAAATCTTCGTCATTGTATTTGAAGCAATATGACTGAAAGAAAGGTGAAAGCAGAGAAGAACGCGATGCCGTCGTGTTGGTAATGTCCATTCGGGTCTCCCAGAATGAGCACAATTATTGCTTTTACCTTTGTTTATTAACAAATGCGCCTGTTATCATCCCCAAATCTTCGTCATTGGATTTAAAGCCATATGACTGAAAGAAAGGTAAAAGCAGAGAAGAACGCGATGCCGTCGTGTTAGTAATGTCCATTCGGGTCCCCCAGAATGAGCACAATTATTGCTGTTACCTTTCTTTATTAACAAATGCGCCTATTATCATCCCCAAATCTTCGTCATTGTATTTGAAGGAATATGACTGAAAGAAAGGTAAAAGCAGAAAAGAACTCGATGCCGTCGTGTTAGTAATGTCCATTCGGGTCCCCAGAACGAGCACAATTATTGCTCTTACCTTTGTTTATTAACAAATGCGCCTGATATCATCCCCAAATCTTCGTCACTGTATTTGAAGCAATATGACTGAAAGAAAGGTAACAGCAGAGAAGAACGCGATGCCGTCGTGTTGGTAATGTCCATTCGGGTCCCCCAGAATGAGCACAATTATTGCTTTTATCTTTTTTTAGTAACAAATGCGCCTGTTATCATCCTCAAATCTTCGTCATTGTATTTGAAGCAATATCACTGAAAGAAAGGTGAAAGCAGAGAAGAACGCGAGGCTGTCGTGTTAGTAATGTCCATTCGGATCCCCCAGAATGAGCACAATTATTGCTTATATCTCTTTTTATTAACAAATGCGCCTGTAATCGTCCTCAAATCGTCGTCAGTGTATTTGACGCGATACGACAGAAACAAAGGTAAAAGCAGAGAAGAACTCGATGCCGTCGTGTTAGTAATGTCCATTCGGGTCCCTCAGAATGAGCACAATTATTGCTTTTATCTTTTTTTATTAACAAATGCACCTGTTATCATCCCAAAATCTTCGTCATTGTATTTGAAGAAATATGACTGAAAGAAAGGTAAAAGCAGAGAAGAACGCGATGCCGTCGTGTTAGTAATGTCCATTCCGGTCCCCCAGAATGAGCGCAATTATTGCTTTCACCTTTGTTTATTAACAAAGGCGCCTGTTATCATCCCCAAATCTTCGTCATTGTATTTGAAGCAATATGACTGAAAGAAAGGTAAAAGCAGAGAAGAACGCGATGCCGTCCTGTTAGTATTGTCCATTCGGGTCCCCCAGAATGAGCACAATTATTGCTTTTATCTTTTTTTATTAACAAATGCGCCTGTTATCATCCCAAAATCTTCGTCATTGTATTTGAAGCAATATGACTGAAAGAAAGGTAAAAGCAGAAAAGAACTCGATGCCGTCGTGTTAGTAATGTCCATTCGGGTCCCCCAGAACGAGCACAATTATTGCTTTTACCTTTGTTTATTAACAAATGCGCCTGATATCATCCCCAAATCTTCGTCATTGTATTTGAAGCCATATGACTGAAAGAAAGGTAAAAGCAGAAAAGAACTCGATGCCGTCGTGTTAGTAATGTCCATTCGGGTCCCCCAGAATGAGCACAATTATTGCTTTTATCTTTTTTATTAACAAATGCGCCTGTAATCGTCCTCAAATCGTCATCAGTGTATTTGACGCGATACGACAGAAACAAAGGTGAAAGCAGAGAAGAACTCGATGCCGTCGTGTTAGTAATGTCCATTCGGGTCCCCCAGAATGAGCACAATTATTGCTTTTATCTTTTTTTATTAACAAATGCGCCTGTTATCATCCCAAAATCTTCGTCATTGTATTTGAAGAAATATGACTAAAAGAAAGGTAAAAGCAGAGAAGAACGCGATGCCGTCGTGTTAGTAATGTCCATTCGGGTCCCCCAGAATGAGCACAATTATTGCTTTTACCTTTGTTTATTAACAAAGGCGCCTGTTATCATCCCCAAATCTTCGTCATTGTATTTGAAGCAATATGACTGAAAGAAAGGTAAAAGCAGAGAAGAACGCGATGCCGTCCTGTTAGTAATGTCCATTCGGCTCCCCCAGAATGAGCACAATTATTGCTTTTATCTTTTTTTATTAACAAATGCGCCTGTTATCATCCCAAAATCTTCGTCATTGTATTTGAAGCAATATGACTGAAAGAAAGGTGAAAGCAAAAAACAACTCGATGCCGTCGTGTTCGTAATGTCCATTCGGGTCCCCCAGAATGAGCACAATTATTGCTTTTATCTTTTTTTATTAACAAATGCGCCTGTAATCGTCTTCAAATCGTGTTCAGTGTATTTGATGCGATATGACAGAAACAAAGGTAAACGCAGAGAAAGACTCGACGCCGTCATATTAGTAATGTCCATTTAAGTCCCCCAGAATCGACAGAACCATTGCTTTTACCTTTGTATATTAACAAATGCGCCTGTTATTATCCCCAACTCTTCGTCATTGTATTTGAAGCAATATGACTGAAAGAACGGCGAAAGCAGAGAAGAACGCGATGCCGTCGTGTTAGTAATGTCCATTCGGGTCCCCAGAACGAGCACAATTATTGCTTTTACCTTTGTTTATTAACAAATGCGCCTGATATCATCCCCAAATCTTCGTCATTGTATTTGAAGCAATATGACTGAAAGAAAGGTAACAGCAGAGAAGAACGCGATGCCATCGTGTTGGTAATGTCCATTCGGGTCCCCCAGAATGAGCACAATTATTGCTTTTATCTTTTTTTAGTAACAAATGCGCCTGTTATCATCCTCAAATCTTCGTCATTGTATTTGAAGCAATATGACTGAAAGAAAGGTGAAAGCAGAGAAGAACGCGAGGCTGTCGTGTTAGTAATGTCCATTCGGATCCCCCAGAATGAGCACAATTATTGCTTATATCTCTTTTTATTAACAAATGCGCCTGTAATCGTCCTCAAATCGTCGTCAGTGTATTTGACGCGATACGACAGAAACAAAGGTAAAAGCAGAGAAGAACTCGATGCCGTCGTGTTAGTAATGTCCATTCGGGTCCCTCAGAATGAGCACAATTATTGCTTTTATCTTTTTTTATTAACAAATGCGCCTGTTATCATCCCAAAATCTTCGTCATTGTATTTGAAGAAATATGACTGAAAGAAAGGTAAAAGCAGAGAAGAACGCGATGCCGTCGTGTTAGTAATGTCCATTCCGGTCCCCCAGAATGAGCACAATTATTGCTTTTACCTTTGTTTATTAACAAAGGCGCCTGTTATCATCCCCAAATCTTCGTCATTGTATTTGAAGCAATATGACTGAAAGAAAGGTAAAAGCAGAGAAGAACGCGATGCCGTCCTGTTAGTAATGTCCATTCGGGTCCCCAAGAATGAGCACAATTATTGCTTTTATCTTTTTTTATTAACAAATGCGCTTGTTATCATCCCCAAATCTTCGTCATTGTATTTGAAGCAATATGACTGAAAGAAAGGTAAATGCAGAGAAGAACGCGATGCCGTCGTGTTAGTAATGTCCATTCGGGTCCCCCAGAATGAGCACAATTATTGCTTTTATCTTTTATTATTAACAAATGCGCCTGTTATCATCCCAAAATCTTCGTCATTGTATTTGAAGCAATATGACTGAAAGAAAGGTGAAAGCAAAAAAGAACTCGATGCCGTCGTGTTCGTAATGTCCATTCGGGTCCCCCAGAATGAGCACAATTATTGCTTTTACCTTTGTTTATTAACAAACGCGCCTGATATCAAACCCAAATCTTCGTCATTGTATTTGAAGCAATATGACTGAAAGAAAGGGAAAAGCAGAGAAGAACGCGATGCCCTCGTGTTAGTAATGTCCATTCGGGTCCCCCAAAATGAGCACAATTATTGCTTTTATCTTTTTTTATTAACAAATGCGCCTGTTATCATCCCCAAATCTTCGTCATTGTATTTGAAGCAATATGACTGAAAGAAAGGTAAAAGCAGAGAAGAACGCGATGCCGTCGTGTTAGTAATGTCCATTCGGGTCCCCCAGAATGAGCACAATTATTGCTTTTACCTTTGTTTATTAACAAGTGCGCCTGTTATCATCCCCAAATCTTCGTCATTGTATTTGAAGCAATCTGACTGAAAGAAAGGTAAAAGCAGAGAAGAACGCGATGCCGTCGTGTTAGTAATGTCCACTCGGGTCCCCCAGAATGAGCACAATTATTGCTTTTATCTTTTTTATTAACAAATGCGCCTGTAATCGTCTTCAAATCGTGTTCAGTGTATTTGATGCGATATGACAGAAACAAAGGTAAAAGCAGAGAAAAACTCGACGCCGTCATATTAGTAATGTCCATTTGGGTCCCCCAGAATCGACAGAACCATTGCTTTTACCTTTGTTTATTAACAAATGCGCCTGTTATCATCCCCAAATCTTCGTCATTGTATTTGAAGCATTATGACTGAAAGAAAGGTAAAAGCAGAGAAGAACGCGATGCCGTCGTGTTAGTAATGTCCATTCGGGTCCCCCAGAATGAGCATAATCATTGCTTTTACCTTTGTTTATTAACAAATGCGCCTGATATCATCCCCAAATCTTCGTCATTGTATTTGAAGCAATATGACTGAAAGAAAGGTAAAAGCAGATAAGAACGCGATGCCGTCGTGTTAGTTCTGTCCATTCGGGTCCCCCAAAATGAGCACAATTATTGCTTTTATGTTTTTTTATTAACAAATAGGCCTGTTATCATCCCCAAATCTTCGTCATTGTATTTGAAGCAATATGACTGAAAGAAAGGTAAAAGCAGAGAAGAACGCGATGCCGTCGTGTTAGTAATGTCCATTCGGGTCCCCCAGAATGAGCACAATTATTGCTTTTATCTTTTTTTATTAACAAATGCGCCTGTTATCATCCCGAAATCTTCGTCATTGTATTTGAAGCAATATGACTGAAAGAAAGGTAAAAGCAGAGACGAACGCGATGCCGTCGTGTTAGTAATGTCCATTCGGGTCCCCCAGAATGAGCACAATTATTGCTTTTACCTTTGTTTATTAACAAATGCGCTTGGTATCATCCCCAAATCTTCGTCATTGGATTTGAAGCAATATGACTGAAAGAAAGGTAAAAGCAGAGAAAAACTCGACGCCGTCTTGTTAGTAATGTCCATTTGGGTTCCCCAGAATGAGCACAATTATTGCTTTTACCTTTGTTTATTAACAAATGCGCCTGATATCATCCCCAAATCTTCGTCATTGTATTTGAAGCAATATGACTGAAAGAAAGGTAAAAGCAGAGAAGTACGCGATGCCGTCGTGTTGGTAATGTCCATTCGGGTCCCCCAGAATGAGCACAATTATTGCTTTTATCTTTTTTTATTAACAAATGCGCCTGTTATAATCCCCAAATCTTCGTCATTGTATTTGAAGCAATATGACTGAAAGAAAGGTGAAAGCAGAGAAGAACGCGATGCCGTCGTGTTGGTAATGTCCATTCGGGTCTCCCAGAATGAGCACAATTATTGCTTTTACCTTTGTTTATTAACAAATGCGCCTGTTATCATCCCCAAATCTTCGTCATTGGATTTAAAGCCATATGACTGAAAGAAAGGTAAAAGCAGAGAAGAACGCGATGCCGTCGTGTTAGTAATGTCCATTCGGGTCCCCCAGAATGAGCACAATTATTGCTGTTACCTTTCTTTATTAACAAATGCGCCTATTATCATCCCCAAATCTTCGTCATTGTATTTGAAGGAATATGACTGAAAGAAAGGTAAAAGCAGAAAAGAACTCGATGCCGTCGTGTTAGTAATGTCCATTCGGGTCCCCCAGAATGAGCACAATTATTGCTTTTATCTTTTTTATTAACAAATGCGCCTGTAATCGTCCTCAAATCGTCGTCAGTGTATTTGACGCGATACGACAGAAACAAAGGTAAAAGCAGAGAAGAACTCGATGCCGTCGTGCTGGTAATGTCCATTCGGGTCCCCCAGAATGAGCACAATTATTGCTTTTATCTTTTTTTATTAACAAATGCGCCTGTAATCGTCTTCAAATCGTGTTCACTGTATTTGATGCGATATGACAGAAACAAAGGTAAAAGCAGAGAAAAACTCGACGCCGTCATATAAGTAATGTCCATTTAAGTCCCCCAGAATCGATAGAACCATTGCTTTTACCTTTGTTTATTAACAAATGCGCCTGTTATCATCCCCAAATCTTCGTCATTGTATTTGAAGCAATATGACTGAAAGAAAGGCAAAAGCAGAGAAGAACGTGATGCCGTCGTGTTAGTAATGTCCATTCGGGTCCCCCAGAATGAGCACAATTATTGCTTTTATCTTTTTTTATTAACAAATGCGCCTGTTATCATCCCAAAATCTTCGTCATTGTATTTGAAGCAATATGACTGAAAGAAAGGTAAAAGCAGAAAAGAACTCGATGCCGTCGTGTTAGTAATGTCCATTCGGGTCCCCCAGAACGAGCACAATTATTGCTTTTACCTTTGTTTATTAACAAATGCGCCTGATATCATCCCCAAATCTTCGTCATTGTATTTGAAGCAATATGACTGAAAGAAAGGTGAAAGCAGAGAAGAACGCGATGCCCTCGTGTTAGTAATGTCCATTCGGGTCCCCCAAAATGAGCACAATTATTGCTTTTATCTTTTTTTATTAACAAATGCGCCTGTTATCATCCCCAAATGTTCGTCATTGTATTTGAAGCAATATGACTGAAAGAAAGGTAAAAGCAGAGAAGAACGCGATGCCGTCGTGTTAGTAATGTCCATTTGGGTCCCCCAGAATGAGCACAATTATTGCTTTTACCTTTGTTTATTAACAAATGCGCCTGTTATCATCCCCAAATCTTCGTCATTGTATTTGAAGCAATCTGACTGAAAGAAAGGTAAAAGCAGAGAAGAACGCGATGCCGTCGTGTTAGTAATGTCCACTCGGGTCCCCCAGAATGAGCAAAATTATTGCTTTTACCTTTGTTTATTAACAAATGCGCCTGTTATCATCCCCAAATCTTCGTCATTGTATTTGAAGCAATATGACTGAAAGAAAGGTAAAAGCAGAGAAGAACGCGATGCCGTCGTGTTAGTAATGCCCACTCGGGTCCCCCAGAATGAGCACAATTATTGCTTTTATCTTTTTTTATTAACAAATGCGCCTGTTATCATCCCCAAATCTTCGTCATTGTATTTGAAGCAATATGACTGAAAGAAAGGTAAAAGCAGAGAAGAACGCGATGCCGTCGTGTTTGTAATGTCCATTCGGGTCCCCCAGAATCGACAGAACCATTGCGTTCACCTTTGTTTATTAACAAATGCGCCTGTTAACATCGCCAAATCTTCGTCATTGTATTTGAAGCAATATGACTGAAAGAAAGGTAAAAGCAGAGAAGAACGCGATGCCGTCGTGTTAGTATTGTCCTTTCGGCTCCCCCAGAATGAGCACAATTATTGCTTTTATCTTTTTTATTAACAAATGCGCCTGTAATCGTCCTCAAATCGTCGTCAGTGTATTTGACGCGATACGACAGAAACAAAGGTAAAAGCAGAGAAGAACTCGATGCCGTCGTGTTGGTAATGCCCATTCGGGTCCCCCAGAATGAGCACAATTATTGCCTTTATCTTTTTTTATTAACAATTGCGCCTGTAATCGTCTTCAAATCGTGTTCAGTGTATTTGATGCGATATGACAGATACAAAGGTAAAAGCAGAGAAAAACTCGACGCCGTCATATAAGTAATGTCCATTTGGGTCCCCCGAATCGACAGAACCATTGCTTTTACCTTTGTTTATTAACAAATGCGCCTGTTATCATCCCCAAATATTCGTCATTGTATTTGAAGCAGTATGACTGAAAGGAAGGTAAAAGCAGAGAAGAACGCGATGCCGTCGTGTTTGTAATGTCCATTCGGGTCCCCCAGAATCGACAGAACCATTGCGTTTACCTTTGTTTATTAACAAATGCGCCTGTTATCATCGCCGAATCTTCGTCATTGTATTTCAAGCAATATGACTGAAAGAAAGGTAAAAGCAGAGAAAAACTCGACGCCGTCGTGTTAGTAATGTCCATTTGGGTCCCCCAGAATGAGCACAATTATTGCTTTTATCGTTTTTTATTAACAAATGCGCCTGTAATCGTATTCAAATCGTCGTCATTGTATTTGAAGCAATATGACTGGAAGAAAGGTACAAGCAGAGAAGAACGCGATACCGTCGTGTTGGTAATGTCCATTCGGGTCCCCCAGAATGAGCACAATTATTGCTTTTACCTTTGTTTATTAACAAATGCGCCTGTTTTGATCCCCAAATCTTCGTCATTGTATTTGAAGCAATATGACTGGAAGAAAGGTAAAAGCAGAGAAGAACGCGATGCCGTCGTGTTGGTAATGTCCATTCGGGTCTCCCAGAATGAGCACAATTATTGCTTTTACCTTTGTTTATTAACAAATGCGCCTGTAATCGTCTTCAAATCGTCGTCATTGTATTTGAAGCAATATGACTGGAAGAAAGGTAAAAGCAGAGAAGAACGCGATGCCGTCGTGTTGGTAATGTCCATTCGGGTCCCCCAGAATGAGCACAATTATTGCTTTTACCTTTGTTTATTAACAAATGCGCCTGTTATGATCCCCAAATCTTCGTCATTGTATTTGAAGCAATATGACTGAAAGAAAGGTAAAAGCAGAGAAGAACGCGATGCCGTCGTGTTGGTAATGTCCATTCGGGTCTCCCAGAATGAGCACAATTATTGCTTTTACCTTTGTTTATTAACAAATGCGCCTGTTATCATCCCCAAATCTTCGTCATTGTATTTAAAGCAGTATGACTGAAAGAAAGGTAAAAGCAGAGAAGAACGCGATGCCGTCGTGTTAGTAATGTCCATTCGGGTCCCCCAGAATGAGCACAATTATTGCTGTTACCTTTCTTTATTAACAAATGCGCCTGTTATCATCCCCAAATCTTCGTCATTGTATTTGAAGGAATATGACTGAAAGAAAGGTAAAAGCAGAAAAGAACTCGATGCCGTCATGTTAGTAATGTCCATTCGGGTCCCCCAGAATGAGCACAATTATTGCTTTTATCTTTTTTTATTAACAAATGCGCCTGTAATCGTCTTCAAATCGTGTTCAGTGTATTTGATGCGATATGACAGAAACAAAGGTAAAAGCAGAGAAAAACTCGACGCCGTCATATTAGTAATGTCCATTTAAGTCCCCCGAATCGACAGAACCATTGCTTTTACCTTTGTATATTAACAAATGCGCCTGTTATTATCCCCAAATCTTCGTCATTGTATTTGAAGCAATATGACTGAAAGAACGGCGAAACCAGAGAAGAACGCGATGCCGTCGTGTTAGTAATGCCCATTCGGGTCCCCCAGAATGAGCACAATTATTGCTTTTATCTTTTTTTATTAACAAATGCGCCTGTCATCATCCCAAAATCTTCGTCATTGTATTTGAAGCAATATGACTGAAAGAAAGGTAAAAGCAGAAAAGAACTCGATGCCGTCGTGTTAGTAATGTCCATTCGGGTCCCCAGAACGAGCACAATTATTGCTCTTACCTTTGTTTATTAACAAATGCGCCTGATATCATCCCCAAATCTTCGTCACTGTATTTGAAGCAATATGACTGAAAGAAAGGTAACAGCAGAGAAGAACGCGATGCCGTCGTGTTGGTAATGTCCATTCGGGTCCCCCAGAATGAGCACAATTATTGCTTTTATCTTTTTTTAGTAACAAATGCGCCTGTTATCATCCTCAAATCTTCGTCATTGTATTTGAAGCAATATCACTGAAAGAAAGGTGAAAGCAGAGAAGAACGCGAGGCTGTCGTGTTAGTAATGTCCATTCGGATCCCCCAGAATGAGCACAATTATTGCTTATATCTCTTTTTATTAACAAATGCGCCTGTAATCGTCCTCAAATCGTCGTCAGTGTATTTGACGCGATACGACAGAAACAAAGGTAAAAGCAGAGAAGAACTCGATGCCGTCGTGTTAGTAATGTCCATTCGGGTCCCTCAGAATGAGCACAATTATTGCTTTTATCTTTTTTTATTAACAAATGCACCTGTTATCATCCCAAAATCTTCGTCATTGTATTTGAAGAAATATGACTGAAAGAAAGGTAAAAGCAGAGAAGAACGCGATGCCGTCGTGTTAGTAATGTCCATTCCGGTCCCCCAGAATGAGCGCAATTATTGCTTTCACCTTTGTTTATTAACAAAGGCGCCTGTTATCATCCCCAAATCTTCGTCATTGTATTTGAAGCAATATGACTGAAAGAAAGGTAAAAGCAGAGAAGAACGCGATGCCGTCCTGTTAGTATTGTCCATTCGGGTCCCCCAGAATGAGCACAATTATTGCTTTTATCTTTTTTTATTAACAAATGCGCCTGTTATCATCCCAAAATCTTCGTCATTGTATTTGAAGCAATATGACTGAAAGAAAGGTAAAAGCAGAAAAGAACTCGATGCCGTCGTGTTAGTAATGTCCATTCGGGTCCCCCAGAACGAGCACAATTATTGCTTTTACCTTTGTTTATTAACAAATGCGCCTGATATCATCCCCAAATCTTCGTCATTGTATTTGAAGCCATATGACTGAAAGAAAGGTAAAAGCAGAAAAGAACTCGATGCCGTCGTGTTAGTAATGTCCATTCGGGTCCCCCAGAATGAGCACAATTATTGCTTTTATCTTTTTTATTAACAAATGCGCCTGTAATCGTCCTCAAATCGTCATCAGTGTATTTGACGCGATACGACAGAAACAAAGGTGAAAGCAGAGAAGAACTCGATGCCGTCGTGTTAGTAATGTCCATTCGGGTCCCCCAGAATGAGCACAATTATTGCTTTTATCTTTTTTTATTAACAAATGCGCCTGTTATCATCCCAAAATCTTCGTCATTGTATTTGAAGAAATATGACTAAAAGAAAGGTAAAAGCAGAGAAGAACGCGATGCCGTCGTGTTAGTAATGTCCATTCGGGTCCCCCAGAATGAGCACAATTATTGCTTTTACCTTTGTTTATTAACAAAGGCGCCTGTTATCATCCCCAAATCTTCGTCATTGTATTTGAAGCAATATGACTGAAAGAAAGGTAAAAGCAGAGAAGAACGCGATGCCGTCCTGTTAGTAATGTCCATTCGGCTCCCCCAGAATGAGCACAATTATTGCTTTTATCTTTTTTTATTAACAAATGCGCCTGTTATCATCCCAAAATCTTCGTCATTGTATTTGAAGCAATATGACTGAAAGAAAGGTGAAAGCAAAAAACAACTCGATGCCGTCGTGTTCGTAATGTCCATTCGGGTCCCCCAGAATGAGCACAATTATTGCTTTTATCTTTTTTTATTAACAAATGCGCCTGTAATCGTCTTCAAATCGTGTTCAGTGTATTTGATGCGATATGACAGAAACAAAGGTAAACGCAGAGAAAGACTCGACGCCGTCATATTAGTAATGTCCATTTAAGTCCCCCAGAATCGACAGAACCATTGCTTTTACCTTTGTATATTAACAAATGCGCCTGTTATTATCCCCAACTCTTCGTCATTGTATTTGAAGCAATATGACTGAAAGAACGGCGAAAGCAGAGAAGAACGCGATGCCGTCGTGTTAGTATTGTCCATTCGGGTCCCCCAGAATGAGCACAATTATTGCTTTTATCTTTTTTTATTAACAAATGCGCCTGTTATCATCCCAAAATCTTCGTCATTGTATTTGAAGCAATATGACTGAAAGAAAGGTAAAAGCAGAAAAGCACTCGATGCCGTCGTGTTAGTAATGTCCATTCGGGTCCCCAGAACGAGCACAATTATTGCTTTTACCTTTGTTTATTAACAAATGCGCCTGATATCATCCCCAAATCTTCGTCATTGTATTTGAAGCAATATGACTGAAAGAAAGGTAACAGCAGAGAAGAACGCGATGCCGTCGTGTTGGTAATGTCCATTCGGGTCCCCCAGAATGAGCACAATTATTGCTTTTATCTTTTTTTAGTAACACATGCGCCTGTTATCATCCCCAAATCTTCGTCATTGTATTTGAAGCAATATGACTGAAAGAAAGGTGAAAGCAGAGAAGAACGCGAGGCTGTCGTGTTAGTAATGTCCATTCGGATCCCCCAGAATGAGCACAATTATTGCTTATATCTCTTTTTATTAACAAATGCGCCTGTAATCGTCCTCAAATCGTCGTCAGTGTATTTGACGCGATACGACAGAAACAAAGGTAAAAGCAGAGAAGAACTCGATGCCGTCGTGTTAGTAATGTCCATTCGGGTCCCTCAGAATGAGCACAATTATTGCTTTTATCTTTTTTTATTAACAAATGCGCCTGTTATCATCCCAAAATCTTCGTCATTGTATTTGAAGAAATATGACTGAAAGAAAGGTAAAAGCAGAGAAGAACGCGATGCCGTCGTGTTAGTAATGTCCATTCCGGTCCCCCAGAATGAGCACAATTATTGCTTTTACCTTTGTTTATTAACAAAGGCGCCTGTTATCATCCCCAAATCTTCGTCATTGTATTTGAAGCAATATGACTGAAAGAAAGGTAAAAGCAGAGAAGAACGCGATGCCGTCCTGTTAGTAATGTCCATTCGGGTCCCCAAGAATGAGCACAATTATTGCTTTTATCTTTTTTTATTAACAAATGCGCTTGTTATCATCCCCAAATCTTCGTCATTGTATTTGAAGCAATATGACTGAAAGAAAGGTAAATGCAGAGAAGAACGCGATGCCGTCGTGTTAGTAATGTCCATTCGGGTCCCCCAGAATGAGCACAATTATTGCTTTTATCTTTTATTATTAACAAATGCGCCTGTTATCATCCCAAAATCTTCGTCATTGTATTTGAAGCAATATGACTGAAAGAAAGGTGAAAGCAAAAAAGAACTCGATGCCGTCGTGTTCGTAATGTCCATTCGGGTCCCCCAGAATGAGCACAATTATTGCTTTTACCTTTGTTTATTAACAAACGCGCCTGATATCAAACCCAAATCTTCGTCATTGTATTTGAAGCAATATGAGTGAAAGAAAGGGAAAAGCAGAGAAGAACGCGATGCCCTCGTGTTAGTAATGTCCATTCGGGTCCCCCAAAATGAGCACAATTATTGCTTTTATCTTTTTTTATTAACAAATGCGCCTGTTATCATCCCCAAATCTTCGTCATTGTATTTGAAGCAATATGACTGAAAGAAAGGTAAAAGCAGAGAAGAACGCGATGCCGTCGTGTTAGTAATGTCCATTCGGGTCCCCCAGAATGAGCACAATTATTGCTTTTACCTTTGTTTATTAACAAGTGCGCCTGTTATCATCCCCAAATCTTCGTCATTGTATTTGAAGCAATCTGACTGAAAGAAAGGTAAAAGCAGAGAAGAACGCGATGCCGTCGTGTTAGTAATGTCCACTCGGGTCCCCCAGAATGAGCACAATTATTGCTTTTATCTTTTTTATTAACAAATGCGCCTGTAATCGTCTTCAAATCGTGTTCAGTGTATTTGATGCGATATGACAGAAACAAAGGTAAAAGCAGAGAAAAACTCGACGCCGTCATATTAGTAATGTCCATTTGGGTCCCCCAGAATCGACAGAACCATTGCTTTTACCTTTGTTTATTAACAAATGCGCCTGTTATCATCCCCAAATCTTCGTCATTGTATTTGAAGCATTATGACTGAAAGAAAGGTAAAAGCAGAGAAGAACGCGATGCCGTCGTTTTAGTAATGTCCATTCGGGTCCCCCAGAATGAGCACAATTATTGTTTTTATCTTTTTTTATTAACAAATGCGCCTGTTATCATCGAAAAATCTTCGTCATTGTATTTGAAGCAATATGACTGGAAGAACGGTAAAAGCAGAGAAGAACGCGATGCCGTCGTGTTAGTAATGTCCATTCGGGTCCCCCAGAATGAGCATAATCATTGCTTTTACCTTTGTTTATTAACAAATGCGCCTGATATCATCCCCAAATCTTCGTCATTGTATTTGAAGCAATATGACTGAAAGAAAGGTAAAAGCAGATAAGAACGCGATGCCGTCGTGTTAGTTCTGTCCATTCGGGTCCCCCACAATGAGCACAATTATTGCTTTTATGTTTTTTTATTAACAAATAGGCCTGTTATCATCCCCAAATCTTCGTCATTGTATTTGAAGCAATATGACTGAAAGAAAGGTAAAAGCAGAGAAGAACGCGATGCCGTCGTGTTAGTAATGTCCATTCGGGTCCCCCAGAATGAGCACAATTATTGCTTTTATCTTTTTTTATTAACAAATGCGCCTGTTATCATCCCGAAATCTTCGTCATTGTATTTGAAGCAATATGACTGAAAGAAAGGTAAAAGCAGAGACGAACGCGATGCCGTCGTGTTAGTAATGTCCATTCGGGTCCCCCAGAATGAGCACAATTATTGCTTTTACCTTTGTTTATTAACAAATGCGCTTGGTATCATCCCCAAATCTTCGTCATTGGATTTGAAGCAATATGACTGAAAGAAAGGTAAAAGCAGAGAAAAACTCGACGCCGTCTTGTTAGTAATGTCCATTTGGGTTCCCCAGAATGAGCACAATTATTGCTTTTACCTTTGTTTATTAACAAATGCGCCTGATATCATCCCCAAATCTTCGTCATTGTATTTGAAGCAATATGACTGAAAGAAAGGGAAAAGCAGAGAAGAACGCGATGCCCTCGTGTTAGTAATGTCCATTCGGGTCCCCCAAAATGAGCACAATTATTGCTTTTATCTTTTTTTATTAACAAATGCGCCTGTTATCATCCCCAAATCTTCGTCATTGTATTTGAAGCAATATGACTGAAAGAAAGGTAAAAGCAGAGAAGAACGCGATGCCGTCGTGTTTGTAATGTCCATTCGGGTCCCCCAGAATCGACAGAACCATTGCGTTCACCTTTGTTTATTAACAAATGCGCCTGTTAACATCGCCAAATCTTCGTCATTGTATTTGAAGCAATATGACTGAAAGAAAGGTAAAAGCAGAGAAGAACGCGATGCCGTCGTGTTAGTATTGTCCTTTCGGCTCCCCCAGAATGAGCACAATTATTGCTTTTATCTTTTTTATTAACAAATGCGCCTGTAATCGTCCTCAAATCATCGTCAGTGTATTTGACGCGATACGACAGAAACAAAGGTAAAAGCAGAGAAGAACTCGATGCCGTCGTGTTGGTAATGCCCATTCGGGTCCCCCAGAATGAGCACAATTATTGCCTTTATCTTTTTTTATTAACAATTGCGCCTGTAATCGTCTTCAAATCGTGTTCAGTGTATTTGATGCGATATGACAGATACAAAGGTAAAAGCAGAGAAAAACTCGACGCCGTCATATAAGTAATGTCCATTTGGGTCCCCCGAATCGACAGAACCATTGCTTTTACCTTTGTTTATTAACAAATGCGCCTGTTATCATCCCCAAATATTCGTCATTGTATTTGAAGCAGTATGACTGAAAGGAAGGTAAAAGCAGAGAAGAACGCGATGCCGTCGTGTTTGTAATGTCCATTCGGGTCCCCCAGAATCGACAGAACCATTGCGTTTACCTTTGTTTATTAACAAATGCGCCTGTTATCATCGCCGAATCTTCGTCATTGTATTTCAAGCAATATGACTGAAAGAAAGGTAAAAGCAGAGAAAAACTCGACGCCGTCGTGTTAGTAATGTCCATTTGGGTCCCCCAGAATGAGCACAATTATTGCTTTTATCGTTTTTTATTAACAAATGCGCCTGTAATCGTATTCAAATCGTCGTCATTGTATTTGAAGCAATATGACTGGAAGAAAGGTAAAAGCAGAGAAGAACGCGATACCGTCGTGTTGGTAATGTCCATTCGGGTCCCCCAGAATGAGCACAATTATTGCTTTTACCTTTGTTTATTAACAAATGCGCCTGTTTTGATCCCCAAATCTTCGTCATTGTATTTGAAGCAATATGACTGGAAGAAAGGTAAAAGCAGAGAAGAACGCGATGCCGTCGTGTTGGTAATGTCCATTCGGGTCTCCCAGAATGAGCACAATTATTGCTTTTACCTTTGTTTATTAACAAATGCGCCTGTAATCGTCTTCAAATCGTCGTCATTGTATTTGAAGCAATATGACTGGAAGAAAGGTAAAAGCAGAGAAGAACGCGATGCCGTCGTGTTGGTAATGTCCATTCGGGTCCCCCAGAATGAGCACAATTATTGCTTTTACCTTTGTTTATTAACAAATGCGCCTGTTATGATCCCCAAATCTTCGTCATTGTATTTGAAGCAATATGACTGAAAGAAAGGTAAAAGCAGAGAAGAACGCGATGCCGTCGTGTTGGTAATGTCCATTCGGGTCTCCCAGAATGAGCACAATTATTGCTTTTACCTTTGTTTATTAACAAATGCGCCTGTTATCATCCCCAAATCTTCGTCATTGTATTTAAAGCAGTATGACTGAAAGAAAGGTAAAAGCAGAGAAGAACGCGATGCCGTCGTGTTAGTAATGTCCATTCGGGTCCCCCAGAATGAGCACAATTATTGCTGTTACCTTTCTTTATTAACAAATGCGCCTGTTATCATCCCCAAATCTTCGTCATTGTATTTGAAGGAATATGACTGAAAGAAAGGTAAAAGCAGAAAAGAACTCGATGCCGTCATGTTAGTAATGTCCATTCGGGTCCCCCAGAATGAGCACAATTATTGCTTTTATCTTTTTTTATTAACAAATGCGCCTGTAATCGTCTTCAAATCGTGTTCAGTGTATTTGATGCGATATGACAGAAACAAAGGTAAAAGCAGAGAAAAACTCGACGCCGTCATATTAGTAATGTCCATTTAAGTCCCCCGAATCGACAGAACCATTGCTTTTACCTTTGTATATTAACAAATGCGCCTGTTATTATCCCCAAATCTTCGTCATTGTATTTGAAGCAATATGACTGAAAGAACGGCGAAACCAGAGAAGAACGCGATGCCGTCGTGTTAGTAATGCCCATTCGGGTCCCCCAGAATGAGCACAATTATTGCTTTTATCTTTTTTTATTAACAAATGCGCCTGTCATCATCCCAAAATCTTCGTCATTGTATTTGAAGCAATATGACTGAAAGAAAGGTAAAAGCAGAAAAGAACTCGATGCCGTCGTGTTAGTAATGTCCATTCGGGTCCCCAGAACGAGCACAATTATTGCTCTTACCTTTGTTTATTAACAAATGCGCCTGATATCATCCCCAAATCTTCGTCACTGTATTTGAAGCAATATGACTGAAAGAAAGGTAACAGCAGAGAAGAACGCGATGCCGTCGTGTTGGTAATGTCCATTCGGGTCCCCCAGAATGAGCACAATTATTGCTTTTATCTTTTTTTAGTAACAAATGCGCCTGTTATCATCCTCAAATCTTCGTCATTGTATTTGAAGCAATATCACTGAAAGAAAGGTGAAAGCAGAGAAGAACGCGAGGCTGTCGTGTTAGTAATGTCCATTCGGATCCCCCAGAATGAGCACAATTATTGCTTATATCTCTTTTTATTAACAAATGCGCCTGTAATCGTCCTCAAATCGTCGTCAGTGTATTTGACGCGATACGACAGAAACAAAGGTAAAAGCAGAGAAGAACTCGATGCCGTCGTGTTAGTAATGTCCATTCGGGTCCCTCAGAATGAGCACAATTATTGCTTTTATCTTTTTTTATTAACAAATGCACCTGTTATCATCCCAAAATCTTCGTCATTGTATTTGAAGAAATATGACTGAAAGAAAGGTAAAAGCAGAGAAGAACGCGATGCCGTCGTGTTAGTAATGTCCATTCCGGTCCCCCAGAATGAGCGCAATTATTGCTTTCACCTTTGTTTATTAACAAAGGCGCCTGTTATCATCCCCAAATCTTCGTCATTGTATTTGAAGCAATATGACTGAAAGAAAGGTAAAAGCAGAGAAGAACGCGATGCCGTCCTGTTAGTATTGTCCATTCGGGTCCCCCAGAATGAGCACAATTATTGCTTTTATCTTTTTTTATTAACAAATGCGCCTGTTATCATCCCAAAATCTTCGTCATTGTATTTGAAGCAATATGACTGAAAGAAAGGTAAAAGCAGAAAAGAACTCGATGCCGTCGTGTTAGTAATGTCCATTCGGGTCCCCCAGAACGAGCACAATTATTGCTTTTACCTTTGTTTATTAACAAATGCGCCTGATATCATCCCCAAATCTTCGTCATTGTATTTGAAGCCATATGACTGAAAGAAAGGTAAAAGCAGAAAAGAACTCGATGCCGTCGTGTTAGTAATGTCCATTCGGGTCCCCCAGAATGAGCACAATTATTGCTTTTATCTTTTTTATTAACAAATGCGCCTGTAATCGTCCTCAAATCGTCATCAGTGTATTTGACGCGATACGACAGAAACAAAGGTGAAAGCAGAGAAGAACTCGATGCCGTCGTGTTAGTAATGTCCATTCGGGTCCCCCAGAATGAGCACAATTATTGCTTTTATCTTTTTTTATTAACAAATGCGCCTGTTATCATCCCAAAATCTTCGTCATTGTATTTGAAGAAATATGACTAAAAGAAAGGTAAAAGCAGAGAAGAACGCGATGCCGTCGTGTTAGTAATGTCCATTCGGGTCCCCCAGAATGAGCACAATTATTGCTTTTACCTTTGTTTATTAACAAAGGCGCCTGTTATCATCCCCAAATCTTCGTCATTGTATTTGAAGCAATATGACTGAAAGAAAGGTAAAAGCAGAGAAGAACGCGATGCCGTCCTGTTAGTAATGTCCATTCGGCTCCCCCAGAATGAGCACAATTATTGCTTTTATCTTTTTTTATTAACAAATGCGCCTGTTATCATCCCAAAATCTTCGTCATTGTATTTGAAGCAATATGACTGAAAGAAAGGTGAAAGCAAAAAACAACTCGATGCCGTCGTGTTCGTAATGTCCATTCGGGTCCCCCAGAATGAGCACAATTATTGCTTTTATCTTTTTTTATTAACAAATGCGCCTGTAATCGTCTTCAAATCGTGTTCAGTGTATTTGATGCGATATGACAGAAACAAAGGTAAACGCAGAGAAAGACTCGACGCCGTCATATTAGTAATGTCCATTTAAGTCCCCCAGAATCGACAGAACCATTGCTTTTACCTTTGTATATTAACAAATGCGCCTGTTATTATCCCCAACTCTTCGTCATTGTATTTGAAGCAATATGACTGAAAGAACGGCGAAAGCAGAGAAGAACGCGATGCCGTCGTGTTAGTATTGTCCATTCGGGTCCCCCAGAATGAGCACAATTATTGCTTTTATCTTTTTTTATTAACAAATGCGCCTGTTATCATCCCAAAATCTTCGTCATTGTATTTGAAGCAATATGACTGAAAGAAAGGTAAAAGCAGAAAAGCACTCGATGCCGTCGTGTTAGTAATGTCCATTCGGGTCCCCAGAACGAGCACAATTATTGCTTTTACCTTTGTTTATTAACAAATGCGCCTGATATCATCCCCAAATCTTCGTCATTGTATTTGAAGCAATATGACTGAAAGAAAGGTAACAGCAGAGAAGAACGCGATGCCGTCGTGTTGGTAATGTCCATTCGGGTCCCCCAGAATGAGCACAATTATTGCTTTTATCTTTTTTTAGTAACAAATGCGCCTGTTATCATCCCCAAATCTTCGTCATTGTATTTGAAGCAATATGACTGAAAGAAAGGTGAAAGCAGAGAAGAACGCGAGGCTGTCGTGTTAGTAATGTCCATTCGGATCCCCCAGAATGAGCACAATTATTGCTTATATCTCTTTTTATTAACAAATGCGCCTGTAATCGTCCTCAAATCGTCGTCAGTGTATTTGACGCGATACGACAGAAACAAAGGTAAAAGCAGAGAAGAACTCGATGCCGTCGTGTTAGTAATGTCCATTCGGGTCCCTCAGAATGAGCACAATTATTGCTTTTATCTTTTTTTATTAACAAATGCGCCTGTTATCATCCCAAAATCTTCGTCATTGTATTTGAAGAAATATGACTGAAAGAAAGGTAAAAGCAGAGAAGAACGCGATGCCGTCGTGTTAGTAATGTCCATTCCGGTCCCCCAGAATGAGCACAATTATTGCTTTTACCTTTGTTTATTAACAAAGGCGCCTGTTATCATCCCCAAATCTTCGTCATTGTATTTGAAGCAATATGACTGAAAGAAAGGTAAAAGCAGAGAAGAACGCGATGCCGTCCTGTTAGTAATGTCCATTCGGGTCCCCAAGAATGAGCACAATTATTGCTTTTATCTTTTTTTATTAACAAATGCGCTTGTTATCATCCCCAAATCTTCGTCATTGTATTTGAAGCAATATGACTGAAAGAAAGGTAAATGCAGAGAAGAACGCGATGCCGTCGTGTTAGTAATGTCCATTCGGGTCCCCCAGAATGAGCACAATTATTGCTTTTATCTTTTATTATTAACAAATGCGCCTGTTATCATCCCAAAATCTTCGTCATTGTATTTGAAGCAATATGACTGAAAGAAAGGTGAAAGCAAAAAAGAACTCGATGCCGTCGTGTTCGTAATGTCCATTCGGGTCCCCCAGAATGAGCACAATTATTGCTTTTACCTTTGTTTATTAACAAACGCGCCTGATATCAAACCCAAATCTTCGTCATTGTATTTGAAGCAATATGACTGAAAGAAAGGGAAAAGCAGAGAAGAACGCGATGCCCTCGTGTTAGTAATGTCCATTCGGGTCCC
Source organism: Ophion costatus (assembly GCA_951751655.1). NCBI lineage: Eukaryota > Metazoa > Arthropoda > Insecta > Hymenoptera > Ichneumonidae > Ophion > Ophion costatus. Next base: position 8,866,425 of record OX632361.1, on the reverse strand, counting down.
CCAAAATGAGCACAATTATTGCTTTTATCTTTTTTTATTAACAAATGCGCCTGTTATCATCCCCAAATCTTCGTCATTGTATTTGAAGCAATATGACTGAAAGAAAGGTAAAAGCAGAGAAGAACGCGATGCCGTCGTGTTTGTAATGTCCACTCGGGTCCCCCAGAATGAGCACAATTATTGCTTTTATCTTTTTTATTAACAAATGCGCCTGTAATCGTCTTCAAATCGTGTTCAGTGTATTTGATGCGATATGACAGAAACAAAGGTAAAAGCAGAGAAAAACTCGACGCCGTCATATTAGTAATGTCCATTTGGGTCCCCCAGAATCGACAGAACCATTGCTTTTACCTTTGTTTATTAACAAATGCGCCTGTTATCATCCCCAAATCTTCGTCATTGTATTTGAAGCATTATGACTGAAAGAAAGGTAAAAGCAGAGAAGAACGCGATGCCGTCGTTTTAGTAATGTCCATTCGGGTCCCCCAGAATGAGCACAATTATTGTTTTTATCTTTTTTTATTAACAAATGCGCCTGTTATCATCGAAAAATCTTCGTCATTGTATTTGAAGCAATATGACTGGAAGAACGGTAAAAGCAGAGAAGAACGCGATGCCGTCGTGTTAGTAATGTCCATTCGGGTCCCCCAGAATGAGCATAATCATTGCTTTTACCTTTGTTTATTAACAAATGCGCCTGATATCATCCCCAAATCTTCGTCATTGTATTTGAAGCAATATGACTGAAAGAAAGGTAAAAGCAGATAAGAACGCGATGCCGTCGTGTTAGTTCTGTCCATTCGGGTCCCCCAAAATGAGCACAATTATTGCTTTTATGTTTTTTTATTAACAAATAGGCCTGTTATCATCCCCAAATCTTCGTCATTGTATTTGAAGCAATATGACTGAAAGAAAGGTAAAAGCAGAGAAGAACGCGATGCCGTCGTGTTAGTAATGTCCATTCGGGTCCCCCAGAATGAGCACAATTATTGCTTTTATCTTTTTTTATTAACAAATGCGCCTGTTATCATCCCGAAATCTTCGTCATTGTATTTGAAGCAATATGACTGAAAGAAAGGTAAAAGCAGAGACGAACGCGATGCCGTCGTGTTAGTAATGTCCATTCGGGTCCCCCAGAATGAGCACAATTATTGCTTTTACCTTTGTTTATTAACAAATGCGCTTGGTATCATCCCCAAATCTTCGTCATTGGATTTGAAGCAATATGACTGAAAGAAAGGTAAAAGCAGAGAAAAACTCGACGCCGTCTTGTTAGTAATGTCCATTTGGGTTCCCCAGAATGAGCACAATTATTGCTTTTACCTTTGTTTATTAACAAATGCGCCTGATATCATCCCCAAATCTTCGTCATTGTATTTGAAGCAATATGACTGAAAGAAAGGTAAAAGCAGAGAAGTACGCGATGCCGTCGTGTTGGTAATGTCCATTCGGGTCCCCCAGAATGAGCACAATTATTGCTTTTATCTTTTTTTATTAACAAATGCGCCTGTTATAATCCCCAAATCTTCGTCATTGTATTTGAAGCAATATGACTGAAAGAAAGGTGAAAGCAGAGAAGAACGCGATGCCGTCGTGTTGGTAATGTCCATTCGGGTCTCCCAGAATGAGCACAATTATTGCTTTTACCTTTGTTTATTAACAAATGCGCCTGTTATCATCCCCAAATCTTCGTCATTGGATTTAAAGCCATATGACTGAAAGAAAGGTAAAAGCAGAGAAGAACGCGATGCCGTCGTGTTAGTAATGTCCATTCGGGTCCCCCAGAATGAGCACAATTATTGCTGTTACCTTTCTTTATTAACAAATGCGCCTATTATCATCCCCAAATCTTCGTCATTGTATTTGAAGGAATATGACTGAAAGAAAGGTAAAAGCAGAAAAGAACTCGATGCCGTCGTGTTAGTAATGTCCATTCGGGTCCCCCAGAATGAGCACAATTATTGCTTTTATCTTTTTTATTAACAAATGCGCCTGTAATCGTCCTCAAATCGTCGTCAGTGTATTTGACGCGATACGACAGAAACAAAGGTAAAAGCAGAGAAGAACTCGATGCCGTCGTGCTGGTAATGTCCATTCGGGTCCCCCAGAATGAGCACAATTATTGCTTTTATCTTTTTTTATTAACAAATGCGCCTGTAATCGTCTTCAAATCGTGTTCAGTGTATTTGATGCGATATGACAGAAACAAAGGTAAAAGCAGAGAAAAACTCGACGCCGTCATATTAGTAATGTCCATTTGGGTCCCCCAGAATCGACAGAACCATTGCTTTTACCTTTGTTTATTAACAAATGCGCCTGTTATCATCCCCAAATCTTCGTCATTGTATTTGAAGCAATATGACTGAAAGAAAGGCAAAAGCAGAGAAGAACGTGATGCCGTCGTGTTAGTAATGTCCATTCGGGTCCCCCAGAATGAGCACAATTATTGCTTTTATCTTTTATTATTAACAAATGCGCCTGTTATCATCCCAAAATCTTCGTCATTGTATTTGAAGCAATATGACTGAAAGAAAGGTGAAAGCAAAAAAGAACTCGATGCCGTCGTGTTCGTAATGTCCATTCGGGTCCCCCAGAATGAGCACAATTATTGCTTTTACCTTTGTTTATTAACAAACGCGCCTGATATCAAACCCAAATCTTCGTCATTGTATTTGAAGCAATATGACTGAAAGAAAGGGAAAAGCAGAGAAGAACGCGATGCCCTCGTGTTAGTAATGTCCATTCGGGTCCCCCAAAATGAGCACAATTATTGCTTTTATCTTTTTTTATTAACAAATGCGCCTGTTATCATCCCCAAATCTTCGTCATTGTATTTGAAGCAATATGACTGAAAGAAAGGTAAAAGCAGAGAAGAACGCGATGCCGTCGTGTTAGTAATGTCCATTCGGGTCCCCCAGAATGAGCACAATTATTGCTTTTACCTTTGTTTATTAACAAGTGCGCCTGTTATCATCCCCAAATCTTCGTCATTGTATTTGAAGCAATCTGACTGAAAGAAAGGTAAAAGCAGAGAAGAACGCGATGCCGTCGTGTTAGTAATGTCCACTCGGGTCCCCCAGAATGAGCACAATTATTGCTTTTATCTTTTTTATTAACAAATGCGCCTGTAATCGTCTTCAAATCGTGTTCAGTGTATTTGATGCGATATGACAGAAACAAAGGTAAAAGCAGAGAAAAACTCGACGCCGTCATATTAGTAATGTCCATTTGGGTCCCCCAGAATCGACAGAACCATTGCTTTTACCTTTGTTTATTAACAAATGCGCCTGTTATCATCCCCAAATCTTCGTCATTGTATTTGAAGCATTATGACTGAAAGAAAGGTAAAAGCAGAGAAGAACGCGATGCCGTCGTTTTAGTAATGTCCATTCGGGTCCCCCAGAATGAGCACAATTATTGTTTTTATCTTTTTTTATTAACAAATGCGCCTGTTATCATCGAAAAATCTTCGTCATTGTATTTGAAGCAATATGACTGGAAGAACGGTAAAAGCAGAGAAGAACGCGATGCCGTCGTGTTAGTAATGTCCATTCGGGTCCCCCAGAATGAGCATAATCATTGCTTTTACCTTTGTTTATTAACAAATGCGCCTGATATCATCCCCAAATCTTCGTCATTGTATTTGAAGCAATATGACTGAAAGAAAGGTAAAAGCAGATAAGAACGCGATGCCGTCGTGTTAGTTCTGTCCATTCGGGTCCCCCAAAATGAGCACAATTATTGCTTTTATGTTTTTTTATTAACAAATAGGCCTGTTATCATCCCCAAATCTTCGTCATTGTATTTGAAGCAATATGACTGAAAGAAAGGTAAAAGCAGAGAAGAACGCGATGCCGTCGTGTTAGTAATGTCCATTCGGGTCCCCCAGAATGAGCACAATTATTGCTTTTATCTTTTTTTATTAACAAATGCGCCTGTTATCATCCCGAAATCTTCGTCATTGTATTTGAAGCAATATGACTGAAAGAAAGGTAAAAGCAGAGAGGAACGCGATGCCGTCGTGTTAGTAATGTCCATTCGGGTCCCCCAGAATGAGCACAATTATTGCTTTTACCTTTGTTTATTAACAAATGCGCTTGGTATCATCCCCAAATCTTCGTCATTGGATTTGAAGCAATATGACTGAAAGAAAGGTAAAAGCAGAGAAAAACTCGACGCCGTCTTGTTAGTAATGTCCATTTGGGTTCCCCAGAATGAGCACAATTATTGCTTTTACCTTTGTTTATTAACAAATGCGCCTGATATCATCCCCAAATCTTCGTCATTGTATTTGAAGCAATATGACTGAAAGAAAGGTAAAAGCAGAGAAGTACGCGATGCCGTCGTGTTGGTAATGTCCATTCGGGTCCCCCAGAATGAGCACAATTATTGCTTTTATCTTTTTTTATTAACAAATGCGCCTGTTATAATCCCCAAATCTTCGTCATTGTATTTGAAGCAATATGACTGAAAGAAAGGTGAAAGCAGAGAAGAACGCGATGCCGTCGTGTTGGTAATGTCCATTCGGGTCTCCCAGAATGAGCACAATTATTGCTTTTACCTTTGTTTATTAACAAATGCGCCTGTTATCATCCCCAAATCTTCGTCATTGGATTTAAAGCCATATGACTGAAAGAAAGGTAAAAGCAGAGAAGAACGCGATGCCGTCGTGTTAGTAATGTCCATTCGGGTCCCCCAGAATGAGCACAATTATTGCTGTTACCTTTCTTTATTAACAAATGCGCCTATTATCATCCCCAAATCTTCGTCATTGTATTTGAAGGAATATGACTGAAAGAAAGGTAAAAGCAGAAAAGAACTCGATGCCGTCGTGTTAGTAATGTCCATTCGGGTCCCCCAGAATGAGCACAATTATTGCTTTTATCTTTTTTATTAACAAATGCGCCTGTAATCGTCCTCAAATCGTCGTCAGTGTATTTGACGCGATACGACAGAAACAAAGGTAAAAGCAGAGAAGAACTCGATGCCGTCGTGCTGGTAATGTCCATTCGGGTCCCCCAGAATGAGCACAATTATTGCTTTTATCTTTTTTTATTAACAAATGCGCCTGTAATCGTCTTCAAATCGTGTTCACTGTATTTGATGCGATATGACAGAAACAAAGGTAAAAGCAGAGAAAAACTCGACGCCGTCATATAAGTAATGTCCATTTAAGTCCCCCAGAATCGATAGAACCATTGCTTTTACCTTTGTTTATTAACAAATGCGCCTGTTATCATCCCCAAATCTTCGTCATTGTATTTGAAGCAATATGACTGAAAGAAAGGCAAAAGCAGAGAAGAACGTGATGCCGTCGTGTTAGTAATGTCCATTCGGGTCCCCCAGAATGAGCACAATTATTGCTTTTATCTTTTTTTATTAACAAATGCGCCTGTTATCATCCCAAAATCTTCGTCATTGTATTTGAAGCAATATGACTGAAAGAAAGGTAAAAGCAGAAAAGAACTCGATGCCGTCGTGTTAGTAATGTCCATTCGGGTCCCCCAGAACGAGCACAATTATTGCTTTTACCTTTGTTTATTAACAAATGCGCCTGATATCATCCCCAAATCTTCGTCATTGTATTTGAAGCAATATGACTGAAAGAAAGGTGAAAGCAGAGAAGAACGCGATGCCATCGTGTTGGTAATGTCCATTCGGGTCTCCCAGAATGAGCACAATTATTGCTTTTACCTTTGTTTATTAACAAATGCGCCTGTTATCATCCCCAAATCTTCGTCATTGGATTTAAAGCAATATGACTGAAAGAAAGGTAAAAGCAGAGAAGAACGCGATGCCGTCGTGTTAGTAATGTCCATTCGGGTCCCCCAGAATGAGCACAATTATTGCTGTTACCTTTCTTTATTAACAAATGCGCCTGTTATCATCCCCAAATGTTCGTCATTGTATTTGAAGCAATATGACTGAAAGAAAGGTAAAAGCAGAGAAGAACGCGATGCCGTCGTGTTAGTAATGTCCATTCGGGTCCCCCAGAATGAGCACAATTATTGCTTTTACCTTTGTTTATTAACAAATGCGCCTGTTATCATCCCCGAATCTTCGTCATTGTATTTGAAGCAATCTGACTGAAAGAAAGGTAAAAGCAGAGAAGAACGCGATGCCGTCGTCTTAGTAATGTCCACTCGGGTCCCCCAGAATGAGCAAAATTATTGCTTTTACCTTTGTTTATTAACAAATGCGCCTGTTATCATCCCCAAATCTTCGTCATTGTATTTGAAGCAATATGACTGAAAGAAAGGTAAAAGCAGAGAAGAACGCGATGCCGTTGTGTTAGTAATGCCCACTCGGGTCCCCCAGAATGAGCACAATTATTGCTTTTATCTTTTTTTATTAACAAATGCGCCTGTTATCATCCCCAAACCTTCGTCATTGTATTTGAAGCAATATGACTGAAAGAAAGGTAAAAGCAGAGAAGAACGCGATGCCGTCGTGTTTGTAATGTCCATTCGGGTCCCCCAGAATCGACAGAACCATTGCGTTCACCTTTGTTTATTAACAAATGCGCCTGTTAACATCGCCAAATCTTCGTCATTGTATTTGGAGCAATATGACTGAAAGAAAGGTAAAAGCAGAGAAGAACGCGATGCCGTCGTGTTAGTATTGTCCTTTCTGCTCCCCCAGAATGAGCACAATTATTGCTTTTATCTTTTTTATTAACAAATGCGCCTGTAATCGTCCTCAAATCGTCGTCAGTGTATTTGACGCGATACGACAGAAACAAAGGTAAAAGCAGAGAAGAACTCGATGCCGTCGTGTTGGTAATGCCCATTCGGGTCCCCCAGAATGAGCACAATTATTGCCCTTATCTTTTTTTATTAACAATTGCGCCTGTAATCGTCTTCAAATCGTGTTCAGTGAATTTGATGCGATATGACAGATACAAAGGTAAAAGCAGAGAAAAACTCGACGCCGTCATATGAGTAATGTCCATTTGGGTCCCCCAGAATCGACAGAACCATTGCTTTTACCTTTGTTTATTAACAAATGCGCCTGTTATCATCCCCAAATCTTCGTCATTGTATTTGAAGCAGTATGACTGAAAGGAAGGTAAAAGCAGAGAAGAACGCGATGCCGTCGTGTTTGTAATGTCCATTCGGGTCCCCCAGAATCGACAGAACCATTGCGTTTACCTTTGTTTATTAACAAATGCGCCTGTTATCATCGCCAAATCTTCGTCATTGTATTTGAAGCAATATGACTGAAAGAAAGGTAAAAGCAGAGAAAAACTCGACGCCGTCGTGTTAGTAATGTCCATTTGGGTCCCCCAGAATGAGCACAATTATTGCTTTTATCTTTTTTTATTAACAAATGCGCCTGTAATCGTATTCAAATAGTCGTCATTGTATTTGAAGCAATATGACTGGAAGAAAGGTAAAAGCAGAGAAGAACGCGATACCGTCGTGTTGGTAATGTCCATTCGGGTCCCCCAGAATGAGCACAATTATTGCTTTTACCTTTGTTTATTAACAAATGCGCCTGTTTTGATCCCCAAATCTTCGTCATTGTATTTGAAGCAATATGACTGGAAGAAAGGTAAAAGCAGAGAAGAACGCGATGCCGTCGTGTTGGTAATGTCCATTCGGGTCTCCCAGAATGAGCACAATTATTGCTTTTACCTTTGTTTATTAACAAATGCGCCTGTAATCGTCTTCAAATCGTCGTCATTGTATTTGAAGCAATATGACTGGAAGAAAGGTAAAAGCAGAGAAGAACGCGATGCCGTCGTGTTGGTAATGTCCATTTGGGTCCCCCAGAATGAGCACAATTATTGCTTTTACCTTTGTTTATTAACAAATGCGCCTGTTATGATCCCCAAATCTTCGTCATTGTATTTGAAGCAATATGACTGAAAGAAAGGTAAAAGCAGAGAAGAACGCGATGCCGTCGTGTTGGTAATGTCCATTCGGGTCTCCCAGAATGAGCACAATTATTGCTTTTACCTTTGTTTATTAACAAATGCGCCTGTTATCATCCCCAAATCTTCGTCATTGTATTTAAAGCAGTATGACGGAAAGAAAGGTAAAAGCAGAGAAGAACGCGATGCCGTCGTGTTAGTAATGTCCATTCGGGTCCCCCAGAATGAGCACAATTATTGCTGTTACCTTTCTTTATTAACAAATGCGCCTGTTATCATCCCCAAATCTTCGTCATTGTATTTGAAGGAATATGACTGAAAGAAAGGTAAAAGCAGAAAAGAACTCGATGCCGTCGTGTTAGTAATGTCCATTCGGGTCCCCCAGAATGAGCACAATTATTGCTTTTATCTTTTTTATTAACAAATGCGCCTGTAATCGTCCTCAAATCGTCGTCAGTGTATTTGACGTGGTACGACAGAAACAAAGGTAAAAGCAGAGAAGAACTTGATGCCGTCGTGCTGGTAATGTCCATTCGGGTCCCCCAGAATGAGCACAATTATTGCTTTTATCTTTTTTTATTAACAAATGCGCCTGTAATCGTCTTCAAATCGTGTTCAGTGTATTTGATGCGATATGACAGAAACAAAGGTAAAAGCAGAGAAAAACTCGACGCCGTCATATTAGTAATGTCCATTTAAGTCCCCCGAATCGACAGAACCATTGCTTTTACCTTTGTATATTAACAAATGCGCCTGTTATTATCCCCAAATCTTCGTCATTGTATTTGAAGCAATATGACTGAAAGAACGGCGAAACCAGAGAAGAACGCGATGCCGTCGTGTTAGTAATGTCCATTCGGGTCCCCCAGAATGAGCACAATTATTGCTTTTATCTTTTTTTATTAACAAATGCGCCTGTCATCATCCCAAAATCTTCGTCATTGTATTTGAAGCAATATGACTGAAAGAAAGGTAAAAGCAGAAAAGAACTCGATGCCGTCGTGTTAGTAATGTCCATTCGGGTCCCCAGAACGAGCACAATTATTGCTTTTACCTTTGTTTATTAACAAATGCGCCTGATACCATCCCCAAATCTTCGTCATTGTATTTGAAGCAATATGACTGAAAGAAAGGTAACAGCAGAGAAGAACGCGATGCCGTCGTGTTGGTAATGTCCATTCGGGTCCCCCAGAATGAGCACAATTATTGCTTTTATCTTTTTTTAGTAACAAATGCGCCTGTTATCATCCTCAAATCTTCGTCATTGTATTTGAAGCAATATGACTGAAAGAAAGGTGAAAGCAGAGAAGAACGCGAGGCTGTCGTGTTAGTAATGTCCATTCGGATCCCCCAGAATGAGCACAATTATTGCTTATATCTCTTTTTATTAACAAATGCGCCTGTAATCGTCCTCAAATCGTCGTCAGTGTATTTGACGTGATACGACAGAAACAAAGGTAAAAGCAGAGAAGAACTCGATGCCGTCGTGTTCGTAATGCACATTCGGGTCCCCAAGAATGAGCACAATTATTGCCTTTATCTTTTTTTATTAACAAATGCGCCTGTAATCGTCTTCAAATCGTGTTCAGTGTATTTGATGCGATATGACAGAAACAAAGGTAAAAGCAGAGAAAAACTCGACGCCGTCATATTAGTATTCTCCCATTGGGTCCCCCAGAATCGACACAACCATTGCTTGTACCTTTGTGTATTAACAAATGCGCCTGTTATCATCCCCAAATCATCGTCATTGTATTTGAAGCAATATGACTGAAAGAAAGGTAAAAGCAGAGAAAAACTCGACGCCGTCGTGTTAGTAATGTCCATTTGGGTCCCCCAGAATGAGCACAATTATTGCTTTTATCTTTTTTTATTAACAAATGCGCCTGTAATCGTATTCAAATCGTCGTCATTGTATTTGAAGCAATATGACTGGAAGAAAGGTAAAAGCAGAGAAGAACGCGTTACCGTCGTGTTGGTAATGTCCATTCGGGTCCCCCAGAATGAGCACAATTATTGCTTTTACCTTTGTTTATTAACAAATGCGCCTGTTTTGATCCCCAAATCTTCGTCATTGTATTTGAAGCAATATGACTGGAAGAAAGGTAAAAGCAGAGAAGAACGCGATGCCGTCGTGTTGGTAATGTCCATTCGGGTCCCCCAGAATGAGCACAATTATTGCTTTTACCTTTGTTTATTAACAAATGCGCCTGTTATGATCCCCAAATCTTCGTCATTGTATTTGAAGCAATATGACTGAAAGAAAGGTAAAAGCAGAGAAGAACGCGATGCCGTCGTGTTGGTAATGTCCATTCGGGTCTCCCAGAATGAGCACAATTGTTGCTTTTACCTTTGTTTATTAACAAATGCGCCTGTTATCATCCCCAAATCTTCGTCATTGTATTTAAAGCAGTATGACTGAAAGAAAGGTAAAAGCAGAGAAGAACGCGATGCCGTCGTGTTAGTAATGTCCATTCGGGTCCCCCAGAATGAGCACAATTATTGCTGTTACCTTTCTTTATTAACAAATGCGCCTGTTATCATCCCTAAATCTTCGTCATTGTATTTGAAGGAATATGACTGAAAGAAAGGTAAAAGCAGAAAAGAACTCGATGCCGTTGTGTTAGTAATGTCCATTTGGGTCCCCCAGAATGAGCACAATTATTGCTTTTATCTTTTTTATTAACAAATGCGCCTGTAATCGTCCTCAAATCGTCGTCAGTGTATTTGACGCGGTACGACAGAAACAAAGGTAAAAGCAGAGAAGAACTTGATGCCGTCGTGCTGGTAATGTCCATTCGGGTCCCCCAGAATGAGCACAATTATTGCTTTTACCTTTGTTTATTAACAAACGCGCCTGATATCAAACCCAAATCTTCGTCATTGTATTTGAAGCAATATGACTGAAAGAAAGGGAAAAGCAGAGAAGAACGCGATGCCCTCGTGTTAGTAATGTCGCTTCGGGTCCCCCAAAATGAGCACAATTATTGCTTTTATCTTTTTTTATTAACAAATGCGCCTGTTATCATCCCCAAATCTTCGTCATTGTATTTGAAGCAATATGACTGAAAGAAAGGTGAAAGCAAAAAAGAACTCGATGCCGTCGTGTTCGTAATGTCCATTCGGGTCCCCCAGAATGAGCACAATTATTGCTTTTACCTTTGTTTATTAACAAACGCGCCTGATATCAAACCCAAATCTTCGTCATTGTATTTGAAGCAATATGACTGAAAGAGAGGGAAAAGCAGACAAGAACGCGATGCCCTCGTGTTAGTAATGTCCATTCGGGTCCCCCAAAATGAGCACAATTATTGCTTTTATCTTTTTTTATTAACAAATGCGCCTGTTATCATCCCCAAATCTTCGTCATTGTATTTGAAGCAATATGACTGAAAGAAAGGTAAAAGCAGAGAAGAACGCGATGCCGTCGTGTTAGTAATGTCCATTCGGGTCCCCCAGAATGAGCACAATTATTGCTTTTACCTTTGTTTATTAACAAATGCGCCTGTTATCATCCTTAAATCTTCGTCATTGTATTTGAAGCAATCTGACTGAAAGAAAGGTAAAAGCAGAGAAGAACGCGATGCCGTCGTGTTAGTAATGTCCACTCGGGTCCCCCAGAATGAGCAAAATTATTGCTTTTACCTTTGTTTATTAACAAATGCGCCTGATATCATCCCCAAATCTTCGTCATTGTATTTGAAGCAATATGACTGAAAGAAAGGTAAAAGCAGAGAAGTACGCGATGCCGTCGTGTTGGTAATGTCCATTCGGGTCCCCCAGAATGAGCACAATTATTGCTTTTATCTTTTTTTATTAACAAATGCGCCTGTTATCATCCCCAAATCTTCGTCATTGTATTTGAAGAAATATGACTGAAAGAAAGGTAAAAGCAGAGAAGAACGCGATGCCGTCGTGTTAGTAATGTCCATTCCGGTCCCCCAGAATGAGCACAATTATTGCTTTCACCTTTGTTTATTAACAAAGGCGCCTGTTATCATCCCCAAATCTTCGTCATTGTATTTGAAGCAATATGACTGAAAGAAAGGTAAAAGCAGAGAAGAACGCGATGCCGTCCTGTTAGTAATGTCCATTCGGGTCCCCCAGAATGAGCACAATTATTGCTTTTATCGTTTTTTTTTAACAAATGCGCTTGTTATCATCCCCAAATCTTCGTCATTGTATTTGAAGCAATATGACTGAAAGAAAGGTAAAAGCAGAGAAGAACGCGATGCCGTCGTGTTAGTAATGTCCATTCGGGTCCCCCAGAATGAGCACAATTATTGCTTTTATCTTTTTTTATTAACAAATGCGCCTGTTATCATCCCAAAATCTTCGTCATTGTATTTGAAGCAATATGACTGAAAGAAAGGTGAAAGCAAAAAAGAACTCGATGCCGTCGTGTTCGTAATGTCCATTCGGGTCCCCCAGAATGAGCACAATTATTGCTTTTAACTTTGTTTATTAACAAACGCGCCTGATATCAAACCCAAATCTTCGTCATTGTATTTGAAGCAATATGACTGAAAGAGAGGGAAAAGCAGAGAAGAACGCGATGCCCTCGTGTTAGTAATGTCCATTGGGGTCCCCCAAAATGAGCACAATTATTGCTTTTATCTTTTTTTATTAACAAATGCGCCTGTTATCATCCCCAAATCTTCGTCATTGTATTTGAAGCAATATGACTGAAAGAAAGGTAAAAGCAGAGAAGAACGCGATGCCGTCGTGTTAGTAATGTCCATTCGGGTCCCCCAGAATGAGCACAATTATTGCTTTTACCTTTGTTTATTAACAAATGCGCCTGTTATCATCCCCAAATCTTCGTCATTGTATTTGAAGCAATCTGACTGAAAGAAAGGTAAAAACAGAGAAGAACGCGATGCCGTCGTGTTAGTAATGTCCACTCGGGTCCCCCAGAATGAGCAAAATTATTGCTTTTCCCTTTGTTTATTAACAAATGCGCCTGTTATCATCCCCAAATCTTCGTCTTTGTATTTGAAGCAATATGACTGAAAGAAAGGTAAAAGCAGAGAAGAACGCGATGCCGTCGTGTTAGTAATGTCCATTCGGGTCCCCCAGAATGAGCACAATTATTGCTTTTATCTTTTTTTATTAACAAATGCGCCTGTTATAATCCCGAAATCTTCGTCATTGTATTTGAAGCAATATGACTGAAAGAAAGGTACAAGCAGAGAAGAACGCGATGCCGTTGTGTTAGTAATGTCCATTCGGGTCCCCCAGAATGAGCACAATTATTGCTTTTACCTTTGTTTATTAACAAATGCGCTTGGTATCATCCCCAAATCTTCGTCATTGGATTTGAAGCAATATGACTGAAAGAAAGGTAAAAGCAGAGAAAAACTCGACGCCGTCTTGTTAGTAATGTCCATTTGGGTTCCCCAGAATGAGCACAATTATTGCTTTTACCTTTGTTTATTAACAAATGCGCCTGATATCATCCCCAAATCTTCGTCATTGTATTTGAAGCAATATGACTGAAAGAAAGGTAAAAGCAGAGACGTACGCGGTGCCGTCGTGTTGGTAATGTCCATTCGGGTCCCCCAGAATGAGCACAATTATTGCTTTTATCTTTTTTTATTAACAAATGCGCCTGTTATCATCCCCAAATCTTCGTCATTGTATTTGAAGCAATATGACTGAAAGAAAGGTGAAACCAGAGAAGAACGCGATGCCGTCGTATTGGTAATGTCCATTCGGGTCTCCCAGAATGAGCCCAATTATTGCTTTTACCTTTGTTTATTAACAAATGCGCCTGTTATCATCCCTAAATCTTCGTCATTGGATTTAAAGCAATATGACTGAAAGAAAGGTAAAAGCAGAGAAGAACGCGATGCCGTCGTGTTAGTAATGTCCATTCGGGTCCCCCAGAATGAGCACAATTATTGCTGTTACCTTTCTTTATTAACAAATGCGCCTGTTATCATCCCCAAATCTTCGTCATTGTATTTGAAGGAATATGACTGAAAGAAAGGTAAAAGCAGAAAAGAACTCGATGCCGTCGTGTTAGTAATGTCCATTCGGGTCCCCCAGAATGAGCACAATTATTGCTTTTATCTTTTTTATTAACAAATGCGCCTGTAATCGTCCTCAAATCGTCGTCAGTGTATTTGACGCGGTACGACAGAAACAAAGGTAAAAGCAGAGAAGAACTTGATGCCGTCGTGCTGGTAATGTCCATTCGGGTCCCCCAGAATGAGCACAATTATTGCTTTTATCTTTTTTTATTAACAAATGCGCCTGTAATCGTCTTCAAATCGTGTTCAGTGTATTTGATGCGATATGACAGAAACAAAGGTAAAAGCAGAGAAAAACTCGACGCCGTCATATTAGTAATGTCCATTTAAGTCCCCCAGAATCGACAGAACCATTGCTTTTACCTTTGTATATTAACAAATGCGCCTGTTATTATCCCCAAATCTTCGTCATTGTATTTGAAGCAGTATGACTGAAAGGAAGGTAAAAGCAGAGAAGAACGCGATGCCGTCGTGTTTGTAATGTCCATTCGGGTCCCCCAGAATCGACAGAACCATTGCGTTTACCTTTGTTTATTAACAAATGCGCCTGTTATCATCGCCAAATCTTCGTCATTGTATTTGAAGCAATATGACTGAAAGAAAGGTAAAAGCAGAGAAAAACTCGACGCCGTCGTGTTAGTAATGTCCATTCGGGTCTCCCAGAATGAGCACAATTATTGCTTTTACCTTTGTTTATTAACAAATGCGCCTGTTATCATCCCCAAATCTCCGTCATTGGATTTAAAGCCATATGACTGAAAGAAAGGTAAAAGCAGAGAAGAACGCGATGCCGTCGTGTTAGTAATGTCCATTCGGGTCCCCCAGAATGAGCACAATTATTGCTGTTACCTTTCTTTATTAACAAATGCGCCTATTATCATCCCCAAATCTTCGTCATTGTATTTGAAGGAATATGACTGAAAGAAAGGTAAAAGCAGAAAAGAACTCGATGCCGTCGTGTTAGTAATGTCCATTCGGGTCCCCCAGAATGAGCACAATTATTGCTTTTATCTTTTTTATTAACAAATGCGCCTGTAATCGTCCTCAAATCGTCGTCAGTGTATTTGACGCGATACGACAGAAACAAAGGTAAAAGCAGAGAAGAACTCGATGCCGTCGTGCTGGTAATGTCCATTCGGGTCCCCCAGAATGAGCACAATTATTGCTTTTATCTTTTTTTATTAACAAATGCGCCTGTAATCGTCTTCAAATCGTGTTCACTGTATTTGATGCGATATGACAGAAACAAAGGTAAAAGCAGAGAAAAACTCGACGCCGTCATATAAGTAATGTCCATTTAAGTCCCCCAGAATCGATAGAACCATTGCTTTTACCTTTGTTTATTAACAAATGCGCCTGTTATCATCCCCAAATCTTCGTCATTGTATTTGAAGCAATATGACTGAAAGAAAGGCAAAAGCAGAGAAGAACGTGATGCCGTCGTGTTAGTAATGTCCATTCGGGTCCCCCAGAATGAGCACAATTATTGCTTTTATCTTTTTTTATTAACAAATGCGCCTGTTATCATCCCAAAATCTTCGTCATTGTATTTGAAGCAATATGACTGAAAGAAAGGTAAAAGCAGAAAAGAACTCGATGCCGTCGTGTTAGTAATGTCCATTCGGGTCCCCCAGAACGAGCACAATTATTGCTTTTACCTTTGTTTATTAACAAATGCGCCTGATATCATCCCCAAATCTTCGTCATTGTATTTGAAGCAATATGACTGAAAGAAAGGTGAAAGCAGAGAAGAACGCGATGCCATCGTGTTGGTAATGTCCATTCGGGTCTCCCAGAATGAGCACAATTATTGCTTTTACCTTTGTTTATTAACAAATGCGCCTGTTATCATCCCCAAATCTTCGTCATTGTATTTGAAGCAATCTGACTGAAAGAAAGGTAAAAGCAGAGAAGAACGCGATGCCGTCGTGTTAGTAATGTCCATTCGGGTCCCCCAGAATGAGCACAATTATTGCTTTTACCTTTGTTTATTAACAAATGCGCTTGGTATCATCCCCAAATCTTCGTCATTGGATTTGAAGCAATATGACTGAAAGAAAGGTAAAAGCAGAGAAAAACTCGACGCCGTCTTGTTAGTAATGTCCATTTGGGTTCCCCAGAATGAGCACAATTATTGCTTTTACTTTTGTTTATTAACAAATGCGCCTGATATCATCCCCAAATCTTCGTCATTGTATTTGAAGCAATATGACTGAAAGAAAGGTAAAAGCAGAGAAGTACGCGATGCCGTCGTGTTGGTAATGTCCATTCGGGTCCCCCAGAATGAGCACAATTATTGCTTTTATCTTTTGTTATTAACAAATGCGCCTGTTATAATCCCCAAATCTTCGTCATTGTATTTGAAGCAATATGACTGAAAGAAAGGTGAAAGCAGAGAAGAACGCGATGCCGTCGTGTTGGTAATGTCCATTCGGGTCTCCCAGAATGAGCACAATTATTGCTTTTACCTTTGTTTATTAACAAATGCGCCTGTTATCATCCCCAAATCTTCGTCATTGGATTTAAAGCAATATGACTGAAAGAAAGGTAAAAGCAGAGAAGAACGCGATGCCGTCGTGTTAGTAATGTCCATTCGGGTCCCCCAGAATGAGCACAATTATTGCTGTTACCTTTCTTTATTAACAAATGCGCCTATTATCATCCCCAAATCTTCGTCATTGTATTTGAAGGAATATGACTGAAAGAAAGGTAAAAGCAGAAAAGAACTCGATGCCGTCGTGTTAGTAATGTCCATTCAGGTCCCCCAGAATGAGCACAATTATTGCTTTTATCTTTTTTATTAACAAATGCGCCTGTAATCGTCCTCAAATCGTCGTCAGTGTATTTGACGCGATACGACAGAAACAAAGGTAAAAGCAGAGAAGAACTCGATGCCGTCGTGCTGGTCATGTCCATTCGGGTCCCCCAGAATGAGCACAATTATGGCTTTTATCTTTTTTTATTAACAAATGCGCCTGTAATCGTCATCAAATCGTGTTCAGTGTATTTGATGCGATATGACAGAAACAAAGGTAAAAGCAGAGAAAGACTCGACGCCGTCATATTAGTAATGTCCATTTAAGTCCCCCAGAATCGACAGAACCATTGCTTTTACCTTTGTATATTAACAAATGCGCCTGTTATTATCCCCAAATCTTCGTCATTGTATTTGAAGCAATATGACTGAAAGAACGGCGAAAGCAGAGAAGAACGCGATGCCGTCGTGTTAGTATTGTCCATTCGGGTCCCCCAGAATGAGCACAATTATTGCTTTTATCTTTTTTTATTAACAAATGCGCCTGTTATCATCCCAAAATCTTCGTCATTGTATTTGAAGCAATATGACTGAAAGAAAGGTAAAAGCAGAAAAGAACTCGATGCCGTCGTGTTAGTAATGTCCATTCGGGTCCCCAGAACGAGCACAATTATTGCTTTTACCTTTGTTTATTAACAAATGCGCCTGATACCATCCCCAAATCTTCGTCATTGTATTTGAAGCAATATGACTGAAAGAAAGGTAACAGCAGAGAAGAACGCGATGCCGTCGTGTTGGTAATGTCCATTCGGGTCCCCCAGAATGAGCACAATTATTGCTTTTATCTTTTTTTAGTAACAAATGCGCCTGTTATCATCCTCAAATCTTCGTCATTGTATTTGAAGCAATATGACTGAAAGAAAGGTGAAAGCAGAGAAGAACGCGAGGCTGTCGTGTTAGTAATGTCCATTCGGATCCCCCAGAATGAGCACAATTATTGCTTATATCTCTTTTTATTAACAAATGCGCCTGTAATCGTCCTCAAATCGTCGTCAGTGTATTTGACGTGATACGACAGAAACAAAGGTAAAAGCAGAGAAGAACTCGATGCCGTCGTGTTCGTAATGCACATTCGGGTCCCCAAGAATGAGCACAATTATTGCCTTTATCTTTTTTTATTAACAAATGCGCCTGTAATCGTCTTCAAATCGTGTTCAGTGTATTTGATGCGATATGACAGAAACAAAGGTAAAAGCAGAGAAAAACTCGACGCCGTCATATTAGTATTCTCCCATTGGGTCCCCCAGAATCGACACAACCATTGCTTGTACCTTTGTGTATTAACAAATGCGCCTGTTATCATCCCCAAATCATCGTCATTGTATTTGAAGCAATATGACTGAAAGAAAGGTAAAAGCAGAGAAAAACTCGACGCCGTCGTGTTAGTAATGTCCATTTGGGTCCCCCAGAATGAGCACAATTATTGCTTTTATCTTTTTTTATTAACAAATGCGCCTGTAATCGTATTCAAATCGTCGTCATTGTATTTGAAGCAATATGACTGGAAGAAAGGTAAAAGCAGAGAAGAACGCGTTACCGTCGTGTTGGTAATGTCCATTCGGGTCCCCCAGAATGAGCACAATTATTGCTTTTACCTTTGTTTATTAACAAATGCGCCTGTTTTGATCCCCAAATCTTCGTCATTGTATTTGAAGCAATATGACTGGAAGAAAGGTAAAAGCAGAGAAGAACGCGATGCCGTCGTGTTGGTAATGTCCATTCGGGTCCCCCAGAATGAGCACAATTATTGCTTTTACCTTTGTTTATTAACAAATGCGCCTGTTATCATCCCCAAATCTTCGTCATTGTATTTGAAGCAATATGACTGAAAGAAAGGTAAAAGCAGAGAAGAACGCGATGCCGTCGTGTTGGTAATGTCCATTCGGGTCTCCCAGAATGAGCACAATTGTTGCTTTTACCTTTGTTTATTAACAAATGCGCCTGTTATCATCCCCAAATCTTCGTCATTGTATTTAAAGCAATATGACTGAAAGAAAGGTAAAAGCAGAGAAGAACGCGATGCCGTCGTGTTGGTAATGTCCATTCGGGTCTCCCAGAATGAGCACAATTGTTGCTTTTACCTTTGTTTATTAACAAATGCGCCTGTTATCATCCCTAAATCTTCGTCATTGTATTTGAAGGAATATGACTGAAAGAAAGGTAAAAGCAGAAAAGAACTCGATGCCGTTGTGTTAGTAATGTCCATTTGGGTCCCCCAGAATGAGCACAATTATTGCTTTTATCTTTTTTATTAACAAATGCGCCTGTAATCGTCCTCAAATCGTCGTCAGTGTATTTGACGCGGTACGACAGAAACAAAGGTAAAAGCAGAGAAGAACTTGATGCCGTCGTGCTGGTAATGTCCATTCGGGTCCCCCAGAATGAGCACAATTATTGCTTTTACCTTTGTTTATTAACAAACGCGCCTGATATCAAACCCAAATCTTCGTCATTGTATTTGAAGCAATATGACTGAAAGAAAGGGAAAAGCAGAGAAGAACGCGATGCCCTCGTGTTAGTAATGTCGCTTCGGGTCCCCCAAAATGAGCACAATTATTGCTTTTATCTTTTTTTATTAACAAATGCGCCTGTTATCATCCCCAAATCTTCGTCATTGTATTTGAAGCAATATGACTGAAAGAAAGGTGAAAGCAAAAAAGAACTCGATGCCGTCGTGTTCGTAATGTCCATTCGGGTCCCCCAGAATGAGCACAATTATTGCTTTTACCTTTGTTTATTAACAAACGCGCCTGATATCAAACCCAAATCTTCGTCATTGTATTTGAAGCAATATGACTGAAAGAGAGGGAAAAGCAGACAAGAACGCGATGCCCTCGTGTTAGTAATGTCCATTCGGGTCCCCCAAAATGAGCACAATTATTGCTTTTATCTTTTTTTATTAACAAATGCGCCTGTTATCATCCCCAAATCTTCGTCATTGTATTTGAAGCAATATGACTGAAAGAAAGGTAAAAGCAGAGAAGAACGCGATGCCGTCGTGTTAGTAATGTCCATTCGGGTCCCCCAGAATGAGCACAATTATTGCTTTTACCTTTGTTTATTAACAAATGCGCCTGTTATCATCCTTAAATCTTCGTCATTGTATTTGAAGCAATCTGACTGAAAGAAAGGTAAAAGCAGAGAAGAACGCGATGCCGTCGTGTTAGTAATGTCCACTCGGGTCCCCCAGAATGAGCAAAATTATTGCTTTTACCTTTGTTTATTAACAAATGCGCCTGATATCATCCCCAAATCTTCGTCATTGTATTTGAAGCAATATGACTGAAAGAAAGGTAAAAGCAGAGAAGTACGCGATGCCGTCGTGTTGGTAATGTCCATTCGGGTCCCCCAGAATGAGCACAATTATTGCTTTTATCTTTTTTTATTAACAAATGCGCCTGTTATCATCCCCAAATCTTCGTCATTGTATTTGAAGAAATATGACTGAAAGAAAGGTAAAAGCAGAGAAGAACGCGATGCCGTCGTGTTAGTAATGTCCATTCCGGTCCCCCAGAATGAGCACAATTATTGCTTTCACCTTTGTTTATTAACAAAGGCGCCTGTTATCATCCCCAAATCTTCGTCATTGTATTTGAAGCAATATGACTGAAAGAAAGGTAAAAGCAGAGAAGAACGCGATGCCGTCCTGTTAGTAATGTCCATTCGGGTCCCCCAGAATGAGCACAATTATTGCTTTTATCGTTTTTTTTTAACAAATGCGCTTGTTATCATCCCCAAATCTTCGTCATTGTATTTGAAGCAATATGACTGAAAGAAAGGTAAAAGCAGAGAAGAACGCGATGCCGTCGTGTTAGTAATGTCCATTCGGGTCCCCCAGAATGAGCACAATTATTGCTTTTATCTTTTTTTATTAACAAATGCGCCTGTTATCATCCCAAAATCTTCGTCATTGTATTTGAAGCAATATGACTGAAAGAAAGGTGAAAGCAAAAAAGAACTCGATGCCGTCGTGTTCGTAATGTCCATTCGGGTCCCCCAGAATGAGCACAATTATTGCTTTTAACTTTGTTTATTAACAAACGCGCCTGATATCAAACCCAAATCTTCGTCATTGTATTTGAAGCAATATGACTGAAAGAGAGGGAAAAGCAGAGAAGAACGCGATGCCCTCGTGTTAGTAATGTCCATTCGGGTCCCCCAAAATGAGCACAATTATTGCTTTTATCTTTTTTTATTAACAAATGCGCCTGTTATCATCCCCAAATCTTCGTCATTGTATTTGAAGCAATATGACTGAAAGAAAGGTAAAAGCAGAGAAGAACGCGATGCCGTCGTGTTAGTAATGTCCATTCGGGTCCCCCAGAATGAGCACAATTATTGCTTTTACCTTTGTTTATTAACAAATGCGCCTGTTATCATCCCCAAATCTTCGTCATTGTATTTGAAGCAATCTGACTGAAAGAAAGGTAAAAACAGAGAAGAACGCGATGCCGTCGTGTTAGTAATGTCCACTCGGGTCCCCCAGAATGAGCAAAATTATTGCTTTTCCCTTTGTTTATTAACAAATGCGCCTGTTATCATCCCCAAATCTTCGTCTTTGTATTTGAAGCAATATGACTGAAAGAAAGGTAAAAGCAGAGAAGAACGCGATGCCGTCGTGTTAGTAATGTCCATTCGGGTCCCCCAGAATGAGCACAATTATTGCTTTTATCTTTTTTTATTAACAAATGCGCCTGTTATAATCCCGAAATCTTCGTCATTGTATTTGAAGCAATATGACTGAAAGAAAGGTACAAGCAGAGAAGAACGCGATGCCGTCGTGTTAGTAATGTCCATTCGGGTCCCCCAGAATGAGCACAATTATTGCTTTTACCTTTGTTTATTAACAAATGCGCTTGGTATCATCCCCAAATCTTCGTCATTGGATTTGAAGCAATATGACTGAAAGAAAGGTAAAAGCAGAGAAAAACTCGACGCCGTCTTGTTAGTAATGTCCATTTGGGTTCCCCAGAATGAGCACAATTATTGCTTTTACCTTTGTTTATTAACAAATGCGCCTGATATCATCCCCAAATCTTCGTCATTGTATTTGAAGCAATATGACTGAAAGAAAGGTAAAAGCAGAGACGTACGCGGTGCCGTCGTGTTGGTAATGTCCATTCGGGTCCCCCAGAATGAGCACAATTATTGCTTTTATCTTTTTTTATTAACAAATGCGCCTGTTATCATCCCCAAATCTTCGTCATTGTATTTGAAGCAATATGACTGAAAGAAAGGTGAAACCAGAGAAGAACGCGATGCCGTCGTATTGGTAATGTCCATTCGGGTCTCCCAGAATGAGCCCAATTATTGCTTTTACCTTTGTTTATTAACAAATGCGCCTGTTATCATCCCTAAATCTTCGTCATTGGATTTAAAGCAATATGACTGAAAGAAAGGTAAAAGCAGAGAAGAACGCGATGCCGTCGTGTTAGTAATGTCCATTCGGGTCCCCCAGAATGAGCACAATTATTGCTGTTACCTTTCTTTATTAACAAATGCGCCTGTTATCATCCCCAAATCTTCGTCATTGTATTTGAAGGAATATGACTGAAAGAAAGGTAAAAGCAGAAAAGAACTCGATGCCGTCGTGTTAGTAATGTCCATTCGGGTCCCCCAGAATGAGCACAATTATTGCTTTTATCTTTTTTATTAACAAATGCGCCTGTAATCGTCCTCAAATCGTCGTCAGTGTATTTGACGCGGTACGACAGAAACAAAGGTAAAAGCAGAGAAGAACTTGATGCCGTCGTGCTGGTAATGTCCATTCGGGTCCCCCAGAATGAGCACAATTATTGCTTTTATCTTTTTTTATTAACAAATGCGCCTGTAATCGTCTTCAAATCGTGTTCAGTGTATTTGATGCGATATGACAGAAACAAAGGTAAAAGCAGAGAAAAACTCGACGCCGTCATATTAGTAATGTCCATTTAAGTCCCCCAGAATCGACAGAACCATTGCTTTTACCTTTGTATATTAACAAATGCGCCTGTTATTATCCCCAAATCTTCGTCATTGTATTTGAAGCAGTATGACTGAAAGGAAGGTAAAAGCAGAGAAGAACGCGATGCCGTCGTGTTTGTAATGTCCATTCGGGTCCCCCAGAATCGACAGAACCATTGCGTTTACCTTTGTTTATTAACAAATGCGCCTGTTATCATCGCCAAATCTTCGTCATTGTATTTGAAGCAATATGACTGAAAGAAAGGTAAAAGCAGAGAAAAACTCGACGCCGTCGTGTTAGTAATGTCCATTCGGGTCTCCCAGAATGAGCACAATTATTGCTTTTACCTTTGTTTATTAACAAATGCGCCTGTTATCATCCCCAAATCTTCGTCATTGGATTTAAAGCCATATGACTGAAAGAAAGGTAAAAGCAGAGAAGAACGCGATGCCGTCGTGTTAGTAATGTCCATTCGGGTCCCCCAGAATGAGCACAATTATTGCTGTTACCTTTCTTTATTAACAAATGCGCCTATTATCATCCCCAAATCTTCGTCATTGTATTTGAAGGAATATGACTGAAAGAAAGGTAAAAGCAGAAAAGAACTCGATGCCGTCGTGTTAGTAATGTCCATTCGGGTCCCCCAGAATGAGCACAATTATTGCTTTTATCTTTTTTATTAACAAATGCGCCTGTAATCGTCCTCAAATCGTCGTCAGTGTATTTGACGCGATACGACAGAAACAAAGGTAAAAGCAGAGAAAAACTCGACGCCGTCATATAAGTAATGTCCATTTAAGTCCCCCAGAATCGATAGAACCATTGCTTTTACCTTTGTTTATTAACAAATGCGCCTGTTATCATCCCCAAATCTTCGTCATTGTATTTGAAGCAATATGACTGAAAGAAAGGCAAAAGCAGAGAAGAACGTGATGCCGTCGTGTTAGTAATGTCCATTCGGGTCCCCCAGAATGAGCACAATTATTGCTTTTATCTTTTTTTATTAACAAATGCGCCTGTTATCATCCCAAAATCTTCGTCATTGTATTTGAAGCAATATGACTGAAAGAAAGGTAAAAGCAGAAAAGAACTCGATGCCGTCGTGTTAGTAATGTCCATTCGGGTCCCCCAGAACGAGCACAATTATTGCTTTTACCTTTGTTTATTAACAAATGCGCCTGATATCATCCCCAAATCTTCGTCATTGTATTTGAAGCAATATGACTGAAAGAAAGGTGAAAGCAGAGAAGAACGCGATGCCATCGTGTTGGTAATGTCCATTCGGGTCTCCCAGAATGAGCACAATTATTGCTTTTACCTTTGTTTATTAACAAATGCGCCTGTTATCATCCCCAAATCTTCGTCATTGTATTTGAAGCAATCTGACTGAAAGAAAGGTAAAAGCAGAGAAGAACGCGATGCCGTCGTGTTAGTAATGTCCATTCGGGTCCCCCAGAATGAGCACAATTATTGCTTTTACCTTTGTTTATTAACAAATGCGCTTGGTATCATCCCCAAATCTTCGTCATTGGATTTGAAGCAATATGACTGAAAGAAAGGTAAAAGCAGAGAAAAACTCGACGCCGTCTTGTTAGTAATGTCCATTTGGGTTCCCCAGAATGAGCACAATTATTGCTTTTACTTTTGTTTATTAACAAATGCGCCTGATATCATCCCCAAATCTTCGTCATTGTATTTGAAGCAATATGACTGAAAGAAAGGTAAAAGCAGAGAAGTACGCGATGCCGTCGTGTTGGTAATGTCCATTCGGGTCCCCCAGAATGAGCACAATTATTGCTTTTATCTTTTGTTATTAACAAATGCGCCTGTTATAATCCCCAAATCTTCGTCATTGTATTTGAAGCAATATGACTGAAAGAAAGGTGAAAGCAGAGAAGAACGCGATGCCGTCGTGTTGGTAATGTCCATTCGGGTCTCCCAGAATGAGCACAATTATTGCTTTTACCTTTGTTTATTAACAAATGCGCCTGTTATCATCCCCAAATCTTCGTCATTGGATTTAAAGCAATATGACTGAAAGAAAGGTAAAAGCAGAGAAGAACGCGATGCCGTCGTGTTAGTAATGTCCATTCGGGTCCCCCAGAATGAGCACAATTATTGCTGTTACCTTTCTTTATTAACAAATGCGCCTATTATCATCCCCAAATCTTCGTCATTGTATTTGAAGGAATATGACTGAAAGAAAGGTAAAAGCAGAAAAGAACTCGATGCCGTCGTGTTAGTAATGTCCATTCAGGTCCCCCAGAATGAGCACAATTATTGCTTTTATCTTTTTTATTAACAAATGCGCCTGTAATCGTCCTCAAATCGTCGTCAGTGTATTTGACGCGATACGACAGAAACAAAGGTAAAAGCAGAGAAGAACTCGATGCCGTCGTGCTGGTCATGTCCATTCGGGTCCCCCAGAATGAGCACAATTATGGCTTTTATCTTTTTTTATTAACAAATGCGCCTGTAATCGTCATCAAATCGTGTTCAGTGTATTTGATGCGATATGACAGAAACAAAGGTAAAAGCAGAGAAAGACTCGACGCCGTCATATTAGTAATGTCCATTTAAGTCCCCCAGAATCGACAGAACCATTGCTTTTACCTTTGTATATTAACAAATGCGCCTGTTATTATCCCCAAATCTTCGTCATTGTATTTGAAGCAATATGACTGAAAGAACGGCGAAAGCAGAGAAGAACGCGATGCCGTCGTGTTAGTATTGTCCATTCGGGTCCCCCAGAATGAGCACAATTATTGCTTTTATCTTTTTTTATTAACAAATGCGCCTGTTATCATCCCAAAATCTTCGTCATTGTATTTGAAGCAATATGACTGAAAGAAAGGTAAAAGCAGAAAAGCACTCGATGCAGTCGTGTAAGTAATGTCCATTCGGGTCCCCAGAACGAGCACAATTATTGCTTTTACCTTTGTTTATTAACAAATGCGCCTGATATCATCCCCAAATCTTCGTCATTGTATTTGAAGCAATATGACTGAAAGAAAGGTAACAGCAGAGAAGAACGCGATGCCGTCGTGTTGGAAATGTCCATTCGGGTCCCCCAGAATGAGCACAATTATTGCTTTTATCTTTTTTTAGTAACAAATGCGCCTGTTATCATCCCCAAATCTTCGTCATTGTATTTGAAGCAATATGACTGAAAGAAAGGTGAAAGCAGAGAAGAACGCGAGGCCGTCGTGTTAGTAATGTCCATTCGGGTCCCCCAGAATGAGCACAATTATTGCTTATATCTCGTTTTATTAACAAATGCGCCTGTAATCGTCCTCAAATCGTCATCAGTGTATTTGACGCGATACGACAGAAACAAAGGTAAAAGCAGAGAAGAACTCGATGCCGTCGTGTTAGTAATGTCCATTCGGGTCCCCCAGAATGAGCACAATTATTGCTTTTATCTTTTTTTATTAACAAATGCGCCTGTTATCATCCCAAAATCTTCGTCATTGTATTTGAAGAAATATGACTGAAAGAAAGGTAAAAGCAGAGAAGAACGCGATGCCGTCGTGTTAGTAATGTCCATTCGGGTCCCCCAGAATGAGCACAATTATTGCTTTTACCTTTGTTTATTAACAAAGGCGCCTGTTATCATCCCCAAATCTTCGTCATTGTATTTGAAGCAATATGACTGAAAGAAAGGTAAAAGCAGAGAAGAACGCGATGCCGTCCTGTTAGTAATGTCCATTCGGGTCCCCCAGAATGAGCACAATTATTGCTTTTATCTTTTTTTATTAACAAATGCGCCTGTTATCATCCCAAAATCTTCGTCATTGTATTTGAAGCAATATGACTGAAAGAAAGGTGAAAGCAAAAAACAACTCGATGCCGTCGTGTTCGTAATGTCCATTCGGGTCCCCCAGAATGAGCACAATTATTGCTTTTACCTTTGTTTATTAACAAACGCGCCTGATATCAAACCCAAATCTTCGTCATTGTATTTAAAGCAATATGACTGAAAGAAAGGGAAAAGCAGAGAAGAACGCGATGCCCTCGTGTTAGTAATGTCCATTCGGGTCCCCCAAAATGAGCACAATTATTGCTTTTATCTTTTTTTATTAACAAATGCGCCTGTTATCATCCCCAAATGTTCGTCATTGTATTTGAAGCAATATGACTGAAAGAAAGGTAAAAGCAGAGAAGAACGCGATGCCGTCGTGTTAGTAATGTCCATTTGGGTCCCCCAGAATGAGCACAATTATTGCTTTTACCTTTGTTTATTAACAAATGCGCCTGTTATCATCCCCAAATCTTCGTCATTGTATTTGAAGCAATCTGACTGAAAGAAAGGTAAAAGCAGAGAAGAACGCGATGCCGTCGTGTTAGTAATGTCCACTCGGGTCCCCCAGAATGAGCAAAATTATTGCTTTTACCTTTGTTTATTAACAAATGCGCCTGTTATCATCCCCAAATCTTCGTCATTGTATTTGAAGCAATATGACTGAAAGAAAGGTAAAAGCAGAGAAGAACGCGATGCCGTCGTGTTAGTAATGCCCACTCGGGTCCCCCAGAATGAGCACAATTATTGCTTTTATCTTTTTTTATTAACAAATGCGCCTGTTATCATCCCCAAATCTTCGTCATTGTATTTGAAGCAATATGACTGAAAGAAAGGTAAAAGCAGAGAAGAACGCGATGCCGTCGTGTTTGTAATGTCCATTCGGGTCCCCCAGTATCGACAGAACCATTGCGTTCACCTTTGTTTATTAACAAATG
The DNA here is from genome assembly GCA_951751655.1 of Ophion costatus. NCBI lineage: Eukaryota > Metazoa > Arthropoda > Insecta > Hymenoptera > Ichneumonidae > Ophion > Ophion costatus. The sequence continues at coordinate 8,839,018 of OX632361.1, read as the reverse complement.
CGCCTGTTAACATCGCCAAATCTTCGTCATTGTATTTGAAGCAATATGACTGAAAGAAAGGTAAAAGCAGAGAAGAACGCGATGCCGTCGTGTTAGTATTGTCCTTTCGGCTCCCCCAGAATGAGCACAATTATTGCTTTTATCTTTTTTATTAACAAATGCGCCTGTAATCGTCCTCAAATCGTCGTCAGTGTATTTGACGCGATACGACAGAAACAAAGGTAAAAGCAGAGAAGAACTCGATGCCGTCGTGTTGGTAATGCCCATTCGGGTCCCCCAGAATGAGCACAATTATTGCCTTTATCTTTTTTTATTAACAATTGCGCCTGTAATCGTCTTCAAATCGTGTTCAGTGTATTTGATGCGATATGACAGATACAAAGGTAAAAGCAGAGAAAAACTCGACGCCGTCATATAAGTAATGTCCATTTGGGTCCCCCAGAATCGACAGAACCATTGCTTTTACCTTTGTTTATTAACAAATGCGCCTGTTATCATCCCCAAATATTCGTCATTGTATTTGAAGCAGTATGACTGAAAGGAAGGTAAAAGCAGAGAAGAACGCGATGCCGTCGTGTTTGTAATGTCCATTCGGGTCCCCCAGAATCGACAGAACCATTGCGTTTACCTTTGTTTATTAACAAATGCGCCTGTTATCATCGCCGAATCTTCGTCATTGTATTTCAAGCAATATGACTGAAAGAAAGGTAAAAGCAGAGAAAAACTCGACGCCGTCGTGTTAGTAATGTCCATTTGGGTCCCCCAGAATGAGCACAATTATTGCTTTTATCGTTTTTTATTAACAAATGCGCCTGTAATCGTATTCAAATCGTCGTCATTGTATTTGAAGCAATATGACTGGAAGAAAGGTAAAAGCAGAGAAGAACGCGATACCGTCGTGTTGGTAATGTCCATTCGGGTCCCCCAGAATGAGCACAATTATTGCTTTTACCTTTGTTTATTAACAAATGCGCCTGTTTTGATCCCCAAATCTTCGTCATTGTATTTGAAGCAATATGACTGGAAGAAAGGTAAAAGCAGAGAAGAACGCGATGCCGTCGTGTTGGTAATGTCCATTCGGGTCTCCCAGAATGAGCACAATTATTGCTTTTACCTTTGTTTATTAACAAATGCGCCTGTAATCGTCTTCAAATCGTCGTCATTGTATTTGAAGCAATATGACTGGAAGAAAGGTAAAAGCAGAGAAGAACGCGATGCCGTCGTGTTGGTAATGTCCATTCGGGTCCCCCAGAATGAGCACAATTATTGCTTTTACCTTTGTTTATTAACAAATGCGCCTGTTATGATCCCCAAATCTTCGTCATTGTATTTGAAGCAATATGACTGAAAGAAAGGTAAAAGCAGAGAAGAACGCGATGCCGTCGTGTTGGTAATGTCCATTCGGGTCTCCCAGAATGAGCACAATTATTGCTTTTACCTTTGTTTATTAACAAATGCGCCTGTAATCGTCTTCAAATCGTCGTCATTGTATTTGAAGCAATATGACTGGAAGAAAGGTAAAAGCAGAGAAGAACGCGATGCCGTCGTGTTGGTAATGTCCATTCGGGTCCCCCAGAATGAGCACAATTATTGCTTTTACCTTTGTTTATTAACAAATGCGCCTGTTATGATCCCCAAATCTTCGTCATTGTATTTGAAGCAATATGACTGAAAGAAAGGTAAAAGCAGAGAAGAACGCGATGCCGTCGTGTTGGTAATGTCCATTCGGGTCTCCCAGAATGAGCACAATTATTGCTTTTACCTTTGTTTATTAACAAATGCGCCTGTTATCATCCCCAAATCTTCGTCATTGTATTTAAAGCAGTATGACTGAAAGAAAGGTAAAAGCAGAGAAGAACGCGATGCCGTCGTGTTAGTAATGTCCATTCGGGTCCCCCAGAATGAGCACAATTATTGCTGTTACCTTTCTTTATTAACAAATGCGCCTGTTATCATCCCCAAATCTTCGTCATTGTATTTGAAGGAATATGACTGAAAGAAAGCTAAAAGCAGAAAAGAACTCGATGCCGTCATGTTAGTAATGTCCATTCGGGTCCCCCAGAATGAGCACAATTATTGCTTTTATCTTTTTTTATTAACAAATGCGCCTGTAATCGTCTTCAAATCGTGTTCAGTGTATTTGATGCGATATGACAGAAACAAAGGTAAAAGCAGAGAAAAACTCGACGCCGTCATATTAGTAATGTCCATTTAAGTCCCCCGAATCGACAGAACCATTGCTTTTACCTTTGTATATTAACAAATGCGCCTGTTATTATCCCCAAATCTTCGTCATTGTATTTGAAGCAATATGACTGAAAGAACGGCGAAACCAGAGAAGAACGCGATGCCGTCGTGTTAGTAATGTCCATTCGGGTCCCCCAGAATGAGCACAATTATTGCTTTTATCTTTTTTTATTAACAAATGCGCCTGTCATCATCCCCAAATCTTCGTCACTGTATTTGAAGCAATATGACTGAAAGAAAGGTAACAGCAGAGAAGAACGCGATGCCGTCGTGTTGGTAATGTCCATTCGGGTCCCCCAGAATGAGCACAATTATTGCTTTTATCTTTTTTTAGTAACAAATGCGCCTGTTATCATCCTCAAATCTTCGTCATTGTATTTGAAGCAATATCACTGAAAGAAAGGTGAAAGCAGAGAAGAACGCGAGGCTGTCGTGTTAGTAATGTCCATTCGGATCCCCCAGAATGAGCACAATTATTGCTTATATCTCTTTTTATTAACAAATGCGCCTGTAATCGTCCTCAAATCGTCGTCAGTGTATTTGACGCGATACGACAGAAACAAAGGTAAAAGCAGAGAAGAACTCGATGCCGTCGTGTTAGTAATGTCCATTCGGGTCCCTCAGAATGAGCACAATTATTGCTTTTATCTTTTTTTATTAACAAATGCACCTGTTATCATCCCAAAATCTTCGTCATTGTATTTGAAGAAATATGACTGAAAGAAAGGTAAAAGCAGAGAAGAACGCGATGCCGTCGTGTTAGTAATGTCCATTCCGGTCCCCCAGAATGAGCGCAATTATTGCTTTCACCTTTGTTTATTAACAAAGGCGCCTGTTATCATCCCCAAATCTTCGTCATTGTATTTGAAGCAATATGACTGAAAGAAAGGTAAAAGCAGAGAAGAACGCGATGCCGTCCTGTTAGTATTGTCCATTCGGGTCCCCCAGAATGAGCACAATTATTGCTTTTATCTTTTTTTATTAACAAATGCGCCTGTTATCATCCCAAAATCTTCGTCATTGTATTTGAAGCAATATGACTGAAAGAAAGGTAAAAGCAGAAAAGAACTCGATGCCGTCGTGTTAGTAATGTCCATTCGGGTCCCCCAGAACGAGCACAATTATTGCTTTTACCTTTGTTTATTAACAAATGCGCCTGATATCATCCCCAAATCTTCGTCATTGTATTTGAAGCCATATGACTGAAAGAAAGGTAAAAGCAGAAAAGAACTCGATGCCGTCGTGTTAGTAATGTCCATTCGGGTCCCCCAGAATGAGCACAATTATTGCTTTTATCTTTTTTATTAACAAATGCGCCTGTAATCGTCCTCAAATCGTCATCAGTGTATTTGACGCGATACGACAGAAACAAAGGTGAAAGCAGAGAAGAACTCGATGCCGTCGTGTTAGTAATGTCCATTCGGGTCCCCCAGAATGAGCACAATTATTGCTTTTATCTTTTTTTATTAACAAATGCGCCTGTTATCATCCCAAAATCTTCGTCATTGTATTTGAAGAAATATGACTAAAAGAAAGGTAAAAGCAGAGAAGAACGCGATGCCGTCGTGTTAGTAATGTCCATTCGGGTCCCCCAGAATGAGCACAATTATTGCTTTTACCTTTGTTTATTAACAAAGGCGCCTGTTATCATCCCCAAATCTTCGTCATTGTATTTGAAGCAATATGACTGAAAGAAAGGTAAAAGCAGAGAAGAACGCGATGCCGTCCTGTTAGTAATGTCCATTCGGCTCCCCCAGAATGAGCACAATTATTGCTTTTATCTTTTTTTATTAACAAATGCGCCTGTTATCATCCCAAAATCTTCGTCATTGTATTTGAAGCAATATGACTGAAAGAAAGGTGAAAGCAAAAAACAACTCGATGCCGTCGTGTTCGTAATGTCCATTCGGGTCCCCCAGAATGAGCACAATTATTGCTTTTATCTTTTTTTATTAACAAATGCGCCTGTAATCGTCTTCAAATCGTGTTCAGTGTATTTGATGCGATATGACAGAAACAAAGGTAAACGCAGAGAAAGACTCGACGCCGTCATATTAGTAATGTCCATTTAAGTCCCCCAGAATCGACAGAACCATTGCTTTTACCTTTGTATATTAACAAATGCGCCTGTTATTATCCCCAACTCTTCGTCATTGTATTTGAAGCAATATGACTGAAAGAACGGCGAAAGCAGAGAAGAACGCGATGCCGTCGTGTTAGTATTGTCCATTCGGGTCCCCCAGAATGAGCACAATTATTGCTTTTATCTTTTTTTATTAACAAATGCGCCTGTTATCATCCCAAAATCTTCGTCATTGTATTTGAAGCAATATGACTGAAAGAAAGGTAAAAGCAGAAAAGCACTCGATGCCGTCGTGTTAGTAATGTCCATTCGGGTCCCCAGAACGAGCACAATTATTGCTTTTACCTTTGTTTATTAACAAATGCGCCTGATATCATCCCCAAATCTTCGTCATTGTATTTGAAGCAATATGACTGAAAGAAAGGTAACAGCAGAGAAGAACGCGATGCCGTCGTGTTGGTAATGTCCATTCGGGTCCCCCAGAATGAGCACAATTATTGCTTTTATCTTTTTTTAGTAACAAATGCGCCTGTTATCATCCCCAAATCTTCGTCATTGTATTTGAAGCAATATGACTGAAAGAAAGGTGAAAGCAGAGAAGAACGCGAGGCTGTCGTGTTAGTAATGTCCATTCGGATCCCCCAGAATGAGCACAATTATTGCTTATATCTCTTTTTATTAACAAATGCGCCTGTAATCGTCCTCAAATCGTCGTCAGTGTATTTGACGCGATACGACAGAAACAAAGGTAAAAGCAGAGAAGAACTCGATGCCGTCGTGTTAGTAATGTCCATTCGGGTCCCTCAGAATGAGCACAATTATTGCTTTTATCTTTTTTTATTAACAAATGCGCCTGTTATCATCCCAAAATCTTCGTCATTGTATTTGAAGAAATATGACTGAAAGAAAGGTAAAAGCAGAGAAGAACGCGATGCCGTCGTGTTAGTAATGTCCATTCCGGTCCCCCAGAATGAGCACAATTATTGCTTTTACCTTTGTTTATTAACAAAGGCGCCTGTTATCATCCCCAAATCTTCGTCATTGTATTTGAAGCAATATGACTGAAAGAAAGGTAAAAGCAGAGAAGAACGCGATGCCGTCCTGTTAGTAATGTCCATTCGGGTCCCCAAGAATGAGCACAATTATTGCTTTTATCTTTTTTTATTAACAAATGCGCTTGTTATCATCCCCAAATCTTCGTCATTGTATTTGAAGCAATGTGACTGAAAGAAAGGTAAATGCAGAGAAGAACGCGATGCCGTCGTGTTAGTAATGTCCATTCGGGTCCCCCAGAATGAGCACAATTATTGCTTTTATCTTTTATTATTAACAAATGCGCCTGTTATCATCCCAAAATCTTCGTCATTGTATTTGAAGCAATATGACTGAAAGAAAGGTGAAAGCAAAAAAGAACTCGATGCCGTCGTGTTCGTAATGTCCATTCGGGTCCCCCAGAATGAGCACAATTATTGCTTTTACCTTTGTTTATTAACAAACGCGCCTGATATCAAACCCAAATCTTCGTCATTGTATTTGAAGCAATATGACTGAAAGAAAGGGAAAAGCAGAGAAGAACGCGATGCCCTCGTGTTAGTAATGTCCATTCGGGTCCCCCAAAATGAGCACAATTATTGCTTTTATCTTTTTTTATTAACAAATGCGCCTGTTATCATCCCCAAATCTTCGTCATTGTATTTGAAGCAATATGACTGAAAGAAAGGTAAAAGCAGAGAAGAACGCGATGCCGTCGTGTTAGTAATGTCCATTCGGGTCCCCCAGAATGAGCACAATTATTGCTTTTACCTTTGTTTATTAACAAGTGCGCCTGTTATCATCCCCAAATCTTCGTCATTGTATTTGAAGCAATCTGACTGAAAGAAAGGTAAAAGCAGAGAAGAACGCGATGCCGTCGTGTTAGTAATGTCCACTCGGGTCCCCCAGAATGAGCACAATTATTGCTTTTATCTTTTTTATTAACAAATGCGCCTGTAATCGTCTTCAAATCGTGTTCAGTGTATTTGATGCGATATGACAGAAACAAAGGTAAAAGCAGAGAAAAACTCGACGCCGTCATATTAGTAATGTCCATTTGGGTCCCCCAGAATCGACAGAACCATTGCTTTTACCTTTGTTTATTAACAAATGCGCCTGTTATCATCCCCAAATCTTCGTCATTGTATTTGAAGCATTATGACTGAAAGAAAGGTAAAAGCAGAGAAGAACGCGATGCCGTCGTTTTAGTAATGTCCATTCGGGTCCCCCAGAATGAGCACAATTATTGTTTTTATCTTTTTTTATTAACAAATGCGCCTGTTATCATCGAAAAATCTTCGTCATTGTATTTGAAGCAATATGACTGGAAGAACGGTAAAAGCAGAGAAGAACGCGATGCCGTCGTGTTAGTAATGTCCATTCGGGTCCCCCAGAATGAGCATAATCATTGCTTTTACCTTTGTTTATTAACAAATGCGCCTGATATCATCCCCAAATCTTCGTCATTGTATTTGAAGCAATATGACTGAAAGAAAGGTAAAAGCAGATAAGAACGCGATGCCGTCGTGTTAGTTCTGTCCATTCGGGTCCCCCAAAATGAGCACAATTATTGCTTTTATGTTTTTTTATTAACAAATAGGCCTGTTATCATCCCCAAATCTTCGTCATTGTATTTGAAGCAATATGACTGAAAGAAAGGTAAAAGCAGAGAAGAACGCGATGCCGTCGTGTTAGTAATGTCCATTCGGGTCCCCCAGAATGAGCACAATTATTGCTTTTATCTTTTTTTATTAACAAATGCGCCTGTTATCATCCCGAAATCTTCGTCATTGTATTTGAAGCAATATGACTGAAAGAAAGGTAAAAGCAGAGACGAACGCGATGCCGTCGTGTTAGTAATGTCCATTCGGGTCCCCCAGAATGAGCACAATTATTGCTTTTACCTTTGTTTATTAACAAATGCGCTTGGTATCATCCCCAAATCTTCGTCATTGGATTTGAAGCAATATGACTGAAAGAAAGGTAAAAGCAGAGAAAAACTCGACGCCGTCTTGTTAGTAATGTCCATTTGGGTTCCCCAGAATGAGCACAATTATTGCTTTTACCTTTGTTTATTAACAAATGCGCCTGATATCATCCCCAAATCTTCGTCATTGTATTTGAAGCAATATGACTGAAAGAAAGGTAAAAGCAGAGAAGTACGCGATGCCGTCGTGTTGGTAATGTCCATTCGGGTCCCCCAGAATGAGCACAATTATTGCTTTTATCTTTTTTTATTAACAAATGCGCCTGTTATAATCCCCAAATCTTCGTCATTGTATTTGAAGCAATATGACTGAAAAAAAGGTGAAAGCAGAGAAGAACGCGATGCCGTCGTGTTGGTAATGTCCATTCGGGTCTCCCAGAATGAGCACAATTATTGCTTTTACCTTTGTTTATTAACAAATGCGCCTGTTATCATCCCCAAATCTTCGTCATTGGATTTAAAGCCATATGACTGAAAGAAAGGTAAAAGCAGAGAAGAACGCGATGCCGTCGTGTTAGTAATGTCCATTCGGGTCCCCCAGAATGAGCACAATTATTGCTGTTACCTTTCTTTATTAACAAATGCGCCTATTATCATCCCCAAATCTTCGTCATTGTATTTGAAGGAATATGACTGAAAGAAAGGTAAAAGCAGAAAAGAACTCGATGCCGTCGTGTTAGTAATGTCCATTCGGGTCCCCCAGAATGAGCACAATTATTGCTTTTATCTTTTTTATTAACAAATGCGCCTGTAATCGTCCTCAAATCGTCGTCAGTGTATTTGACGCGATACGACAGAAACAAAGGTAAAAGCAGAGAAGAACTCGATGCCGTCGTGCTGGTAATGTCCATTCGGGTCCCCCAGAATGAGCACAATTATTGCTTTTATCTTTTTTTATTAACAAATGCGCCTGTAATCGTCTTCAAATCGTGTTCACTGTATTTGATGCGATATGACAGAAACAAAGGTAAAAGCAGAGAAAAACTCGACGCCGTCATATAAGTAATGTCCATTTAAGTCCCCCAGAATCGATAGAACCATTGCTTTTACCTTTGTTTATTAACAAATGCGCCTGTTATCATCCCCAAATCTTCGTCATTGTATTTGAAGCAATATGACTGAAAGAAAGGCAAAAGCAGAGAAGAACGTGATGCCGTCGTGTTAGTAATGTCCATTCGGGTCCCCCAGAATGAGCACAATTATTGCTTTTATCTTTTTTTATTAACAAATGCGCCTGTTATCATCCCAAAATCTTCGTCATTGTAATTGAAGCAATATGACTGAAAGAAAGGTAAAAGCAGAAAAGAACTCGATGCCGTCGTGTTAGTAATGTCCATTCGGGTCCCCCAGAACGAGCACAATTATTGCTTTTACCTTTGTTTATTAACAAATGCGCCTGATATCATCCCCAAATCTTCGTCATTGTATTTGAAGCAATATGACTGAAAGAAAGGTGAAAGCAGAGAAGAACGCGATGCCATCGTGTTGGTAATGTCCATTCGGGTCTCCCAGAATGAGCACAATTATTGCTTTTACCTTTGTTTATTAACAAATGCGCCTGTTATCATCCCCAAATCTTCGTCATTGGATTTAAAGCAATATGACTGAAAGAAAGGTAAAAGCAGAGAAGAACGCGATGCCGTCGTGTTAGTAATGTCCATTCGGGTCCCCCAGAATGAGCACAATTATTGCTGTTACCTTTCTTTATTAACAAATGCGCCTGTTATCATCCCCAAATGTTCGTCATTGTATTTGAAGCAATATGACTGAAAGAAAGGTAAAAGCAGAGAAGAACGCGATGCCGTCGTTTTAGTAATGTCCATTCGGGTCCCCCAGAATGAGCACAATTATTGTTTTTATCTTTTTTTATTAACAAATGCGCCTGTTATCATCGAAAAATCTTCGTCATTGTATTTGAAGCAATATGACTGGAAGAACGGTAAAAGCAGAGAAGAACGCGATGCCGTCGTGTTAGTAATGTCCATTCGGGTCCCCCAGAATGAGCATAATCATTGCTTTTACCTTTGTTTATTAACAAATGCGCCTGATATCATCCCCAAATCTTCGTCATTGTATTTGAAGCAATATGACTGAAAGAAAGGTAACAGCAGAGAAGAACGCGATGCCGTCGTGTTGGTAATGTCCATTCGGGTCCCCCAGAATGAGCACAATTATTGCTTTTATCTTTTTTTAGTAACAAATGCGCCTGTTATCATCCTCAAATCTTCGTCATTGTATTTGAAGCAATATCACTGAAAGAAAGGTGAAAGCAGAGAAGAACGCGAGGCTGTCGTGTTAGTAATGTCCATTCGGATCCCCCAGAATGAGCACAATTATTGCTTATATCTCTTTTTATTAACAAATGCGCCTGTAATCGTCCTCAAATCGTCGTCAGTGTATTTGACGCGATACGACAGAAACAAAGGTAAAAGCAGAGAAGAACTCGATGCCGTCGTGTTAGTAATGTCCATTCGGGTCCCTCAGAATGAGCACAATTATTGCTTTTATCTTTTTTTATTAACAAATGCACCTGTTATCATCCCAAAATCTTCGTCATTGTATTTGAAGAAATATGACTGAAAGAAAGGTAAAAGCAGAGAAGAACGCGATGCCGTCGTGTTAGTAATGTCCATTCCGGTCCCCCAGAATGAGCGCAATTATTGCTTTCACCTTTGTTTATTAACAAAGGCGCCTGTTATCATCCCCAAATCTTCGTCATTGTATTTGAAGCAATATGACTGAAAGAAAGGTAAAAGCAGAGAAGAACGCGATGCCGTCCTGTTAGTATTGTCCATTCGGGTCCCCCAGAATGAGCACAATTATTGCTTTTATCTTTTTTTATTAACAAATGCGCCTGTTATCATCCCAAAATCTTCGTCATTGTATTTGAAGCAATATGACTGAAAGAAAGGTAAAAGCAGAAAAGAACTCGATGCCGTCGTGTTAGTAATGTCCATTCGGGTCCCCCAGAACGAGCACAATTATTGCTTTTACCTTTGTTTATTAACAAATGCGCCTGATATCATCCCCAAATCTTCGTCATTGTATTTGAAGCCATATGACTGAAAGAAAGGTAAAAGCAGAAAAGAACTCGATGCCGTCGTGTTAGTAATGTCCATTCGGGTCCCCCAGAATGAGCACAATTATTGCTTTTATCTTTTTTATTAACAAATGCGCCTGTAATCGTCCTCAAATCGTCATCAGTGTATTTGACGCGATACGACAGAAACAAAGGTGAAAGCAGAGAAGAACTCGATGCCGTCGTGTTAGTAATGTCCATTCGGGTCCCCCAGAATGAGCACAATTATTGCTTTTATCTTTTTTTATTAACAAATGCGCCTGTTATCATCCCAAAATCTTCGTCATTGTATTTGAAGAAATATGACTAAAAGAAAGGTAAAAGCAGAGAAGAACGCGATGCCGTCGTGTTAGTAATGTCCATTCGGGTCCCCCAGAATGAGCACAATTATTGCTTTTACCTTTGTTTATTAACAAAGGCGCCTGTTATCATCCCCAAATCTTCGTCATTGTATTTGAAGCAATATGACTGAAAGAAAGGTAAAAGCAGAGAAGAACGCGATGCCGTCCTGTTAGTAATGTCCATTCGGCTCCCCCAGAATGAGCACAATTATTGCTTTTATCTTTTTTTATTAACAAATGCGCCTGTTATCATCCCAAAATCTTCGTCATTGTATTTGAAGCAATATGACTGAAAGAAAGGTGAAAGCAAAAAACAACTCGATGCCGTCGTGTTCGTAATGTCCATTCGGGTCCCCCAGAATGAGCACAATTATTGCTTTTATCTTTTTTTATTAACAAATGCGCCTGTAATCGTCTTCAAATCGTGTTCAGTGTATTTGATGCGATATGACAGAAACAAAGGTAAACGCAGAGAAAGACTCGACGCCGTCATATTAGTAATGTCCATTTAAGTCCCCCAGAATCGACAGAACCATTGCTTTTACCTTTGTATATTAACAAATGCGCCTGTTATTATCCCCAACTCTTCGTCATTGTATTTGAAGCAATATGACTGAAAGAACGGCGAAAGCAGAGAAGAACGCGATGCCGTCGTGTTAGTATTGTCCATTCGGGTCCCCCAGAATGAGCACAATTATTGCTTTTATCTTTTTTTATTAACAAATGCGCCTGTTATCATCCCAAAATCTTCGTCATTGTATTTGAAGCAATATGACTGAAAGAAAGGTAAAAGCAGAAAAGCACTCGATGCCGTCGTGTTAGTAATGTCCATTCGGGTCCCCAGAACGAGCACAATTATTGCTTTTACCTTTGTTTATTAACAAATGCGCCTGATATCATCCCCAAATCTTCGTCATTGTATTTGAAGCAATATGACTGAAAGAAAGGTAACAGCAGAGAAGAACGCGATGCCGTCGTGTTGGTAATGTCCATTCGGGTCCCCCAGAATGAGCACAATTATTGCTTTTATCTTTTTTTAGTAACAAATGCGCCTGTTATCATCCCCAAATCTTCGTCATTGTATTTGAAGCAATATGACTGAAAGAAAGGTGAAAGCAGAGAAGAACGCGAGGCTGTCGTGTTAGTAATGTCCATTCGGATCCCCCAGAATGAGCACAATTATTGCTTATATCTCTTTTTATTAACAAATGCGCCTGTAATCGTCCTCAAATCGTCGTCAGTGTATTTGACGCGATACGACAGAAACAAAGGTAAAAGCAGAGAAGAACTCGATGCCGTCGTGTTAGTAATGTCCATTCGGGTCCCTCAGAATGAGCACAATTATTGCTTTTATCTTTTTTTATTAACAAATGCGCCTGTTATCATCCCAAAATCTTCGTCATTGTATTTGAAGAAATATGACTGAAAGAAAGGTAAAAGCAGAGAAGAACGCGATGCCGTCGTGTTAGTAATGTCCATTCCGGTCCCCCAGAATGAGCACAATTATTGCTTTTACCTTTGTTTATTAACAAAGGCGCCTGTTATCATCCCCAAATCTTCGTCATTGTATTTGAAGCAATATGACTGAAAGAAAGGTAAAAGCAGAGAAGAACGCGATGCCGTCCTGTTAGTAATGTCCATTCGGGTCCCCAAGAATGAGCACAATTATTGCTTTTATCTTTTTTTATTAACAAATGCGCTTGTTATCATCCCCAAATCTTCGTCATTGTATTTGAAGCAATATGACTGAAAGAAAGGTAAATGCAGAGAAGAACGCGATGCCGTCGTGTTAGTAATGTCCATTCGGGTCCCCCAGAATGAGCACAATTATTGCTTTTATCTTTTATTATTAACAAATGCGCCTGTTATCATCCCAAAATCTTCGTCATTGTATTTGAAGCAATATGACTGAAAGAAAGGTGAAAGCAAAAAAGAACTCGATGCCGTCGTGTTCGTAATGTCCATTCGGGTCCCCCAGAATGAGCACAATTATTGCTTTTACCTTTGTTTATTAACAAACGCGCCTGATATCAAACCCAAATCTTCGTCATTGTATTTGAAGCAATATGACTGAAAGAAAGGGAAAAGCAGAGAAGAACGCGATGCCCTCGTGTTAGTAATGTCCATTCGGGTCCCCCAAAATGAGCACAATTATTGCTTTTATCTTTTTTTATTAACAAATGCGCCTGTTATCATCCCCAAATCTTCGTCATTGTATTTGAAGCAATATGACTGAAAGAAAGGTAAAAGCAGAGAAGAACGCGATGCCGTCGTGTTAGTAATGTCCATTCGGGTCCCCCAGAATGAGCACAATTATTGCTTTTACCTTTGTTTATTAACAAGTGCGCCTGTTATCATCCCCAAATCTTCGTCATTGTATTTGAAGCAATCTGACTGAAAGAAAGGTAAAAGCAGAGAAGAACGCGATGCCGTCGTGTTAGTAATGTCCACTCGGGTCCCCCAGAATGAGCACAATTATTGCTTTTATCTTTTTTATTAACAAATGCGCCTGTAATCGTCTTCAAATCGTGTTCAGTGTATTTGATGCGATATGACAGAAACAAAGGTAAAAGCAGAGAAAAACTCGACGCCGTCATATTAGTAATGTCCATTTGGGTCCCCCAGAATCGACAGAACCATTGCTTTTACCTTTGTTTATTAACAAATGCGCCTGTTATCATCCCCAAATCTTCGTCATTGTATTTGAAGCATTATGACTGAAAGAAAGGTAAAAGCAGAGAAGAACGCGATGCCGTCGTTTTAGTAATGTCCATTCGGGTCCCCCAGAATGAGCACAATTATTGTTTTTATCTTTTTTTATTAACAAATGCGCCTGTTATCATCGAAAAATCTTCGTCATTGTATTTGAAGCAATATGACTGGAAGAACGGTAAAAGCAGAGAAGAACGCGATGCCGTCGTGTTAGTAATGTCCATTCGGGTCCCCCAGAATGAGCATAATCATTGCTTTTACCTTTGTTTATTAACAAATGCGCCTGATATCATCCCCAAATCTTCGTCATTGTATTTGAAGCAATATGACTGAAAGAAAGGTAAAAGCAGATAAGAACGCGATGCCGTCGTGTTAGTTCTGTCCATTCGGGTCCCCCAAAATGAGCACAATTATTGCTTTTATGTTTTTTTATTAACAAATAGGCCTGTTATCATCCCCAAATCTTCGTCATTGTATTTGAAGCAATATGACTGAAAGAAAGGTAAAAGCAGAGAAGAACGCGATGCCGTCGTGTTAGTAATGTCCATTCGGGTCCCCCAGAATGAGCACAATTATTGCTTTTATCTTTTTTTATTAACAAATGCGCCTGTTATCATCCCGAAATCTTCGTCATTGTATTTGAAGCAATATGACTGAAAGAAAGGTAAAAGCAGAGACGAACGCGATGCCGTCGTGTTAGTAATGTCCATTCGGGTCCCCCAGAATGAGCACAATTATTGCTTTTACCTTTGTTTATTAACAAATGCGCTTGGTATCATCCCCAAATCTTCGTCATTGGATTTGAAGCAATATGACTGAAAGAAAGGTAAAAGCAGAGAAAAACTCGACGCCGTCTTGTTAGTAATGTCCATTTGGGTTCCCCAGAATGAGCACAATTATTGCTTTTACCTTTGTTTATTAACAAATGCGCCTGATATCATCCCCAAATCTTCGTCATTGTATTTGAAGCAATATGACTGAAAGAAAGGTAAAAGCAGAGAAGTACGCGATGCCGTCGTGTTGGTAATGTCCATTCGGGTCCCCCAGAATGAGCACAATTATTGCTTTTATCTTTTTTTATTAACAAATGCGCCTGTTATAATCCCCAAATCTTCGTCATTGTATTTGAAGCAATATGACTGAAAGAAAGGTGAAAGCAGAGAAGAACGCGATGCCGTCGTGTTGGTAATGTCCATTCGGGTCTCCCAGAATGAGCACAATTATTGCTTTTACCTTTGTTTATTAACAAATGCGCCTGTTATCATCCCCAAATCTTCGTCATTGGATTTAAAGCCATATGACTGAAAGAAAGGTAAAAGCAGAGAAGAACGCGATGCCGTCGTGTTAGTAATGTCCATTCGGGTCCCCCAGAATGAGCACAATTATTGCTGTTACCTTTCTTTATTAACAAATGCGCCTATTATCATCCCCAAATCTTCGTCATTGTATTTGAAGGAATATGACTGAAAGAAAGGTAAAAGCAGAAAAGAACTCGATGCCGTCGTGTTAGTAATGTCCATTCGGGTCCCCCAGAATGAGCACAATTATTGCTTTTATCTTTTTTATTAACAAATGCGCCTGTAATCGTCCTCAAATCGTCGTCAGTGTATTTGACGCGATACGACAGAAACAAAGGTAAAAGCAGAGAAGAACTCGATGCCGTCGTGCTGGTAATGTCCATTCGGGTCCCCCAGAATGAGCACAATTATTGCTTTTATCTTTTTTTATTAACAAATGCGCCTGTAATCGTCTTCAAATCGTGTTCACTGTATTTGATGCGATATGACAGAAACAAAGGTAAAAGCAGAGAAAAACTCGACGCCGTCATATAAGTAATGTCCATTTAAGTCCCCCAGAATCGATAGAACCATTGCTTTTACCTTTGTTTATTAACAAATGCGCCTGTTATCATCCCCAAATCTTCGTCATTGTATTTGAAGCAATATGACTGAAAGAAAGGCAAAAGCAGAGAAGAACGTGATGCCGTCGTGTTAGTAATGTCCATTCGGGTCCCCCAGAATGAGCACAATTATTGCTTTTATCTTTTTTTATTAACAAATGCGCCTGTTATCATCCCAAAATCTTCGTCATTGTATTTGAAGCAATATGACTGAAAGAAAGGTAAAAGCAGAAAAGAACTCGATGCCGTCGTGTTAGTAATGTCCATTCGGGTCCCCCAGAACGAGCACAATTATTGCTTTTACCTTTGTTTATTAACAAATGCGCCTGATATCATCCCCAAATCTTCGTCATTGTATTTGAAGCAATATGACTGAAAGAAAGGTGAAAGCAGAGAAGAACGCGATGCCATCGTGTTGGTAATGTCCATTCGGGTCTCCCAGAATGAGCACAATTATTGCTTTTACCTTTGTTTATTAACAAATGCGCCTGTTATCATCCCCAAATCTTCGTCATTGGATTTAAAGCAATATGACTGAAAGAAAGGTAAAAGCAGAGAAGAACGCGATGCCGTCGTGTTAGTAATGTCCATTCGGGTCCCCCAGAATGAGCACAATTATTGCTGTTACCTTTCTTTATTAACAAATGCGCCTGTTATCATCCCCAAATGTTCGTCATTGTATTTGAAGCAATATGACTGAAAGAAAGGTAAAAGCAGAGAAGAACGCGATGCCGTCGTGTTAGTAATGTCCATTCGGGTCCCCCAGAATGAGCACAATTATTGCTTTTACCTTTGTTTATTAACAAATGCGCCTGTTATCATCCCCGAATCTTCGTCATTGTATTTGAAGCAATCTGACTGAAAGAAAGGTAAAAGCAGAGAAGAACGCGATGCCGTCGTCTTAGTAATGTCCACTCGGGTCCCCCAGAATGAGCAAAATTATTGCTTTTACCTTTGTTTATTAACAAATGCGCCTGTTATCATCCCCAAATCTTCGTCATTGTATTTGAAGCAATATGACTGAAAGAAAGGTAAAAGCAGAGAAGAACGCGATGCCGTTGTGTTAGTAATGCCCACTCGGGTCCCCCAGAATGAGCACAATTATTGCTTTTATCTTTTTTTATTAACAAATGCGCCTGTTATCATCCCCAAACCTTCGTCATTGTATTTGAAGCAATATGACTGAAAGAAAGGTAAAAGCAGAGAAGAACGCGATGCCGTCGTGTTTGTAATGTCCATTCGGGTCCCCCAGAATCGACAGAACCATTGCGTTCACCTTTGTTTATTAACAAATGCGCCTGTTAACATCGCCAAATCTTCGTCATTGTATTTGGAGCAATATGACTGAAAGAAAGGTAAAAGCAGAGAAGAACGCGATGCCGTCGTGTTAGTATTGTCCTTTCGGCTCCCCCAGAATGAGCACAATTATTGCTTTTATCTTTTTTATTAACAAATGCGCCTGTAATCGTCCTCAAATCGTCGTCAGTGTATTTGACGCGATACGACAGAAACAAAGGTAAAAGCAGAGAAGAACTCGATGCCGTCGTGTTGGTAATGCCCATTCGGGTCCCCCAGAATGAGCACAATTATTGCCCTTATCTTTTTTTATTAACAATTGCGCCTGTAATCGTCTTCAAATCGTGTTCAGTGAATTTGATGCGATATGACAGATACAAAGGTAAAAGCAGAGAAAAACTCGACGCCGTCATATGAGTAATGTCCATTTGGGTCCCCCAGAATCGACAGAACCATTGCTTTTACCTTTGTTTATTAACAAATGCGCCTGTTATCATCCCCAAATCTTCGTCATTGTATTTGAAGCAGTATGACTGAAAGGAAGGTAAAAGCAGAGAAGAACGCGATGCCGTCGTGTTTGTAATGTCCATTCGGGTCCCCCAGAATCGACAGAACCATTGCGTTTACCTTTGTTTATTAACAAATGCGCCTGTTATCATCGCCAAATCTTCGTCATTGTATTTGAAGCAATATGACTGAAAGAAAGGTAAAAGCAGAGAAAAACTCGACGCCGTCGTGTTAGTAATGTCCATTTGGGTCCCCCAGAATGAGCACAATTATTGCTTTTATCTTTTTTTATTAACAAATGCGCCTGTAATCGTATTCAAATAGTCGTCATTGTATTTGAAGCAATATGACTGGAAGAAAGGTAAAAGCAGAGAAGAACGCGATACCGTCGTGTTGGTAATGTCCATTCGGGTCCCCCAGAATGAGCACAATTATTGCTTTTACCTTTGTTTATTAACAAATGCGCCTGTTTTGATCCCCAAATCTTCGTCATTGTATTTGAAGCAATATGACTGGAAGAAAGGTAAAAGCAGAGAAGAACGCGATGCCGTCGTGTTGGTAATGTCCATTCGGGTCTCCCAGAATGAGCACAATTATTGCTTTTACCTTTGTTTATTAACAAATGCGCCTGTAATCGTCTTCAAATCGTCGTCATTGTATTTGAAGCAATATGACTGGAAGAAAGGTAAAAGCAGAGGAGAACGCGATGCCGTCGTGTTGGTAATGTCCATTTGGGTCCCCCAGAATGAGCACAATTATTGCTTTTACCTTTGTTTATTAACAAATGCGCCTGTTATGATCCCCAAATCTTCGTCATTGTATTTGAAGCAATATGACTGAAAGAAAGGTAAAAGCAGAGAAGAACGCGATGCCGTCGTGTTGGTAATGTCCATTCGGGTCTCCCAGAATGAGCACAATTATTGCTTTTACCTTTGTTTATTAACAAATGCGCCTGTTATCATCCCCAAATCTTCGTCATTGTATTTAAAGCAGTATGACGGAAAGAAAGGTAAAAGCAGAGAAGAACGCGATGCCGTCGTGTTAGTAATGTCCATTCGGGTCCCCCAGAATGAGCACAATTATTGCTGTTACCTTTCTTTATTAACAAATGCGCCTGTTATCATCCCCAAATCTTCGTCATTGTATTTGAAGGAATATGACTGAAAGAAAGGTAAAAGCAGAAAAGAACTCGATGCCGTCGTGTTAGTAATGTCCATTCGGGTCCCCCAGAATGAGCACAATTATTGCTTTTATCTTTTTTATTAACAAATGCGCCTGTAATCGTCCTCAAATCGTCGTCAGTGTATTTGACGCGGTACGACAGAAACAAAGGTAAAAGCAGAGAAGAACTTGATGCCGTCGTGCTGGTAATGTCCATTCGGGTCCCCCAGAATGAGCACAATTATTGCTTTTATCTTTTTTTATTAACAAATGCGCCTGTAATCGTCTTCAAATCGTGTTCAGTGTATTTGATGCGATATGACAGAAACAAAGGTAAAAGCAGAGAAAAACTCGACGCCGTCATATTAGTAATGTCCATTTAAGTCCCCCGAATCGACAGAACCATTGCTTTTACCTTTGTATATTAACAAATGCGCCTGTTATTATCCCCAAATCTTCGTCATTGTATTTGAAGCAATATGACTGAAAGAACGGCGAAACCAGAGAAGAACGCGATGCCGTCGTGTTAGTAATGTCCATTCGGGTCCCCCAGAATGAGCACAATTATTGCTTTTATCTTTTTTTATTAACAAATGCGCCTGTCATCATCCCAAAATCTTCGTCATTGTATTTGAAGCAATATGACTGAAAGAAAGGTAAAAGCAGAAAAGAACTCGATGCCGTCGTGTTAGTAATGTCCATTCGGGTCCCCAGAACGAGCACAATTATTGCTTTTACCTTTGTTTATTAACAAATGCGCCTGTTATGATCCCCAAATCTTCGTCATTGTATTTGAAGCAATATGACTGAAAGAAAGGTAAAAGCAGAGAAGAACGCGATGCCGTCGTGTTGGTAATGTCCATTCGGGGCTCCCAGAATGAGCACAATTATTGCTTTTACCTTTGTTTATTAACAAATGCGCCTGTTATCATCCCCAAATCTTCGTCATTGTATTTAAAGCAGTATGACGGAAAGAAAGGTAAAAGCAGAGAAGAACGCGATGCCGTCGTGTTAGTAATGTCCATTCGGGTCCCCCAGAATGAGCACAATTATTGCTGTTACCTTTCTTTATTAACAAATGCGCCTGTTATCATCCCCAAATCTTCGTCATTGTATTTGAAGGAATATGACTGAAAGAAAGGTAAAAGCAGAAAAGAACTCGATGCCGTCGTGTTAGTAATGTCCATTCGGGTCCCCCAGAATGAGCACAATTATTGCTTTTATCTTTTTTATTAACAAATGCGCCTGTAATCGTCCTCAAATCGTCGTCAGTGTATTTGACGCGGTACGACAGAAACAAAGGTAAAAGCAGAGAAGAACTTGATGCCGTCGTGCTGGTAATGTCCATTCGGGTCCCTCAGAATGAGCACAATTATTGCTTTTATCTTTTTTTATTAACAAATGCGCCTGTAATCGTCTTCAAATCGTGTTCAGTGTATTTGATGCGATATGACAGAAACAAAGGTAAAAGCAGAGAAAAACTCGACGCCGTCATATTAGTAATGTCCATTTAAGTCCCCCGAATCGACAGAACCATTGCTTTTACCTTTGTATATTAACAAATGCGCCTGTTATTATCCCCAAATCTTCGTCATTGTATTTGAAGCAATATGACTGAAAGAACGGCGAAACCAGAGAAGAACGCGATGCCGTCGTGTTAGTAATGTCCATTCGGGTCCCCCAGAATGAGCACAATTATTGCTTTTATCTTTTTTTATTAACAAATGCGCCTGTCATCATCCCAAAATCTTCGTCATTGTATTTGAAGCAATATGACTGAAAGAAAGGTAAAAGCAGAAAAGAACTCGATGCCGTCGTGTTAGTAATGTCCATTCGGGTCCCCAGAACGAGCACAATTATTGCTTTTACCTTTGTTTATTAACAAATGCGCCTGATACCATCCCCAAATCTTCGTCATTGTATTTGAAGCAATATGACTGAAAGAAAGGTAACAGCAGAGAAGAACGCGATGCCGTCGTGTTGGTAATGTCCATTCGGGTCCCCCAGAATGAGCACAATTATTGCTTTTATCTTTTTTTAGTAACAAATGCGCCTGTTATCATCCTCAAATCTTCGTCATTGTATTTGAAGCAATATGACTGAAAGAAAGGTGAAAGCAGAGAAGAACGCGAGGCTGTCGTGTTAGTAATGTCCATTCGGATCCCCCAGAATGAGCACAATTATTGCTTATATCTCTTTTTATTAACAAATGCGCCTGTAATCGTCCTCAAATCGTCGTCAGTGTATTTGACGTGATACGACAGAAACAAAGGTAAAAGCAGAGAAGAACTCGATGCCGTCGTGTTCGTAATGCACATTCGGATCCCCAAGAATGAGCACAATTATTGCCTTTATCTTTTTTTATTAACAAATGCGCCTGTAATCGTCTTCAAATCGTGTTCAGTGTATTTGATGCGATATGACAGAAACAAAGGTAAAAGCAGAGAAAAACTCGACGCCGTCATATTAGTATTCTCCCATTGGGTCCCCCAGAATCGACACAACCATTGCTTGTACCTTTGTGTATTAACAAATGCGCCTGTTATCATCCCCAAATCATCGTCATTGTATTTGAAGCAATATGACTGAAAGAAAGGTAAAAGCAGAGAAAAACTCGACGCCGTCGTGTTAGTAATGTCCATTTGGGTCCCCCAGAATGAGCACAATTATTGCTTTTATCTTTTTTTATTAACAAATGCGCCTGTAATCGTATTCAAATCGTCGTCATTGTATTTGAAGCAATATGACTGGAAGAAAGGTAAAAGCAGAGAAGAACGCGTTACCGTCGTGTTGGTAATGTCCATTCGGGTCCCCCAGAATGAGCACAATTATTGCTTTTACCTTTGTTTATTAACAAATGCGCCTGTTTTGATCCCCAAATCTTCGTCATTGTATTTGAAGCAATATGACTGGAAGAAAGGTAAAAGCAGAGAAGAACGCGATGCCGTCGTGTTGGTAATGTCCATTCGGGTCCCCCAGAATGAGCACAATTATTGCTTTTACCTTTGTTTATTAACAAATGCGCCTGTTATGATCCCCAAATCTTCGTCATTGTATTTGAAGCAATATGACTGAAAGAAAGGTAAAAGCAGAGAAGAACGCGATGCCGTCGTGTTGGTAATGTCCATTCGGGTCTCCCAGAATGAGCACAATTGTTGCTTTTACCTTTGTTTATTAACAAATGCGCCTGTTATCATCCCCAAATCTTCGTCATTGTATTTAAAGCAGTATGACTGAAAGAAAGGTAAAAGCAGAGAAGAACGCGATGCCGTCGTGTTAGTAATGTCCATTCGGGTCCCCCAGAATGAGCACAATTATTGCTGTTACCTTTCTTTATTAACAAATGCGCCTGTTATCATCCCTAAATCTTCGTCATTGTATTTGAAGGAATATGACTGAAAGAAAGGTAAAAGCAGAAAAGAACTCGATGCCGTTGTGTTAGTAATGTCCATTTGGGTCCCCCAGAATGAGCACAATTATTGCTTTTATCTTTTTTATTAACAAATGCGCCTGTAATCGTCCTCAAATCGTCGTCAGTGTATTTGACGCGGTACGACAGAAACAAAGGTAAAAGCAGAGAAGAACTTGATGCCGTCGTGCTGGTAATGTCCATTCGGGTCCCCCAGAATGAGCACAATTATTGCTTTTACCTTTGTTTATTAACAAACGCGCCTGATATCAAACCCAAATCTTCGTCATTGTATTTGAAGCAATATGACTGAAAGAAAGGGAAAAGCAGAGAAGAACGCGATGCCCTCGTGTTAGTAATGTCGCTTCGGGTCCCCCAAAATGAGCACAATTATTGCTTTTATCTTTTTTTATTAACAAATGCGCCTGTTATCATCCCCAAATCTTCGTCATTGTATTTGAAGCAATATGACTGAAAGAAAGGTGAAAGCAAAAAAGAACTCGATGCCGTCGTGTTCGTAATGTCCATTCGGGTCCCCCAGAATGAGCACAATTATTGCTTTTACCTTTGTTTATTAACAAACGCGCCTGATATCAAACCCAAATCTTCGTCATTGTATTTGAAGCAATATGACTGAAAGAGAGGGAAAAGCAGACAAGAACGCGATGCCCTCGTGTTAGTAATGTCCATTCGGGTCCCCCAAAATGAGCACAATTATTGCTTTTATCTTTTTTTATTAACAAATGCGCCTGTTATCATCCCCAAATCTTCGTCATTGTATTTGAAGCAATATGACTGAAAGAAAGGTAAAAGCAGAGAAGAACGCGATGCCGTCGTGTTAGTAATGTCCATTCGGGTCCCCCAGAATGAGCACAATTATTGCTTTTACCTTTGTTTATTAACAAATGCGCCTGTTATCATCCTTAAATCTTCGTCATTGTATTTGAAGCAATCTGACTGAAAGAAAGGTAAAAGCAGAGAAGAACGCGATGCCGTCGTGTTAGTAATGTCCACTCGGGTCCCCCAGAATGAGCAAAATTATTGCTTTTACCTTTGTTTATTAACAAATGCGCCTGATATCATCCCCAAATCTTCGTCATTGTATTTGAAGCAATATGACTGAAAGAAAGGTAAAAGCAGAGAAGTACGCGATGCCGTCGTGTTGGTAATGTCCATTCGGGTCCCCCAGAATGAGCACAATTATTGCTTTTATCTTTTTTTATTAACAAATGCGCCTGTTATCATCCCCAAATCTTCGTCATTGTATTTGAAGAAATATGACTGAAAGAAAGGTAAAAGCAGAGAAGAACGCGATGCCGTCGTGTTAGTAATGTCCATTCCGGTCCCCCAGAATGAGCACAATTATTGCTTTCACCTTTGTTTATTAACAAAGGCGCCTGTTATCATCCCCAAATCTTCGTCATTGTATTTGAAGCAATATGACTGAAAGAAAGGTAAAAGCAGAGAAGAACGCGATGCCGTCCTGTTAGTAATGTCCATTCGGGTCCCCCAGAATGAGCACAATTATTGCTTTTATCGTTTTTTTTTAACAAATGCGCTTGTTATCATCCCCAAATCTTCGTCATTGTATTTGAAGCAATATGACTGAAAGAAAGGTAAAAGCAGAGAAGAACGCGATGCCGTCGTGTTAGTAATGTCCATTCGGGTCCCCCAGAATGAGCACAATTATTGCTTTTATCTTTTTTTATTAACAAATGCGCCTGTTATCATCCCAAAATCTTCGTCATTGTATTTGAAGCAATATGACTGAAAGAAAGGTGAAAGCAAAAAAGAACTCGATGCCGTCGTGTTCGTAATGTCCATTCGGGTCCCCCAGAATGAGCACAATTATTGCTTTTAACTTTGTTTATTAACAAACGCGCCTGATATCAAACCCAAATCTTCGTCATTGTATTTGAAGCAATATGACTAAAAGAGAGGGAAAAGCAGAGAAGAACGCGATGCCCTCGTGTTAGTAATGTCCATTCGGGTCCCCCAAAATGAGCACAATTATTGCTTTTATCTTTTTTTATTAACAAATGCGCCTGTTATCATCCCCAAATCTTCGTCATTGTATTTGAAGCAATATGACTGAAAGAAAGGTAAAAGCAGAGAAGAACGCGATGCCGTCGTGTTAGTAATGTCCATTCGGGTCCCCCAGAATGAGCACAATTATTGCTTTTACCTTTGTTTATTAACAAATGCGCCTGTTATCATCCCCAAATCTTCGTCATTGTATTTGAAGCAATCTGACTGAAAGAAAGGTAAAAACAGAGAAGAACGCGATGCCGTCGTGTTAGTAATGTCCACTCGGGTCCCCCAGAATGAGCAAAATTATTGCTTTTCCCTTTGTTTATTAACAAATGCGCCTGTTATCATCCCCAAATCTTCGTCTTTGTATTTGAAGCAATATGACTGAAAGAAAGGTAAAAGCAGAGAAGAACGCGATGCCGTCGTGTTAGTAATGTCCATTCGGGTCCCCCAGAATGAGCACAATTATTGCTTTTATCTTTTTTTATTAACAAATGCGCCTGTTATAATCCCGAAATCTTCGTCATTGTATTTGAAGCAATATGACTGAAAGAAAGGTACAAGCAGAGAAGAACGCGATGCCGTCGTGTTAGTAATGTCCATTCGGGTCCCCCAGAATGAGCACAATTATTGCTTTTACCTTTGTTTATTAACAAATGCGCTTGGTATCATCCCCAAATCTTCGTCATTGGATTTGAAGCAATATGACTGAAAGAAAGGTAAAAGCAGAGAAAAACTCGACGCCGTCTTGTTAGTAATGTCCATTTGGGTTCCCCAGAATGAGCACAATTATTGCTTTTACCTTTGTTTATTAACAAATGCGCCTGATATCATCCCCAAATCTTCGTCATTGTATTTGAAGCAATATGACTGAAAGAAAGGTAAAAGCAGAGACGTACGCGGTGCCGTCGTGTTGGTAATGTCCATTCGGGTCCCCCAGAATGAGCACAATTATTGCTTTTATCTTTTTTTATTAACAAATGCGCCTGTTATCATCCCCAAATCTTCGTCATTGTATTTGAAGCAATATGACTGAAAGAAAGGTGAAACCAGAGAAGAACGCGATGCCGTCGTATTGGTAATGTCCATTCGGGTCTCCCAGAATGAGCCCAATTATTGCTTTTACCTTTGTTTATTAACAAATGCGCCTGTTATCATCCCTAAATCTTCGTCATTGGATTTAAAGCAATATGACTGAAAGAAAGGTAAAAGCAGAGAAGAACGCGATGCCGTCGTGTTAGTAATGTCCATTCGGGTCCCCCAGAATGAGCACAATTATTGCTGTTACCTTTCTTTATTAACAAATGCGCCTGTTATCATCCCCAAATCTTCGTCATTGTATTTGAAGGAATATGACTGAAAGAAAGGTAAAAGCAGAAAAGAACTCGATGCCGTCGTGTTAGTAATGTCCATTCGGGTCCCCCAGAATGAGCACAATTATTGCTTTTATCTTTTTTATTAACAAATGCGCCTGTAATCGTCCTCAAATCGTCGTCAGTGTATTTGACGCGGTACGACAGAAACAAAGGTAAAAGCAGAGAAGAACTTGATGCCGTCGTGCTGGTAATGTCCATTCGGGTCCCCCAGAATGAGCACAATTATTGCTTTTATCTTTTTTTATTAACAAATGCGCCTGTAATCGTCTTCAAATCGTGTTCAGTGTATTTGATGCGATATGACAGAAACAAAGGTAAAAGCAGAGAAAAACTCGACGCCGTCATATTAGTAATGTCCATTTAAGTCCCCCAGAATCGACAGAACCATTGCTTTTACCTTTGTATATTAACAAGTGCGCCTGTTATTATCCCCAAATCTTCGTCATTGTATTTGAAGCAGTATGACTGAAAGGAAGGTAAAAGCAGAGAAGAACGCGATGCCGTCGTGTTTGTAATGTCCATTCGGGTCCCCCAGAATCGACAGAACCATTGCGTTTACCTTTGTTTATTAACAAATGCGCCTGTTATCATCGCCAAATCTTCGTCATTGTATTTGAAGCAATATGACTGAAAGAAAGGTAAAAGCAGAGAAAAACTCGACGCCGTCGTGTTAGTAATGTCCATTTGGGTCCCCCAGAATGAGCACAATTATTGCTTCTATCTTTTTTTATTAACAAATGCGCCTGTAATCGTATTCAAATCGTCGTCATTGTATTTGAAGCAATATGACTGGAAGAAAGGTAAAAGCAGAGAAGAACGCGATACCGTCATGTTGGTAATGTCCATTCGGGTCTCCCAGAATGAGCACAATGATTGCTTTTACCTTTGTTTATTAACAAATGCGCCTGTTATCATCCCCAAATCTTCGTCATTGTATTTAAAGCAGTATGACTGAAAGAAAGGTAAAAGCAGAGAAGAACGCGATGCCGTCGTGTTAGTAATGTCCATTCGGGTCCCCCAGAATGAGCACAATTATTGCTGTTACCTTTCTTTATTAACAAATGCGCCTGTTATCATCCCCAAATCTTCGTCATTGTATTTGAAGGAATATGACTGCAAGAAAGGTAAAAGCAGAAAAGAACTCGATGCCGTCGTGTTAGTTATGTCCATTCGGGTCCCCCAGAATGAGCACAATTATTGCTTTTATCTTTTTTATTAACAAATGCGCCTGTAATCGTCCTCAAATCGTCGTCAGTGTATTTGACGCGGTACGACAGAAACAAAGGTAAAAGCAGAGAAGAACTTGATGCCGTCGTGCTGGTAATGTCCATTCGGGTCCCCCAGAATGAGCACAATTATTGCTTTTATCTTTTTTTATTAAAAAATGCGCCTGTAATCGTCTTCAAATCGTGTTCAGTGTATTTGATGCGATATGACAGAAACAAAGGTAAAAGCAGAGAAAAACTCGACGCCGTCATATTAGTAATGTCCATTTAAGTCCCCCGAATCGACAGAACCATTGCTTTTACCTTTGTATATTAACAAATGCGCCTGTTATTATCCCCAAATCTTCGTCATTGTATTTGAAGCAATATGACTGAAAGAACGGCGAAACCAGAGAAGAACGCGATGCCGTCGTGTTAGTAATGTCCATTCGGGTCCCCCAGAATGAGCACAATTATTGCTTTTATCTTTTTTTATTAACAAATGCGCCTGTCATCATCCCAAAATCTTCGTCATTGTATTTGAAGCAATATGACTGAAAGAAAGGTAACAGCAGAGAAGAACGCGATGCCATCGTGTTGGTAATGTCCATTCGGGTCCCCCAGAATGAGCACAATTATTGCTTTTATCTTTTTTTAGTAACAAATGCGCCTGTTATCATCCTCAAATCTTCGTCATTGTATTTGAAGCAATATGACTGAAAGAAAGGTGAAAGCAGAGAAGAACGCGAGGCTGTCGTGTTAGTAATGTCCATTCGGATCCCCCAGAATGAGCACAATTATTGCTTATATCTCTTTTTATTAACAAATGCGCCTGTAATCGTCCTCAAATCGTCGTCAGTGTATTTGACGCGATACGACAGAAACAAAGGTAAAAGCAGAGAAGAACTCGATGCCGTCGTGTTAGTAATGTCCATTCGGGTCCCTCAGAATGAGCACAATTATTGCTTTTATCTTTTTTTATTAACAAATGCACCTGTTATCATCCCAAAATCTTCGTCATTGTATTTGAAGAAATATGACTGAAAGAAAGGTAAAAGCAGAGAAGAACGCGATGCCGTCGTGTTAGTAATGTCCATTCCGGTCCCCCAGAATGAGCACAATTATTTCTTTCACCTTTGTTTATTAACAAAGGCGCCTGTTATCATCCCCAAATCTTCGTCATTGTATTTGAAGCAATATGACTGAAAGAAAGGTAAAAGCAGCGAAGAACGCGATGCCGTCCTGTTAGTATTGTCCATTCGGGTCCCCCAGAATGAGCACAATTATTGCTTTTATCTTTTTTTATTAACAAATGCGCCTGTTATCATCCCAAAATCTTCGTCATTGTATTTGAAGCAATATGACTGAAAGAAAGGTAAAAGCAGAAAAGAACTCGATGCCGTCGTGTTAGTAATGTCCATTCGGGTCCCCCAGAACGAGCACAATTATTGCTTTTACCTTTGTTTATTTACAAATGCGCCTGACATCATCCCCAAATCTTCGTCATTGTATTTGAAGCAATATGACTGAAAGAAAGGTAACAGCAGAGAAGAACGCGATGCCGTCGTGTTGGTAATGTCCATTCGGGTCCCCCAGAATGAGCACAATTATTGCTTTTATCTTTTTTTATTAACAAATGCGCCTGTTATCATCCCCAAATCTTCGTCATTGTATTTGAAGCCATATGACTGAAAGAAAGGTAAAAGCAGAAAAGAACTCGATACCGTCGTGTTAGTAATGTCCATTCGGGTCCCCCAGAATGAGCACAATTATTGCTTTTATCTTTTTTATTAACAAATGCGCCTGTAATCGTCCTCAAATCGTCGTCAGTGTATTTGACGTGATACGACAGAAACAAAGGTAAAAGCAGAGAAGAACTCGATGCCGTCGTGTTCGTAATGCACATTCGGGTCCCCAAGAATGAGCACAATTATTGCCTTTATCTTTTTTTATTAACAAATGCGCCTGTAATCGTCTTCAAATCGTGTTCAGTGTATTTGATGCGATATGACAGAAACAAAGGTTTACCTTTGTTTGTTTGTTTGGGTTTGTTTGGGTCTGCTTTTAAGCAGAGAAAAACTCGACGCCGTCATATTAGTAATGTCCCATTGGGTCCCCCAGAATCGACACAACCATTGCTTGTACCTTTGTGTATTAACAAATGCGCCTGTTATCATCCCCAAATCATCGTCATTGTATTTGAAGCAATATGACTGAAAGAAAGGTAAAAGCAGAGAAGAACGCGATGCCGTCGTGGTAGTAATGTCCATTCGGGTCTCCCAGAATGAGCACAATTATTGCTTTTGCCTTTGTTTATTAACAAATGCGCCTGTTATCATCCCCAAATCTTCGTCATTGTATTTGAAGCAATATGACTGAAAGAAAGGTAAAAGCAGAGAAAGACTCGACGCCGTCGTGTTAGTAATGTCCATTTGGGTCCCCCAGAATGAGCACAATTATTGCTTTTATCTTTTTTTATTAACAAATGCGCCTGTAATCGTATTCAAATCGTCGTCATTGTATTTGAAGCAATATGACTGGAAGAAAGGTAAAAGCAGAGAAGAACGCGATACCGTCGTGTTGGTAATGTCCATTCGGGTCCCCCAGAATGAGCACAATTATTGCTTTTACCTTTGTTTATTAACAAATGCGCCTGTTTTGATCCCCAAATCTTCGTCATTGTATTTGAAGCAATATGACTGGAAGAAAGGTAAAAGCAGAGAAGAACGCGATGCCGTCGTGTTGGTAATGTCCATTCGGGTCCCCCAGAATGAGCACAATTATTGCTTTTACCTTTGTTTATTAACAAATGCGCCTGTTATGATCCCCAAATCTTCGTCATTGTATTTGAAGCAATATGACTGAAAGAAAGGTAAAAGCAGAGAAGAACGCGATGCCGTCGTGTTGGTAATGTCCATTCGGGTCTCCCAGAATGAGCACAATTATTGCTTTTACCTTTGTTTATTAACAAATGCGCCTGTTATCATCCCCAAATCTTCGTCATTGTATTTAAAGCAGTATGACTGAAAGAAAGGTAAAAGCAGAGAAGAACGCGATGCCGTCGTGTTAGTAATGTCCATTCGGGTCCCCCAGAATGAGCACAATTATTGCTGTTACCTTTCTTTATTAACAAATGCGCCTGTTATCATCCCCAAATCTTCGTCATTGTATTTGAAGGAATATGACTGAAAGAAAGGTAAAAGCAGAAAAGAACTCGATGCCGTCGTGTTAGTAATGTCCATTCGGGTCCCCCAGAATGAGCACAATTATTGCATTTATCTTTTTTATTAACAAATGCGCCTGTAATCGTCCTCAAATCGTCGTCAGTGTATTTGACGCGGTACGACAGAAACAAAGGTAAAAGCAGAGAAGAACTTGATGCCGTCGTGCTGGTAATGTCCATTCGGGTCCCCCAGAATGAGCACAATTATTGCTTTTATCTTTTTTTATTAACAAATGCGCCTGTAATCGTCTTCAAATCGTGTTCAGTGTATTTGATGCGATATGACAGAAACAAAGGTAAAAGCAGAGAAAAACTCGACGCCGTCATATTAGTAATGTCCATTTAAGTCCCCCAGAATCGACAGAACCATTGGTTTTACCTTTGTATATTAACAAATGCGCCTCTTATTATCCCCAAATCTTCGTCATTGTATTTGAAGCAATATGACTGAAAGAACGGCGAATCCAGAGAAGAACGCGATGCCGGCGTGTTAGTAATGTCCTTTCGGGTCCCCCAGAATGAGCACAATTATTGCTTTTATCTTTTTTTATTAACAAATGCGCCTGTCATCATCCCAAAATCTTCGTCATTGTATTTGAAGAAATATGACTGAAAGAAAGGTAAAAGCAGAGAAGAACGCGATGCCGTCGTGTTAGTATTGTCCATTCCGGTCCCCCAGAATGAGCACAATTATTGCTTTCACCTTTGTTTATTAACAAAGGCGCCTGTTATCATCCCCAAATCTTCGTCATTGTATTTGAAGCAATATGACTGAAAGAAAGGTAAAAGCAGAGAAGAACGCGATGCCGTCCTGTTAGTAATGTCCATTCGGGTCCCCCAGAATGAGCACAATTATTGCTTTTATCGTTTTTTATTAACAAATGCGCTTGTTATCATCCCCAAATCTTCGTCATTGTATTTGAAGCAATATGACTGAAAGAAAGGTAAAAGCAGAGAAGAACGCGATGCCGTCCTGTTAGTAATGTCCATTCGGGTCCCCCAGAATGAGCACAATTATTGCTTTTATCGTTTTTTATTAACAAATGCGCTTGTTATCATCCCCAAATCTTCGTCATTGTATTTGAAGCAATATGACTGAAAGAAAGGGAAAAGCAGAGAAGAACGCGATGCCGTCGTGTTAGTAATGTCCATTCGGGTCCCCCAGAATGAGCACAATTATTGCTTTTATCTTTTTTATTAACAAATGCGCCTGTTATCATCCCAAAATCTTCGTCATTGTATTTGAAGCAATATGACTGAAAGAAAGGTGAAAGCAAAAAAGAACTCGATGCCGTCGTGTTCGTAATGTCCATTCGGGTCCCCCAGAATGAGCACAATTATTGCTTTTACCTTTGTTTATTAACAAACGCGCCTGATATCAAACCCAAATCTTCGTCATTGTATTTGAAGCAATATGACTGAAAGAGAGGGAAAAGCAGACAAGAACGCGATGCCCTCGTGTTAGTAATGTCCATTCGGGTCCCCCAAAATGAGCACAATTATTGCTTTTATCTTTTTTTATTAACAAATGCGCCTGTTATCATCCCCAAATCTTCGTCATTGTATTTGAAGCAATATGACTGAAAGAAAGGTAAAAGCAGAGAAGAACGCGATGCCGTCGTGTTAGTAATGTCCATTCGGGTCCCCCAGAATGAGCACAATTATTGTTTTTACCTTTGTTTATTAACAAATGCGCCTGTTATCATCCTTAAATCTTCGTCATTGTATTTGAAGCAATCTGACTGAAAGAAAGGTAAAAGCAGAGAAGAACGCGATGCCGTCGTGTTAGTAATGTCCACTCGGGTCCCCCAGAATGAGCAAAATTATTGCTTTTACCTTTGTTTATTAACAAATGCGCCTGTTATCATCCCCAAATCTTCGTCATTGTATTTGAAGCAATATGACTGAAAGAAAGGTAAAAGCAGAGAAGAACGCGATGCCGTCGTGTTAGTAATGCCCACTCGGGTCCCCCAGAATGAGCACAATTATTGCTTTTATCTTTTTTTATTAACCAATGCGCCTGTTATCATCCCCAAATCTTCGTCATTGTATTTGAAGCAATATGACTGAAAGAAAGGTAAAAGCAGAGAAGAACGCGATGCCGTCGTGTTTGTAATGTCCATTCGGGTCCCCCAGAATCGACAGAACCATTGCGTTCACCTTTGTTTATTAACAAATGCGCCTGTTATCATCGCCAAATCTTCGTCATTGTATTTGAAGTAATATGACTGAAAGAAAGGTAAAAGCAAGGAAGAACTCGATGCCGTCGTGTTAGTAATGTCCATTCGGGTCCCCCAGAATGAGCACAATTATTGCTTTTATCTTTTTTATTAACAAATGCGCCTGTAATCGTCCTCAAATCGTCGTCAGTGTATTTGACGCGGTACGACAGAAACAAAGGTAAAAGCAGAGAAGAACTTGATGCCGTCGTGCTGGTAATGTCCATTCGGGTCCCCCAGAATGAGCACAATTATTGCTTTTATCTTTTTTTATTAACAAATGCGCCTGTAATCGTCTTCAAATCGTGTTCAGTGTATTTGATGCGATATGACAGAAACAAAGGTAAAAGCAGAGAAAAACTCGACGCCGTCATATTAGTAATGTCCATTTAAGTCCCCCAGAATCGACAGAACCATTGCTTTTACCTTTGTATATTAACAAATGCGCCTGTTATTATCCCCAAATCTTCGTCATTGTATTTGAAGCAATATGACTGAAAGAACGGCGAATCCAGAGAAGAACGCGATGCCGGCGTGTTAGTAATGTCCATTCGGGTCCCCCAGAATGAGCACAATTATTGCTTTTATCTTTTTTTATTAACAAATGCGCCTGTCATCATCCCAAAATCTTCGTCATTGTATTTGAAGCAATATGACTGAAAGAAAGGTAAAAGCAGAAAAGAACTCGATGCCGTCGTGTTAGTAATGTCCATTCGGGTCCCCAGAACGAGCACAATTATTGCTTTTACCTTTCTTTATTAACAAATGCGCCTGATATCATCCCCAAATCTTCGTCATTGTATTTGAAGCAATATGACTGAAAGAAAGGTAACAGCAGAGAAGAACGCGATGCCGTCGTGTTGGTAATGTCCATTCGGGTCCCCCAGAATGAGCACAATTATTGCTTTTATCTTTTTTTAGTAACAAATGCGCCTGTTATCATCCTCAAATCTTCGTCATTGTATTTGAAGCAATATGACTGAAAGAAAGGTGAAAGCAGAGAAGAACGCGAGGCTGTCGTGTTAGTAATGTCCATTCGGATCCCCCAGAATGAGCACAATTATTGCTTATATCTCTTTTTATTAACAAATGCGCCTGTAATCGTCCTCAAATCGTCGTCAGTGTATTTGACGCGATACGACAGAAACAAAGGTAAAAGCAGAGAAGAACTCGATGCCGTCGTGTTAGTAATGTCCATTCGGGTCCCTCAGAATGAGCACAATTATTGCTTTTATCTTTTTTTATTAACAAATGCACCTGTTATCATCCCAAAGTCTTCGTCATTGTATTTGAAGAAATATGACTGAAAGAAAAGTAAAAGCAGAGAAGAACGCGATGCCGTCGTGTTAGTATTGTCCATTCCGGTCCCCCAGAATGAGCACAATTATTGCTTTCACCTTTGTTTATTAACAAAGGCGCCTGTTATCATCCCCAAATCTTCGTCATTGTATTTGAAGCAATATGACTGAAAGAAAGGTAAAAGCAGAGAAGAACGCGATGCCGTCCTGTTAGTAATGTCCATTCGGGTCCCCCAGAATGAGCACAATTATTGCTTTTATCGTTTTTTATTAACAAATGCGCTTGTTATCATCCCCAAATCTTCGTCATTGTATTTGAAGCAATATGACTGAAAGAAAGGTAAAAGCAGAGAAGAACGCGATGCCGTCGTGTTAGTAATGTCCATTCGGGTCCCCCAGAATGAGCACAGTAATTGCTTTTATCTTTTTTTATTAACAAATGCGCCTGTTATCATCCCAAAATCTTCGTCATTGTATTTGAAGCAATATGACTGAAAGAAAGGTGAAAGCAAAAAAGAACTCGATGCCGTCGTGTTCGTAATGTCCATTCGGGTCCCCCAGAATGAGCACAATTATTGCTTTTACCTTTGTTTATTAACAAACGCGCCTGATATCAAACTCAAATCTTCGTCATTGTATTTGAAGCAATATGACTGAAAGAGAGGGAAAAGCAGACAAGAACGCGATGCCCTCGTGTTAGTAATGTCCATTCGGGTCCCCCAAAATGAGCACAATTATTGCTTTTATCTTTTTTTATTAACAAATGCGCCTGTTATCATCCCCAAATCTTCGTCATTGTATTTGAAGCAATATGACTGAAAGAAAGGTAAAAGCAGAGAAGAACGCGATGCCGTCGTGTTAGTAATGTCCATTCGGGTCCCCCAGAATGAGCACAATTATTGCTTTTACCTTTGTTTATTAACAAATGCGCCTGTTATCATCCTTAAATCTTCGTCATTGTATTTGAAGCAATCTGACTGAAAGAAAGGTAAAAGCAGAGAAGAACGCGATGCCGTCGTGTTAGTAATGTCCACTCGGGTCCCCCAGAATGAGCAAAATTATTGCTTTTACCTTTGTTTATTAACAAATGCGCCTGTTATCATCCCCAAATCTTCGTCATTGTATTTGAAGCAATATGACTGAAAGAAAGGTAAAAGCAGAGAAGAACGCGATGCCGTCGTGTTAGTAATGCCCACTCGGGTCCCCCAGAATGAGCACAATTATTGCTTTTATCTTTTTTTATTAACAAATGCGCCTGTTATCATCCTCAAATCTTCGTCATTGTATTTGAAGCAATATGACTGAAAGAAAGGTAAAAGCAGAGAAGAACGCGATGCCGTCGTGTTTGTAATGTCCATTCGGGTCCCCCAGAATCGACAGAACCATTGCGTTTACCTTTGTTTATTAACAAATGCGCCTGTTATCATCGCCAAATCTTCGTCATTGTATTTGAAGTAATATGACTGAAAGAAAGGTAAAAGCAAAGAAGAACTCGATGCCGTCGTGTTGGTAATGTCCATTCGGGTCCCCCAGAATGAGCACAATTATTGCTTTTATCTTTTTTTATTAACAAATGCGCCTGTAATCGTCTTCAAATCGTGTTCAGTGTATTTGATGCGATATAACAGAAACAAAGGTAAAAGCAGAGAAAAACTCGACGCCGTCATATTAGTAATGTCCATTTGGGTCCCCCAGAATCGACAGAACCATTGCTTTTACCTTTGTTTATTAACAAATGCGCCTGTTATCATCCCCAAATCTTCGTCATTGTATTTTAAGCAATATGACTGAAAGAAAGGTAAAAGCAGAGAAGAACGCGATGCCGTCGTTTTAGTAATGTCCATTCGGGTCCCCCAGAATGAGCACAATTATTGCTTTTATGTTTTTTTATTAACAAATGCGCCTGTTATCATCGAAAAATCTTCGTCATTGTATTTGAAGCAATATGACTGAAAGAACGGTAAAAGCAGAGAAGAACGCGATGCCGTCGTGTTAGTAATGTCCATTCGGGTCCCCCAGAATGAGCATAATCATTGCTTTTACCTTTGTTTATTAACAAATGCGCCTGATATCATCCCCAAATCTTCGTCATTGTATTTGAAGCAATATGACTGAAAGAAAGGTAAAAGCAGATAAGAACGCGATGCCGTCGTGTTAGTACTGTCAATTCGGGTCCCCCAAAATGAGCACAATTATTGCTTTTATCTTTTTTTATTAACAAATGCGCCTGTTATAATCCCGAAATCTTCGTCATTGTATTTGAAGCAATATGACTGAAAGAAAGGTAAAAGCAGAGAAGAACGCGATGCCGTCGTGTTAGTAATGTCCATTCGGGTCCCCCAGAATGAGCACAATTATTGCTTTTACCTTTGTTTATTAACAAATGCGCTTGGTATCATCCCCAAATCTTCGTCATTGGATTTGAAGCAATATGACTGAAAGAAAGGTAAAAGCAGAGAAAAACTCGACGCCGTCTTGTTAGTAATGTCCATTTGGGTTCCCCAGAATGAGCACAATTATTGCTTTTACCTTTGTTTATTAACAAATGCGCCTGATATCATCCCCAAATCTTCGTCATTGTATTTGAAGCAATATGACTGAAAGAAAGGTAAAAGCAGAGAAGTACGCGATGCCGTCGTGTTGGTAATGTCCATTCGGGTCCCCCAGAATGAGCACAATTATTGCTTTTATCTTTTTTTATTAACAAATGCGCCTGTTATCATCCCCAAATCTTCGTCATTGTATTTGAAGCAATATGACTGAAAGAAAGGTGAAACCAGAGAAGAACGCGATGCCGTCGTGTTGGTAATGTCCATTCGGGTCTCCCAGAATGAGCACAATTATTGCTTTTACCTTTGTTTATTAACAAATGCGCCTGTTATCATCCCTAAATCTTCGTCATTGGATTTAAAGCAATATGACTGAAAGAAAGGTAAAGGCAGAGAAGAACGCGATGCCGTCGTGTTAGAAATGTCCATTCGGGTCCCCCAGAATGAGCACAATTATTGCTGTTACCTTTCTTTATTAACAAATGCGCCTGTTATCATCCCCAAATCTTCGTCATTGTATTTGAAGGAATATGACTGAAAGAAAGGTAAAAGCAGAAGGGAACTCGATGCCGTCGTGTTAGTAATGTCCATTCGGGTCCCCCAGAATGAGCACAATTATTGCTTTTATCTTTTTTATTAACAAATGCGCCTGTAATCGTCCTCAAATCGTCGTCAGTGTATTTGACGCGGTACGACAGAAACAAATGTAAAAGCAGAGAAGAACTTGATGCCGTCGTGCTGGTAATGTCCATTCGGGTCCCCCAGAATGAGCACAATTATTGCTTTTATCTTTTTTTATTAACAAATGCGCCTGTAATCGTCTTCAAATCGTGTTCAGTATATTTGATGCGATATGACAGAAACAAAGGTAAAAGCAGAGAAAAACTCGACGCCGTCATATTAGTAATGTCCATTTAAGTCCCCCGAATCGACAGAACCATTGCTTTTACCTTTGTATATTAACAAATGCGCCTGTTATTATCCCCAAATCTTCGTCATTGTATTTGAAGCAATATGACTGAAAGAACGGCGAAACCAGAGAAGAACGCGATGCCGTCGTGTTAGTAATGTCCATTCGGGTCCCCCAGAATGAGCACAATTATTGCTTTTATCTTTTTTTATTAACAAATGCGCCTGTCATCATCCCAAAATCTTCGTCATTGTATTTGAAGCAATATGACTGAAAGAAAGGTAAAAGCAGAAAAGAACTCGATGCCGTCGTGTTAGTAATGTCCATTCGGGTCCCCAGAACGAGCACAATTATTGCGTTTACCTTTGTTTATTAACAAATGCGCCTGATATCATCCCCAAATCTTCGTCATTGTATTTGAAGCAATATGACTGAAAGAAAGGTAACAGCAGAGAAGAACGCGATGCCGTCGTGTTGGTAATGTCCATTCGGGTCCCCCAGAATGAGCACAATTATTGCTTTTATCTTTTTTTAGTAACAAATGCGCCTGTTATCATCCTCAAATCTTCGTCATTGTATTTGAAGCAATATGACTGAAAGAAAGGTGAAAGCAGAGAAGAACGCGAGGCTGTCGTGTTAGTAATGTCCATTCGGGTCCCCCAGAATGAGCACAATTATTGCTTTTATCTTTTTTTATTAACAAATGCGCCTGTAATCGTCTTCAAATCGTGTTCAGTGTATTTGATGCGATATGACAGAAACAAAGGTAAAAGCAGAGAAAAACTCGACGCCGTCATATTAGTAATGTCCATTTAAGTCCCCCAGAATCGACAGAACCATTGCTTTTACCTTTGTATATTAACAAATGCGCCTGTTATTATCCCCAAATCTTCGTCATTGTATTTGAAGCAATATGACTGAAAGAACGGCGAATCCAGAGAAGAACGCGATGCCGGCGTGTTAGTAATGTCCATTCGGGTCCCCCAGAATGAGCACAATTATTGCTTTTATCTTTTTTTATTAACAAATGCGCCTGTCATCATCCCAAAATCTTCGTCATTGTATTTGAAGCAATATGACTGAAAGAAAGGTAAAAGCAGAAAAGAACTCGATGCCGTCGTGTTAGTAATGTCCATTCGGGTCCCCAGAACGAGCACAATTATTGCTTTTACCTTTCTTTATTAACAAATGCGCCTGATATCATCCCCAAATCTTCGTCATTGTATTTGAAGCAATATGACTGAAAGAAAGGTAACAGCAGAGAAGAACGCGATGCCGTCGTGTTGGTAATGTCCATTCGGGTCCCCCAGAATGAGCACAATTATTGCTTTTATCTTTTTTTAGTAACAAATGCGCCTGTTATCATCCTCAAATCTTCGTCATTGTATTTGAAGCAATATGACTGAAAGAAAGGTGAAAGCAGAGAAGAACGCGAGGCTGTCGTGTTAGTAATGTCCATTCGGATCCCCCAGAATGAGCACAATTATTGCTTATATCTCTTTTTATTAACAAATGCGCCTGTAATCGTCCTCAAATCGTCGTCAGTGTATTTGACGCGATACGACAGAAACAAAGGTAAAAGCAGAGAAGAACTCGATGCCGTCGTGTTAGTAATGTCCATTCGGGTCCCTCAGAATGAGCACAATTATTGCTTTTATCTTTTTTTATTAACAAATGCACCTGTTATCATCCCAAAGTCTTCGTCATTGTATTTGAAGAAATATGACTGAAAGAAAAGTAAAAGCAGAGAAGAACGCGATGCCGTCGTGTTAGTATTGTCCATTCCGGTCCCCCAGAATGAGCACAATTATTGCTTTCACCTTTGTTTATTAACAAAGGCGCCTGTTATCATCCCCAAATCTTCGTCATTGTATTTGAAGCAATATGACTGAAAGAAAGGTAAAAGCAGAGAAGAACGCGATGCCGTCCTGTTAGTAATGTCCATTCGGGTCCCCCAGAATGAGCACAATTATTGCTTTTATCGTTTTTTATTAACAAATGCGCTTGTTATCATCCCCAAATCTTCGTCATTGTATTTGAAGCAATATGACTGAAAGAAAGGTAAAAGCAGAGAAGAACGCGATGCCGTCGTGTTAGTAATGTCCATTCGGGTCCCCCAGAATGAGCACAATTATTGCTTTTATCTTTTTTTATTAACAAATGCGCCTGTTATCATCCCAAAATCTTCGTCATTGTATTTGAAGCAATATGACTGAAAGAAAGGTGAAAGCAAAAAAGAACTCGATGCCGTCGTGTTCGTAATGTCCATTCGGGTCCCCCAGAATGAGCACAATTATTGCTTTTACCTTTGTTTATTAACAAACGCGCCTGATATCAAACCCAAATCTTCGTCATTGTATTTGAAGCAATATGACTGAAAGAGAGGGAAAAGCAGACAAGAACGCGATGCCCTCGTGTTAGTAATGTCCATTCGGGTCCCCCAAAATGAGCACAATTATTGCTTTTATCTTTTTTTATTAACAAATGCGCCTGTTATCATCCCCAAATCTTCGTCATTGTATTTGAAGCAATATGACTGAAAGAAAGGTAAAAGCAGAGAAGAACGCGATGCCGTCGTGTTAGTAATGTCCATTCGGGTCCCCCAGAATGAGCACAATTATTGCTTTTACCTTTGTTTATTAACAAATGCGCCTGTTATCATCCTTAAATCTTCGTCATTGTATTTGAAGCAATCTGACTGAAAGAAAGGTAAAAGCAGAGAAGAACGCGATGCCGTCGTGTTAGTAATGTCCACTCGGGTCCCCCAGAATGAGCAAAATTATTGCTTTTACCTTTGTTTATTAACAAATGCGCCTGTTATCATCCCCAAATCTTCGTCATTGTATTTGAAGCAATATGACTGAAAGAAAGGTAAAAGCAGAGAAGAACGCGATGCCGTCGTGTTAGTAATGCCCACTCGGGTCCCCCAGAATGAGCACAATTATTGCTTTTATCTTTTTTTATTAACAAATGCGCCTGTTATCATCCCCAAATCTTCGTCATTGTATTTGAAGCAATATGACTGAAAGAAAGGTAAAAGCAGAGAAGAACGCGATGCCGTCGTGTTTGTAATGTCCATTCGGGTCCCCCAGAATCGACAGAACCATTGCGTTTACCTTTGTTTATTAACAAATGCGCCTGTTATCATCGCCAAATCTTCGTCATTGTATTTGAAGTAATATGACTGAAAGAAAGGTAAAAGCAAAGAAGAACTCGATGCCGTCGTGTTGGTAATGTCCATTCGGGTCCCCCAGAATGAGCACAATTATTGCTTTTATCTTTTTTTATTACCAAATGCGCCTGTAATCGTCTTCAAATCGTGTTCAGTGTATTTGATGCGATATAACAGAAACAAAGGTAAAAGCAGAGAAAAACTCGACGCCGTCATATTAGTAATGTCCATTTGGGTCCCCCAGAATCGACAGAACCATTGCTTTTACCTTTGTTTATTAACAAATGCGCCTGTTATCATCCCCAAATCTTCGTCATTGTATTTTAAGCAATATGACTGAAAGAAAGGTAAAAGCAGAGAAGAACGCGATGCCGTCGTTTTAGTAATGTCCATTCGGGTCCCCCAGAATGAGCACAATTATTGCTTTTATGTTTTTTTATTAACAAATGCGCCTGTTATCATCGAAAAATCTTCGTCATTGTATTTGAAGCAATATGACTGAAAGAACGGTAAAAGCAGAGAAGAACGCGATGCCGTCGTGTTAGTAATGTCCATTCGGGTCCCCCAGAATGAGCATAATCATTGCTTTTACCTTTGTTTATTAACAAATGCGCCTGATATCATCCCCAAATCTTCGTCATTGTATTTGAAGCAATATGACTGAAAGAAAGGTAAAAGCAGATAAGAACGCGATGCCGTCGTGTTAGTACTGTCAATTCGGGTCCCCCAAAATGAGCACAATTATTGCTTTTATGTTTTTTTATTAACAAATAGGCCTGTTATCATCCCCAAATCTTCGTCATTGTATTTGAAGCAATATGACTGAAAGAAAGGTAAAAGCAGAGAAGAACGCGATGCCGTCGTGTTAGTAATGTCCATTCGGGTCCCCCAGAATGAGCACAATTATTGCTTTTATCTTTTTTTATTAACAAATGCGCCTGTTATAATCCCGAAATCTTCGTCATTGTATTTGAAGCAATATGACTGAAAGAAAGGTAAAAGCAGAGAAGAACGCGATGCCGTCGTGTTAGTAATGTCCATTCGGGTCCCCCAGAATGAGCACAATTATTGCTTTTACCTTTGTTTATTAACAAATGCGCTTGGTATCATCCCCAAATCTTCGTCATTGGATTTGAAGCAATATGACTGAAAGAAAGGTAAAAGCAGAGAAAAACTCGACGCCGTCTTGTTAGTAATGTCCATTTGGGTTCCCCAGAATGAGCACAATTATTGCTTTTACCTTTGTTTATTAACAAATGCGCCTGATATCATCCCCAAATCTTCGTCATTGTATTTGAAGCAATATGACTGAAAGAAAGGTAAAAGCAGAGAAGTACGCGATGCCGTCGTGTTGGTAATGTCCATTCGGGTCCCCCAGAATGAGCACAATTATTGCTTTTATCTTTTTTTATTAACAAATGCGCCTGTTATCATCCCCAAATCTTCGTCATTGTATTTGAAGCAATATGACTGAAAGAAAGGTGAAACCAGAGAAGAACGCGATGCCGTCGTGTTGGTAATGTCCATTCGGGTCTCCCAGAATGAGCACAATTATTGCTTTTACCTTTGTTTATTAACAAATGCGCCTGTTATCATCCCTAAATCTTCGTCATTGGATTTAAAGCAATATGACTGAAAGAAAGGTAAAGGCAGAGAAGAACGCGATGCCGTCGTGTTAGAAATGTCCATTCGGGTCCCCCAGAATGAGCACAATTATTGCTGTTACCTTTCTTTATTAACAAATGCGCCTGTTATCATCC
This sequence comes from Ophion costatus, assembly GCA_951751655.1. NCBI lineage: Eukaryota > Metazoa > Arthropoda > Insecta > Hymenoptera > Ichneumonidae > Ophion > Ophion costatus. The sequence goes on along the minus strand of OX632361.1, from coordinate 8,797,521 downwards.
CCAAATCTTCGGCATTGTATTTGAAGGAATATGACTGAAAGAAAGGTAAAAGCAGAAGGGAACTCGATGCCGTCGTGTTAGTAATGTCCATTCGGGTCCCCCAGAATGAGCACAATTATTGCTTTTATCTTTTTTATTAACAAATGCGCCTGTAATCGTCCTCAAATCGTCGTCAGTGTATTTGACGCGGTACGACAGAAACAAATGTAAAAGCAGAGAAGAACTTGATGCCGTCGTGCTGGTAATGTCCATTCGGGTCCCCCAGAATGAGCACAATTATTGCTTTTATCTTTTTTTATTAACAAATGCGCCTGTAATCGTCTTCAAATCGTGTTCAGTATATTTGATGCGATATGACAGAAACAAAGGTAAAAGCAGAGAAAAACTCGACGCCGTCATATTAGTAATGTCCATTTAAGTCCCCCGAATCGACAGAACCATTGCTTTTACCTTTGTATATTAACAAATGCGCCTGTTATTATCCCCAAATCTTCGTCATTGTATTTGAAGCAATATGACTGAAAGAACGGCGAAACCAGAGAAGAACGCGATGCCGTCGTGTTAGTAATGTCCATTCGGGTCCCCCAGAATGAGCACAATTATTGCTTTTATCTTTTTTTATTAACAAATGCGCCTGTCATCATCCCAAAATCTTCGTCATTGTATTTGAAGCAATATGACTGAAAGAAAGGTAAAAGCAGAAAAGAACTCGATGCCGTCGTGTTAGTAATGTCCATTCGGGTCCCCAGAACGAGCACAATTATTGCGTTTACCTTTGTTTATTAACAAATGCGCCTGATATCATCCCCAAATCTTCGTCATTGTATTTGAAGCAATATGACTGAAAGAAAGGTAACAGCAGAGAAGAACGCGATGCCGTCGTGTTGGTAATGTCCATTCGGGTCCCCCAGAATGAGCACAATTATTGCTTTTATCTTTTTTTAGTAACAAATGCGCCTGTTATCATCCTCAAATCTTCGTCATTGTATTTGAAGCAATATGACTGAAAGAAAGGTGAAAGCAGAGAAGAACGCGAGGCTGTCGTGTTAGTAATGTCCATTCGGATCCCCCAGAATGAGCACAATTATTGCTTATATCTCTTTTTATTAACAAATGCGCCTGTAATCGTCCTCAAATCGTCGTCAGTGTATTTGACGCGATACGACAGAAACAAAGGTAAAAGCAGAGAAGAACTCGATGCCGTCGTGTTAGTAATGTCCATTCGGGTCCCTCAGAATGAGCACAATTATTGCTTTTATCTTTTTTTATTAACAAATGCACCTGTTATCATCCCAAAATCTTCGTCATTGTATTTGAAGAAATATGACTGAAAGAAAGGTAAAAGCAGAGAAGAACGCGATGCCGTCGTGTTAGTAATGTCCATTCCGGTCCCCCAGAATGAGCACAATTATTGCTTTCACCTTTGTTTATTAACAAAGGCGCCTGTTATCATCCCCAAATCTTCGTCATTGTATTTGAAGCAATATGACTGAAAGAAAGGTAAAAGCAGAGAAGAACGCGATGCCGTCCTGTTAGTATTGTCCATTCGGGTCCCCCAGAATGAGCACAATTATTGCTTTTATCTTTTTTTATTAACAAATGCGCCTGTTATCATCCCAAAATCTTCGTCATTGTATTTGAAGCAATATGACTGAAAGAAAGGTAAAAGCAGAAAAGAACTCGATGCCGTCGTGTTAGTAATGTCCATTCGGGTCCCCCAGAACGAGCACAATTATTGCTTTTACCTTTGTTTATTAACAATTGCGCCTGATATCATCCCCAAATCTTCGTCATTGTATTTGAAGCAATATGACTGAAAGAAAGGTAACAGCAGAGAAGAACGCGATGCCGTCGTGTTGGTAATGTCCATTCGGGTCCCCCAGAATGAGCACAATTATTGCTTTTATCTTTTTTTATTAACAAATGCGCCTGTTATCATCCCCAAATCTTCGTCATTGTATTTGAAGCCATATGACTGAAAGAAAGGTAAAAGCAGAAAAGAACTCGATGCCGTCGTGTTAGTAATGTCCATTCGGGTCCCCCAGAATGAGCACAATTATTGCTTTTATCTTTTTTATTAACAAATGCGCCTGTAATCGTCCTCAAATCGTCGTCAGTGTATTTGACGTGATACGACAGAAACAAAGGTAAAAGCAGAGAAGAACTCGATGCCGTCGTGTTCGTAATGCACATTCGGGTCCCCAAGAATGAGCACAATTATTGCCTTTATCTTTTTTTATTAACAAATGCGCCTGTAATCGTCTTCAAATCATGTTCAGTGTATTTGATGCGATATGACAGAAACAAAGGTAAAAGCAGAGAAAAACTCGACGCCGTCATATTAGTAATGTCCCATTGGGTCCCCCAGAATCGACACAACCATTGCTTGTACCTTTGTGTATTAACAAATGCGCCTGTTATCATCCCCAAATCATCGTCATTGTATTTGAAGCAATATGACTGAAAGAAAGGTAAAAGCAGAGAAGAACGCGATGCCGTCGTGGTAGTAATGTCCATTCGGGTCTCCCAGAATGAGCACAATTATTGCTTTTGCCTTTGTTTATTAACAAATGCGCCTGTTATCATCCCCAAATCTTCGTCATTGTATTTGAAGCAATATGACTGAAAGAAAGGTAAAAGCAGAGAAAAACTCGACGCCGTCGTGTTAGTAATGTCCATTTGGGTCCCCCAGAATGAGCACAATTATTGCTTTTATCTTTTTTTATTAACAAATGCGCCTGTAATCGTATTCATATCGTCGTCATTGTATTTGAAGCAATATGACTGGAAGAAAGGTAAAAGCAGAGAAGAACGCGATACCGTCGTGTTGGTAATGTCCATTCGGGTCCCCCAGAATGAGCATAATTATTGCTTTTACCTTTGTTTATTAACAAATGCGCCTGTTTTGATCCCCAAATCTTCGTCATTGTATTTGAAGCAATATGACTGGAAGAAAGGTAAAAGCAGAGAAGAACGCGATGCCGTCGTGTTGGTAATGTCCATTCGGGTCCCCCAGAATGAGCACAATTATTGCTTTTACCTTTGTTTATTAACAAATGCGCCTGTTATGATCCCCAAATCTTCGTCATTGTATTTGAAGCAATATGACTGAAAGAAAGGTAAAAGCAGAGAAGAACGCGATGCCGTCGTGTTGGTAATGTCCATTCGGGTCTCCCAGAATGAGCACAATTATTGCTTTTACCTTTGTTTATTAACAAATGCGCCTGTTATCATCCCCAAATCTTCGTCATTGTATTTAAAGCAGTATGACTGAAAGAAAGGTAAAAGCAGAGAAGAACGCGATGCCGTCGTGTTAGTAATGTCCATTCGGGTCCCCCAGAATGAGCACAATTATTGCTGTTACCTTTCTTTATTAACAAATGCACCTGTTATCATCCCCAAATCTTCGTCATTGTATTTGAAGGAATATGACTGAAAGAAAGGTAAAAGCAGAAAAGAACTCGATGCCGTCGTGTTAGTAATGTCCATTCGGGTCCCCCAGAATGAGCACAATTATTGCTTTTATCTTTTTTATTAACAAATGCGCCTGTAATCGTCCTCAAATCGTCGTCAGTGTATTTGACGCGGTACGACAGAAACAAAGGTAAAAGCAGAGAAGAACTTGATGCCGTCGTGCTGGTAATGTCCCTTCGGGTCCCCCAGAATGAGCACAATTATTGCTTTTATCTTTTTTTATTAACAAATGCGCCTGTAATCGTCTTCAAATCGTGTTCAGTGTATTTGATGCGATATGACAGAAACAAAGGTAAAAGCGGAGGAAAACTCGACGCCGTCATATTAGTAATGTCCATTTAAGTCCCCCAGAATCGACAGAACCATTGCTTTTACCTTTGTATATTAACAAATGCGCCTGTTATTATCCCCAAATCTTCGTCATTGTATTTGAAGCAATATGACTGAAAGAACGGCGAATCCAGAGAAGAACGCGATGCCGGCGTGTTAGTAATGTCCATTCGGGTCCCCCAGAATGAGCACAATTATTGCTTTTATCTTTTTTTATTAACAAATGCGCCTGTCATCATCCCAAAATCTTCGTCATTGTATTTGAAGCAATATGACTGAAAGAAAGGTAAAAGCAGAAAAGAACTCGATGCCGTCGTGTTAGTAATGTCCATTCGGGTCCCCAGAACGAGCACAATTATTGCTTTTACCTTTGTTTATTAACAAATGCGCCTGATATCATCCCCAAATCTTCGTCATTGTATTTGAAGCAATATGACTGAAAGAAAGGTAACAGCAGAGAAGAACGCGATGCCGTCGTGTTGGTAATGTCCATTCGGGTCCCCCAGAATGAGCACAATTATTGCTTTTATCTTTTTTTAGTAACAAATGCGCCTGTTATCATCCTCAAATCTTCGTCATTGTATTTGAAGCAATATGACTGAAAGAAAGGTGAAAGCAGAGAAGAACGCGAGGTTGTCGTGTTAGTAATGTCCATTCGGATCCCCCAGAATGAGCACAATTATTGCTTATATCTCTTTTTATTAACAAATGCGCCTGTAATCGTCCTCAAATCGTCGTCAGTGTATTTGACGCGATACGACAGAAACAAAGGTAAAAGCAGAGAAGAACTCGATGCCGTCGTGTTAGTAATGTCCATTCGGGTCCCTCAGAATGAGCACAATTATTGCTTTTATCTTTTTTTATTAACAAATGCACCTGTTATCATCCCAAAATCTTCGTCATTGTATTTGAAGAAATATGACTGAAAGAAAGGTAAAAGCAGAGAAGAACGCGATGCCGTCGTGTTAGTAATATCCATTCCGGTCCCCCAGAATGAGCACAATTATTGCTTTCACCTTTGTTTATTAACAAAGGCGCCTGTTATCATCCCCAAATCTTCGTCATTGTATTTGAAGCAATATGACTGAAAGAAAGGTAAAAGCAGAGAAGAACGCGATGCCGTCCTGTTAGTAATGTCCATTCGGGTCCCCCAGAATGAGCACAATTATTGCTTTTATCGTTTTTTATTAACAAATGCGCTTGTTATCATCCCCAAATCTTCGTCATTGTATTTGAAGCAATATGACTGAAAGAAAGGTAAAAGCAGAGAAGAACGCGATGCCGTCGTGTTAGTAATGTCCATTCGGGTCCCCCAGAATGAGCACAATTATTGCTTTTATCTTTTTTTATTAACAAATGCGCCTGTTATCATCCCAAAATCTTCGTCATTGAATTTGAAGCAATATGACTGAAAGAAAGGTGAAAGCAAAAAAGAACTCGATGCCGTCGTGTTCGTAATGTCCATTCGGGTCCCCCAGAATGAGCACAATTATTGCTTTTACCTTTGTTTATTAACAAACGCGCCTGATATCAAACCCAAATCTTCGTCATTGTATTTGAAGCAATATGACTGAAAGAGAGGGAAAAGCAGACAAGAACGCGATGCCCTCGTGTTAGTAATGTCCATTCGGGTCCCCCAAAATGAGCACAATTATTGCTTTTATCTTTTTTTATTAACAAATGCGCCTGTTATCATCCCCAAATCTTCGTCATTGTATTTGAAGCAATATGACTGAAAGAAAGGTAAAAGCAGAGAAGAACGCGATGCCGTCGTGTTAGTAATGTCCATTCGGGTCCCCCAGAATGAGCACAATTATTGCTTTTACCTTTGTTTATTAACAAATGCGCCTGTTATCATCCCCAAATCTTCGTCATTGTATTTGAAGCAATCTGACTGAAAGAAAGGTAAAAGCAGAGAAGAACGCGATGCCGTCGTGTTAGTAATGTCCACTCGGGTCCCCCAGAATGAGCAAAATTATTGCTTTTACCTTTGTTTATTAACAAATGCGCCTGTTATCATCCCCAAATCTTCGTCATTGTATTTGAAGCAATATGACTGAAAGAAAGGTAAAAGCAGAGAAGAACGCGATGCCGTCGTGTTAGTAATGCCCACTCGGGTCCCCCAGAATGGGCACAATTATTGCTTTTATCTTTTTTTATTAACAAATGCGCCTGTTATCATCCCCAAATCTTCGTCATTGTATTTGAAGCAATATGACTGAAAGAAAGGTAAAAGCAGAGAAGAACGCGATGCCGTCGTGTTTGTAATGTCCATTCGGGTCCCCCAGAATCGACAGAACCATTGCGTTTACCTTTGTTTATTAACAAATGCGCCTGTTATCATCGCCAAATCTTCGTCATTGTATTTGAAGTAATATGACTGAAAGAAAGGTAAAAGCAGAGAAGAACGCGATGCCGTCGTGTTAGTAATGTCCATTCGGGTCCCCCAGAATGAGCACAATTATTGCTTTTACCTTTGTTTATTAACAAATGCGCTTGGTATCATCCCCAAATCTTCGTCATTGGATTTGAAGCAATATGACTGAAAGAAAGGTAAAAGCAGAGAAAAACTCGACGCCGTCTTGTTAGTAATGTCCATTTGGGTCCCCCAGAATGAGCACAATTATTGCTTATATCTCTTTTTATTAACAAATGAGCCTGTAATCGTCCTCAAATCGTCGTCAGTGTATTTGACGCGATACGACAGAAACAAAGGTAAAAGCAGAGAAGAACTCGATGCCGTCGTGGAAGTAATGTCCATTCGGGTGCCCCAGAATGAGCACAATTATTGCTTTTATCTTTTTTTATTAACAAATGCGCCTGTTATCATCCCAAAATCTTCGTCATTGTATTTGAAGAAATATGACTGAAAGAAAGGTAAAAGCAGAGAAGAACGCGATGCCGTCGTGTTAGTAATGTCCATTCCGGTCCCCCAGAATGAGCACAATTATTGCTTTTACCTTTGTTTATTAACAAAGGCGCCTGTTATCATCCCCAAATCTTCGTCATTGTATTTGAAGCAATATGACTGAAAGAAAGGTAAAAGCAGAGAAGAACGCGATGCCGTCCTGTTAGTAATGTCCATTCGGGTCACCAAGAATGAGCACAATTATTGCTTTTATCTTTTTTTATTAACAAATGCGCTTGTTATCATCCCCAAATCTTCGTCATTGTATTTGAAGCAATATGACTGAAAGAAAGGTAAAAGAAGAACGCGATGCCGTCGTGTTAGTAATGTCCATTCGGGTCCCCCAGAATGAGCACAATTATTGCTTTTATCTTTTATTATTAACAAATGCGCCTGTTATCATCCCAAAATCTTCGTCATTGTATTTGAAGCAATATGACTGAAAGAAAGGTGAAAGCAAAAAAGAACTCGATGCCGTCGTGTTCGTAATGTCCATTCGGGTCCCCCAGAATGAGCACAATTATTGCTTTTACCTTTGTTTATTAACAAACGCGCCTGATATCATCCCCAAATCTTCGTCATTGTATTTGAAGCAATATGACTGAAAGAAAGGTAAAAGCAGAGAAGAACGCGATGCCGTCGTGTTAGTAATGTCCATTCGGGTCCCCCAGAATGAGCACAATTATTGCTTTTACCTTTGTTTATTAACAAATGCGCCTGTTATCATCCCCAAAACTTCGTCATTGTATTTGAAGCAATCTGACTGAAAGAAAGGTAAAAGCAGAGAAGAACGCGATGCTGTCGTGTTAGTAATGTCCACTCGGGTCCCCCAGAATAAGCACAATTATTGCTTTTATCTTTTTTTATTAACAAATGCGCCTGTAATCGTCTTCAAATCGTGTTCAGTGTATTTGATGCGATATGACAGAAACAAAGGTAAAAGCAGAGAAAAACTCGACGCCGTCATATTAGTAATGTCCATTTGGGTCCCCCAGAATCGACAGAACCATTGCTTTTACCTTTGTTTATTAACAAATGCGCCTGTTATCATCCCCAAATCTTCGTCATTGTATTTGAAGCAATATGACTGAAAGAAAGGTAAAAGCAGAGAAGAACGCGATGCCGTCGTTTTAGTAATGTCCATTCGGGTCCCCCAGAATGAGCACAATTATTGCTTTTATCTTTTTTTATTAACAAATGCGCCTGTTATCATCGAAAAATCTTCGTCATTGTATTTGAAGCAATATGACTGAAAGAACGGTAAAAGCAGAGAAGAACGCGATGCCGTCGTGTTAGTAATGTCCATTCGGGTCCCCCAGAATGAGCATAATCATTGCTTTTACCTTTGTTTATTAACAAATGCGCCTGATATCATCCCCAAATCTTCGTCATTGTATTTGAAGCAATATGACTGAAAGAAAGGTAAAAGCAGATAAGAACGCGATGCCGTCGTGTTAGTTCTGTCCATTCGGGTCCCCCAAAATGAGCACAATTATTGCTTTTATGTTTTTTTATTAACAAATAGGCCTGTTATCATCCCCAAATCTTCGTCATTGTATTTGAAGCAATATGACTGAAAGAAAGGTAAAAGCAGAGAAGAACGCGATGCCGTCGTGTTAGTAATGTCCATTCGGGTCCCCCAGAATGAGCACAATTATTGCTTTTATCTTTTTTTATTAACAAATGCGCCTGTTATCATCCCGAAATCTTCGTCATTGTATTTGAAGCAATATGACTGAAAGAAAGGTAAAAGCAGAGAAGAACGCGATGCCGTCGTGTTAGTAATGTCCATTCGGGTCCCCCAGCATGAGCACAATTATTGCTTTTACCTTTGTTTATTAACAAATGCGCCTGATATCATCCCCAAATCTTCGTCATTGTATTTGAAGCAATCTGACTGAAAGAAAGGTAAAAGCAGAGAAGAACGCGATGCCGTCGTGTTAGTAATGTCCACTCGGGTCCCCCAGAATGAGCAAAATTATTGCTTTTACCTTTGTTTATTAACAAATGCGCCTGATATCATCCCCAAATCTTCGTCATTGTATTTGAAGCAATATGACTGAAAGAAAGGTAAAAGCAGAGAAGAACGCGATGCCGTCGTGTTAGTAATGCCCACTCGGGTCCCCCAGAATGAGCACAATTATTGCTTTTATCTTTTTTTATTAACAAATGCGCCTGTTATCATCCCCAAATCTTCGTCATTGTATTTGAAGCAATATGACTGAAAGAAAGGTAAAAGCAGAGAAGAACGCGATGCCGTCGTGTTTGTAATGTCCATTCGGGTCCCCCAGAATCGACAGAACCATTGCGTTTACCTTTGTTTATTAACAAATGCGCCTGTTATCATCGCCAAATCTTCGTCATTGTATTTGAAGTAATATGACTGAAAGAAAGGTAAAAGCAGAGAAGAACGCGATGCCGTCGTGTTAGTATTGTCCATTCGGGTCCCCCAGAATGAGCACAATTATTGCTTTTACCTTTGTTTATTAACAAATGCGCTTGGTATCATCCCCAAATCTTCGTCATTGGATTTGAAGCAATATGACTGAAAGAAAGGTAAAAGCAGAGAAAAACTCGACGCCGTCTTGTTAGTAATGTCCATTTGGGTCCCCCAGAATGAGCACAATTATTGCTTATATCTCTTTTTATTAACAAATGAGCCTGTAATCGTCCTCAAATCGTCGTCAGTGTATTTGACGCGATACGACAGAAACAAAGGTAAAAGCAGAGAAGAACTCGATGCCGTCGTGGTAGTAATGTCCATTCGGGTGCCCCAGAATGAGCACAATTATTGCTTTTATCTTTTTTTATTAACAAATGCGCCTGTTATCATCCCAAAATCTTCGTCATTGTATTTGAAGAAATATGACTGAAAGAAAGGTAAAAGCAGAGAAGAACGCGATGCCGTCGTGTTAGTAATGTCCATTCCGGTCCCCCAGAATGAGCACAATTATTGCTTTTACCTTTGTTTATTAACAAAGGCGCCTGTTATCATCCCCAAATCTTCGTCATTGTATTTGAAGCAATATGACTGAAAGAAAGGTAAAAGCAGAGAAGAACGCGATGCCGTCCTGCTAGTAATGTCCATTCGGGTCCCCAAGAATGAGCACAATTATTGCTTTTATCTTTTTTTATTAACAAATGCGCATGTTATCATCCCCAAATCTTCGTCATTGTATTTGAAGCAATATGACTGAAAGAAAGGTAAAAGAAGAACGCGATGCCGTCGTGTTAGTATTGTCCATTCGGGTCCCCCAGAATGAGCACAATTATTGCTTTTATCTTTTTTTATTAACAAATGCGCCTGTTATCATCCCCAAATCTTCGTCATTGTATTTGAAGCAATATGACTGAAAGAAAGGTAAAAGCAGAGAAGAACGCGATGCCGTCGTGTTAGTAATGTCCATTCGGGTCCCCCAGAATGAGCACAATTATTGCTTTTACCTTTGTTTATTAACAAATGCGCCTGTTATCATCCCCAAATCTTCGTCATTGTATTTGAAGCAATCTGACTGAAAGAAAGGTAAAAGCAGAGAAGAACGCGATGCTGTCGTGTTAGTAATGTCCACTCGGGTCCCGCAGAATGAGCACAATTATTGCTTTTATCTTTTTTTATTAACAAATGCGCCTGTAATCGTCTTCAAATCGTGTTCAGTGTATTTGATGCGATATGACAGAAACAAAGGTAAAAGCAGAGATAAACTCGACGCCGTCATATTAGTAATGTCCATTTGGGTCCCCCAGAATCGACAGAACCATTGCTTTTACCTTTGTTTATTAACAAATGCGCCTGTTATCATCCCCAAATCTTCGTCATTGTATTTGAAGCAATATGACTGAAAGAAAGGTAAAAGCAGAGAAGAACGCGATGCCGTCGTATTAGTAATGTCCATTCGGGTCCCCCAGAATGAGCATAATCATTGCTTTTACCTTTGTTTATTAACAAATGCGCCTGATATCATCCCCAAATCTTTGTCATTGTATTTGAAGCAATATGACTGAAAGAAAGGTAAAAGCAGATAAGAACGCGATGCCGTCGGGTTAGTTCTGTCCATTCGGGTCCCCCAAAATGAGCACAATTATTGCTTTTATGTTTTTTTATTAACAAATAGGCCTGTTATCATCCCCAAATCTTCGTCATTGTATTTGAAGCAATATGACTGAAAGAAAGGTAAAAGCAGAGAAGAACGCGATGCCGTCGTGTTAGAAATGTCCATTCGGGTCCCCCAGAATGAGCACAATTATTGCTTTTATCTTTTTTTATTAACAAATGCGCCTGTTATCATCCCAAAATCTTCGTCATTGTATTTGAAGAAATATGACTGAAAGAAAGGTAAAAGCAGAGAAGAACGCGATGCCGTCGTGTTAGTAATGTCCATTGCGGTCCCCCAGAATGAGCACAATTATTGCTTTTACCTTTGTTTATTAACAAAGGCGCCTGTTATCATCCCCAAATCTTCGTCATTGTATTTGAAGAAATATGACTGAAAGAAAGGTAAAAGCAGAGAAGAACGCGATGCCGTCCTGTTAGTAATGTCCATTCGGGTCCCCAAGAATGAGCACAATTATTGCTTTTATCTTTTTTTATTAACAAATGCGCTTGTTATCATCCCCAAATCTTCGTCATTGTATTTGAAGCAATATGACTGAAAGAAAGGTAAAAGAAGAACGCGATGCCGTCGTGTTAGTAATGTCCATTCGGGTCCCCCAGAATGAGCACAATTATTGCTTTTATGTTTTATTATTAACAAATGCGCCTGTTATCATCCCAAAATCTTCGTCATTGTATTTGAAGCAATATGACTGAAAGAAAGGTGAAAGCAAAAAAGAACTCGATGCCGTCGTGTTCGTAATGTCCATTCGGGTCCCCCAGAATGAGCACAATTATTGCTTTTACCTTTGTTTATTAACAAACGCGCCTGATATCAAACCCAAATCTTCGTCATTGTATTTGAAGCAATATGACTGAAAGAAAGGGAAAAGCAGAGAAGAACGCGATGCCCTCGTGTTAGTAATGTCCATTCGGGTCCCCCAAAATGAGCACAATTATTGCTTTTATCTCTGTTTATTAACAAATGCGCCTGTTATCATCCCCAAATCTTCGTCATTGTATTTGAAGCAATATGACTGAAAGAAAGGTAAAAGCAGAGAAGAACGCGATGCCCTCGTGTTAGTAATGTCCATTCGGGTCCCCCAGAATGAGCACAATTATTGCTTTTACCTTTGTTTATTAACAAATGCGCCTGTTATCATCCCCAAATCTTCGTCATTGTATTTGAAGCAATCTGACTGAAAGAAAGGTAAAAGCAGAGAAGAACGCGATGCTGTCGTGTTAGTAATGTCCACTCGGGTCCCCCAGAATGAGCACAATTATTGCTTTTATCTTTTTTTATTAACAAATGCGCCTGTAATCGTCTTCAAATCGAGTTCAGTGTATTTGATGCGATATGACAGAAACAAAGGTAAAAGCAGAGAAAAACTCGACGCCGTCATATTAGTAATGTCCATTTGGGTCCCCCAGAATCGACAGAACCATTGCTTTTACCTTTGTTTATTAACAAATGCGCCTGTTATCATCCCCAAATCTTCGTCATTGTATTTGAAGCAATATGACTGAAAGAAAGGTAAAAGCAGAGAAGAACGCGATGCCGTCGTGTTAGTAATGTCCATTCGGGTCCCCCAGAATGAGCATAATCATTGCTTTTACCTTTGTTTATTAACAAATGCGCCTGATATCATCCCCAAATCTTCGTCATTGTATTTGAAGCAATATGACTGAAAGAAAGGTAAAAGCAGATAAGAACGCGATGCCGTCGTGTTCTGTCCATTCGGGTCCCCCAAAATGAGCACAGTTATTGCTTTAACCTTTCTTTATTAACAAATGCGCCTGTTATCATCCCCACATCTTCGTCATTGTATTTGAAGGAATATGACTGAAAGAAAGGTAAAAGCAGAAAAGAACTCGATGCCGTCGTGTTAGTAATGTCCATTCGGGTCCCCAGAACGAGCACAATTATTGCTTTTACCTTTGTTTAGTAACAAATGCGCCTGAAATCATCCCCAAATCTTCGTCATTGTATTTGAAGCAATATGACTGAACGAAAGGTAACAGCAGAGAAGAACGCGATGCCGTCGTGTTGGTAATGTCCATTCGGGTCCCCCAGAATGAGCACAATTATTGCTTTTATCTTTTTTTAGTAACAAATGCGCCTGTTATCATCCTCAAATCTTCGTCATTGTATTTGCAGCATTATGACTGAAAGAAAGGTGAAAGCAGAGAAGAACGCGAGGCTGTCGTGTTAGTAATGTCCATTCGGGTCCCCCAGAATGAGCACAATTATTGCTTATATCTCTTTTTATTAACAAATGAGCCTATAATCGTCCTCAAATCGTCGTCAGTGTATTTGACGCGATTCGACAGAAACAAAGGTAAAAGCAGAGAAGAACTCGATGCCGTCGTGTTAGTAATGTCCATTCGGGTCCCCCAGAATGAGCACAATTATTGCTTTTATCTTTTTTTATTAACAAATGCGCCTGTTATCATCCCAAAATCTTCGTCATTGTATTTGAAGAAATATGACTGAAAGAAAGGTAAAAGCAGAGAAGAACGCGATGCCGTCGTGTTAGTAATGTCCATTCCGGTCCCCCAGAATGAGCACAATTATTGCTTTTACCTTTGTTTATTAACAAAGGCGCCTGTTATCATCCCCAAATCTTCGTCATTGTATTTGAAGCAATATGACTGAAAGAAAGGTAAAAGCAGAGAAGAACGCGATGCCGTCCTGGTAGTAATGTCCATTCGGGTCCCCAAGAATGAGCACAATTATTGCTTTTATCTTTTTTTTATTAACAAATGCGCTTGTTATCATCCCCAAATCTTCGTCATTGTATTTGAAGCAATATGACTGAAAGAAAGGTAAAAGAAGAACGCGATGCCGTCGTGTTAGTAATGTCCATTCGGGTCCCCCAGAATGAGCACAATTATTGCTTTTATCTTTTATTATTAACAAATGCGCCTGTTATCATCCCAAAATCTTCGTCATTGTATTTGAAGCAATATGACTGAAAGAAAGGTGAAAGCAAAAAAGAACTCGATGCCGTCGTGTTCGTAATGTCCATTCGGGTCCCCCAGAATGAGCACAATTATTGCTTTTACCTTTGTTTATTAACAAACGCGCCTGATATCAAACCCAAATCTTCGTCATTGTATTTGAAGCAATATGACTGAAAGAAAGGGAAAAGCAGAGAAGAACGCGATGCCCTCGTGTTAGTAATGTCCATTCGGGTCCCCCAAAATGAGCACAATTATTGCTTTTATCTTTTTTTATTAACAAATGCGCCTGTTATCATCCCCAAATCTTCGTCATTGTATTTGAAGCAATATGACTGAAAGAAAGGTAAAAGCAGAGAAGAACGCGATGCCGTCGTGTTAGTAATGTCCATTCGGGTCCCCCAGAATGAGCACAATTATTGCTTTTACCTTTGTTTATTAACAAATGCGCCTGTTATCATCCCCAAATCTTCGTCATTGTATTTAAAGCAATCTGACTGAAAGAAAGGTAAAAGCAGAGAAGAACGCGATGCCGTTGTGTTAGTAATGTCCACTCGGGTCCCCCAGAATGAGCACAATTATTGCTTTTATCTTTTTTTATTAACAAATGCGCCTGTAATCGTCTTCAAATCCTGTTCAGTGTATTTGATGCGATATGACAGAAACAAAGGTAAAAGCAGAGAAAAACTCGACGACGTCATATTAGTAATGTCCATTTGGGTCCCCCAGAATCGACAGAACCATTGCTTTTACCTTTGTTTATTAACAAATGCGCCTGTTATCATCCCCAAATCTTCGTCATTGTATTTGAAGCAATATGACTGAAAGAAAGGTAAAAGCAGAGAAGAACGCGATGCCGTCGTTTTAGTAATGTCCATTCGGGTCCCCCAGAATGAGCACAATTATTGCTTTTATCTTTTTTTATTAACAAATGCGCCTGTTATCATCGAAAAATCTTCGTCATTGTATTTGAAGCAATATGACTGAAAGAACGGTAAAAGCAGAGAAGAACGCGATGCCGTCGTGTTAGTAATGTCCATTCGGGTCCCCCAGAATGAGCATAATCATTGCTTTTACCTTTGTTTATTAACAAATGCGCCTGATATCATCCCCAAATCTTCGTCATTGTATTTGAAGCAATATGACTGAAAGAAAGGTAAAAGCAGATAAGAACGCGATGCCGTCGTGTTAGTTCTGTCCATTCGGGTCCCCCAAAATGAGCACAATTATTGCTTTAACCTTTCTTTATTAACAAATGCGCCTGTTATCATCCCCACATCTTCGTCATTGTATTTGAAGGAATATGACTGAAAGAAAGGTAAAAGCAGAAAAGAACTCGATGCCGTCGTGTTAGTAATGTCCATTCGGGTCCCCAGAACGAGCACGATTATTGCTTTTACCTTTGTTTAGTAACAAATGCGCCTGAAATCATCCCCAAATCTTCGTCATTGTATTTGAAGCAATATGACTGAACGAAAGGTAACAGCAGAGAAGAACGCGATGCCGTCGTGTTGGTAATGTCCATTCGGGTCCCCCAGAATGAGCACAATTATTGCTTTTATCTTTTTTTAGTAACAAATGCGCCTGTTATCATCCTCAAATCTTCGTCATTGTATTTGCAGCATTATGACTGAAAGAAAGGTGAAAGCAGAGAAGAACGCGAGGCTGTCGTGTTAGTAATGTCCATTCGGGTCCCCCAGAATGAGCACAATTATTGCTTATATCTCTTTTTATTAACAAATGAGCCTGTAATCGTCCTCAAATCGTCGTCAGTGTATTTGACGCGATACGACAGAAACAAAGGTAAAAGCAGAGAAGAACTCGATGCCGTCGTGTTAGTAATGTCCATTCGGGTCCCCCAGAATGAGCACAATTATTGCTTTTATCTTTTTTTATTAACAAATGCGCCTGTTATCATCCCAAAATCTTCGTCATTGTATTTGAAGAAATATGACTGAAAGAAAGGTAAAAGCAGAGAAGAACGCGATGCCGTCGTGTTAGTAATGTCCATTCCGGTCCCCCAGAATGAGCACAATTATTGCTTTTGCCTTTGTTTATTAACAAAGGCGCCTGTTATCATCCCCAAATCTTCGTCATTGTATTTGAAGCAATATGACTGAAAGAAAGGTAAAAGCAGAGAAGAACGCGATGCCGTCCTGTTAGTAATGTCCATTCGGGTCCCCAAGAATGAGCACAATTATTGCTTTTATCTTTCTTTATTAACAAATGCGCTTGTTATCATCCCCAAATCTTCGTCATTGTATTTGAAGCAATATGACTGAAAGAAAGGTAAAAGAAGAACGCGATGCCGTCGTGTTAGTAATGTCCATTCGGGTCCCCCAGAATGAGCACAATTATTGCTTTTATCTTTTATTATTAACAAATGCGCCTGTTATCATCCCAAAATCTTCGTCATTGTATTTGAAGCAATATGACTGAAAGAAAGGTGAAAGCAAAAAAGAACTCGATGCCGTCGTGTTCGTAATGTCCATTCGGGTCCCCCAGAATGAGCACAATTATTGCTTTTACCTTTGTTTATTAACAAACGCGCCTGATATCAAACCCAAATCTTCGTCATTGTATTTGAAGCAATATGACTGAAAGAAAGGGAAAAGCAGAGAAGAACGCGATGCCCTCGTGTTAGTAATGTCCATTCGGGTCCCCCAAAATGAGCACAATTATTGCTTTTATCTTTTTTTATTAACAAATGCGCCTGTTATCATCCCCAAATCTTCGTCATTGTATTTGAAGCAATATGACTGAAAGAAAGGTAAAAGCAGAGAAGAACGCGATGCCGTCCTGTTAGTAATGTCCATTCGGGTCCCCAAGAATGAGCACAATTATTGCTTTTATCTTTCTTTATTAACAAATGCGCTTGTTATCATCCCCAAATCTTCGTCATTGTATTTGATGCAATATGACTGAAAGAAAGGTAAAAGAAGAACGCGATGCCGTCGTGTTAGTAATGTCCATTCGGGTCCCCCAGAATGAGCACAATTATTGCTTTTATCTTTTATTATTAACAAATGCGCCTGTTATCATCCCAAAATCTTCGTCATTGTATTTGAAGCAATATGACTGAAAGAAAGGTGAAAGCAAAAAAGAACTCGATGCCGTCGTGTTCGTAATGTCCATTCGGGTCCCCCAGAATGAGCACAATTATTGCTTTTACCTTTGTTTATTAACAAACGCGCCTGATATCAAACCCAAATCTTCGTCATTGTATTTGAAGCAATATGACTGAAAGAAAGGGAAAAGCAGAGAAGAACGCGATGCCCTCGTGTTAGTAATGTCCATTCGGGTCCCCCAAAATGAGCACAATTATTGCTTTTATCTTTTTTTATTAACAAATGCGCCTGTTATCATCCCCAAATCTTCGTCATCGTATTTGAAGCAATATGACTGGAAGAAAGGTAAAAGCAGAGAAGAACGCGATGCCGTCGTGTTGGTAATGTCCATTCGGTTCTCCCAGAATGAGCACAATTATTGCTTTTACCTTTGTTTATTAACAAATGCGCCTGATATCATCCCCTAATCTTCGTCATTGTCTTTGAAGCAATATGACTGAAAGAAAGGTAAAAGCAGAGAAGAACGCGATGCCGTCGTTTTAGTAATGTCCATTCGGGTCCCCCAGAATGAGCACAATTATTGCTTTTATCTTTTTTTATTAAAAAATGCGCCTGTTATCATCGAAAAATCTTCGTCATTGTATTTGAAGCAATATGACTGAAAGAACGGTAAAAGCAGAGAAGAATGCGATGCCGTCGTGTTAGTAATGTCCATTCGGGTCCCCCAGAATGAGCATAATCATTGCTTTTACCTTTGTTTATTAACAAATGCGCCTGATATCATCCCCAAATCTTCGTCATTGTATTTGAAGCTATATGACTGAAAGAAAGGTAGAAGCAGAAAAGAACTCGATGCCGTCGTGTTAGTTATGTCCTTTCGGGTACCCCAGAATGAGCACAATTATTGCTTTTATCTTTTTTATTAACAAATGCGCCTGTAATCGTCCTCAAATCGTCGTCAGTGTATTTGACGCGATACGACAGAAACAAAGGTCAAGGCAGAGAAGAACTCGATGCCGTCGTGTTGGTAATGTCCATTCGGGTCCCCCAGAATGAGCACAATTATTGCTTTTATCTTTTTTTATTACCAAATGCGCCTGTTATCATCCCAACATCTTCGTCATTGTATTTGAAGGAATATGACTGAAAGAAAGGTAAAAGCAGAAAAGAACTCGATGCCGTCGTGTTAGTAATGTTCATTCGGGTCCCCCAGAATGAGCACAATTATTGCTTTTATCTTTTTTATTAACAAATGCGCCTGTAATCGTCCTCAAATCGTCGTCAGTGTTTTTGACGCGATACGACAGAAACAAAGGTAAAAGCAGAGAAGAACTCGATGCCGTCGTGTTGGTAATGCCCATTCGGGTCCCCCAGAATGAGCACAATTATTGCCTTTATCGTTTTTTATTAACAATTGCGCCTGTAATCGTCTTCAAATCGTGTTCAGTGTATTTGATGCGATATGACAGAAACAAAGGTAAAAGCAGAGAAAAACTCGACGCCGTCATATGAGTAATGTCCATTTGGGTCCCCCAGAATCGACAGAACCATTGCTTTTACCTTTGTTTATTAACAAATGCGCCTGTTATCATCCCCAAATCTTCGTCATTGTATTTGAAGCAGTATGACTGAAAGGAAGGTAAAAGCAGAGAAGAACGCGATGCCGTCGTGTTTGTAATGTCCATTCGGGTCCCCCAGAATGAGCACAATTAATGCTTTTATCTTTTTTATTAACAAATGCGCCTGTAATCGTCCTCAAATCGTCGTCAGTGTATTTGACGCCCTACGACAGAAACAAAGGTAAAAGCAGAGAAGAACTCGATGCCGTCGTGTTGGTAATGTCCATTCGGGTCCCCCACAATGAGCACAATTATTGCTTTTATCTTTTTTTATTAACAAATGCGCCTGTTATCATCCCCAAATCTTCGTCATTGTATTTGAAGCAATATGACTGAAAGAAAGGTAAAAGCAGAGAAGAACGCGATGCCGTCGTGTTTGTAATGTCCATTCGGGTCCCCCAGAATCGACAGAACCATCGCGTTTACCTTTGTTTATTAACAAATGCGCCTGTTATCATCGCCAAATCTTCGTCATTGTATTTGAAGCAATATGACTGAAAGAAAGGTAAAAGCAGAGAAGAACGCGATGCCGTCGTGTTAGTATTGTCCATTCGGGTCCCCCAGAATGAGCACAATTATTGCTTTTATCTTTTTTATTAACAAATGCGCCTGTAATCGTCCTCAAATCGTCGTCAGTGTATTTGACGCGATACGACAGAAACAAAGGTAAAAGCAGAGAAGAACTCGATACCGTCGTGTTGGTAATGTCCATTCGGGTCCCCCAGAATGAGCACAATTATTGCTTTTATCTTTTTTTATTAACAAATGCGCCTGTAATCGTCTTCAAATCGTGTTCAGTGTATTTGATGCGATATGACAGAAACAAAGGTAAAAGCAGAGAAAAACTCGACGCCGTCATATTAGTAATGTCCATTTGGGTCCCCCAGAATCGACAGAACCATTGCTTTTACCTTTGTTTATTAACAAATGCGCCTGTTATCATCCCCAAATCTTCGTCATTGTATTTGAAGCAATATGACTGAAAGAAAGGTAAAAGCAGAGAAGAACGCGATGCCGTCGTTTTAGTAATGTCCATTCGGGTCCCCCAGAATGAGCACAATTATTGCTTTTATCTTTTTTTATTAACAAATGCGCCTGTTATCATCGAAAAAACTTCGTCATTGTATTTGAAGCAATATGACTGAAAGAACGGTAAAAGCAGAGAAGAATGCGATGCCGTCGTGTTAGTAATGTCCATTCGGGTCCCCCAGAATGAGCATAATCATTGCTATTACCTTTGTTTATTAACAAATGCGCCTGATATCATCCCCAAATCTTCGTCATTGTATTTGAAGCAATATGACTGAAAGAAAGGTAAAAGCAGAGAAGAACGCGATGCCGTCGTGTTAGTATTGTCCATTCGGGTCCCCCAGAATGAGCACAATTATTGCTTTCATCTTTTTTATTAACAAATGCGCCTGTAATCGTCCTGAAATCGTCGTCAGTGTATTTGACGCGATACGACAGAAACAAAGGTAAAAGCAGAGAAGAACTCGATGCCGTCGTGTTGGTAATGTCCATTCGGGTCCCCCAGAATGAGCACAATTTTCGCTTTCATCTTTCTTTATTAACAAATGCGCCTGTAATCGTCTTCAAATCGTGTTCAGTGTATTTGATGCGATATGACAGAAACAAAGGTAAAAGCAGAGAAAAACTCGACGCCGTCATATTAGTAATGTCCATTTGGGTCCCCCAGAATCGACAGAACCATTGCTTTTACCTTTGTTTATTAACAAATGCGCCTGTTATCATCCCCAAATCTTCGTCATTGTATTTGAAGCAATATGCCTGAAAGAAAGGTAAAAGCAGAGAAGAACGCGATGCCGTCGTTTTAGTAATGTCCATTCGGGTCCCCCAGAATGAGCACAATTATTGCTTTTATCTTTTTTTATTAACAAATGCGCCTGTTATCATCGAAAAATCTTCGTCATTGTATTTGAAGCAATATGACTGAAAGAACGGTAAAAGCAGAGAAGAATGCGATGCCGTCGTGTTAGTAATGTCCATTCGGGTCCCCCAGAATGAGCATAATCATTGCTTTTACCTTTGTTTATTAACAATACGCCTGATATCATCCCCAAATCTTCGTCATTGTATTTGAAGCAATATGACTGAAAGAAAGGTAAAAGCAGATAAGAACGCGATGCCGTCGTGTTAGTACTGTCCATTCGGGTCCCCCAAAATGAGCACAATTATTGCTTTTATCATTTTTTATTAACAAATAGGCCTGTTATCATCCCCAAATCTTCGTCATTGTATTTGAAGCAATATGACTGAAAGAAAGGTAAAAGCAGAGAAGAACGCGATGCCGTCGTGTTAGTAATGTCCATTCGGGTCCCCCAGAATGAGCACAATTATTGCTTTTATCTTTTTTTATTAACAAATGCGCCTGTTATCATCCCGAAATCTTCGTCATTGTATTTGAAGCAATATGACTGAAAGAAAGGTAAAAGCAGAGAAGAACGCGATAGCGTCGTGTTAGTAATGTCCATTCGGGTCCCCCAAAATGAGCACAATTATTGCTTTTACCTTTGTTTATTAACAAATGCGCCTGTTATCATCCCCAATTCTTCGTCATTGTATTTGAAGCAATATGACTGAAAGAAAGGTAAAAGCAGAGAAAAACTCGACGCCGTCTTGTTAGTAATGTCCATTTGGGTTCCCCAGAATGAGCACAATTATTGCTTTTACCTTTGTTTATAAACAAATGCGCCTGATATCATCCCCAAATCTTCGTCATTGTATTTGAAGCAATATGACTGAAAGAAAGGTAAAAGCAGAGAAGAACGCGATGCCGTCGTGTTGGAAATGTCCATTCGGGTCCCCCAGAATGAGCACAATTATTGCTCTTATCTTTTTTTATTAACAAATGCGCCTGTTATCATCCCCAAATCTTCGTCATTGTATTTGAAGCAATATGACTGAAAGAAAGGTGAAAGCAGAGAAGAACGCGAGGCCGTCGTGTTAGTAATGTCCATTCGGGTCCCCCAGAATGAGCACAATTATTGCTTTTATCTTTTTTTACTAACAAATGCGCCTGTAATCGTCTTCAAATCGTCGTCAGTGTATTTGACGCGATATGACAGAAACAAAGGTAAAAGCAGAGGAAAACTCGACGCCGTCATATTAGTAATGTCCCTTTGGGTCCCCCAGAATCGACACAACCATTGCTTTTACCTTTGTTTAATAACAAATGCGCCTGTTATCATCCCCAAATCTTCGTCATTGTATTTGAAGCAATATGACTGAAAGAAAGGTAAAAGCAGAGAAGAACGCGATGCCGTCGTGTTAGTAATGTCCATTCGGGTCCCCCAGAATGAGCACAATTATTGCTTTAACCTTTCTTTATTAATAAATGCGCCTGTTATCATCCCCACATCTTCGTCATTGTATTTGAAGGAATATGACTGAAAGAAAGGTAAAAGCAGAAAAGAACTCGATGCCGTCGTGTTAGTAATGTCCATTCGGGTCCCCCAGAATGAGCACAATTACTGCTTTTATCTTTTTTATTAACAAATGCGCCTGTAATCGTCCTCAAATCGTCGTCAGTGTATTTGACGCGATACGACAGAAACAAAGGTAAAAGCAGAGAAGAACTCGATGCCGTCGTGTTGGTAATGTCCATTCGGGTCCCCCAGAATGAGCACAATTATTGCTTTTATCTTTTTTTATTAACAAATGCGCCTGTAATCGTCTTCAAATCGTGTTCAGTGTATTTGATGCGATATGACAGAAACAAAGGTAAAAGCAGAGAAAAACTCGACGCCGTCATATTCGTAATGTCCATTTGGGTCCCCCAGAATCGACAGAACCATTGCTTTTACCTTTGTTTATTAACAAATGCGCCTGTTATCATCCCCAAATCTTCGTCATTGTATTTGAAGCAATATGACTGGAAGAAAGGTAAAAGCAGAGAAGAATGCGATGCCGTCGTGTTGGTAATGTCCATTCGGGTCTCCCAGAATAAGCACAATTATTGCTTTTACCTTTGTTTATTAACAAATGCGCCTGATATCATCCCCAAATCTTCGTCATTGCATTTGAAGCAATATGACTGAAAGAAAGGTAAAAGCAGAAAAGAACTCGATGCCGTCGTGTTAGTAATGTCCATTCGGGTCCCCCAGAACGAGCACAATTATTGCTTTTATCTTTTTTATTAACAAATGCGCCTGTAATCGTCCTCAAATCGTCGTCAGTGTATTTGACGCGATACGACAGAAACAAAGGTCAAAGCAGAGAAAAACTCGATGCCGTCGTGTTGGTAATGTCCATTCGGGTCCCCCAGAATGAGCACAATTATTGCTTTTATCTTTTTTTATTAACAAATGCGCCTGTTCTCATCCCAAAATCTTCGTCATTGTATTTGAAGGAATATGACTGAAAGAAAGGTAAAAGCAGAAAAGAACTCGATGCCGTCGTGTTAGTAATGTCCATTCGGGTCCCCCAGAATGAGCACAATTATTGCTTTTATCTTTTTTATTAACAAATGCGCCTGTAATCGTCCTCAAATCGTCGTCAGTGTATTTGACGCGATACGACAGAAACAAAGGTAAAAGCAGAGAAGAACTCGATGCCGTCGTGTTGGTAATGCCCATTCGGGTCCCCCAGAATGAGCACAATTATTGCCTTTATCTTTTTTTATTAACAATTGCGCCTGTAATCGTCTTCAAATCGTGTTCAGTGTATTTGATGCGATATGACAGAAACAAAGGTAAAAGCAGAGAAAAACTCGACGCCGTCATATGAGTAATGTCCATTTGGGTCCCCCAGAATCGACAGAACCATTGCTTTTACCTTTGTTTATTAACAAATGCGCCTGTTATCATCCCCAAATCTTCGTCATTGTATTTGAAGCAGTACGACTGAAAGGAAGGTAAAAGCAGAGAAGAACGCGATGCCGTCGTGTTTGTAATGTCCATTCGGGTCCCCCAGAATGAGCACAATTATTGCTTTTATCTTTTTTATTAACAAATGCGCCTGTAATCGTCCTCAAATCGTCGTCAGTGTATTTGACGCGATACGACAGAAGCAAAGGTAAAAGCAGAGAAGAACTCGATGCCGTCGTGTTGGTAATGTCCATTCGGGTCCCCCACAATGAGCACAATTATTGCTCTTATCTTTTTTTATTAACAAATGCGCCTGTTATCATCCCCAAATCTTCGTCATTGTATTTGAAGCAATATGACTGAAAGAAAGGTAAAAGCAGAGAAGAACGCGATGCCGTCGTGTTTGTAATGTCCACTCGGGTCCCCCACAATCGACAGAATCATTGCGTTTACCTTTGTTTATTAACAAATGCGCCTGTTATCATCGCCAAATCTTCGTCATTGTATTTGAAGCAATATGACTGAAAGAAAGGTAAAAGCAGAGAAGAACGCGATGCCGTCGTGTTAGTATTGTCCATTCGGGTCCCCCAGAATGAGCACAATTATTGCTTTTATCTTTTTTATTAACAAATGCGCCTGTAATCGTCCTCAAATCGTCGTCAGTGTATTTGACGCGATACGACAGAAACAAAGGTAAAAGCAGAGAAGAACTCGATACCGTCGTGTTGGTAATGTCCATTCGGGTCCCCCAGAATGAGCACAATTATTGCTTTTATCTTTTTTTATTAACAAATGCGCCTGTAATCGTCTTCAAATCGTGTTCAGTGTATTTGATGCGATATGACAGAAACAAAGGTAAAAGCAGAGAAAAACTCGACGCCGTCATATTAGTAATGTCCATTTGGGTCCCCCAGAATCGACAGAACCATTGCTTTTACCTTTGTTTATTAACAAATGCGCCTGTTATCATCCCCAAATCTTCGTCATTGTATTTGAAGCAATATGACTGAAAGAAAGGTAAAAGCAGAGAAGAACGCGATGCCGTCGTTTTAGTAATGTCCATTCGGGTCCCCCAGAATGAGCACAATTATTGCTTTTATCTTTTTTTATTAACAAATGCGCCTGTTATCATCGAAAAATCTTCGTCATTGTATTTGAAGCAATATGACTGAAAGAACGGTAAAAGCAGAGAAGAATGCGATGCCGTCGTGTTAGTAATGTCCATTCGGGTCCCCCAGAATGAGCATATTCATTGCTATTACCTTTGTTTATTAACAAATGCGCCTGATATCATCCCCAAATCTTCGTCATTGTATTTGAAGCAATATGACTGAAAGAAAGGTAAAAGCAGAGAAGAACGCGATGCCGTCGTGTTAGTATTGTCCATTCGGGTCCCCCAGAATGAGCACAATTATTGCTTTTATCTTTTTTATTAACAAATGCGCCTGTAATCGTCCTGAAATCGTCGTCAGTGTATTTGACGCGATACGACAGAAACAAAGGTAAAAGCAGAGAAGAACTCGATGCCGTCGTGTTGGTAATTTCCATTCGGGTCCCCCAGAATGAGCACAATTTTCGCTTTCATCTTTCTTTATTAACAAATGCGCCTGTAATCGTCTTCAAATCGTGTTCAGTGTATTTGATGCGATATGACAGAAACAAAGGTAAAAGCAGAGAAAAACTCGACGCCGTCATATTAGTAATGTCCATTTGGGTCCCCCAGAATCGACAGAACCATTGCTTTTACCTTTGTTTATTAACAAATGCGCCTGTTATCATCCCCAAATCTTCGTCATTGTATTTGAAGCAATATGCCTGAAAGAAAGGTAAAAGCAGAGAAGAACGCGATGCCGTCGTTTTAGTAATGTCCATTCGGGTCCCCCAGAATGAGCACAATTATTGCTTTTATCTTTTTTTATTAACAAATGCGCCTGTTATCATCGAAAAATCTTCGTCATTGTATTTGAAGCAATATGACTGAAAGAACGGTAAAAGCAGAGAAGAATGCGATGCCGTCGTGTTAGTAATGTCCATTCGGGTCCCCCAGAATGAGCATAATCATTGCTTTTACCTTTGTTTATTAACAATACGCCTGATATCATCCCCAAATCTTCGTCATTGTATTTGAAGCAATATGACTGAAAGAAAGGTAAAAGCAGATAAGAACGCGATGCCGTCGTGTTAGTACTGTCCATTCGGGTCCCCCAAAATGAGCACAATTATTGCTTTTATCATTTTTTATTAACAAATAGGCCTGTTATCATCCCCAAATCTTCGTCATTGTATTTGAAGCAATATGACTGAAAGAAAGGTAAAAGCAGAGAAGAACGCGATGCCGTCGTGTTAGTAATGTCCATTCGGGTCCCCCAGAATGAGCACAATTATTGCTTTTATCTTTTTTTATTAACAAATGCGCCTGTTATCATCCCGAAATCTTCGTCATTGTATTTGAAGCAATATGACTGAAAGAAAGGTAAAAGCAGAGAAGAACGCGATAGCGTCGTGTTAGTAATGTCCATTCGGGTCCCCCAAAATGAGCACAATTATTGCTTTTACCTTTGTTTATTAACAAATGCGCCTGTTATCATCCCCAATTCTTCGTCATTGTATTTGAAGCAATATGACTGAAAGAAAGGTAAAAGCAGAGAAAAACTCGACGCCGTCTTGTTAGTAATGTCCATTTGGGTTCCCCAGAATGAGCACAATTATTGCTTTTACCTTTGTTTATAAACAAATGCGCCTGATATCATCCCGAAATCTTCGTCATTGTATTTGAAGCAATTTGACTGAAAGAAAGGTAAAAGCAGAGAAGAACGCGATGCCGTCGTGTTGGAAATGTCCATTCGGGTCCCCCAGAATGAGCACAATTATTGCTCTTATCTTTTTTTATTAACAAATGCGCCTGTTATCATCCCCAAATCTTCGTCATTGTATTTGAAGCAATATGACTGAAAGAAAGGTGAAAGCAGAGAAGAACGCGAGGCCGTCGTGTTAGTAATGTCCATTCGGGTCCCCCAGAATGAGCACAATTATTGCTTTTATCTTTTTTTACTAACAAATGCGCCTGTAATCGTCTTCAAATCGTCGTCAGTGTATTTGACGCGATATGACAGAAACAAAGGTAAAAGCAGAGGAAAACTCGACGCCGTCATATTAGTAATGTCCCTTTGGGTCCCCCAGAATCGACACAACCATTGCTTTTACCTTTGTTTAATAACAAATGCGCCTGTTATCATCCCCAAATCTTCGTCATTGTATTTGAAGCAATATGACTGAAAGAAAGGTAAACGCAGAGAAGAACGCGATGCCGTCGTGTTAGTAATGTCCATTCGGGTCCCCCAGAATGAGCACAATTATTGCTTTAACCTTTCTTTATTAACAAATGCGCCTGTTATCATCCCCACATCTTCGTCATTGTATTTGAAGGAATATGACTGAAAGAAAGGTAAAAGCAGAAAAGAACTCGATGCCGTCGTGTTAGTAATGTCCATTCGGGTCCCCCAGAATGAGCACAATTACTGCTTTTATCTTTTTTATTAACAAATGCGCCTGTAATCGTCCTCAAATCGTCGTCAGTGTATTTGACGCGATACGACAGAAACAAAGGTAAAAGCAGAGAAGAACTCGATGCCGTCGTGTTGGTAATGTCCATTCGGGTCCCCCAGAATGAGCACAATTATTGCTTTTATCTTTTTTTATTAACAAATGCGCCTGTAATCGTCTTCAAATCGTGTTCAGTGTATTTGATGCGATATGACAGAAACAAAGGTAAAAGCAGAGAAAAACTCGACGCCGTCATATTCGTAATGTCCATTTGGGTCCCCCAGAATCGACAGAACCATTGCTTTTACCTTTGTTTATTAACAAATGCGCCTGTTATCATCCCCAAATCTTCGTCATTGTATTTGAAGCAATATGACTGGAAGAAAGGTAAAAGCAGAGAAGAATGCGATGCCGTCGTGTTGGTAATGTCCATTCGGGTCTCCCAGAATGAGCACAATTATTGCTTTTACCTTTGTTTATTAACAAATGCGCCTGATATCATCCCCAAATCTTCGTCATTGCATTTGAAGCAATATGACTGAAAGAAAGGTAAAAGCAGAAAAGAACTCGATGCCGTCGTGTTAGTAATGTCCATTCGGGTCCCCCAGAACGAGCACAATTATTGCTTTTATCTTTTTTATTAACAAATGCGCCTGTAATCGTCCTCAAATCGTCGTCAGTGTATTTGACGCGATACGACAGAAACAAAGGTCAAAGCAGAGAAAAACTCGATGCCGTCGTGTTGGTAATGTCCATTCGGGTCCCCCAGAATGAGCACAATTATTGCTTTTATCTTTTTTTATTAACAAATGCGCCTGTTATCATCCCAAAATCTTCGTCATTGTATTTGAAGGAATATGACTGAAAGAAAGGTAAAAGCAGAAAAGAACTCGATGCCGTCGTGTTAGTAATGTCCATTCGGGTCCCCCAGAATGAGCACAATTATTGCTTTTATCTTTTTTATTAACAAATGCGCCTGTAATCGTCCTCAAATCGTCGTCAGTGTATTTGACGCGATACGACAGAAACAAAGGTAAAAGCAGAGAAGAACTCGATGCCGTCGTGTTGGTAATGCCCATTCGGGTCCCCCAGAATGAGCACAATTATTGCCTTTATCTTTTTTTATTAACAATTGCGCCTGTAATCGTCTTCAAATCGTGTTCAGTGTATTTGATGCGATATGACAGAAACAAAGGTAAAAGCAGAGAAAAACTCGACGCCGTCATATGAGTAATGTCCATTTGGGTCCCCCAGAATCGACAGAACCATTGCTTTTACCTTTGTTTATTAACAAATGCGCCTGTTATCATCCCCAAATCTTCGTCATTGTATTTGAAGCAGTATGACTGAAAGGAAGGTAAAAGCAGAGAAGAACGCGATGCCGTCGTGTTTGTAATGTCCATTCGGGTCCCCCAGAATCGACAGAACCATTGCGTTTACATTGTTTATTAACAAATGCGCCTGTTATCATCGCCAAATCTTCGTCATTGTATTTGAAGCAATATGACTGAAAGAAAGGTAAAAGCAGAGAAGAACGCGATGCCGTCGTGTTAGTATTGTCCATTCGGGTCCCCCAGAATGAGCACAATTATTGCTTGTATCTTTTTTATTAACAAATGCGCCTGTAATCGTCCTCAAATCGTCGTCAGTGTATTTGACGCGATACGACAGAAACAAAGGTAAAAGCAGAGAAGAACTCGATGCCGTCGTGTTGGTAATGTCCATTCGGGTCCCCCAGAATGAGCACAATTATTGCTTTTATCTTTTTTTATTAACAAATGCGCCTGTTATCATCCCCAAATCTTCGTCATTGTATTTGAAGCAATATGACTGAAAGAAAGGTAAAAGCAGAGAAGAACGCGATGCCGTCGTGTTTGTAATGTCCATTCGGGTCCCCCAGAATCGACAGAACCATTGCGTTTACTTTTGTTTATTAACAAATGCGCCTGTTATCATCGCCAAATCTTCGTCATTGTATTTGAAGCAATATGACTGAAAGAAAGGTAAAAGCAGAGAAGAACGCGATGCCGTCGTGTTAGTATTGTCCATTCGGGTCCCCCAGAATGAGCACAATTATTGCTTTTATCTTTTTTATTAACAAATGCGCCTGTAATCGTCCTCAAATCGTCGTCAGTGTATTTGACGCGATACGACAGAAACAAAGGTAAAAGCAGAGAAGAACTCGATGCCGTCGTGTTGGTAATGTCCATTCGGGTCCCCCAGAATGAGCACAATTATTGCTTTTATCTTTTTTTATTACCAAATGCGCCTGTAATCGTCTTCAAATCGTGTTCAGTGTATTTGATGCGATATGACAGAAACAAAGGTAAAAGCAGAGAAAAACTCGACGCCGTCATATTAGTACTGTCCATTTGGGTCCCCCAGAATCGACAGAACCATTGCGTTTACCTTTGTTTATTAACAAATGCGCCTGTTATCATCGCCAAATCTTCGTCATTGTATTTGAAGCAATATGACTGAAAGAAAGGTAAAAGCAGATAAGAACGCGATGCCGTCGTGTTAGTACTGTCCATTCGGGTCCCCCAAAATGAGCACAATTATTGCTTTTATCATTTTTTATTAACAAATAGGCCTGTTATCATCCCCAAATCTTCGTCATTGTATTTGAAGCAATATGACTAAAAGAAAGGTAAAAGCAGAGAAGAACGCGATGCCGTCGTGTTAGTAATGTCCATTCGGGTCCCCCAGAATGAGCACAATTATTGCTTTTATCTTTTTTTATTAACAAATGCGCCTGTTATCATCCCGAAATCTTCGTCATTGTATTTGAAGCAATATGACTGAAAGAAAGGTAAAAGCAGAGAAAAACTCGACGCCGTCTTGTTAGTAATGTCCATTTGGGTTCCCCAGAATGAGCACAATTATTGCTTTTACCTTTGTTTATAAACAAATGCGCCTGATACCATCCCCAAATCTTCGTCATTGTATTTGAAGCAATATGACTGAAAGAAAGGTAAAAGCAGAGAAGAACGCGATGCCGTCGTGTTGGAAATGTCCATTCGGGTCCCCCAGAATGAGCACAATTATTGCTCTTATCTTTTTTTATTAACAAATGCGCCTGTTATCATCCCCAAATCTTCGTCATTGTATTTGAAGCAATATGACTGAAAGAAAGGTGAAAGCAGAGAAGAACGCGAGGCCGTCGTGTTAGTAATGTCCATTCGGGTCCCCCAGAATGAGCACAATTATTGCTTTTATCTTTTTTTATTAACAAATGCGCCTGTAATCGTCTTCAAATCGTCGTCAGTGTATTTGACGTGATATGACAGAAACAAAGGTAAAAGCAGTGGAAAACTCGACGCCGTCATATTAGTAATGTCCCTTTGGGTCCCCCAGAATCGACACAACCATTGCTTTTACCTTTTTTTAATAACAAATGCGCCTGTTATCATCCCCAAATCTTCGTCATTGTATTTGAAGCAATATGACTGAAAGAAAGGTAAAAGCAGAGAAGAACGCGATGCCGTCGTGTTAGTAATGTCCATTCGGGTCCCCCAGAATGAGCACAATTATTGCTTTAACCTTTCTTTATTAACAAATGCGCCTGTTATCATCCCCACATCTTCGTCATTGTATTTGAAGGAATATGACTGAAAGAAAGGTAAAAGCAGAAAAGAACTCGATGCCGTCGTGTTAGTAATGTCCATTCGGGTCCCCCAGAATGAGCACAATTACTGCTTTTATCTTTTTTATTAACAAATGCGCCTGTAATCGTCCTCAAATCGTCGTCAGTGTATTTGACGCGATACGACAGACACAAAGGTAAAAGCAGAGAAGAACTCGATGCCGTCGTGTTGGTAATGTCCATTCATGTCCCCCAGAATGAGCACAATTATTGTTTTTATCTTTTTTTATTAACAAATGCGCCTGTAATCGTCTTAAAATCGTGTTCAGTGTATTTGATGCGATATGACAGAAACAAAGGTAAAAGCAGAGAAAAACTCGACGCCGTCATATTAGTAATGTCCATTTGGGTCCCCCAGAATCGACAGAACCATTGCTTTTACCTTTGTTTATTAACAAATGCGCCTGTTATCATCCCCAAATCTTCGTCATTGTATTTGAAGCAATATGACTGGAAGAAAGGTAAAAGCAGAGAAGAACGCGATGCCGTCGTGTTGGTAATGTCCATTCGGGTCTCCCAGAATGAGCACAATTATTGCTTTTACCTTTGTTTATTAACAAATGCGCCTGATATCATCCCCAAATCTTCGTCATTGTATTTGAAGCAATATGACTGAAAGAAAGGTAAAAGCAGAAAAGAACTCGATGCCGTCGTGTTAGTAATGTCCATTCGGGTCCCCCAGAACGAGCACAATTATTGCTTTTACCTTTGTTTATTAACAAATGCGCCTGATATCATCCCCAAATCTTCGTCATTGTATTTGAAGCAATATGACTGAAAGAAAGGTAAAAGCAGAGAAGAACGCGTTGCCGTCGTGTTGGTAATGTCCATTCGGGTCCCCCAGAATGAGCACAATTATTGCTTTTATCTTTTTTTATTAACAAATGCGCCTGTTATCATCCCCAAATCTTCGTCATTGTATTTGAAGCTATATGACTGAAAGAAAGGTAAAAGCAGAGAAGAACGCGATGCCGTCGTGTTAGTATTGTCCATTCGGTTCCCCCAGAATGAGCACAATTATTGCTTTTATCTTTTTTATTAACAAATGCGCCTGTAATCGTCCTCAAATCGTCGTCAGTGTATTTGACGCGATACGACAGAAACAAAGGTAAAAGCAGAGAAGAACTCGATGCCGTCGTGTTGGTAATGTCCATTCGGGTCCCCCAGAATGAGCACAATTATTGCTTTTATCTTTTTTTATTACCAAATGCGCCTGTAATCGTCTTCAAATCGTGTTCAGTGTATTTGATGCGATATGACAGAAACAAAGGTAAAAGCAGAGAAAAACTCGACGCCGTCATATTAGTAATGTCCATTTGGGTCCCCCAGAATCGACAGAACCATTGCTTTTACCTTTGTTTATTAACAAATGCGCCTGTTATCATCCCCAAATCTTCGTCATTGTATTTGAAGCAATATGACTGAAAGAAAGGTATAAGCAGAGAAGAACGCGATGCCGTCGTTTTAGTAATGTCCATTCGGGTCCCCCAGAATGAGCACAATTATTGCTTTTATCTTTTTTTATTAACAAATGCGCCTGTTATCATCGAAAAATCTTCGTCATTGTATTTGAAGCAATATGACTGAAAGAACGGTAAAAGCAGAGAAGAACGCGATGCCGTCGTGTTAGTAATGTCCATTCGGGTCCCCCAGAATGAGCATAATCATTGCTTTTACCTTTGTTTATTAACAAATGCGCCTGATATCATCCCCAAATCTTCGTCATTGTATTTGAAGCAATATGACTGAAAGAAAGGTAAAAGCAGATAAGAACGCGATGCCGTCGTGTTAGTACTGTCCATTCGGGTCCCCCAAAATGAGCACAATTATTGCTTTTATGTTTTTTTATTAACAAATAGGCCTGTTATCATCCCCAAATCTTCGTCATTGTATTTGAAGCAATATGACTGAAAGAAAGGTAAAAGCAGAGAAGAACGCGATGCCGTCGTGTTAGTAATGTCCATTCGGGTCCCCCAGAATGAGCACAATTATTGCTTTTATCTTTTTTTATTAACAAATGCGCCTGTTATAATCCCGAAATCTTCGTCATTGTATTTGAAGCAATATGACTGAAAGAAAGGTAAAAGCAGAGAAGAACGCGATGCCGTCGTGTTAGTAATGTCCATTCGGGTCCCCCAGAATAAGCACAATTATTGCTTTTACCTTTGTTTATTAACAAATGCGCTTGGTATCATCCCCAAATCTTCGTCATTGGATTTGAAGCAATATGACTGAAAGAAAGGTAAAAGCAGAGAAAAACTCCACGCCGTCTTGTTAGTAATGTCCATTTGGGTTCCCCAGAATGAGCACAATTATTGCTTTTACCTTTGTTTATTAACAAATGCGCCTGATATCATCCCCAAATCTTCGTCATTGTATTTGAAGCAATATGACTGAAAGAAAGGTAAAAGCAGAGAAGTACGCGATGCCGTCGTGTTGGTAATGTCCATTCGGGTCCCCCAGAATGAGCACAATTATTGCTTTTATCTTTTTTTATTAACAAATGCGCCTGTTATCATCCCCAAATCTTCGTCATTGTATTTGAAGCAATATGACTGAAAGAAAGGTAAAAGCAGAAAAGAACTCGATGCCGTCGTGTTAGTAATGTCCATTCGGGTCCCCCAGAACGAGCACAATTATTGCTTTTACCTTTGTTTATTAACAAATGCGCCTGATATCATCCCCAAATCTTCGTCATTGTATTTGAAGCAATATGACTGAAAGAAAGGTAACAGCAGAGAAGAACGCGATGCCGTCGTGTTGGTAATGTCCATTCGGGTCCCCCAGAATGAGCACAATTATTGCTTTTATCTTTTTTTATTAACAAATGCGCCTGTTATCATCCCCAAATCTTCGTCATTGTATTTGAAGCCATATGACTGAAAGAAAGGTAAAAGCAGAAAAGAACTCGATGCCGTCGTGCTGGTAATATCCATTCGGGTCCCCCAGAATGAGCACAATTATGGCTTTTATCTTTTTTTATTAACAAATGCGCCTGTAATCGTCTTCAAATCGTGTTCAGTGTATTTGATGCGATATGACAGAAACAAAGGTAAAAGCAGAGAAAGACTCGACGCCGTCATATTAGTAATGTCCATTTAAGTCCCCCAGAATCGACAGAACCATTGCTTTTACCTTTGTATATTAACAAATGCGCCTGTTATTATCCCCAAATCTTCGTCATTGTATTTGAAGCAATATGACTGAAAGAACGGCGAAAGCAGAGAAGAACGCGATGCCGTCGTGTTAGTAATGTCCATTCGGGTCCCCCAGAATGAGCACAATTATTGCTTTTATCTTTTTTTATTAACAAATGCGCCTGTTATCATCCCAAAATCTTCGTCATTGTATTTGAAGCAATATGACTGAAAGAAAGGTAAAAGCAGAAAAGCACTCGATGCCGTCGTGTTAGTAATGTCCATTCGGGTCCCCAGAACGAGCACAATTATTGCTTTTACCTTTGTTTATTAACAAATGCGCCTGATATCATCCCCAAATCTTCGTCATTGTATTTGAAGCAATATGACTGAAAGAAAGGTAACAGCAGAGAAGAACGCGATGCCGTCGTGTTGGTAATGTCCATTCGGGTCCCCCAGAATGAGCACAATTATTGCTTTTATCTTTTTTTAGTAACAAATGCGCCTGTTATCATCCCCAAATCTTCGTCATTGTATTTGAAGCAATATGACTGAAAGAAAGGTGAAAGCAGAGAAGAACGCGAGGCCGTCGTGTTAGTAATGTCCATTCGGGTCCCCCAGAATGAGCACAATTATTGCTTATATCTCTTTTTATTAACAAATGCGCCTGTAATCGTCCTCAAATCGTCATCACTGTATTTGACGCGATACGACAGAAACAAAGGTTAAAGCAGAGAAGAACTCGATGCCGTCGTGTTGGTAATGCCCATTCGGGTCCCCCAGAATGAGCACAATTATTGCCTTTATCTTTTTTTATTAACAATTGCGCCTGTAATCGTCTTCAAATCGTGTTCAGTGTATTTGATGCGATATGACAGAAACAAAGGTAAAAGCAGAGAAAAACTCGACGCCGTCATATGAGTAATGTCCATTTGGGTCCCCCAGAATCGACAGAACCATTGCTTTTACCTTTGTTTATTAACAAATGCGCCTGTTATCATCCCCAAATCTTCGTCATTGTATTTGAAGCAGTATGACTGAAAGGAAGGTAAAAGCAGAGAAGAACGCGATGCCGTCGTGTTTGTAATGTCCATTCGGGTCCCCCAGAATCGACAGAACCATTGCGTTTACCTTTGTTTATTAACAAATGCGCCTGTTATCATCGCCAAATCTTCGTCATTGTATTTGAAGCAATATGACTGAAAGAAAGGTAAAAGCAGAGAAGAACGCGATGCCGTCGTGTTAGTATTGTCCATTCGGGTCCCCCAGAATGAGCACAATTATTGCTTTTATCTTTTTTATTAACAAATGCGCCTGTAATCGTCCTCAAATCGTCGTCAGTGTATTTGACGCGATACGACAGAAACAAAGGTAAAAGCAGAGAAGAACTCGATGCCGTCGTGTTGGTAATGTCCATTCGGGTCCCCCAGAATGAGCACAATTATTGCTTTTATCTTTTTTTATTAACAAATGCGCCTGTTATCATCCCCAAATCTTCGTCATTGTATTTGAAGCAATATGACTGAAAGAAATGTAAAAGCAGAGAAGAACGCGATGCCGTCGTGTTTGTAATGTCCATTCGGGTCCCCCAGAATCGACAGAACCATTGCGTTTACCTTTGTTTATTAACAAATGCGCCTGTTATCATCGCCAAATCTTCGTCATTGTATTTGAAGCAATATGACTGAAAGAAAGGTAAAAGCAGAGAAGAACGCGATGCCGTCGTGTTAGTATTGTCCATTCGGGTCCCCCAGAATGAGCACAATTATTGCTTTTATCTTTTTTATTAACAAATGCGCCTGTAATCGTCCTCAAATCGTCGTCAGTGTATTTGACGCGATACGACAGAAACAAAGGTAAAAGCAGAGAAGAACTCGATGCCGTCGTGTTGGTAATGTCCATTCGGGTCCCCCAGAATGAGCACAATTATTGCTTTTATCTTTTTTTATTACCAAATGCGCCTGTAATCGTCTTCAAATCGTGTTCAGTGTATTTGATGCGATATGACAGAAACAAAGGTAAAAGCAGAGAAAAACTCGACGCCGTCATATTAGTACTGTCCATTTGGGTCCCCCAGAATCGACAGAACCATTGCGTTTACCTTTGTTTATTAACAAATGCGCCTGTTATCATCGCCAAATCTTCGTCATTGTATTTGAAGCAATATGACTGAAAGAAAGGTAAAAGCAGATAAGAACGCGATGCCGTCGTGTTAGTACTGTCCATTCGGGTCCCCCAAAATGAGCACAATTATTGCTTTTATCATTTTTTATTAACAAATAGGCCTGTTATCATCCCCAAATCTTCGTCATTGTATTTGAAGCAATATGACTAAAAGAAAGGTAAAAGCAGAGAAGAACGCGATGCCGTCGTGTTAGTAATGTCCATTCGGGTCCCCCAGAATGAGCACAATTATTGCTTTTATCTTTTTTTATTAACAAATGCGCCTGTTATCATCCCGAAATCTTCGTCATTGTATTTGAAGCAATATGACTGAAAGAAAGGTAAAAGCAGAGAAAAACTCGACGCCGTCTTGTTAGTAATGTCCATTTGGGTTCCCCAGAATGAGCACAATTATTGCTTTTACCTTTGTTTATAAACAAATGCGCCTGATACCATCCCCAAATCTTCGTCATTGTATTTGAAGCAATATGACTGAAAGAAAGGTAAAAGCAGAGAAGAACGCGATGCCGTCGTGTTGGAAATGTCCATTCGGGTCCCCCAGAATGAGCACAATTATTGCTCTTATCTTTTTTTATTAACAAATGCGCCTGTTATCATCCCCAAATCTTCGTCATTGTATTTGAAGCAATATGACTGAAAGAAAGGTGAAAGCAGAGAAGAACGCGAGGCCGTCGTGTTAGTAATATCCATTCGGGTCCCCCAGAATGAGCACAATTATTGCTTTTATCTTTTTTTATTAACAAATGCGCCTGTAATCGTCTTCAAATCGTCGTCAGTGTATTTGACGTGATATGACAGAAACAAAGGTAAAAGCAGAGGAAAACTCGACGCCGTCATATTAGTAATGTCCCTTTGGGTCCCCCAGAATCGACACAACCATTGCTTTTACCTTTTTTTAATAACAAATGCGCCTGTTATCATCCCCAAATCTTCGTCATTGTATTTGAAGCAATATGACTGAAAGAAAGGTAAAAGCAGAGAAGAACGCGATGCCGTCGTGTTAGTAATGTCCATTCGGGTCCCCCAGAATGAGCACAATTATTGCTTTAACCTTTCTTTATTAACAAATGCGCCTGTTATCATCCCCACATCTTCGTCATTGTATTTGAAGGAATATGACTGAAAGAAAGGTAAAAGCAGAAAAGAACTCGATGCCGTCGTGTTAGTAATGTCCATTCGGGTCCCCCAGAATGAGCACAATTACTGCTTTTATCTTTTTTATTAACAAATGCGCCTGTAATCGTCCTCAAATCGTCGTCAGTGTATTTGACGCGATACGACAGACACAAAGGTAAAAGCAGAGAAGAACTCGATGCCGTCGTGTTGGTAATGTCCATTCATGTCCCCCAGAATGAGCACAATTATTGTTTTTATCTTTTTTTATTAACAAATGCGCCTGTAATCGTCTTCAAATCGTGTTCAGTGTATTTGATGCGATATGACAGAAACAAAGGTAAAAGCAGAGAAAAACTCGACGCCGTCATATTAGTAATGTCCATTTGGGTCCCCCAGAATCGACAGAACCATTGCTTTTACCTTTGTTTATTAACAAATGCGCCTGTTATCATCCCCAAATCTTCGTCATTGTATTTGAAGCAATATGACTGGAAGAAAGGTAAAAGCAGAGAAGAACGCGATGCCGTCGTGTTGGTAATGTCCATTCGGGTCTCCCAGAATGAGCACAATTATTGCTTTTACCTTTGTTTATTAACAAATGCGCCTGATATCATCCCCAAATCTTCGTCATTGTATTTGAAGCAATATGACTGAAAGAAAGGTAAAAGCAGAAAAGAACTCGATGCCGTCGTGTTAGTAATGTCCATTCGGGTCCCCCAGAACGAGCACAATTATTGCTTTTACCTTTGTTTATTAACAAATGCGCCTGATATCATCCCCAAATCTTCGTCATTGTATTTGAAGCAATATGACTGAAAGAAAGGTAAAAGCAGAGAAGAACGCGTTGCCGTCGTGTTGGTAATGTCCATTCGGGTCCCCCAGAATGAGCACAATTATTGCTTTTATCTTTTTTTATTAACAAATGCGCCTGTTATCATCCCCAAATCTTCGTCATTGTATTTGAAGCTATATGACTGAAAGAAAGGTAAAAGCAGAGAAGAACGCGATGCCGTCGTGTTAGTATTGTCCATTCGGTTCCCCCAGAATGAGCACAATTATTGCTTTTATCTTTTTTATTAACAAATGCGCCTGTAATCGTCCTCAAATCGTCGTCAGTGTATTTGACGCGATACGACAGAAACAAAGGTAAAAGCAGAGAAGAACTCGATGCCGTCGTGTTGGTAATGTCCATTCGGGTCCCCCAGAATGAGCACAATTATTGCTTTTATCGTTTTTATTACCAAATGCGCCTGTAATCGTCTTCAAATCGTGTTCAGTGTATTTGATGCGATATGACAGAAACAAAGGTAAAAGCAGAGAAAAACTCGACGCCGTCATATTAGTAATGTCCATTTGGGTCCCCCAGAATCGACAGAACCATTGCTTTTACCTTTGTTTATTAACAAATGCGCCTGTTATCATCCCCAAATCTTCGTCATTGTATTTGAAGCAATATGACTGAAAGAAAGGTATAAGCAGAGAAGAACGCGATGCCGTCGTTTTAGTAATGTCCATTCGGGTCCCCCAGAATGAGCACAATTATTGCTTTTATCTTTTTTTATTAACAAATGCGCCTGTTATCATCGAAAAATCTTCGTCATTGTATTTGAAGCAATATGACTGAAAGAACGGTAAAAGCAGAGAAGAACGCGATGCCGTCGTGTTAGTAATGTCCATTCGGGTCCCCCAGAATGAGCATAATCATTGCT
Source organism: Ophion costatus (assembly GCA_951751655.1). Taxonomy (NCBI): domain Eukaryota; kingdom Metazoa; phylum Arthropoda; class Insecta; order Hymenoptera; family Ichneumonidae; genus Ophion; species Ophion costatus. Next base: position 8,758,910 of record OX632361.1, on the reverse strand, counting down.
TTTACCTTTGTTTATTAACAAATGCGCCTGATATCATCCCCAAATCTTCGTCATTGTATTTGAAGCAATATGACTGAAAGAAAGGTAAAAGCAGATAAGAACGCGATGCCGTCGTGTTAGTACTGTCCATTCGGGTCCCCCAAAATGAGCACAATTATTGCTTTTATGTTTTTTTATTAACAAATAGGCCTGTTATCATCCCCAAATCTTCGTCATTGTATTTGAAGCAATATGACTGAAAGAAAGGTAAAAGCAGAGAAGAACGCGATGCCGTCGTGTTAGTAATGTCCATTCGGGTCCCCCAGAATGAGCACAATTATTGCTTTTATCTTTTTTTATTAACAAATGCGCCTGTTATAATCCCGAAATCTTCGTCATTGTATTTGAAGCAATATGACTGAAAGAAAGGTAAAAGCAGAGAAGAACGCGATGCCGTCGTGTTAGTAATGTCCATTCGGGTCCCCCAGAATAAGCACAATTATTGCTTTTACCTTTGTTTATTAACAAATGCGCTTGGTATCATCCCCAAATCTTCGTCATTGGATTTGAAGCAATATGACTGAAAGAAAGGTAAAAGCAGAGAAAAACTCCACGCCGTCTTGTTAGTAATGTCCATTTGGGTTCCCCAGAATGAGCACAATTATTGCTTTTACCTTTGTTTATTAACAAATGCGCCTGATATCATCCCCAAATCTTCGTCATTGTATTTGAAGCAATATGACTGAAAGAAAGGTAAAAGCAGAGAAGTACGCGATGCCGTCGTGTTGGTAATGTCCATTCGGGTCCCCCAGAATGAGCACAATTATTGCTTTTATCTTTTTTTATTAACAAATGCGCCTGTTATCATCCCCAAATCTTCGTCATTGTATTTGAAGCAATATGACTGAAAGAAAGGTAAAAGCAGAAAAGAACTCGATGCCGTCGTGTTAGTAATGTCCATTCGGGTCCCCCAGAACGAGCACAATTATTGCTTTTACCTTTGTTTATTAACAAATGCGCCTGATATCATCCCCAAATCTTCGTCATTGTATTTGAAGCAATATGACTGAAAGAAAGGTAACAGCAGAGAAGAACGCGATGCCGTCGTGTTGGTAATGTCCATTCGGGTCCCCCAGAATGAGCACAATTATTGCTTTTATCTTTTTTTATTAACAAATGCGCCTGTTATCATCCCCAAATCTTCGTCATTGTATTTGAAGCCATATGACTGAAAGAAAGGTAAAAGCAGAAAAGAACTCGATGCCGTCGTGCTGGTAATATCCATTCGGGTCCCCCAGAATGAGCACAATTATGGCTTTTATCTTTTTTTATTAACAAATGCGCCTGTAATCGTCTTCAAATCGTGTTCAGTGTATTTGATGCGATATGACAGAAACAAAGGTAAAAGCAGAGAAAGACTCGACGCCGTCATATTAGTAATGTCCATTTAAGTCCCCCAGAATCGACAGAACCATTGCTTTTACCTTTGTATATTAACAAATGCGCCTGTTATTATCCCCAAATCTTCGTCATTGTATTTGAAGCAATATGACTGAAAGAACGGCGAAAGCAGAGAAGAACGCGATGCCGTCGTGTTAGTAATGTCCATTCGGGTCCCCCAGAATGAGCACAATTATTGCTTTTATCTTTTTTTATTAACAAATGCGCCTGTTATCATCCCAAAATCTTCGTCATTGTATTTGAAGCAATATGACTGAAAGAAAGGTAAAAGCAGAAAAGCACTCGATGCCGTCGTGTTAGTAATGTCCATTCGGGTCCCCAGAACGAGCACAATTATTGCTTTTACCTTTGTTTATTAACAAATGCGCCTGATATCATCCCCAAATCTTCGTCATTGTATTTGAAGCAATATGACTGAAAGAAAGGTAACAGCAGAGAAGAACGCGATGCCGTCGTGTTGGTAATGTCCATTCGGGTCCCCCAGAATGAGCACAATTATTGCTTTTATCTTTTTTTAGTAACAAATGCGCCTGTTATCATCCCCAAATCTTCGTCATTGTATTTGAAGCAATATGACTGAAAGAAAGGTGAAAGCAGAGAAGAACGCGAGGCCGTCGTGTTAGTAATGTCCATTCGGGTCCCCCAGAATGAGCACAATTATTGCTTATATCTCTTTTTATTAACAAATGCGCCTGTAATCGTCCTCAAATCGTCATCACTGTATTTGACGCGATACGACAGAAACAAAGGTTAAAGCAGAGAAGAACTCGATGCCGTCGTGTTGGTAATGCCCATTCGGGTCCCCCAGAATGAGCACAATTATTGCCTTTATCTTTTTTTATTAACAATTGCGCCTGTAATCGTCTTCAAATCGTGTTCAGTGTATTTGATGCGATATGACAGAAACAAAGGTAAAAGCAGAGAAAAACTCGACGCCGTCATATGAGTAATGTCCATTTGGGTCCCCCAGAATCGACAGAACCATTGCTTTTACCTTTGTTTATTAACAAATGCGCCTGTTATCATCCCCAAATCTTCGTCATTGTATTTGAAGCAGTATGACTGAAAGGAAGGTAAAAGCAGAGAAGAACGCGATGCCGTCGTGTTTGTAATGTCCATTCGGGTCCCCCAGAATCGACAGAACCATTGCGTTTACCTTTGTTTATTAACAAATGCGCCTGTTATCATCGCCAAATCTTCGTCATTGTATTTGAAGCAATATGACTGAAAGAAAGGTAAAAGCAGAGAAGAACGCGATGCCGTCGTGTTAGTATTGTCCATTCGGGTCCCCCAGAATGAGCACAATTATTGCTTTTATCTTTTTTATTAACAAATGCGCCTGTAATCGTCCTCAAATCGTCGTCAGTGTATTTGACGCGATACGACAGAAACAAAGGTAAAAGCAGAGAAGAACTCGATGCCGTCGTGTTGGTAATGTCCATTCGGGTCCCCCAGAATGAGCACAATTATTGCTTTTATCTTTTTTTATTAACAAATGCGCCTGTTATCATCCCCAAATCTTCGTCATTGTATTTGAAGCAATATGACTGAAAGAAATGTAAAAGCAGAGAAGAACGCGATGCCGTCGTGTTTGTAATGTCCATTCGGGTCCCCCAGAATCGACAGAACCATTGCGTTTACCTTTGTTTATTAACAAATGCGCCTGTTATCATCGCCAAATCTTCGTCATTGTATTTGAAGCAATATGACTGAAAGAAAGGTAAAAGCAGAGAAGAACGCGATGCCGTCGTGTTAGTATTGTCCATTCGGGTCCCCCAGAATGAGCACAATTATTGCTTTTATCTTTTTTATTAACAAATGCGCCTGTAATCGTCCTCAAATCGTCGTCAGTGTATTTGACGCGATACGACAGAAACAAAGGTAAAAGCAGAGAAGAACTCGATGCCGTCGTGTTGGTAATGTCCATTCGGGTCCCCCAGAATGAGCACAATTATTGCTTTTATCTTTTTTTATTACCAAATGCGCCTGTAATCGTCTTCAAATCGTGTTCAGTGTATTTGATGCGATATGACAGAAACAAAGGTAAAAGCAGAGAAAAACTCGACGCCGTCATATTAGTACTGTCCATTTGGGTCCCCCAGAATCGACAGAACCATTGCGTTTACCTTTGTTTATTAACAAATGCGCCTGTTATCATCGCCAAATCTTCGTCATTGTATTTGAAGCAATATGACTGAAAGAAAGGTAAAAGCAGATAAGAACGCGATGCCGTCGTGTTAGTACTGTCCATTCGGGTCCCCCAAAATGAGCACAATTATTGCTTTTATCATTTTTTATTAACAAATAGGCCTGTTATCATCCCCAAATCTTCGTCATTGTATTTGAAGCAATATGACTAAAAGAAAGGTAAAAGCAGAGAAGAACGCGATGCCGTCGTGTTAGTAATGTCCATTCGGGTCCCCCAGAATGAGCACAATTATTGCTTTTATCTTTTTTTATTAACAAATGCGCCTGTTATCATCCCGAAATCTTCGTCATTGTATTTGAAGCAATATGACTGAAAGAAAGGTAAAAGCAGAGAAAAACTCGACGCCGTCTTGTTAGTAATGTCCATTTGGGTTCCCCAGAATGAGCACAATTATTGCTTTTACCTTTGTTTATAAACAAATGCGCCTGATACCATCCCCAAATCTTCGTCATTGTATTTGAAGCAATATGACTGAAAGAAAGGTAAAAGCAGAGAAGAACGCGATGCCGTCGTGTTGGAAATGTCCATTCGGGTCCCCCAGAATGAGCACAATTATTGCTCTTATCTTTTTTTATTAACAAATGCGCCTGTTATCATCCCCAAATCTTCGTCATTGTATTTGAAGCAATATGACTGAAAGAAAGGTGAAAGCAGAGAAGAACGCGAGGCCGTCGTGTTAGTAATGTCCATTCGGGTCCCCCAGAATGAGCACAATTATTGCTTTTATCTTTTTTTATTAACAAATGCGCCTGTAATCGTCTTCAAATCGTCGTCAGTGTATTTGACGTGATATGACAGAAACAAAGGTAAAAGCAGAGGAAAACTCGACGCCGTCATATTAGTAATGTCCCTTTGGGTCCCCCAGAATCGACACAACCATTGCTTTTACCTTTTTTTAATAACAAATGCGCCTGTTATCATCCCCAAATCTTCGTCATTGTATTTGAAGCAATATGACTGAAAGAAAGGTAAAAGCAGAGAAGAACGCGATGCCGTCGTGTTAGTAATGTCCATTCGGGTCCCCCAGAATGAGCACAATTATTGCTTTAACCTTTCTTTATTAACAAATGCGCCTGTTATCATCCCCACATCTTCGTCATTGTATTTGAAGGAATATGACTGAAAGAAAGGTAAAAGCAGAAAAGAACTCGATGCCGTCGTGTTAGTAATGTCCATTCGGGTCCCCCAGAATGAGCACAATTACTGCTTTTATCTTTTTTATTAACAAATGCGCCTGTAATCGTCCTCAAATCGTCGTCAGTGTATTTGACGCGATACGACAGACACAAAGGTAAAAGCAGAGAAGAACTCGATGCCGTCGTGTTGGTAATGTCCATTCATGTCCCCCAGAATGAGCACAATTATTGTTTTTATCTTTTTTTATTAACAAATGCGCCTGTAATCGTCTTCAAATCGTGTTCAGTGTATTTGATGCGATATGACAGAAACAAAGGTAAAAGCAGAGAAAAACTCGACGCCGTCATATTAGTAATGTCCATTTGGGTCCCCCAGAATCGACAGAACCATTGCTTTTACCTTTGTTTATTAACAAATGCGCCTGTTATCATCCCCAAATCTTCGTCATTGTATTTGAAGCAATATGACTGGAAGAAAGGTAAAAGCAGAGAAGAACGCGATGCCGTCGTGTTGGTAATGTCCATTCGGGTCTCCCAGAATGAGCACAATTATTGCTTTTACCTTTGTTTATTAACAAATGCGCCTGATATCATCCCCAAATCTTCGTCATTGTATTTGAAGCAATATGACTGAAAGAAAGGTAAAAGCAGAAAAGAACTCGATGCCGTCGTGTTAGTAATGTCCATTCGGGTCCCCCAGAACGAGCACAATTATTGCTTTTACCTTTGTTTATTAACAAATGCGCCTGATATCATCCCCAAATCTTCGTCATTGTATTTGAAGCAATATGACTGAAAGAAAGGTAAAAGCAGAGAAGAACGCGTTGCCGTCGTGTTGGTAATGTCCATTCGGGTCCCCCAGAATGAGCACAATTATTGCTTTTATCTTTTTTTATTAACAAATGCGCCTGTTATCATCCCCAAATCTTCGTCATTGTATTTGAAGCTATATGACTGAAAGAAAGGTAAAAGCAGAGAAGAACGCGATGCCGTCGTGTTAGTATTGTCCATTCGGTTCCCCCAGAATGAGCACAATTATTGCTTTTATCTTTTTTATTAACAAATGCGCCTGTAATCGTCCTCAAATCGTCGTCAGTGTATTTGACGCGATACGACAGAAACAAAGGTAAAAGCAGAGAAGAACTCGATGCCGTCGTGTTGGTAATGTCCATTCGGGTCCCCCAGAATGAGCACAATTATTGCTTTTATCGTTTTTATTACCAAATGCGCCTGTAATCGTCTTCAAATCGTGTTCAGTGTATTTGATGCGATATGACAGAAACAAAGGTAAAAGCAGAGAAAAACTCGACGCCGTCATATTAGTAATGTCCATTTGGGTCCCCCAGAATCGACAGAACCATTGCTTTTACCTTTGTTTATTAACAAATGCGCCTGTTATCATCCCCAAATCTTCGTCATTGTATTTGAAGCAATATGACTGAAAGAAAGGTATAAGCAGAGAAGAACGCGATGCCGTCGTTTTAGTAATGTCCATTCGGGTCCCCCAGAATGAGCACAATTATTGCTTTTATCTTTTTTTATTAACAAATGCGCCTGTTATCATCGAAAAATCTTCGTCATTGTATTTGAAGCAATATGACTGAAAGAACGGTAAAAGCAGAGAAGAACGCGATGCCGTCGTGTTAGTAATGTCCATTCGGGTCCCCCAGAATGAGCATAATCATTGCTTTTACCTTTGTTTATTAACAAATGCGCCTGATATCATCCCCAAATCTTCGTCATTGTATTTGAAGCAATATGACTGAAAGAAAGGTAAAAGCAGATAAGAACGCGATGCCGTCGTGTTAGTACTGTCCATTCGGGTCCCCCAAAATGAGCACAATTATTGCTTTTATGTTTTTTTATTAACAAATAGGCCTGTTATCATCCCCAAATCTTCGTCATTGTATTTGAAGCAATATGACTGAAAGAAAGGTAAAAGCAGAGAAGAACGCGATGCCGTCGTGTTAGTAATGTCCATTCGGGTCCCCCAGAATGAGCACAATTATTGCTTTTATCTTTTTTTATTAACAAATGCGCCTGTTATAATCCCGAAATCTTCGTCATTGTATTTGAAGCAATATGACTGAAAGAAAGGTAAAAGCAGAGAAGAACGCGATGCCGTCGTGTTAGTAATGTCCATTCGGGTCCCCCAGAATAAGCACAATTATTGCTTTTACCTTTGTTTATTAACAAATGCGCTTGGTATCATCCCCAAATCTTCGTCATTGGATTTGAAGCAATATGACTGAAAGAAAGGTAAAAGCAGAGAAAAACTCCACGCCGTCTTGTTAGTAATGTCCATTTGGGTTCCCCAGAATGAGCACAATTATTGCTTTTACCTTTGTTTATTAACAAATGCGCCTGATATCATCCCCAAATCTTCGTCATTGTATTTGAAGCAATATGACTGAAAGAAAGGTAAAAGCAGAGAAGTACGCGATGCCGTCGTGTTGGTAATGTCCATTCGGGTCCCCCAGAATGAGCACAATTATTGCTTTTATCTTTTTTTATTAACAAATGCGCCTGTTATCATCCCCAAATCTTCGTCATTGTATTTGAAGCAATATGACTGAAAGAAAGGTAAAAGCAGAAAAGAACTCGATGCCGTCGTGTTAGTAATGTCCATTCGGGTCCCCCAGAACGAGCACAATTATTGCTTTTACCTTTGTTTATTAACAAATGCGCCTGATATCATCCCCAAATCTTCGTCATTGTATTTGAAGCAATATGACTGAAAGAAAGGTAACAGCAGAGAAGAACGCGATGCCGTCGTGTTGGTAATGTCCATTCGGGTCCCCCAGAATGAGCACAATTATTGCTTTTATCTTTTTTTATTAACAAATGCGCCTGTTATCATCCCCAAATCTTCGTCATTGTATTTGAAGCCATATGACTGAAAGAAAGGTAAAAGCAGAAAAGAACTCGATGCCGTCGTGCTGGTAATATCCATTCGGGTCCCCCAGAATGAGCACAATTATGGCTTTTATCTTTTTTTATTAACAAATGCGCCTGTAATCGTCTTCAAATCGTGTTCAGGGTATTTGATGCGATATGACAGAAACAAAGGTAAAAGCAGAGAAAGACTCGACGCCGTCATATTAGTAATGTCCATTTAAGTCCCCCAGAATCGACAGAACCATTGCTTTTACCTTTGTATATTAACAAATGCGCCTGTTATTATCCCCAAATCTTCGTCATTGTATTTGAAGCAATATGACTGAAAGAACGGCGAAAGCAGAGAAGAACGCGATGCCGTCGTGTTAGTAATGTCCATTCGGGTCCCCCAGAATGAGCACAATTATTGCTTTTATCTTTTTTTATTAACAAATGCGCCTGTTATCATCCCAAAATCTTCGTCATTGTATTTGAAGCAATATGACTGAAAGAAAGGTAAAAGCAGAAAAGCACTCGATGCCGTCGTGTTAGTAATGTCCATTCGGGTCCCCAGAACGAGCACAATTATTGCTTTTACCTTTGTTTATTAACAAATGCGCCTGATATCATCCCCAAATCTTCGTCATTGTATTTGAAGCAATATGACTGAAAGAAAGGTAACAGCAGAGAAGAACGCGATGCCGTCGTGTTGGTAATGTCCATTCGGGTCCCCCAGAATGAGCACAATTATTGCTTTTATCTTTTTTTAGTAACAAATGCGCCTGTTATCATCCCCAAATCTTCGTCATTGTATTTGAAGCAATATGACTGAAAGAAAGGTGAAAGCAGAGAAGAACGCGAGGCCGTCGTGTTAGTAATGTCCATTCGGGTCCCCCAGAATGAGCACAATTATTGCTTATATCTCTTTTTATTAACAAATGCGCCTGTAATCGTCCTCAAATCGTCATCACTGTATTTGACGCGATACGACAGAAACAAAGGTAAAAGCAGAGAAGAACTCGATGCCGTCGTGTTAGTAATGTCCATTCGGGTCCCCCAGAATGAGCACAATTATTGCTTTTATCTTTTTTTATTAACAAATGCGCCTGTTATCATCCCAAAATCTTCGTCATTGTATTTGAAGAAATATGACTGAAAGAAAGGTAAAAGCAGAGAAGAACGCGATGCCGTCGTGTTAGTAATGTCCATTCCGGTCCCCCAGAATGAGCACAATTATTGCTTTTACCTTTGTTTATTAACAAAGGCGCCTGTTATCATCCCCAAATCTTCGTCATTGTATTTGAAGCAATATGACTGAAAGAAAGGTCAAAGCAGAGAAGAACGCGATGCCGTCCTGTTAGTAATGTCCATTCGGGTCCCCAAGAATGAGCACAATTATTGCTTTTATCTTTTTTTATTAACAAATGCGCTTGTTATCATCCCCAAATCTTCGTCATTGTATTTGAAGCAATATGACTGAAAGAAACGTAAAAGAAGAACGCGATGCCGTCGTGTTAGTAATGTCCATTCGGGTCCCCCAGAATGAGCACAATTATTGCTTTTATCTTTTATTATTAACAAATGCGCCTGTTATCATCCCAAAATCTTCGTCATTGTATTTGAAGCAATATGACTGAAAGAAAGGTGAAAGCAAAAAAGAACTCGATGCCGTCGTGTTCGTAATGTCCATTCGGGTCCCCCAGAATGAGCACAATTATTGCTTTTACCTTTGTTTATTAACAAACGCGCCTGATATCAAACCCAAATCTTCGTCATTGTATTTGAAGCAATATGACTGAAAGAAAGGGAAAAGCAGAGAAGAACGCGATGCCCTCGTGTTAGTAATGTCCATTCGGGTCCCCCAAAATGAGCACAATTATTGCTTTTATCTTTTTTTATTAACAAATGCGCCTGTTATCATCCCCAAATCTTCGTCATTGTATTTGAAGCAATATGACTGAAAGAAAGGTAAAAGCAGAGAAGAACGCGATGCCGTCGTGTTAGTAATGTCCATTCGGGTCCCCCAGAATGAGCACAATTATTGCTTTTACCTTTGTTTATTAACAAATGCGCCTGTTATCATCCCCAAATCTTCGTCATTGTATTTGAAGCAATCTGACTGAAAGAAAGGTAAAAGCAGAGAAGAACGTGTCACATCTCGCGACAATTCCCAAAACACAAGACTTTTCTTTTCCAACCCAGTCAATGCCCTCTCGTAAATTCCGAAAGTGTTGAGCGAAATATTTAACACTCAAAAAGTAATACAAGTCACCTCTCCGACGCAACGCAGTCCGAAGTATAAACTTCCGCAGCGCCTTGCCACCTCGACCCTAGATTATTTAAACATAACATAGACTAGACGGCTCCGACGAAACTCTAACTGAAAAATAAGACATCCGACCTCTTCGCGCGCCTAATATAATCTTTTGATATGAGACGTCATCATAGCCATAAATCGGCATAACTTAAACCGTGCGTACGCCTAGGTCTCAGATATCGAACTCTGCGTACTCCATGCGTTCGGACGCCGAAACACGGGACAAAGGTCCCCTGTCTTCGATGCGTGCAATTCCATATAAGGAATGATCGAGATCGATTCTGTGAATCATGCATATCGTGACCAATCACGCTAAGCCTTAAGGTTCCTTCTCCCACTACCGAACCCCTCCTAATTTTCATATCAAGAAAGCAATTCCTTCCTGAAGTTAGTCTACCAGCAACCTTCTCCGAGTCAAAGAGCACTTCCTGATCTCCATACGCGAACGGACTTAGCCGCGAATTCCATATATTCAGAATTGTAATTGAAATCGTTTTCTTATATCGTACCGTCACCGATATAACTTCACGCGTCCGGTCTTACGACTCGCGTCTCCAAAATCGTGGAGTTATACATATTCCTATATATACATATATAGTGCGTCGGTCATAAATTTTCTCTGCGCTAACCACTTGACCAGAGTACCATCTATGGCTCTTGGTGTACACGCGCAACATCAGACAATCTGAACGAGCGAGCGAGCGAACAAGCGAACGAGAGAGAGCGAGCGTACGAAAGAAAGAGAAAGAACGAGCGAGCGAGACAGACTGCCACCGAAAGTAAACGACAAATTTTATTGTATTACTCGTTAATCCCCGAACCTATTATTCGGCTAACCTTTTGATTCTTTTAATAAACGTAGAGTATAATTGTTATCCGGATTCATTGATTCATGCACCTATCCTAAATTTCCAAAAAGATCTCCTATTTCCAAGAGGTGCTCAGCACATTTCCTTTGACCCTCGTCCCAAGCTATTGCGCTTGTCGTAGGCTTAAAAGAGGGATACACGCACATATATGCCCACGTCCCCTCTGGACGTGACATATTAATTTTTGGGGGCTCGTCCGGGATTATAAAAGGTTATGTGTCATCCACCTCAATGTCCGGAGACGAATCATCGAGCTCGCTAAACCTAAATATTACCGAAGACCCCGCAAATATTTCTCAATATTCACTACGCAGTTCTAGCAGTCAACTATTACCTGGCCTTGAAACAAAGAAAAGATCAATTAAAACTTTAGACTTATCTTCCTCTCAAGAGAACCAAAAGTCATTAAACATGTCGTTGAACTCTAACCAACTCATTTCATTAAAAGACGCTGCTAGTTTCGTCCCCGAATTTGACGGGAAAAACATTCCATTCTCGGAATTCGCTACGGAATGCGAGGAAAGTAAAGACATGCTTCCTCCCGATTCAGAAAAATATTTCGTAAAGTTAGTCAAAAATAAGCTCAAAGGTTTAGCCAGAGAAGCCGTGCACGGAACGAAGTTTGAAACCGTGCAAGGGCTCATCGAGTTCCTTAAGAAAATATACGCTCCAAACAAATCAGAAGTGCAGTTGCTGGGAGAACTCAGTAATATATTCCAAACAAACAACGAGAACGTGACGGAGTTCTCGTCAAAAATCAGGAAAAAGGCAAGGGAAATAGTTGAGGCGCGAAAATTAGCCAATGGCGGAGTGGAAGACGACGCGTTCAAAAGAACAATGGACAATTATTTTCTTCAATGTTCCCAACGCGGTTTAAAAGAAAAAATCGAACAACGCCTTCCTCCGTGTAGAGACATTACGGAGGCAATCGATCACGCGATTCGCATCGAACGTGAACTCGCGTCGCGGACTCAGCTTCATTCACCCTTCGTTAAATCCGAAAAACCCATTCAGTCGAAACCAGTAAGGGTTTGCAATATCTGCAAAAGGGACGATCATTCCACAGAGACCTGTCGAAATGTGACCATTACATGCCAAATTTGCAAAAATCAGGGCCACGGCGCTGATCAGTGCCGGAACAAACAAGATCGACCAGGCTCGATCACGTGTCAAATTTGTAAGAAACCCGGCCACACCGCGGATCGGTGTTATTTTAACAAACAAACTCAATCTCAATCCATGATTTGCCAGTTGTGCAAAAATTCTGGTCACACAGCCTCTGCTTGCCCCACACGCGGCAAACCCTCGAACTTCTGGAACGATCGACAAAAACAAAATAATACTTCTGAGTGCCAATTCTGCCACAAACCTGGTCATACAGCCGACCAGTGCTTCAAATTCAGAAACGAAAATTCAAACAATAATTCAAACGCGAGGCGCCCCTTCTGTCGATATTGCAAACGTCCAGGGCACACATTAGAAAACTGTCGTACTCGCGAATACAATAACTCCCTTAACCAATCGGGAAACGGGATGTCCAGCCCTCGGACGGGCGCGCCGAGCGGCACACCGGCCCCGACGCGTCCAGCGAATACCGTCGCGACAACGGCCCCAGTCGAGAGTACCCTACCTACTCAATAAATGCCGAAAATTTCGATAAATTGCCCTCGGTGTGTATCGGAGGACTACCGGAAGTAGGGCAAGTTTCAATGTTGTTGGACACTGGCGCCATCCCCAATTTGATAAAAAAGGAATACACAAAAAACCTGGTAGGCATAGACGAGACTGACGTCATCAAATTAACCGGTATATCCGAATTACCAGTGTTCGCTATAGGGAGTGTGCTACTTCGGGTACTCGACTTCGAGTCCCTATTTCACATCATTCCAGACAAAACACCACTCCCGTATCCTGGTCTAATGGGATCCCGATACTTCTACGGCGCAAAAGCCAAAATAAATTATGAATTGGAGTGTCTCGAGTGCGGAGGCAGATCGTGGCCCTTCGAAAAAGGAAGGGAACCCGACGAAACTATAGAAATTCCCGCGCGATCGGAAACATCCTTCCATGTAAGGGTAGAAAATAGCGCTCTTAAGGAGGGTTATCTTTCCCCTTTAAAAATCAGTAAAGGAGTCTATGCCGGCGATTGCTTGGTAACGACCACTCATGGTAAAGCCCATCTTAAGGTGTTCAACACCACCAACGATCCCATACGACTAACCGTACCAGTCGTGAGGTTAGAAGAATTTGATACTATCGAAGATTTGACGAAAAATAACGCTGCATCCGATTGCATGACAATCGCTAATCCCAGCAAACAATCGCTTCCTCGTGATCCTCTTAACTCTTTCGTAGACTGCAAGACAGCTACGCTAATCCAGAGCCCAAAAGTGGCCAATAAGAGTTTTTCAAAAAATTACCATTGTCCCAATGAGGACAATGAGCAAACCAAATTAAAAAATTTCAGTAGCGAGGAAAAATCCAAGTCAAATCATAAAAACAAATTCGAAAGGATTCAAAAAAACAATGTAACCTCTGTCCCTGCCTCTGAGCCAATTCCTTACACAGATAATCCAGAGCGCACAAAAATTATTAAAAATCTTTTACGACTGGATCATCTCGCACAAGACGAGTTAGACCATGTCGAAAAAATAATCGAAAAATACGCGGACAGATTCCACGTTAAAGGCGAACCGCTAGAAGCAACACATGTGCTCCGTCATAAAATTCCTACGGTCGACGACCTGCCAATAAACACCAAACAGTATCGGTTCCGCCAAGCGCTCAAGAGCGAAGTCCAGCGTCAAGTGGACGAGCTACTGGAGACCCGAATTATAAACCATTCGGAGTCACCGAACAACAGTCCCGTCTGGATAGTACCGAAAAAGCCTGACTCCAACGGCAATAAGCGTTGGCGTATGGTAATCGATTTTCGTGGTTTAAACGACAAAACAATCGGCGACTCGTATCCATTACCGAACATTACAGATATTCTAGATCGACTAGGTCGCGCGAATTACTTTTCCGTCTTTGACTTAGCCTCCGGTTTTCACCAAATTGAAATGACTCCCGAAGACAAACCTAAAACCGCCTTCTCTACCCCATATGGGCACTATGAATTTTCGAGAATGCCTTTCGGGCTTAAAAATGCCCCGGCGACTTTCCAGCGCTTAATGGATATCGTATTGAGTGGACTTCAAGGAGCATCCCTCTTCGTCTATCTCGACGATATCGTAGTGTACGCCACAGACTTGGAGGAGCACGGGAAAAAGATTCGGGAATTAATGGAGCGTTTACGAAGCGCAAATCTCAAGTTACAACCGGATAAATGTGAATTTCTAAGACCAGAAGTCAATTATTTGGGACACATAATCGGCAAAAACGGATTAAAACCTGACCCGAATAAATTAACACCTGTCAAAGACTTCCCGATTCCGAAAACCGTTAAAAACATCCGTCAATTCTTGGGTTTAACTGGGTATTATCGTAGATTCATTAAAGACTTTTCAAAGATTGCAAAACCACTAACTCATCTGTTAGAGGAAAAAGTCGATTTCAATTGGACCGAAGAAACTCAAAAAGCCTTCGAGATTTTAAAGAACAAGTTATGCGAAGCTCCGATCCTTCAGTATCCCGATTTCGAGAAACCCTTCATCATCACAACCGACGCTTCCGGTTTTGCATTAGGCGGTGTCCTATCTCAGGGAGAAATCGGGAAAGACAAACCCATAGCTTTCACGTCACGTGTATTACGCGGTGCCGCCTTACGGTACGACACATACGAAAAAGAAGCGATGGCAATCATTCATAGCGTGAAAACTTTCCGACCTTACATATACGGCAGGAAGTTTACTCTCGTCACAGATCACAAACCACTCGTTTGGTTTAAAACAGCGAAGGACGCTAACGCCCGCGTTCTCAAGTGGAGATTAAAACTCTCCGAATACGACTACGACGTCGTCTACAAGCCAGGAACCCTGAACGTGAATGCGGATGCTTTGTCGCGCAATCCCATTGAAGAAATCGAAGAAGTAAAAACAATTCCGCAATGCGAGCCAATCCAAATCAAAGGAAATCCGCAATGCGAGCCAATCCAAATCAAAGAAAAACCGCAAAGCGAGCTAATCCAAATAAAAGAAATTCCGCAATGCGAGCAAACCCAAGCTAGGTACTCGAAAGCTGAACTACGAAATCTAGCTCAGGAATTAGGTGTGACATTCGATAGCGACAGCGACAATAACCTACCAACAACCATTACCGTTCAGGCCGAAGTTCATCCAGTTCCGGTAACAAAAGAAACAAATGTAGTTACTCGTGCACAAACTAAGAAAGGCACATCTCCTAATCCAATTGAAATAAACGAAGAAAAACAAACACTTGACCGCGACAGTTCGACGAGCAACGGCGTACCCGTTCTCGAAGGGACGAACGCCCGGTTCAAGTCGCAGCGGTATACGCGACGACCGCGCAAGGCCATAAATTACGAGGAGAGTAGTGACGAAGAAACCGAGGCCGACGTAATAAGACCGGCACGCGCCACTCAACCCAAAAGGGCCTTGCATTCGACACCATATGACGGCCCTAACCAGCGCAATATGCCTCCTATCACCCGCTCCCACAGTTCCTCCGATGCCGACTCCGATGATTCAATGAATTCGGATTTCAGCTCTGACGATTCACAATGTTCTGAAAAGGACAATCCTCCAGGTGACAAAGTAAAGTCATCAGAAATTGAGGTTACGAACTGTATCAATACCAAGGAATTGTTCCATTTTCGTAACGACAACTTGGTATATTTCATCGACTCAACAGGTAAGCCATGCGACTCCGGGGGACAAAAATTAATGCAAACAAACAAGTTTCCCCTCTGGAAAGACGTAACTGTGGGGCATGCTTACAGTAAAAAGGTTGGGAACAAATATCAAATCGCATTGGTTATCCGAGGTGAACAATCCGAGTCTTTGTCAACAATATCTGAAAACATTAAACAAAGTACAAGGGAGTTACGGGAGATCTGTGGAAGGTTCAATCTTCAGTCGATCAGTATCTGCCACTGCCAACACGTTGAACACCTGATCTGGGTCGACGTAATAAACATCGTAAAGGAAACATTTCAAAATAGCAAAATAAAAATAATCATCTGTCTGGGAACATTGAGTTATGTGCCGGCTGAAAAACGCGATTCAGTCTTCTATGAAATGCACAAATCACCGATTGGTGGACATAAGGGTGTCTCAAAAACTTACAATAGAATCAAACGCGAATATTTTTGGGAGGATTTAAAATCGGACATTCAAAGGCGCATACAACAATGCTTGGAATGCCAGCTCAAGAAATTGGTCAGAGTCAAAACAAAACAACCGATGATAATAACGGACACTCCCGGAACCGTATTCGAAAAAATATCGATGGACATTGTCGGCCCAATGCAACGTACTTCAAGTAACAATGAATATATTCTCACAATACAAGACAATTTATCAAAATATTGTATCGCGACTCCGCTTCCGAATGCACTGGCGACGACAGTCGCCGATGCTTTCATTAAACGTTTCATATGCGTGTTCGGAGCGCCTAAGGCCCTATTAACAGACCAAGGGAGCAATTTTTTGAGCGGTCTTATGAGAAGAGTAGCTAAGCGCTTTCGAATAAAACGATGCCGAACGACAGCGTTTCACCCGCAGTCAAACGGTTCACTTGAAAGGGCTCACCACGTGCTGGCCGAATTCTTGAAACAGTATACCGACAAGGACAATGAATGGGATCAATGGCTCGAACTAGCTATGCTATCGTATAATACCAGTGTCCATGAAAGCACTAGGTACACCCCATTTGAAATAGTCTTTGGCAAGGTAGCACGAGTCCCATCAAGCGAACCGCTTCGGGAATCAGATCAGCTACCGACATATCGCGGATATTTAATCGATTTAATCACACGAATAAACGGAATCCGAAATATTGCATATGAAAACCTTGTCTCTTCCAAACACCGTTCAAAAAAATATTACGACAAAAACGCGAATCCCAAGAGCTTCAAAGTAGGAGACTTTGTCTACCTACAAAAGGGCCCTAAGCCAGGTAAACTCGGTGATCACTACTCCGGCCCACATAGAGTTTTAGAAAAATTAGGAAAGAGTAACGTTAAAATCCAGTACAAAAACAAGACTCGAATTGTTCACGAAAATCGGTTGCGCTATTCACACATACGCCGAAGTTATTCAATACCCACTTTTCTCGAACGCCAATAAATTTACTTGACATGAACCATCATCACTGGGATAAACGAACAAGGCCCAACTCGAGCATACTCAAATCACAGCGATATATACACGATAGCCGCACCACCACAGCCTATCGATATTGTGCGGGACGCCCAATCCTAAAGGGGGGAGGTGTCACATCTCGCGACAATTCCCAAAACACAAGACTTTTCTTTTCCAACCCAGTCAATGCCCTCTCGTAAATTCCGAAAGTGTTGAGCGAAATATTTAACACTCAAAAAGTAATACAAGTCACCTCTCCGACGCAACGCAGTCCGAAGTATAAACTTCCGCAGCGCCTTGCCACCTCGACCCTAGATTATTTAAACATAACATAGACTAGACGGCTCCGACGAAACTCTAACTGAAAAATAAGACATCCGACCTCTTCGCGCGCCTAATATAATCTTTTGATATGAGACGTCATCATAGCCATAAATCGGCATAACTTAAACCGTGCGTACGCCTAGGTCTCAGATATCGAACTCTGCGTACTCCATGCGTTTGGACGCCGAAACACGGGACAAAGGTCCCCTGTCTTCGATGCGTGCAATTCCATATAAGGAATGATCGAGATCGATTCTGTGAATCATGCATATCGTGACCAATCACGCTAAGCCTTAAGGTTCCTTCTCCCACTACCGAACCCCTCCTAATTTTCATATCAAGAAAGCAATTCCTTCCTGAAGTTAGTCTACCAGCAACCTTCTCCGAGTCAAAGAGCACTTCCTGATCTCCATACGCGAACGGACTTAGCCGCGAATTCCATATATTCAGAATTGTAATTGAAATCGTTTTCTTATATCGTACCGTCACCGATATAACTTCACGCGTCCGGTCTTACGACTCGCGTCTCCAAAATCGTGGAGTTATACATATTCCTATATATACATATATAGTGCGTCGGTCATAAATTTTCTCTGCGCTAACCACTTGACCAGAGTACCATCTATGGCTCTTGGTGTACACGCGCAACATCAGACAATCTGAACGAGCGAGCGAGCGAACAAGCGAACGAGAGAGAGCGAGCGTACGAAAGAAAGAGAAAGAACGAGCGAGCGAGACAGACTGCCACCGAAAGTAAGCGACAAATTTTATTGTATTACTCGTTAATCCCCGAACCTATTATTCGGCTAACCTTTTGATTCTTTTAATAAACGTAGAGTATAATTGTTATCCGGATTCATTGATTCATGCACCTATCCTAAATTTCCAAAAAGATCTCCTATTTCCAAGAGGTGCTCAGCACATTTCCTTTGACCCTCGTCCCAAGCTATTGCGCTTGTCGTAGGCTTAAAAGAGGGATACACACACATATATGCCCACGTCCCCTCTGGACGTGACAAACGCGATGCCGTTGTGTTAGTAATGTCCACTCGGGTCCCCCAGAATGAGCACAATTATTGCTTTTATCTTTTTTTATTAACAAATGCGCCTGTAATCGTCTTCAAATCGTGTTCAGTGTATTTGATGCGATATGACAGAAACAAAGGTAAAAGCAGAGAAAAACTCGACGCCGTCATATTAGTAATGTCCATTTGGGTCCCCCAGAATCGACAGAACCATTGCTTTTACCTTTGTTTATTAACAAATGCGCCTGTTATCATCCCCAAATCTTCGTCATTGTATTTGAAGCAATATGACTGAAAGAACGGTAAAAGCAGAGAAGAACGCGATGCCGTCGTTTTAGTAATGTCCATTCGGGTCCCCCAGAATGAGCACAATTATTGCTTTTATCTTTTTTTATTAACAAATGCGCCTGTTATCATCGAAAAATCTTCGTCATTGTATTTGAAGCAATATGACTGAAAGAACGGTAAAAGCAGAGAAGAACGCGATGCCGTCGTGTTAGTAATGTCCATTCGGGTCCCCCAGAATGAGCATAATCATTGCTTTTACCTTTGTTTATTAACAAATGCGCCTGATATCATCCCCAAATCTTCGTCATTGTATTTGAAGCAATATGACTGAAAGAAAGGTAAAAGCAGAGAAGAATGCGATGCCGTCGTGTTAGTAATGTCCATTCGGGTCCCCCAGAATGAGCATATTCATTGCTATTACCTTTGTTTATTAACAAATGCGCCTGATATCATCCCCAAATCTTCGTCATTGTATTTGAAGCAATATGACTGAAAGAAAGGTAAAAGCAGAGAAGAACGCGATGCCGTCGTGTTAGTATTGTCCATTCGGGTCCCCCAGAATGAGCACAATTATTGCTTTTATCTTTTTTATTAACAAATGCGCCTGTAATCGTCCTGAAATCGTCGTCAGTGTATTTGACGCGATACGACAGAAACAAAGGTAAAAGCAGAGAAGAACTCGATGCCGTCGTGTTGGTAATTTCCATTCGGGTCCCCCAGAATGAGCACAATTTTCGCTTTCATCTTTCTTTATTAACAAATGCGCCTGTAATCGTCTTCAAATCGTGTTCAGTGTATTTGATGCGATATGACAGAAACAAAGGTAAAAGCAGAGAAAAACTCGACGCCGTCATATTAGTAATGTCCATTTGGGTCCCCCAGAATCGACAGAACCATTGCTTTTACCTTTGTTTATTAACAAATGCGCCTGTTATCATCCCCAAATCTTCGTCATTGTATTTGAAGCAATATGCCTGAAAGAAAGGTAAAAGCAGAGAAGAACGCGATGCCGTCGTTTTAGTAATGTCCATTCGGGTCCCCCAGAATGAGCACAATTATTGCTTTTATCTTTTTTTATTAACAAATGCGCCTGTTATCATCGAAAAATCTTCGTCATTGTATTTGAAGCAATATGACTGAAAGAACGGTAAAAGCAGAGAAGAATGCGATGCCGTCGTGTTAGTAATGTCCATTCGGGTCCCCCAGAATGAGCATAATCATTGCTTTTACCTTTGTTTATTAACAATACGCCTGATATCATCCCCAAATCTTCGTCATTGTATTTGAAGCAATATGACTGAAAGAAAGGTAAAAGCAGATAAGAACGCGATGCCGTCGTGTTAGTACTGTCCATTCGGGTCCCCCAAAATGAGCACAATTATTGCTTTTATCATTTTTTATTAACAAATAGGCCTGTTATCATCCCCAAATCTTCGTCATTGTATTTGAAGCAATATGACTGAAAGAAAGGTAAAAGCAGAGAAGAACGCGATGCCGTCGTGTTAGTAATGTCCATTCGGGTCCCCCAGAATGAGCACAATTATTGCTTTTATCTTTTTTTATTAACAAATGCGCCTGTTATCATCCCGAAATCTTCGTCATTGTATTTGAAGCAATATGACTGAAAGAAAGGTAAAAGCAGAGAAGAACGCGATAGCGTCGTGTTAGTAATGTCCATTCGGGTCCCCCAAAATGAGCACAATTATTGCTTTTACCTTTGTTTATTAACAAATGCGCCTGTTATCATCCCCAATTCTTCGTCATTGTATTTGAAGCAATATGACTGAAAGAAAGGTAAAAGCAGAGAAAAACTCGACGCCGTCTTGTTAGTAATGTCCATTTGGGTTCCCCAGAATGAGCACAATTATTGCTTTTACCTTTGTTTATAAACAAATGCGCCTGATATCATCCCGAAATCTTCGTCATTGTATTTGAAGCAATTTGACTGAAAGAAAGGTAAAAGCAGAGAAGAACGCGATGCCGTCGTGTTGGAAATGTCCATTCGGGTCCCCCAGAATGAGCACAATTATTGCTCTTATCTTTTTTTATTAACAAATGCGCCTGTTATCATCCCCAAATCTTCGTCATTGTATTTGAAGCAATATGACTGAAAGAAAGGTGAAAGCAGAGAAGAACGCGAGGCCGTCGTGTTAGTAATGTCCATTCGGGTCCCCCAGAATGAGCACAATTATTGCTTTTATCTTTTTTTACTAACAAATGCGCCTGTAATCGTCTTCAAATCGTCGTCAGTGTATTTGACGCGATATGACAGAAACAAAGGTAAAAGCAGAGGAAAACTCGACGCCGTCATATTAGTAATGTCCCTTTGGGTCCCCCAGAATCGACACAACCATTGCTTTTACCTTTGTTTAATAACAAATGCGCCTGTTATCATCCCCAAATCTTCGTCATTGTATTTGAAGCAATATGACTGAAAGAAAGGTAAACGCAGAGAAGAACGCGATGCCGTCGTGTTAGTAATGTCCATTCGGGTCCCCCAGAATGAGCACAATTATTGCTTTAACCTTTCTTTATTAACAAATGCGCCTGTTATCATCCCCACATCTTCGTCATTGTATTTGAAGGAATATGACTGAAAGAAAGGTAAAAGCAGAAAAGAACTCGATGCCGTCGTGTTAGTAATGTCCATTCGGGTCCCCCAGAATGAGCACAATTACTGCTTTTATCTTTTTTATTAACAAATGCGCCTGTAATCGTCCTCAAATCGTCGTCAGTGTATTTGACGCGATACGACAGAAACAAAGGTAAAAGCAGAGAAGAACTCGATGCCGTCGTGTTGGTAATGTCCATTCGGGTCCCCCAGAATGAGCACAATTATTGCTTTTATCTTTTTTTATTAACAAATGCGCCTGTAATCGTCTTCAAATCGTGTTCAGTGTATTTGATGCGATATGACAGAAACAAAGGTAAAAGCAGAGAAAAACTCGACGCCGTCATATTCGTAATGTCCATTTGGGTCCCCCAGAATCGACAGAACCATTGCTTTTACCTTTGTTTATTAACAAATGCGCCTGTTATCATCCCCAAATCTTCGTCATTGTATTTGAAGCAATATGACTGGAAGAAAGGTAAAAGCAGAGAAGAATGCGATGCCGTCGTGTTGGTAATGTCCATTCGGGTCTCCCAGAATGAGCACAATTATTGCTTTTACCTTTGTTTATTAACAAATGCGCCTGATATCATCCCCAAATCTTCGTCATTGCATTTGAAGCAATATGACTGAAAGAAAGGTAAAAGCAGAAAAGAACTCGATGCCGTCGTGTTAGTAATGTCCATTCGGGTCCCCCAGAACGAGCACAATTATTGCTTTTATCTTTTTTATTAACAAATGCGCCTGTAATCGTCCTCAAATCGTCGTCAGTGTATTTGACGCGATACGACAGAAACAAAGGTCAAAGCAGAGAAAAACTCGATGCCGTCGTGTTGGTAATGTCCATTCGGGTCCCCCAGAATGAGCACAATTATTGCTTTTATCTTTTTTTATTAACAAATGCGCCTGTTATCATCCCAAAATCTTCGTCATTGTATTTGAAGGAATATGACTGAAAGAAAGGTAAAAGCAGAAAAGAACTCGATGCCGTCGTGTTAGTAATGTCCATTCGGGTCCCCCAGAATGAGCACAATTATTGCTTTTATCTTTTTTATTAACAAATGCGCCTGTAATCGTCCTCAAATCGTCGTCAGTGTATTTGACGCGATACGACAGAAACAAAGGTAAAAGCAGAGAAGAACTCGATGCCGTCGTGTTGGTAATGCCCATTCGGGTCCCCCAGAATGAGCACAATTATTGCCTTTATCTTTTTTTATTAACAATTGCGCCTGTAATCGTCTTCAAATCGTGTTCAGTGTATTTGATGCGATATGACAGAAACAAAGGTAAAAGCAGAGAAAAACTCGACGCCGTCATATGAGTAATGTCCATTTGGGTCCCCCAGAATCGACAGAACCATTGCTTTTACCTTTGTTTATTAACAAATGCGCCTGTTATCATCCCCAAATCTTCGTCATTGTATTTGAAGCAGTATGACTGAAAGGAAGGTAAAAGCAGAGAAGAACGCGATGCCGTCGTGTTTGTAATGTCCATTCGGGTCCCCCAGAATCGACAGAACCATTGCGTTTACATTGTTTATTAACAAATGCGCCTGTTATCATCGCCAAATCTTCGTCATTGTATTTGAAGCAATATGACTGAAAGAAAGGTAAAAGCAGAGAAGAACGCGATGCCGTCGTGTTAGTATTGTCCATTCGGGTCCCCCAGAATGAGCACAATTATTGCTTGTATCTTTTTTATTAACAAATGCGCCTGTAATCGTCCTCAAATCGTCGTCAGTGTATTTGACGCGATACGACAGAAACAAAGGTAAAAGCAGAGAAGAACTCGATGCCGTCGTGTTGGTAATGTCCATTCGGGTCCCCCAGAATGAGCACAATTATTGCTTTTATCTTTTTTTATTAACAAATGCGCCTGTTATCATCCCCAAATCTTCGTCATTGTATTTGAAGCAATATGACTGAAAGAAAGGTAAAAGCAGAGAAGAACGCGATGCCGTCGTGTTTGTAATGTCCATTCGGGTCCCCCAGAATCGACAGAACCATTGCGTTTACTTTTGTTTATTAACAAATGCGCCTGTTATCATCGCCAAATCTTCGTCATTGTATTTGAAGCAATATGACTGAAAGAAAGGTAAAAGCAGAGAAGAACGCGATGCCGTCGTGTTAGTATTGTCCATTCGGGTCCCCCAGAATGAGCACAATTATTGCTTTTATCTTTTTTATTAACAAATGCGCCTGTAATCGTCCTCAAATCGTCGTCAGTGTATTTGACGCGATACGACAGAAACAAAGGTAAAAGCAGAGAAGAACTCGATGCCGTCGTGTTGGTAATGTCCATTCGGGTCCCCCAGAATGAGCACAATTATTGCTTTTATCTTTTTTTATTACCAAATGCGCCTGTAATCGTCTTCAAATCGTGTTCAGTGTATTTGATGCGATATGACAGAAACAAAGGTAAAAGCAGAGAAAAACTCGACGCCGTCATATTAGTACTGTCCATTTGGGTCCCCCAGAATCGACAGAACCATTGCGTTTACCTTTGTTTATTAACAAATGCGCCTGTTATCATCGCCAAATCTTCGTCATTGTATTTGAAGCAATATGACTGAAAGAAAGGTAAAAGCAGATAAGAACGCGATGCCGTCGTGTTAGTACTGTCCATTCGGGTCCCCCAAAATGAGCACAATTATTGCTTTTATCATTTTTTATTAACAAATAGGCCTGTTATCATCCCCAAATCTTCGTCATTGTATTTGAAGCAATATGACTAAAAGAAAGGTAAAAGCAGAGAAGAACGCGATGCCGTCGTGTTAGTAATGTCCATTCGGGTCCCCCAGAATGAGCACAATTATTGCTTTTATCTTTTTTTATTAACAAATGCGCCTGTTATCATCCCGAAATCTTCGTCATTGTATTTGAAGCAATATGACTGAAAGAAAGGTAAAAGCAGAGAAAAACTCGACGCCGTCTTGTTAGTAATGTCCATTTGGGTTCCCCAGAATGAGCACAATTATTGCTTTTACCTTTGTTTATAAACAAATGCGCCTGATACCATCCCCAAATCTTCGTCATTGTATTTGAAGCAATATGACTGAAAGAAAGGTAAAAGCAGAGAAGAACGCGATGCCGTCGTGTTGGAAATGTCCATTCGGGTCCCCCAGAATGAGCACAATTATTGCTCTTATCTTTTTTTATTAACAAATGCGCCTGTTATCATCCCCAAATCTTCGTCATTGTATTTGAAGCAATATGACTGAAAGAAAGGTGAAAGCAGAGAAGAACGCGAGGCCGTCGTGTTAGTAATGTCCATTCGGGTCCCCCAGAATGAGCACAATTATTGCTTTTATCTTTTTTTATTAACAAATGCGCCTGTAATCGTCTTCAAATCGTCGTCAGTGTATTTGACGTGATATGACAGAAACAAAGGTAAAAGCAGTGGAAAACTCGACGCCGTCATATTAGTAATGTCCCTTTGGGTCCCCCAGAATCGACACAACCATTGCTTTTACCTTTTTTTAATAACAAATGCGCCTGTTATCATCCCCAAATCTTCGTCATTGTATTTGAAGCAATATGACTGAAAGAAAGGTAAAAGCAGAGAAGAACGCGATGCCGTCGTGTTAGTAATGTCCATTCGGGTCCCCCAGAATGAGCACAATTATTGCTTTAACCTTTCTTTATTAACAAATGCGCCTGTTATCATCCCCACATCTTCGTCATTGTATTTGAAGGAATATGACTGAAAGAAAGGTAAAAGCAGAAAAGAACTCGATGCCGTCGTGTTAGTAATGTCCATTCGGGTCCCCCAGAATGAGCACAATTACTGCTTTTATCTTTTTTATTAACAAATGCGCCTGTAATCGTCCTCAAATCGTCGTCAGTGTATTTGACGCGATACGACAGACACAAAGGTAAAAGCAGAGAAGAACTCGATGCCGTCGTGTTGGTAATGTCCATTCATGTCCCCCAGAATGAGCACAATTATTGTTTTTATCTTTTTTTATTAACAAATGCGCCTGTAATCGTCTTAAAATCGTGTTCAGTGTATTTGATGCGATATGACAGAAACAAAGGTAAAAGCAGAGAAAAACTCGACGCCGTCATATTAGTAATGTCCATTTGGGTCCCCCAGAATCGACAGAACCATTGCTTTTACCTTTGTTTATTAACAAATGCGCCTGTTATCATCCCCAAATCTTCGTCATTGTATTTGAAGCAATATGACTGGAAGAAAGGTAAAAGCAGAGAAGAACGCGATGCCGTCGTGTTGGTAATGTCCATTCGGGTCTCCCAGAATGAGCACAATTATTGCTTTTACCTTTGTTTATTAACAAATGCGCCTGATATCATCCCCAAATCTTCGTCATTGTATTTGAAGCAATATGACTGAAAGAAAGGTAAAAGCAGAAAAGAACTCGATGCCGTCGTGTTAGTAATGTCCATTCGGGTCCCCCAGAACGAGCACAATTATTGCTTTTACCTTTGTTTATTAACAAATGCGCCTGATATCATCCCCAAATCTTCGTCATTGTATTTGAAGCAATATGACTGAAAGAAAGGTAAAAGCAGAGAAGAACGCGTTGCCGTCGTGTTGGTAATGTCCATTCGGGTCCCCCAGAATGAGCACAATTATTGCTTTTATCTTTTTTTATTAACAAATGCGCCTGTTATCATCCCCAAATCTTCGTCATTGTATTTGAAGCTATATGACTGAAAGAAAGGTAAAAGCAGAGAAGAACGCGATGCCGTCGTGTTAGTATTGTCCATTCGGTTCCCCCAGAATGAGCACAATTATTGCTTTTATCTTTTTTATTAACAAATGCGCCTGTAATCGTCCTCAAATCGTCGTCAGTGTATTTGACGCGATACGACAGAAACAAAGGTAAAAGCAGAGAAGAACTCGATGCCGTCGTGTTGGTAATGTCCATTCGGGTCCCCCAGAATGAGCACAATTATTGCTTTTATCTTTTTTTATTACCAAATGCGCCTGTAATCGTCTTCAAATCGTGTTCAGTGTATTTGATGCGATATGACAGAAACAAAGGTAAAAGCAGAGAAAAACTCGACGCCGTCATATTAGTAATGTCCATTTGGGTCCCCCAGAATCGACAGAACCATTGCTTTTACCTTTGTTTATTAACAAATGCGCCTGTTATCATCCCCAAATCTTCGTCATTGTATTTGAAGCAATATGACTGAAAGAAAGGTATAAGCAGAGAAGAACGCGATGCCGTCGTTTTAGTAATGTCCATTCGGGTCCCCCAGAATGAGCACAATTATTGCTTTTATCTTTTTTTATTAACAAATGCGCCTGTTATCATCGAAAAATCTTCGTCATTGTATTTGAAGCAATATGACTGAAAGAACGGTAAAAGCAGAGAAGAACGCGATGCCGTCGTGTTAGTAATGTCCATTCGGGTCCCCCAGAATGAGCATAATCATTGCTTTTACCTTTGTTTATTAACAAATGCGCCTGATATCATCCCCAAATCTTCGTCATTGTATTTGAAGCAATATGACTGAAAGAAAGGTAAAAGCAGATAAGAACGCGATGCCGTCGTGTTAGTACTGTCCATTCGGGTCCCCCAAAATGAGCACAATTATTGCTTTTATGTTTTTTTATTAACAAATAGGCCTGTTATCATCCCCAAATCTTCGTCATTGTATTTGAAGCAATATGA
The DNA here is from genome assembly GCA_951751655.1 of Ophion costatus. Lineage (NCBI taxonomy): Eukaryota > Metazoa > Arthropoda > Insecta > Hymenoptera > Ichneumonidae > Ophion > Ophion costatus. The sequence goes on along the minus strand of OX632361.1, from coordinate 8,731,907 downwards.
CTGAAAGAAAGGTAAAAGCAGAGAAGAACGCGATGCCGTCGTGTTAGTAATGTCCATTCGGGTCCCCCAGAATGAGCACAATTATTGCTTTTATCTTTTTTTATTAACAAATGCGCCTGTTATAATCCCGAAATCTTCGTCATTGTATTTGAAGCAATATGACTGAAAGAAAGGTAAAAGCAGAGAAGAACGCGATGCCGTCGTGTTAGTAATGTCCATTCGGGTCCCCCAGAATAAGCACAATTATTGCTTTTACCTTTGTTTATTAACAAATGCGCTTGGTATCATCCCCAAATCTTCGTCATTGGATTTGAAGCAATATGACTGAAAGAAAGGTAAAAGCAGAGAAAAACTCCACGCCGTCTTGTTAGTAATGTCCATTTGGGTTCCCCAGAATGAGCACAATTATTGCTTTTACCTTTGTTTATTAACAAATGCGCCTGATATCATCCCCAAATCTTCGTCATTGTATTTGAAGCAATATGACTGAAAGAAAGGTAAAAGCAGAGAAGTACGCGATGCCGTCGTGTTGGTAATGTCCATTCGGGTCCCCCAGAATGAGCACAATTATTGCTTTTATCTTTTTTTATTAACAAATGCGCCTGTTATCATCCCCAAATCTTCGTCATTGTATTTGAAGCAATATGACTGAAAGAAAGGTAAAAGCAGAAAAGAACTCGATGCCGTCGTGTTAGTAATGTCCATTCGGGTCCCCCAGAACGAGCACAATTATTGCTTTTACCTTTGTTTATTAACAAATGCGCCTGATATCATCCCCAAATCTTCGTCATTGTATTTGAAGCAATATGACTGAAAGAAAGGTAACAGCAGAGAAGAACGCGATGCCGTCGTGTTGGTAATGTCCATTCGGGTCCCCCAGAATGAGCACAATTATTGCTTTTATCTTTTTTTATTAACAAATGCGCCTGTTATCATCCCCAAATCTTCGTCATTGTATTTGAAGCCATATGACTGAAAGAAAGGTAAAAGCAGAAAAGAACTCGATGCCGTCGTGCTGGTAATATCCATTCGGGTCCCCCAGAATGAGCACAATTATGGCTTTTATCTTTTTTTATTAACAAATGCGCCTGTAATCGTCTTCAAATCGTGTTCAGTGTATTTGATGCGATATGACAGAAACAAAGGTAAAAGCAGAGAAAGACTCGACGCCGTCATATTAGTAATGTCCATTTAAGTCCCCCAGAATCGACAGAACCATTGCTTTTACCTTTGTATATTAACAAATGCGCCTGTTATTATCCCCAAATCTTCGTCATTGTATTTGAAGCAATATGACTGAAAGAACGGCGAAAGCAGAGAAGAACGCGATGCCGTCGTGTTAGTAATGTCCATTCGGGTCCCCCAGAATGAGCACAATTATTGCTTTTATCTTTTTTTATTAACAAATGCGCCTGTTATCATCCCAAAATCTTCGTCATTGTATTTGAAGCAATATGACTGAAAGAAAGGTAAAAGCAGAAAAGCACTCGATGCCGTCGTGTTAGTAATGTCCATTCGGGTCCCCAGAACGAGCACAATTATTGCTTTTACCTTTGTTTATTAACAAATGCGCCTGATATCATCCCCAAATCTTCGTCATTGTATTTGAAGCAATATGACTGAAAGAAAGGTAACAGCAGAGAAGAACGCGATGCCGTCGTGTTGGTAATGTCCATTCGGGTCCCCCAGAATGAGCACAATTATTGCTTTTATCTTTTTTTAGTAACAAATGCGCCTGTTATCATCCCCAAATCTTCGTCATTGTATTTGAAGCAATATGACTGAAAGAAAGGTGAAAGCAGAGAAGAACGCGAGGCCGTCGTGTTAGTAATGTCCATTCGGGTCCCCCAGAATGAGCACAATTATTGCTTATATCTCTTTTTATTAACAAATGCGCCTGTAATCGTCCTCAAATCGTCATCACTGTATTTGACGCGATACGACAGAAACAAAGGTTAAAGCAGAGAAGAACTCGATGCCGTCGTGTTGGTAATGCCCATTCGGGTCCCCCAGAATGAGCACAATTATTGCCTTTATCTTTTTTTATTAACAATTGCGCCTGTAATCGTCTTCAAATCGTGTTCAGTGTATTTGATGCGATATGACAGAAACAAAGGTAAAAGCAGAGAAAAACTCGACGCCGTCATATGAGTAATGTCCATTTGGGTCCCCCAGAATCGACAGAACCATTGCTTTTACCTTTGTTTATTAACAAATGCGCCTGTTATCATCCCCAAATCTTCGTCATTGTATTTGAAGCAGTATGACTGAAAGGAAGGTAAAAGCAGAGAAGAACGCGATGCCGTCGTGTTTGTAATGTCCATTCGGGTCCCCCAGAATCGACAGAACCATTGCGTTTACCTTTGTTTATTAACAAATGCGCCTGTTATCATCGCCAAATCTTCGTCATTGTATTTGAAGCAATATGACTGAAAGAAAGGTAAAAGCAGAGAAGAACGCGATGCCGTCGTGTTAGTATTGTCCATTCGGGTCCCCCAGAATGAGCACAATTATTGCTTTTATCTTTTTTATTAACAAATGCGCCTGTAATCGTCCTCAAATCGTCGTCAGTGTATTTGACGCGATACGACAGAAACAAAGGTAAAAGCAGAGAAGAACTCGATGCCGTCGTGTTGGTAATGTCCATTCGGGTCCCCCAGAATGAGCACAATTATTGCTTTTATCTTTTTTTATTAACAAATGCGCCTGTTATCATCCCCAAATCTTCGTCATTGTATTTGAAGCAATATGACTGAAAGAAATGTAAAAGCAGAGAAGAACGCGATGCCGTCGTGTTTGTAATGTCCATTCGGGTCCCCCAGAATCGACAGAACCATTGCGTTTACCTTTGTTTATTAACAAATGCGCCTGTTATCATCGCCAAATCTTCGTCATTGTATTTGAAGCAATATGACTGAAAGAAAGGTAAAAGCAGAGAAGAACGCGATGCCGTCGTGTTAGTATTGTCCATTCGGGTCCCCCAGAATGAGCACAATTATTGCTTTTATCTTTTTTATTAACAAATGCGCCTGTAATCGTCCTCAAATCGTCGTCAGTGTATTTGACGCGATACGACAGAAACAAAGGTAAAAGCAGAGAAGAACTCGATGCCGTCGTGTTGGTAATGTCCATTCGGGTCCCCCAGAATGAGCACAATTATTGCTTTTATCTTTTTTTATTACCAAATGCGCCTGTAATCGTCTTCAAATCGTGTTCAGTGTATTTGATGCGATATGACAGAAACAAAGGTAAAAGCAGAGAAAAACTCGACGCCGTCATATTAGTACTGTCCATTTGGGTCCCCCAGAATCGACAGAACCATTGCGTTTACCTTTGTTTATTAACAAATGCGCCTGTTATCATCGCCAAATCTTCGTCATTGTATTTGAAGCAATATGACTGAAAGAAAGGTAAAAGCAGATAAGAACGCGATGCCGTCGTGTTAGTACTGTCCATTCGGGTCCCCCAAAATGAGCACAATTATTGCTTTTATCATTTTTTATTAACAAATAGGCCTGTTATCATCCCCAAATCTTCGTCATTGTATTTGAAGCAATATGACTAAAAGAAAGGTAAAAGCAGAGAAGAACGCGATGCCGTCGTGTTAGTAATGTCCATTCGGGTCCCCCAGAATGAGCACAATTATTGCTTTTATCTTTTTTTATTAACAAATGCGCCTGTTATCATCCCGAAATCTTCGTCATTGTATTTGAAGCAATATGACTGAAAGAAAGGTAAAAGCAGAGAAAAACTCGACGCCGTCTTGTTAGTAATGTCCATTTGGGTTCCCCAGAATGAGCACAATTATTGCTTTTACCTTTGTTTATAAACAAATGCGCCTGATACCATCCCCAAATCTTCGTCATTGTATTTGAAGCAATATGACTGAAAGAAAGGTAAAAGCAGAGAAGAACGCGATGCCGTCGTGTTGGAAATGTCCATTCGGGTCCCCCAGAATGAGCACAATTATTGCTCTTATCTTTTTTTATTAACAAATGCGCCTGTTATCATCCCCAAATCTTCGTCATTGTATTTGAAGCAATATGACTGAAAGAAAGGTGAAAGCAGAGAAGAACGCGAGGCCGTCGTGTTAGTAATGTCCATTCGGGTCCCCCAGAATGAGCACAATTATTGCTTTTATCTTTTTTTATTAACAAATGCGCCTGTAATCGTCTTCAAATCGTCGTCAGTGTATTTGACGTGATATGACAGAAACAAAGGTAAAAGCAGAGGAAAACTCGACGCCGTCATATTAGTAATGTCCCTTTGGGTCCCCCAGAATCGACACAACCATTGCTTTTACCTTTTTTTAATAACAAATGCGCCTGTTATCATCCCCAAATCTTCGTCATTGTATTTGAAGCAATATGACTGAAAGAAAGGTAAAAGCAGAGAAGAACGCGATGCCGTCGTGTTAGTAATGTCCATTCGGGTCCCCCAGAATGAGCACAATTATTGCTTTAACCTTTCTTTATTAACAAATGCGCCTGTTATCATCCCCACATCTTCGTCATTGTATTTGAAGGAATATGACTGAAAGAAAGGTAAAAGCAGAAAAGAACTCGATGCCGTCGTGTTAGTAATGTCCATTCGGGTCCCCCAGAATGAGCACAATTACTGCTTTTATCTTTTTTATTAACAAATGCGCCTGTAATCGTCCTCAAATCGTCGTCAGTGTATTTGACGCGATACGACAGACACAAAGGTAAAAGCAGAGAAGAACTCGATGCCGTCGTGTTGGTAATGTCCATTCATGTCCCCCAGAATGAGCACAATTATTGTTTTTATCTTTTTTTATTAACAAATGCGCCTGTAATCGTCTTCAAATCGTGTTCAGTGTATTTGATGCGATATGACAGAAACAAAGGTAAAAGCAGAGAAAAACTCGACGCCGTCATATTAGTAATGTCCATTTGGGTCCCCCAGAATCGACAGAACCATTGCTTTTACCTTTGTTTATTAACAAATGCGCCTGTTATCATCCCCAAATCTTCGTCATTGTATTTGAAGCAATATGACTGGAAGAAAGGTAAAAGCAGAGAAGAACGCGATGCCGTCGTGTTGGTAATGTCCATTCGGGTCTCCCAGAATGAGCACAATTATTGCTTTTACCTTTGTTTATTAACAAATGCGCCTGATATCATCCCCAAATCTTCGTCATTGTATTTGAAGCAATATGACTGAAAGAAAGGTAAAAGCAGAAAAGAACTCGATGCCGTCGTGTTAGTAATGTCCATTCGGGTCCCCCAGAACGAGCACAATTATTGCTTTTACCTTTGTTTATTAACAAATGCGCCTGATATCATCCCCAAATCTTCGTCATTGTATTTGAAGCAATATGACTGAAAGAAAGGTAAAAGCAGAGAAGAACGCGTTGCCGTCGTGTTGGTAATGTCCATTCGGGTCCCCCAGAATGAGCACAATTATTGCTTTTATCTTTTTTTATTAACAAATGCGCCTGTTATCATCCCCAAATCTTCGTCATTGTATTTGAAGCTATATGACTGAAAGAAAGGTAAAAGCAGAGAAGAACGCGATGCCGTCGTGTTAGTATTGTCCATTCGGTTCCCCCAGAATGAGCACAATTATTGCTTTTATCTTTTTTATTAACAAATGCGCCTGTAATCGTCCTCAAATCGTCGTCAGTGTATTTGACGCGATACGACAGAAACAAAGGTAAAAGCAGAGAAGAACTCGATGCCGTCGTGTTGGTAATGTCCATTCGGGTCCCCCAGAATGAGCACAATTATTGCTTTTATCGTTTTTATTACCAAATGCGCCTGTAATCGTCTTCAAATCGTGTTCAGTGTATTTGATGCGATATGACAGAAACAAAGGTAAAAGCAGAGAAAAACTCGACGCCGTCATATTAGTAATGTCCATTTGGGTCCCCCAGAATCGACAGAACCATTGCTTTTACCTTTGTTTATTAACAAATGCGCCTGTTATCATCCCCAAATCTTCGTCATTGTATTTGAAGCAATATGACTGAAAGAAAGGTATAAGCAGAGAAGAACGCGATGCCGTCGTTTTAGTAATGTCCATTCGGGTCCCCCAGAATGAGCACAATTATTGCTTTTATCTTTTTTTATTAACAAATGCGCCTGTTATCATCGAAAAATCTTCGTCATTGTATTTGAAGCAATATGACTGAAAGAACGGTAAAAGCAGAGAAGAACGCGATGCCGTCGTGTTAGTAATGTCCATTCGGGTCCCCCAGAATGAGCATAATCATTGCTTTTACCTTTGTTTATTAACAAATGCGCCTGATATCATCCCCAAATCTTCGTCATTGTATTTGAAGCAATATGACTGAAAGAAAGGTAAAAGCAGATAAGAACGCGATGCCGTCGTGTTAGTACTGTCCATTCGGGTCCCCCAAAATGAGCACAATTATTGCTTTTATGTTTTTTTATTAACAAATAGGCCTGTTATCATCCCCAAATCTTCGTCATTGTATTTGAAGCAATATGACTGAAAGAAAGGTAAAAGCAGAGAAGAACGCGATGCCGTCGTGTTAGTAATGTCCATTCGGGTCCCCCAGAATGAGCACAATTATTGCTTTTATCTTTTTTTATTAACAAATGCGCCTGTTATAATCCCGAAATCTTCGTCATTGTATTTGAAGCAATATGACTGAAAGAAAGGTAAAAGCAGAGAAGAACGCGATGCCGTCGTGTTAGTAATGTCCATTCGGGTCCCCCAGAATAAGCACAATTATTGCTTTTACCTTTGTTTATTAACAAATGCGCTTGGTATCATCCCCAAATCTTCGTCATTGGATTTGAAGCAATATGACTGAAAGAAAGGTAAAAGCAGAGAAAAACTCCACGCCGTCTTGTTAGTAATGTCCATTTGGGTTCCCCAGAATGAGCACAATTATTGCTTTTACCTTTGTTTATTAACAAATGCGCCTGATATCATCCCCAAATCTTCGTCATTGTATTTGAAGCAATATGACTGAAAGAAAGGTAAAAGCAGAGAAGTACGCGATGCCGTCGTGTTGGTAATGTCCATTCGGGTCCCCCAGAATGAGCACAATTATTGCTTTTATCTTTTTTTATTAACAAATGCGCCTGTTATCATCCCCAAATCTTCGTCATTGTATTTGAAGCAATATGACTGAAAGAAAGGTAAAAGCAGAAAAGAACTCGATGCCGTCGTGTTAGTAATGTCCATTCGGGTCCCCCAGAACGAGCACAATTATTGCTTTTACCTTTGTTTATTAACAAATGCGCCTGATATCATCCCCAAATCTTCGTCATTGTATTTGAAGCAATATGACTGAAAGAAAGGTAACAGCAGAGAAGAACGCGATGCCGTCGTGTTGGTAATGTCCATTCGGGTCCCCCAGAATGAGCACAATTATTGCTTTTATCTTTTTTTATTAACAAATGCGCCTGTTATCATCCCCAAATCTTCGTCATTGTATTTGAAGCCATATGACTGAAAGAAAGGTAAAAGCAGAAAAGAACTCGATGCCGTCGTGCTGGTAATATCCATTCGGGTCCCCCAGAATGAGCACAATTATGGCTTTTATCTTTTTTTATTAACAAATGCGCCTGTAATCGTCTTCAAATCGTGTTCAGGGTATTTGATGCGATATGACAGAAACAAAGGTAAAAGCAGAGAAAGACTCGACGCCGTCATATTAGTAATGTCCATTTAAGTCCCCCAGAATCGACAGAACCATTGCTTTTACCTTTGTATATTAACAAATGCGCCTGTTATTATCCCCAAATCTTCGTCATTGTATTTGAAGCAATATGACTGAAAGAACGGCGAAAGCAGAGAAGAACGCGATGCCGTCGTGTTAGTAATGTCCATTCGGGTCCCCCAGAATGAGCACAATTATTGCTTTTATCTTTTTTTATTAACAAATGCGCCTGTTATCATCCCAAAATCTTCGTCATTGTATTTGAAGCAATATGACTGAAAGAAAGGTAAAAGCAGAAAAGCACTCGATGCCGTCGTGTTAGTAATGTCCATTCGGGTCCCCAGAACGAGCACAATTATTGCTTTTACCTTTGTTTATTAACAAATGCGCCTGATATCATCCCCAAATCTTCGTCATTGTATTTGAAGCAATATGACTGAAAGAAAGGTAACAGCAGAGAAGAACGCGATGCCGTCGTGTTGGTAATGTCCATTCGGGTCCCCCAGAATGAGCACAATTATTGCTTTTATCTTTTTTTAGTAACAAATGCGCCTGTTATCATCCCCAAATCTTCGTCATTGTATTTGAAGCAATATGACTGAAAGAAAGGTGAAAGCAGAGAAGAACGCGAGGCCGTCGTGTTAGTAATGTCCATTCGGGTCCCCCAGAATGAGCACAATTATTGCTTATATCTCTTTTTATTAACAAATGCGCCTGTAATCGTCCTCAAATCGTCATCACTGTATTTGACGCGATACGACAGAAACAAAGGTAAAAGCAGAGAAGAACTCGATGCCGTCGTGTTAGTAATGTCCATTCGGGTCCCCCAGAATGAGCACAATTATTGCTTTTATCTTTTTTTATTAACAAATGCGCCTGTTATCATCCCAAAATCTTCGTCATTGTATTTGAAGAAATATGACTGAAAGAAAGGTAAAAGCAGAGAAGAACGCGATGCCGTCGTGTTAGTAATGTCCATTCCGGTCCCCCAGAATGAGCACAATTATTGCTTTTACCTTTGTTTATTAACAAAGGCGCCTGTTATCATCCCCAAATCTTCGTCATTGTATTTGAAGCAATATGACTGAAAGAAAGGTCAAAGCAGAGAAGAACGCGATGCCGTCCTGTTAGTAATGTCCATTCGGGTCCCCAAGAATGAGCACAATTATTGCTTTTATCTTTTTTTATTAACAAATGCGCTTGTTATCATCCCCAAATCTTCGTCATTGTATTTGAAGCAATATGACTGAAAGAAACGTAAAAGAAGAACGCGATGCCGTCGTGTTAGTAATGTCCATTCGGGTCCCCCAGAATGAGCACAATTATTGCTTTTATCTTTTATTATTAACAAATGCGCCTGTTATCATCCCAAAATCTTCGTCATTGTATTTGAAGCAATATGACTGAAAGAAAGGTGAAAGCAAAAAAGAACTCGATGCCGTCGTGTTCGTAATGTCCATTCGGGTCCCCCAGAATGAGCACAATTATTGCTTTTACCTTTGTTTATTAACAAACGCGCCTGATATCAAACCCAAATCTTCGTCATTGTATTTGAAGCAATATGACTGAAAGAAAGGGAAAAGCAGAGAAGAACGCGATGCCCTCGTGTTAGTAATGTCCATTCGGGTCCCCCAAAATGAGCACAATTATTGCTTTTATCTTTTTTTATTAACAAATGCGCCTGTTATCATCCCCAAATCTTCGTCATTGTATTTGAAGCAATATGACTGAAAGAAAGGTAAAAGCAGAGAAGAACGCGATGCCGTCGTGTTAGTAATGTCCATTCGGGTCCCCCAGAATGAGCACAATTATTGCTTTTACCTTTGTTTATTAACAAATGCGCCTGTTATCATCCCCAAATCTTCGTCATTGTATTTGAAGCAATCTGACTGAAAGAAAGGTAAAAGCAGAGAAGAACGTGTCACATCTCGCGACAATTCCCAAAACACAAGACTTTTCTTTTCCAACCCAGTCAATGCCCTCTCGTAAATTCCGAAAGTGTTGAGCGAAATATTTAACACTCAAAAAGTAATACAAGTCACCTCTCCGACGCAACGCAGTCCGAAGTATAAACTTCCGCAGCGCCTTGCCACCTCGACCCTAGATTATTTAAACATAACATAGACTAGACGGCTCCGACGAAACTCTAACTGAAAAATAAGACATCCGACCTCTTCGCGCGCCTAATATAATCTTTTGATATGAGACGTCATCATAGCCATAAATCGGCATAACTTAAACCGTGCGTACGCCTAGGTCTCAGATATCGAACTCTGCGTACTCCATGCGTTCGGACGCCGAAACACGGGACAAAGGTCCCCTGTCTTCGATGCGTGCAATTCCATATAAGGAATGATCGAGATCGATTCTGTGAATCATGCATATCGTGACCAATCACGCTAAGCCTTAAGGTTCCTTCTCCCACTACCGAACCCCTCCTAATTTTCATATCAAGAAAGCAATTCCTTCCTGAAGTTAGTCTACCAGCAACCTTCTCCGAGTCAAAGAGCACTTCCTGATCTCCATACGCGAACGGACTTAGCCGCGAATTCCATATATTCAGAATTGTAATTGAAATCGTTTTCTTATATCGTACCGTCACCGATATAACTTCACGCGTCCGGTCTTACGACTCGCGTCTCCAAAATCGTGGAGTTATACATATTCCTATATATACATATATAGTGCGTCGGTCATAAATTTTCTCTGCGCTAACCACTTGACCAGAGTACCATCTATGGCTCTTGGTGTACACGCGCAACATCAGACAATCTGAACGAGCGAGCGAGCGAACAAGCGAACGAGAGAGAGCGAGCGTACGAAAGAAAGAGAAAGAACGAGCGAGCGAGACAGACTGCCACCGAAAGTAAACGACAAATTTTATTGTATTACTCGTTAATCCCCGAACCTATTATTCGGCTAACCTTTTGATTCTTTTAATAAACGTAGAGTATAATTGTTATCCGGATTCATTGATTCATGCACCTATCCTAAATTTCCAAAAAGATCTCCTATTTCCAAGAGGTGCTCAGCACATTTCCTTTGACCCTCGTCCCAAGCTATTGCGCTTGTCGTAGGCTTAAAAGAGGGATACACGCACATATATGCCCACGTCCCCTCTGGACGTGACATATTAATTTTTGGGGGCTCGTCCGGGATTATAAAAGGTTATGTGTCATCCACCTCAATGTCCGGAGACGAATCATCGAGCTCGCTAAACCTAAATATTACCGAAGACCCCGCAAATATTTCTCAATATTCACTACGCAGTTCTAGCAGTCAACTATTACCTGGCCTTGAAACAAAGAAAAGATCAATTAAAACTTTAGACTTATCTTCCTCTCAAGAGAACCAAAAGTCATTAAACATGTCGTTGAACTCTAACCAACTCATTTCATTAAAAGACGCTGCTAGTTTCGTCCCCGAATTTGACGGGAAAAACATTCCATTCTCGGAATTCGCTACGGAATGCGAGGAAAGTAAAGACATGCTTCCTCCCGATTCAGAAAAATATTTCGTAAAGTTAGTCAAAAATAAGCTCAAAGGTTTAGCCAGAGAAGCCGTGCACGGAACGAAGTTTGAAACCGTGCAAGGGCTCATCGAGTTCCTTAAGAAAATATACGCTCCAAACAAATCAGAAGTGCAGTTGCTGGGAGAACTCAGTAATATATTCCAAACAAACAACGAGAACGTGACGGAGTTCTCGTCAAAAATCAGGAAAAAGGCAAGGGAAATAGTTGAGGCGCGAAAATTAGCCAATGGCGGAGTGGAAGACGACGCGTTCAAAAGAACAATGGACAATTATTTTCTTCAATGTTCCCAACGCGGTTTAAAAGAAAAAATCGAACAACGCCTTCCTCCGTGTAGAGACATTACGGAGGCAATCGATCACGCGATTCGCATCGAACGTGAACTCGCGTCGCGGACTCAGCTTCATTCACCCTTCGTTAAATCCGAAAAACCCATTCAGTCGAAACCAGTAAGGGTTTGCAATATCTGCAAAAGGGACGATCATTCCACAGAGACCTGTCGAAATGTGACCATTACATGCCAAATTTGCAAAAATCAGGGCCACGGCGCTGATCAGTGCCGGAACAAACAAGATCGACCAGGCTCGATCACGTGTCAAATTTGTAAGAAACCCGGCCACACCGCGGATCGGTGTTATTTTAACAAACAAACTCAATCTCAATCCATGATTTGCCAGTTGTGCAAAAATTCTGGTCACACAGCCTCTGCTTGCCCCACACGCGGCAAACCCTCGAACTTCTGGAACGATCGACAAAAACAAAATAATACTTCTGAGTGCCAATTCTGCCACAAACCTGGTCATACAGCCGACCAGTGCTTCAAATTCAGAAACGAAAATTCAAACAATAATTCAAACGCGAGGCGCCCCTTCTGTCGATATTGCAAACGTCCAGGGCACACATTAGAAAACTGTCGTACTCGCGAATACAATAACTCCCTTAACCAATCGGGAAACGGGATGTCCAGCCCTCGGACGGGCGCGCCGAGCGGCACACCGGCCCCGACGCGTCCAGCGAATACCGTCGCGACAACGGCCCCAGTCGAGAGTACCCTACCTACTCAATAAATGCCGAAAATTTCGATAAATTGCCCTCGGTGTGTATCGGAGGACTACCGGAAGTAGGGCAAGTTTCAATGTTGTTGGACACTGGCGCCATCCCCAATTTGATAAAAAAGGAATACACAAAAAACCTGGTAGGCATAGACGAGACTGACGTCATCAAATTAACCGGTATATCCGAATTACCAGTGTTCGCTATAGGGAGTGTGCTACTTCGGGTACTCGACTTCGAGTCCCTATTTCACATCATTCCAGACAAAACACCACTCCCGTATCCTGGTCTAATGGGATCCCGATACTTCTACGGCGCAAAAGCCAAAATAAATTATGAATTGGAGTGTCTCGAGTGCGGAGGCAGATCGTGGCCCTTCGAAAAAGGAAGGGAACCCGACGAAACTATAGAAATTCCCGCGCGATCGGAAACATCCTTCCATGTAAGGGTAGAAAATAGCGCTCTTAAGGAGGGTTATCTTTCCCCTTTAAAAATCAGTAAAGGAGTCTATGCCGGCGATTGCTTGGTAACGACCACTCATGGTAAAGCCCATCTTAAGGTGTTCAACACCACCAACGATCCCATACGACTAACCGTACCAGTCGTGAGGTTAGAAGAATTTGATACTATCGAAGATTTGACGAAAAATAACGCTGCATCCGATTGCATGACAATCGCTAATCCCAGCAAACAATCGCTTCCTCGTGATCCTCTTAACTCTTTCGTAGACTGCAAGACAGCTACGCTAATCCAGAGCCCAAAAGTGGCCAATAAGAGTTTTTCAAAAAATTACCATTGTCCCAATGAGGACAATGAGCAAACCAAATTAAAAAATTTCAGTAGCGAGGAAAAATCCAAGTCAAATCATAAAAACAAATTCGAAAGGATTCAAAAAAACAATGTAACCTCTGTCCCTGCCTCTGAGCCAATTCCTTACACAGATAATCCAGAGCGCACAAAAATTATTAAAAATCTTTTACGACTGGATCATCTCGCACAAGACGAGTTAGACCATGTCGAAAAAATAATCGAAAAATACGCGGACAGATTCCACGTTAAAGGCGAACCGCTAGAAGCAACACATGTGCTCCGTCATAAAATTCCTACGGTCGACGACCTGCCAATAAACACCAAACAGTATCGGTTCCGCCAAGCGCTCAAGAGCGAAGTCCAGCGTCAAGTGGACGAGCTACTGGAGACCCGAATTATAAACCATTCGGAGTCACCGAACAACAGTCCCGTCTGGATAGTACCGAAAAAGCCTGACTCCAACGGCAATAAGCGTTGGCGTATGGTAATCGATTTTCGTGGTTTAAACGACAAAACAATCGGCGACTCGTATCCATTACCGAACATTACAGATATTCTAGATCGACTAGGTCGCGCGAATTACTTTTCCGTCTTTGACTTAGCCTCCGGTTTTCACCAAATTGAAATGACTCCCGAAGACAAACCTAAAACCGCCTTCTCTACCCCATATGGGCACTATGAATTTTCGAGAATGCCTTTCGGGCTTAAAAATGCCCCGGCGACTTTCCAGCGCTTAATGGATATCGTATTGAGTGGACTTCAAGGAGCATCCCTCTTCGTCTATCTCGACGATATCGTAGTGTACGCCACAGACTTGGAGGAGCACGGGAAAAAGATTCGGGAATTAATGGAGCGTTTACGAAGCGCAAATCTCAAGTTACAACCGGATAAATGTGAATTTCTAAGACCAGAAGTCAATTATTTGGGACACATAATCGGCAAAAACGGATTAAAACCTGACCCGAATAAATTAACACCTGTCAAAGACTTCCCGATTCCGAAAACCGTTAAAAACATCCGTCAATTCTTGGGTTTAACTGGGTATTATCGTAGATTCATTAAAGACTTTTCAAAGATTGCAAAACCACTAACTCATCTGTTAGAGGAAAAAGTCGATTTCAATTGGACCGAAGAAACTCAAAAAGCCTTCGAGATTTTAAAGAACAAGTTATGCGAAGCTCCGATCCTTCAGTATCCCGATTTCGAGAAACCCTTCATCATCACAACCGACGCTTCCGGTTTTGCATTAGGCGGTGTCCTATCTCAGGGAGAAATCGGGAAAGACAAACCCATAGCTTTCACGTCACGTGTATTACGCGGTGCCGCCTTACGGTACGACACATACGAAAAAGAAGCGATGGCAATCATTCATAGCGTGAAAACTTTCCGACCTTACATATACGGCAGGAAGTTTACTCTCGTCACAGATCACAAACCACTCGTTTGGTTTAAAACAGCGAAGGACGCTAACGCCCGCGTTCTCAAGTGGAGATTAAAACTCTCCGAATACGACTACGACGTCGTCTACAAGCCAGGAACCCTGAACGTGAATGCGGATGCTTTGTCGCGCAATCCCATTGAAGAAATCGAAGAAGTAAAAACAATTCCGCAATGCGAGCCAATCCAAATCAAAGGAAATCCGCAATGCGAGCCAATCCAAATCAAAGAAAAACCGCAAAGCGAGCTAATCCAAATAAAAGAAATTCCGCAATGCGAGCAAACCCAAGCTAGGTACTCGAAAGCTGAACTACGAAATCTAGCTCAGGAATTAGGTGTGACATTCGATAGCGACAGCGACAATAACCTACCAACAACCATTACCGTTCAGGCCGAAGTTCATCCAGTTCCGGTAACAAAAGAAACAAATGTAGTTACTCGTGCACAAACTAAGAAAGGCACATCTCCTAATCCAATTGAAATAAACGAAGAAAAACAAACACTTGACCGCGACAGTTCGACGAGCAACGGCGTACCCGTTCTCGAAGGGACGAACGCCCGGTTCAAGTCGCAGCGGTATACGCGACGACCGCGCAAGGCCATAAATTACGAGGAGAGTAGTGACGAAGAAACCGAGGCCGACGTAATAAGACCGGCACGCGCCACTCAACCCAAAAGGGCCTTGCATTCGACACCATATGACGGCCCTAACCAGCGCAATATGCCTCCTATCACCCGCTCCCACAGTTCCTCCGATGCCGACTCCGATGATTCAATGAATTCGGATTTCAGCTCTGACGATTCACAATGTTCTGAAAAGGACAATCCTCCAGGTGACAAAGTAAAGTCATCAGAAATTGAGGTTACGAACTGTATCAATACCAAGGAATTGTTCCATTTTCGTAACGACAACTTGGTATATTTCATCGACTCAACAGGTAAGCCATGCGACTCCGGGGGACAAAAATTAATGCAAACAAACAAGTTTCCCCTCTGGAAAGACGTAACTGTGGGGCATGCTTACAGTAAAAAGGTTGGGAACAAATATCAAATCGCATTGGTTATCCGAGGTGAACAATCCGAGTCTTTGTCAACAATATCTGAAAACATTAAACAAAGTACAAGGGAGTTACGGGAGATCTGTGGAAGGTTCAATCTTCAGTCGATCAGTATCTGCCACTGCCAACACGTTGAACACCTGATCTGGGTCGACGTAATAAACATCGTAAAGGAAACATTTCAAAATAGCAAAATAAAAATAATCATCTGTCTGGGAACATTGAGTTATGTGCCGGCTGAAAAACGCGATTCAGTCTTCTATGAAATGCACAAATCACCGATTGGTGGACATAAGGGTGTCTCAAAAACTTACAATAGAATCAAACGCGAATATTTTTGGGAGGATTTAAAATCGGACATTCAAAGGCGCATACAACAATGCTTGGAATGCCAGCTCAAGAAATTGGTCAGAGTCAAAACAAAACAACCGATGATAATAACGGACACTCCCGGAACCGTATTCGAAAAAATATCGATGGACATTGTCGGCCCAATGCAACGTACTTCAAGTAACAATGAATATATTCTCACAATACAAGACAATTTATCAAAATATTGTATCGCGACTCCGCTTCCGAATGCACTGGCGACGACAGTCGCCGATGCTTTCATTAAACGTTTCATATGCGTGTTCGGAGCGCCTAAGGCCCTATTAACAGACCAAGGGAGCAATTTTTTGAGCGGTCTTATGAGAAGAGTAGCTAAGCGCTTTCGAATAAAACGATGCCGAACGACAGCGTTTCACCCGCAGTCAAACGGTTCACTTGAAAGGGCTCACCACGTGCTGGCCGAATTCTTGAAACAGTATACCGACAAGGACAATGAATGGGATCAATGGCTCGAACTAGCTATGCTATCGTATAATACCAGTGTCCATGAAAGCACTAGGTACACCCCATTTGAAATAGTCTTTGGCAAGGTAGCACGAGTCCCATCAAGCGAACCGCTTCGGGAATCAGATCAGCTACCGACATATCGCGGATATTTAATCGATTTAATCACACGAATAAACGGAATCCGAAATATTGCATATGAAAACCTTGTCTCTTCCAAACACCGTTCAAAAAAATATTACGACAAAAACGCGAATCCCAAGAGCTTCAAAGTAGGAGACTTTGTCTACCTACAAAAGGGCCCTAAGCCAGGTAAACTCGGTGATCACTACTCCGGCCCACATAGAGTTTTAGAAAAATTAGGAAAGAGTAACGTTAAAATCCAGTACAAAAACAAGACTCGAATTGTTCACGAAAATCGGTTGCGCTATTCACACATACGCCGAAGTTATTCAATACCCACTTTTCTCGAACGCCAATAAATTTACTTGACATGAACCATCATCACTGGGATAAACGAACAAGGCCCAACTCGAGCATACTCAAATCACAGCGATATATACACGATAGCCGCACCACCACAGCCTATCGATATTGTGCGGGACGCCCAATCCTAAAGGGGGGAGGTGTCACATCTCGCGACAATTCCCAAAACACAAGACTTTTCTTTTCCAACCCAGTCAATGCCCTCTCGTAAATTCCGAAAGTGTTGAGCGAAATATTTAACACTCAAAAAGTAATACAAGTCACCTCTCCGACGCAACGCAGTCCGAAGTATAAACTTCCGCAGCGCCTTGCCACCTCGACCCTAGATTATTTAAACATAACATAGACTAGACGGCTCCGACGAAACTCTAACTGAAAAATAAGACATCCGACCTCTTCGCGCGCCTAATATAATCTTTTGATATGAGACGTCATCATAGCCATAAATCGGCATAACTTAAACCGTGCGTACGCCTAGGTCTCAGATATCGAACTCTGCGTACTCCATGCGTTTGGACGCCGAAACACGGGACAAAGGTCCCCTGTCTTCGATGCGTGCAATTCCATATAAGGAATGATCGAGATCGATTCTGTGAATCATGCATATCGTGACCAATCACGCTAAGCCTTAAGGTTCCTTCTCCCACTACCGAACCCCTCCTAATTTTCATATCAAGAAAGCAATTCCTTCCTGAAGTTAGTCTACCAGCAACCTTCTCCGAGTCAAAGAGCACTTCCTGATCTCCATACGCGAACGGACTTAGCCGCGAATTCCATATATTCAGAATTGTAATTGAAATCGTTTTCTTATATCGTACCGTCACCGATATAACTTCACGCGTCCGGTCTTACGACTCGCGTCTCCAAAATCGTGGAGTTATACATATTCCTATATATACATATATAGTGCGTCGGTCATAAATTTTCTCTGCGCTAACCACTTGACCAGAGTACCATCTATGGCTCTTGGTGTACACGCGCAACATCAGACAATCTGAACGAGCGAGCGAGCGAACAAGCGAACGAGAGAGAGCGAGCGTACGAAAGAAAGAGAAAGAACGAGCGAGCGAGACAGACTGCCACCGAAAGTAAGCGACAAATTTTATTGTATTACTCGTTAATCCCCGAACCTATTATTCGGCTAACCTTTTGATTCTTTTAATAAACGTAGAGTATAATTGTTATCCGGATTCATTGATTCATGCACCTATCCTAAATTTCCAAAAAGATCTCCTATTTCCAAGAGGTGCTCAGCACATTTCCTTTGACCCTCGTCCCAAGCTATTGCGCTTGTCGTAGGCTTAAAAGAGGGATACACACACATATATGCCCACGTCCCCTCTGGACGTGACAAACGCGATGCCGTTGTGTTAGTAATGTCCACTCGGGTCCCCCAGAATGAGCACAATTATTGCTTTTATCTTTTTTTATTAACAAATGCGCCTGTAATCGTCTTCAAATCGTGTTCAGTGTATTTGATGCGATATGACAGAAACAAAGGTAAAAGCAGAGAAAAACTCGACGCCGTCATATTAGTAATGTCCATTTGGGTCCCCCAGAATCGACAGAACCATTGCTTTTACCTTTGTTTATTAACAAATGCGCCTGTTATCATCCCCAAATCTTCGTCATTGTATTTGAAGCAATATGACTGAAAGAACGGTAAAAGCAGAGAAGAACGCGATGCCGTCGTTTTAGTAATGTCCATTCGGGTCCCCCAGAATGAGCACAATTATTGCTTTTATCTTTTTTTATTAACAAATGCGCCTGTTATCATCGAAAAATCTTCGTCATTGTATTTGAAGCAATATGACTGAAAGAACGGTAAAAGCAGAGAAGAACGCGATGCCGTCGTGTTAGTAATGTCCATTCGGGTCCCCCAGAATGAGCATAATCATTGCTTTTACCTTTGTTTATTAACAAATGCGCCTGATATCATCCCCAAATCTTCGTCATTGTATTTGAAGCAATATGACTGAAAGAAAGGTAAAAGCAGATAAGATCGCGATGCCGTCGTGTTAGTAATGTCCATTCGGGTCCCCCAGAATGAGCATAATCATTGCTTTTACCTTTGTTTATTAACAAATGCGCCTGATATCATCCCCAAATCTTCGTCATTGTATTTGAAGCAATATGACTGAAAGAAAGGTAAAAGCAGATAAGAACGCGATGCCGTCGTGTTAGTACTGTCCATTCGGGTCCCCCAAAATGAGCACAATTATTGCTTTTATGTTTTTTTATTAACAAATAGGCCTGTTATCATCCCCAAATCTTCGTCATTGTATTTGAAGCAATATGACTGAAAGAAAGGTAAAAGCAGAGAAGAACGCGATGCCGTCGTGTTAGTAATGTCCATTCGGGTCCCCCAGAATGAGCACAATTATTGCTTTTATCTTTTTTTATTAACAAATGCGCCTGTTATAATCCCGAAATCTTCGTCATTGTATTTGAAGCAATATGACTGAAAGAAAGGTAAAAGCAGAGAAGAACGCGATGCCGTCGTGTTAGTAATGTCCATTCGGGTCCCCCAGAATGAGCACAATTATTGCTTTTACCTTTGTTTATTAACAAATGCGCTTGGTATCATCCCCAAATCTTCGTCATTGGATTTGAAGCAATATGACTGAAAGAAAGGTAAAAGCAGAGAAAAACTCGACGCCGTCTTGTTAGTAATGTCCATTCGGGTCCCCCAGAATGAGCACAATTATTGCTTTTATCTTTTTTTATTAACAAATGCGCCTGTTATCATCCCCAAATCTTCGTCATTGTATTTGAAGCAATAAGACTGAAAGAAAGGTGAAAGCAGAGAAGAACGCGATGCCGTCGTGTTGGTAATGTCCATTCGGGTCTCCCAGAATGAGCACAATTATTGCTTTTACCTTTGTTTATTAACAAATGCGCCTGTTATTATCCCTAAATCTTCGTCATTGGATTTAAAGCAATATGACTGAAAGAAAGGTAAAAGCAGAAAAGAACTCGATGCCGTCGTGTTAGTAATGTCCATTCGGGTCCCCCAGAATGAGCACAATTATTGCTTTTATCTTTTTTATTAACAAATGCGCCTGTAATCGTCCTCAAATCGTCGTCAGTGTATTTGACGCGATACGACAGAAACAAAGGTAAAAGCAGAGAAGAACTCGATGCCGTCGTGCTGGTAATGTCCATTCGGGTCCCCCAGAATGAGCACAATTATTGCTTTTATCTTTTCTTATTAACAAATGCGCCTGTAATCGTCTTCAAATCGTGTTCACTGTATTTGATGCGATATGACAGAAACAAAGGTAAAAGCAGAGAAAAACTCGACGCCGTCATATAAGTAATGTCCATTTAAGTCCCCCAGAATCGATAGAACCATTGCTTTTACCTTTGTTTATTAACAAATGCGCCTGTTATCATCCCCAAATCTTCGTCATTGTATTTGAAGCAATATGACTGAAAGAAAGGTAAAAGCAGAGAAGAACGTGATGCCGTCGTGTTAGTAATGTCCATTCGGGTCCCCCCGAATGAGCACAATTATTGCTTTTATCTTTTTTTATTAACAAATGCGCCTGGTATCATCCCAAAATCTTCGTCATTGTATTTGAAGCAATATGACTGAAAGAAAGGTAAAAGCAGAAAAGAACTCGATGCCGTCGTGTTAGTAATGTCCATTCGGGTCCCCCAGAACGAGCACAATTATTGCTTTTACCTTTGTTTATTAACAAATGCGCCTGATATCATCCCCAAATCTTCGTCATTGTATTTGAAGCAATATGACTGAAAGAAAGGTAACAGCAGAGAAGAACGCGATGCCGTCGTGTTGGAAATGTCCATTCGGGTCCCCCAGAATGAGCACAATTATTGCTCTTATCTTTTTTTATTAACAAATGCGCCTGTTATCATCCCCAAATCTTCGTCATTGTATTTGAAGCAATATGACTGAAAGAAAGGTGAAAGCAGAGAAGATCGCGAGGCCGTCGTGTTAGTAATGTCCATTCGGGTCCCCCAGAATGAGCACAATTATTGCTTTTATCTTTTTTTATTAACACATGCGCCTGTAATCGTCTTCAAATCGTCGTCAGTGTATTTGACGCGATATGACAGAAACAAAGGTAAAAGCAGAGGAAAACTCGACGCCGTCATATTAGTAATGTCCCTTTGGGTCCCCCAGAATCGACACAACCATTGCTTTTACCTTTGTTTAATAACAAATGCGCCTGTTATCATCCCCAAATCTTCGTCATTGTATTTGAAGCAATATGACTGAAAGAAAGGTAAAAGCAGAGAAGAACGCGATGCCGTCGTGTTAGTAATGTACATTCGGGTCCCCCAGAATGAGCAGAATTATTGCTTTAACCTTTCTTTATTAACAAATGCGCCTGTTATCATCCCCACATCTTCGTCATTGTATTTGAAGGAATATGACTGAAAGAAAGGTAAAAGCAGAAAAGAACTCGATGCCGTCGTGTTAGTAATGTCCATTCGGGTCCCCCAGAATGAGCACAATTACTGCTTATATCTTTTT
This sequence comes from Ophion costatus, assembly GCA_951751655.1. Classification (NCBI taxonomy): domain Eukaryota; kingdom Metazoa; phylum Arthropoda; class Insecta; order Hymenoptera; family Ichneumonidae; genus Ophion; species Ophion costatus. Next base: position 8,710,538 of record OX632361.1, on the reverse strand, counting down.
TATTAACAAATGCGCCTGTAATCGTCCTCAAATCGTCGTCAGTGTATTTGACGCGATACGACAGAAACAAAGGTAAAAGCAGAGAAGAACTCGATGCCGTCGTGTTGGTAATGTCCATTCGGGTCCCCCAGAATGAGCACAATTATTGCTTTTATCTTTTTTTATTAACAAATGCGCCTGTAATCGTCTTCAAATCGTGTTCAGTGTATTTGATGCGATATGACAGAAACAAAGGTAAAAGCAGAGAAAAACTCGACGCCGTCATATTAGTAATGTCCATTTGGGTCCCCCAGAATCGACAGAACCATTGCTTTTACCTTTGTTTATTAACAAATGCGCCTGTTATCATCCCCAAATCTTCGTCATTGTATTTGAAGCAATATGACTGGAAGAAAGGTAAAAGCAGAGAAGAACGCGATGCCGTCGTGTTGGTAATGTCCATTCGGGTCTCCCAGAATGAGCACAATTATTGCTTTTACCTTTGTTTATTAACAAATGCGCCTGATATCATCCCCAAATCTTCGTCATTGTATTTGAAGCAATATGACTGAAAGAAAGGTAAAAGCAGAGAAGAACGCGATGCCGTCGTTTTAGTAATGTCCATTCGGGTCCCCCAGAATGAGCACAATTATTGCTTTTATCTTTTTTTATTAAAAAATGCGCCTGTTATCATCGAAAAATCTTCGTCATTGTATTTGAAGCAATATGACTGAAAGAACGGTAAAAGCAGAGAAGAATGCGATGCCGTCGTGTTAGTAATGTCCATTCGGGTCCCCCAGAATGAGCATAATCATTGCTTTTACCTTTGTTTATTAACAAATGCGCCTGATATCATCCCCAAATCTTCGTCATTGTATTTGAAGCTATATGACTGAAAGAAAGGTAAAAGCAGAAAAGAACTCGATGCCGTCGTGTTAGTTATGTCCTTTCGGGTACCCCAGAATGAGCACAATTATTGCTTTTATCTTTTTTATTAACAAATGCGCCTGTAATCGTCCTCAAATCGTCGTCAGTGTATTTGACGCGATACGACAGAAACAAAGGTCAAAGCAGAGAAGAACTCGATGCCGTCGTGTTGGTAATGTCCATTCGGGTCCCCCAGAATGAGCACAATTATTGCTTTTATCTTTTTTTATTACCAAATGCGCGTGTTATCATCCCAGAATCTTCGTCATTGTATTTGAAGGAATATGACTGAAAGAAAGGTAAAAGCAGAAAAGAACTCGATGCCGTCGTGTTAGTAATGTTCATTCGGGTCCCCCAGAATGAGCACAATTATTGCTTTTATCTTTTTTATTACCAAATGCGCCTGTAATCGTCCTCAAATCGTCGTCAGTGTTTTTGACGCGATACGACAGAAACAAAGGTAAAAGCAGAGAAGAACTCGATGCCGTCGTGTTGGTAATGCCCATTCGGGTCCCCCAGAATGAGCACAATTATTGCCTTTATCGTTTTTTATTAACAATTGCGCCTGTAATCGTCTTCAAATCGTGTTCAGTGTATTTGATGCGATATGACAGAAACAAAGGTAAAAGCAGAGAAAAACTCGACGCCGTCATATGAGTAATGTCCATTTGGGTCCCCCAGAATCGACAGAACCATTGCTTTTACCTTTGTTTATTAACAAATGCGCCTGTTATCATCCCCAAATCTTCGTCATTGTATTTGAAGCAGTATGACTGAAAGGAAGGTAAAAGCAGAGAAGAACGCGATGCCGTCGTGTTTGTAATGTCCATTCGGGTCCCCCAGAATGAGCACAATTATTGCTTTTATCTTTTTTATTAACAAATGCGCCTGTAATCGTCCTCAAATCGTCGTCAGTGTATTTGACGCGATACGACAGAAACAAAGGTAAAAGCAGAGAAGAACTCGATGCCGTCGTGTTGGTAATGTCCATTCGGGTCCCCCAGAATGAGCACAATTATTGCTTTTACCTTTGTTTATTAACAAATGCGCCTGATATCATCCCCAAATCTTCGTCATTGCATTTGAAGCAATATGACTGAAAGAAAGGTAAAAGCAGAAAAGAACTCGATGCCGTCGTGTTAGTAATGTCCATTCGGGTCCCCCAGAACGAGCACAATTATTGCTTTTATCTTTTTTATTAACAAATGCGCCTGTAATCGTCCTCAAATCGTCGTCAGTGTATTTGACGCGATACGACAGAAACAAAGGTCAAAGCAGAGAAGAACTCGATGCCGTCGTGTTGGTAATGTCCATTCGGGTCCCCCAGAATGAGCACAATTATTGCTTTTATCTTTTTTTATTAACAAATGCGCCTGTTATAATCCCAAAATCTTCGTCATTGTATTTGAAGGAATATGACTGAAAGAAAGGTAAAAGCAGAAAAGAACTCGATGCCGTCGTGTTAGTAATGTCCATTCGGGTCCCCCAGAATGAGCACAATTATTGCTTTTATCTTTTTTATTAACAAATGCGCCTGTAATCGTCCTCAAATCGTCGTCAGTGTATTTGACGCGATACGACAGAAACAAAGGTAAAAGCAGAGAAGAACTCGATGCCGTCGTGTTGGTAATGCCCATTCGGGTCCCCCAGAATGAGCACAATTATTGCCTTTATCTTTTTTTATTAACAATTGCGCCTGTAATCGTCTTCAAATCGTGTTCAGTGTATTTGATGCGATATGACAGAAACAAAGGTAAAAGCAGAGAAAAACTCGACGCCGTCATATGAGTAATGTCCATTTGGGTCCCCCAGAATCAACAGAACCATTGCTTTTACCTTTGTTTATTAACAAATGCGCCTGTTATCATCCCCAAATCTTCGTCATTGTATTTGAAGCAGTATGACTGAAAGGAAGGTAAAAGCAGAGAAGAACGCGATGCCGTCGTGTTTGTAATGTCCATTCGGGTCCCCCAGAATCGACAGAACCATTGCGTTTACCTTTGTTTATTAACAAATGCGCCTGTTATCATCGCCAAATCTTCGTCATTGTATTTGAAGCAATATGACTGAAAGAAAGGTAAAAGCAGAGAAGAACGCGATGCCGTCGTGTTAGTATTGTCCATTCGGGTCCCCCAGAATGAGCACAATTATTGCTTTTATCTTTTTTATTAACAAATGCGCCTGTAATCGTCCTCAAATCGTCGTCAGTGTATTTGACGCGATACGACAGAAACAAAGGTAAAAGCAGAGAAGAACTCGATGCCGTCGTGTTGGTAATGTCCATTCGGGTCCCCCAGAATGAGCACAATTATTGCTTTTATCTTTTTTTATTAACAAATGCGCCTGTTATCATCCCCAAATCTTCGTCATTGTATTTGAAGCAATATGACTGAAAGAAAGGTAAAAGCAGAGAAGAACGCGATGCCGTCGTGTTTGTAATGTCCATTCGGGTCCCCCAGAATCGACAGAACCATTGCGTTTACCTTTGTTTATTAACAAATGCGCCTGTTATCATCGCCAAATCTTCGTCATTGTATTTGAAGCAATATGACTGAAAGAAAGGTAAAAGCAGAGAAGAACGCGATGCCGTCGTGTTAGTATTGTCCATTCGGGTCCCCCAGAATGAGCACAATTATTGCTTTTATCTTTTTTATTAACAAATGCGCCTGTAATCGTCCTCAAATCGTCGTCAGTGTATTTGACGCGATACGACAGAAACAAAGGTAAAAGCAGAGAAGAACTCGATGCCGTCGTGTTGGTAATGTCCATTCGGGTCCCCCAGAATGAGCACAATTATTGCTTTTATCTTTTTTTATTACCAAATGCGCCTGTAATCGTCTTCAAATCGTGTTCAGTGTATTTGATGCGATATGACAGAAACAAAGGTAAAAGCAGAGAAAAACTCGACGCCGTCATATTAGTAATGTCCATTTGGGTCCCCCAGAATCGACAGAACCATTGCTTTTACCTTTGTTTATTAACAAATGCGCCTGTTATCATCCCCAAATCTTCGTCATTGTATTTGAAGCAATATGACTGAAAGAAAGGTAAAAGCAGAGAAGAACGCGATGCCGTCGTTTTAGTAATGTCCATTCGGGTCCCCCAGAATGAGCACAATTATTGCTTTTATCTTTTTTTATTAACAAATGCGCCTGTTATCATCGAAAAATCTTCGTCATTGTATTTGAAGCAATATGACTGAAAGGACGGTAAAAGCAGAGAAGAATGCGATGCCGTCGTGTTAGTAATGTCCATTCGGGTCCCCCAGAATGAGCATAATCATTGCTTTTACCTTTGTTTATTAACAAATGCGCCTGATATCATCCCCAAATCTTGGTCATTGTATTTGAAGCAATATGACTGAAAGAAAGGTAAAAGCAGATAAGAACGCGATGCCGTCGTGTTAGTACTGTCCATTCGGGTCCCCCAAAATGAGCACAATTATTGCTTTTATCATTTTTTATTAACAAATAGGCCTGTTATCATCCCCAAATCTTCGTCATTGTATTTGAAGCAATATGACTAATAGAAAGGTAAAAGCAGAGAAGAACGCGATGCCGTCGTGTTAGTAATGTCCATTCGGGTCCCCCAGAATGAGCACAATTATTGCTTTTATCTTTTTTTATTAACAAATGCGCCTGTTAGCATCCCGAAATCTTCGTCATTGTATTTGAAGCAATATGACTGAAAGAAAGGTAAAAGCAGAGAAGAACGCGATGCCGTCGTGTTAGTAATGTCCATTCGGGTCCCCCAAAATGAGCACAATTATTGCTTTTACCTTTGTTTATTAACAAATGCGCCTGTTATCATCCCCAAATCTTCGTCATTGTATTTGAAGCAATATGACTGAAAGAAAGGTAAAAGCAGAGAAAAACTCGACGCCGTCTTGTTAGTAATGTCCATTTGGGTTCCCCAGAATGAGCACAATTATTGCTTTTACCTTTGTTTATAAACAAATGCGCCTGATATCATCCCCAAATCTTCGTCATTGTATTTGAAGCAATATGACTGAAAGAAAGGTAAAAGCAGAGAAGAACGCGATGCCGTCGTGTTGGAAATGTCCATTCGGGTCCCCCAGAATGAGCACAATTATTGCTTTTACCTTTGTTTAATAACAAATGCGCCTGTTATCATCCCCAAATCTTCGTCATTGTATTTGAAGCAATATGACTGAAAGAAAGGTAAGAGCAGAGAAGAACGCGATGCCGTCGTGTTAGTAATGTCCATTCGGGTCCCCCAGAATGAGCACAATTATTGCTTTAACCTTTCTTTATTAACAAATGCGCCTGTTATCATCCCCACATCTTCGTCATTGTATTTGAAGGAATATGACTGAAAGAAAGGTAAAAGCAGAAAAGAACTCGATGCCGTCGTGTTAGTAATGTCCATTCGGGTCCCCCAGAATGAGCACAATTACTGCTTTTATCTTTTTTATTAACAAATGCGCCTGTAATCGTCCTCAAATCGTCGTCAGTGTATTTGACGCGATACGACAGAAACAAAGGTAAAAGCAGAGAAGAACTCGATGCCGTCGTGTTGGTAATGTCCATTCGGGTCCACCAGAATGAGCACAATTATTGCTTTTATCTTTTTTTATTAACAAATGCGCCTGTAATCGTCTTCAAATCGTGTTCAGTGTATTTGATGCGATATGACAGAAACAAAGGTAAAAGCAGAGAAAAACTCGACGCCGTCATATTAGTAATGTCCATTTGGGTCCCCCAGAATCGACAGAACCATTGCTTTTACCTTTGTTTATTAACAAATGCGCCTGTTATCATCCCCAAATCTTCGTCATTGTATTTGAAGCAATATGACTGGAAGAAAGGTAAAAGCAGAGAAGAACGCGATGCCGTCGTGTTGGTAATGTCCATTCGGGTCTCCCAGAATGAGCACAATTATTGCTTTTACCTTTGTTTATTAACAAATGCGCCTGATATCATCCCCGAATCTTCGTCATTGTATTTGAAGCAATATGACTGAAAGAAAGGTAAAAGCAGAGAAGAACGCGATGCCGTCGTGTTGGTAATGTCCATTCGGGTCTCCCAGAATGAGCACAATTATTGCTTTTACCTTTGTTTATTAACAAATGCGCCTGATATCATCCCCGAATCTTCGTCATTGTATTTGAAGCAATATGACTGAAAGAAAGGTAAAAGCAGAGAAGAACGCGATGCCGTCGTGTTAGTAATGTCCATTCGGGTCCCCCAGAATGAGCACAATTATTGCTTTTATCTTTTTTTTATTAACAAATGCGCCTGTTATCATCCCAAAATCTTCGTCATTGTATTTGAAGCAATATGACTGAAAGAAAGGTAAAAGCAGAAAAGCACTCGATGCCGTCGTGTTAGTAATGTCCATTCGGGTCCCCAGAACGAGCACAATTATTGCTTTTACCTTTGTTTATTAACAAATGCGCCTGATATAATCCCCAAATCTTCGTCATTGTATTTGAAGCAATATGACTGAAAGAAAGGTAAAAGCAGAGAAGAACGCGATGCCGTTGTGTTAGTAATGTCCATTCGGGTCCCCCAGAATGAGCACAATTATTGCTGTTACCTTTCTTTATTAACAAATGCGCCTATTATCATCCCCAAATCTTCGTCATCGTATTTGAAGGAATATGACTGAAAGAAAGGTAAAAGCAGAAAAGAACTCGATGCCGTCGTGTTAGTAATGTCCATTCGGGTCCCCCAGAATGAGCACAATTATTGCTTTTATCTTTTTTATTAACAAATGCGCCTGTAATCGTCCTCAAATCGTCGTCAGTGTATTTGACTTGATACGACAGAAACAAAGGTAAAAGCAGAGAAGAACTCGATGCCGTCGTGCTGGTAATGTCCATTCGGGTCCCCCAGAATGAGCACAATTATTGCTTTTATCTTTTTTTATTAACAAATGCGCCTGTAATCGTCTTCAAATCGTGTTCACTGGATTTGATGCGATATGACAGAAACAAAGGTAAAAGCAGAGAAAAACTCGACGCCGTCATATAAGTAATGTCCATTTAAGTCCCCCAGAATCGATAGAACCATTGCTTTTACCGTTGTTTATTAACAAATGCGCCTGTTATCATCCCCAAATCTTCGTCGTCATTGTATTTGAAGCAATATGACTGAAAGAAAGGCAAAAGCAGAGAAGAACGTGATGCCGTCGTCTTAGTAATGTCCATTCGGGTCCCCCAGAATGAGCACAATTATTGCTTTAATCTTTTTTTATTAACTAATGCGCCTGTTATCATCCCAAAATCATCGTCATTGTATTTGAAGCAATATGATTGAAAGAAAGGTAAAAGCAGAAAAGAACTCGATGCCGTCGTGTTAGTAATGTCCATTCGGGTCCCCCAGAACGAGCACAATTATTGCTTTTACCTTTGTTTATTAACAAATGCGCCTGATATCATCCCCAAATCTTCGTCATTGTATTTGAAGCAATATGACTGAAAGAAAGGTAACAGCAGAGAAGAACGCGATGCCGTCGTGTTGGTAATGTCCATTCGGGTCCCCCAGAATGAGCACAATTATTGCTTTTATCTTTTTTTATTAACAAATGCGCCTGTTATCATCCCCAGACCTTCGTCATTGTATTTGAAGCCATATGACTGAAAGAAAGGTAAAAGCAGAAAAGAACTCGATGCCGTCGTGCTGGTAATGTCCATTCGGGCCCCCAGAATGAGCACAATTATGGCTTTTATCTTTTTTTATTAACAAATGCGCCTGTAATCGTCTTCAAATCGTGTTCAGTGTATTTGATGCGATATGACAGAAACAAAGGTAAAAGCAGAGAAAGACTCGACGCCGTCATATTAGTAATGTCCATTTAAGTCCCCCAGAATCGACAGAACCATTGCTTTTACCTTTGTATATTAACAAATGCGCCTGTTATTATCCCCAAATCTTCGTCATTGTATTTGAAGCAATATGACTGAAAGAACGGCGAAAGCAGAGAAGAACGCGATGCCGTCGTGTTAGTAATGTCCATTCGGGTCCCCCAGAATGAGCACAATTATTGCTTTTATCTTTTTTTTATTAACAAATGCGCCTGTTATCATCCCAAAATCTTCGTCATTGTATTTGAAGCAATATGACTGAAAGAAAGGTAAAAGCAGAAAAGCACTCGATGCCGTCGTGTTAGTAATGTCCATTCGGGTCCCCAGAACGAGCACAATTATTGCTTTTACCTTTGTTTATTAACAAATGCGCCTGATATCATCCCCAAATCTTCGTCATTGTATTTGAAGCAATATGACTGAAAGAAAGGTATCAGCAGAGAAGAACGCGATGCCGTCGTGTTGGTAATGTCCATTCGGGTCCCCCAGAATGAGCACAATTATTGCTTTTATCTTTTTTTAGTAACAAATGCGCCTGTTATCATCCCCAAATCTTCGTCATTGTATTTGAAGCAATATGACTGAAAGAAAGGTGAAAGCAGAGAAGAACGCGAGGCCGTCGTGTTAGTAATGTCCATTCGGGTCCCCCAGAATGAGCACAATTATTGCTTATATCTCTTTTTATTAACAAATGCGCCTGTAATCGTCCTCAAATCGTCATCAGTGTATTTGACGCGATACGACAGAAACAAAGGTAAAAGCAGAGAAGAACTCGATGCCGTCGTGTTAGTAATGTCCATTCGGGTCCCCCAGAATGAGCACAATTATTGCTTTTATCTTTTTTTATTAACAAATGCGCCTGTTATCATCCCAAAATCTTCGTCATTGTATTTGAAGAAATATGACTGAAAGAAAGGTAAAAGCAGAGAAGAACGCGATGCCGTCGTGTTAGTAATGTCCATTCGGGTCCCCCAGAATGAGCACAATTATTGCTTTTACCTTTGTTTATTAACAAAGGCGCCTGTTATCATCCCCAAATCTTCGTCATTGTATTTGAAGCAATATGACTGAAAGAAAGGTAAAAGCAGAGAAGAACGCGATGCCGTCCTGTTAGTAATGTCCATTCGGGTCCCCCAGAATGAGCACAATTATTGCTTTTATCTTTTTTTATTAACAAATGCGCCTGTTATCATCCCAAAATCTTCGTCATTGTATTTGAAGCAATATGACTGAAAGAAAGGTGAAAGCAAAAAACAACTCGATGCCGTCGTGTTCGTAATGTCCATTCGGGTCCCCCAGAATGAGCACAATTATTGCTTTTACCTTTGTTTATTAACAAACGCGCCTGATATCACACCCAAATCTTCGTCATTGTATTTGAAGCAATATGACTGAAAGAAAGGGAAAAGCAGAGAAGAACGCGATGCCCTCGTGTTAGTAATGTCCATTCGGGTACCCAAAATGAGCACAATTATTGCTTTTATCTTTTTTTATTAACAAATGCGCCTGTTATCATCCCCAAATCTTCGTCATTGTATTTGAAGCAATATGACTGAAAGAACGGTAAAAGCAGAGAAGAACGCGATGCCGTCGTGTTAGTAATGTCCATTCGGGTCCCCCAGAATGAGCACAATTATTGCTTTTACCTTTGTTTATTAACAAATGCGCCTGTTATCATCCCCAAATCTTCGTCATTGTATTTGAAGCAATCTGACTGAAAGAAAGGTAAAAGCAGAGAAGAACGCGATGCCGTCGTGTTAGTAATGTCCACTCGGGTCCCCCAGAATGAGCAAAATTATTGCTTTTACCTTTGTTTATTAACAAATGCGCCTGTTATCATCCCCAAATCTTCGTCATTGTATTTGAAGCAATATGACTGAAAGAAAGGTAAAAGCAGAGAAGAACGCGATGCCGTCGTGTTAGTAATGCCCACTCGGGTCCCCCAGAATGAGCACAATTATTGCTTTTATCTTTTTTTATTAACAAATGCGCCTGTTATCATCTCCAAATCTTCGTCATTGTATTTGAAGCAATATGACTGAAAGAAAGGTAAAAGCAGAGAAGAACGCGATGCCGTCGTGTTTGTAATGTCCATTCGGGTCCCCCAGAATCGACAGAACCATTGCGTTTACCTTTGTTTATTAACAAATGCGCCTGTTAACATCGCCAAATCTTCGTCATTGTATTTGAAGCAATATGACTGAAAGAAAGGTAAAAGCAGAGAAGAACGCGATGCCGTCGTGTTAGTATTGTCCTTTCGGCTTCCCCAGAATGAGCACAATTATTGCTTTTATCTTTTTTATTAACAAATGTGCCTGTAATCGTCCTCAAATCGTCGTCAGTGTATTTGACGCGATACGACAGAAACAAAGGTAAAAGCAGGGAAGAACTCGATGCCGTCGTGTTGGTAATGCCCATTCGGGTCCCCCAGAATGAGCACAATTATTGCCTTTATCTTTTTTTATTAACAATTGCGCCTGTAATCGTCTTCAAATCGTGTTCAGTGTATTTGATGCGATATGACAGATACAAAGGTAAAAGCAGAGAAAAACTCGACGCCGTCATATGAGTAATGTCCATTTGGGTCCCCCAGAATCGACAGAACCATTGCTTTTACCTTTGTTTATTAACAAATGCGCCTGTTATCATCCCCAAATCTTCGTCATTGTATTTGAAGCAGTATGACTGAAAGGAAGGTAAAAGCAGAGAAGAACGCGATGCCGTCGTGTTTGTAATGTCCATTCGGGTCCCCCAGAATCGACAGAACCATTGCGTTTACCTTTGTTTATTAACAAATGCGCCTGTTATCATCGCCAAATCTTCGTCATTGTATTTGAAGCAATATGACTGAAAGAAAGGTAAAAGCAGAGAAGAACGCGATGCCGTCGTGTTAGTATTGTCCATTCGGGTCCCCCAGAATGAGTACAATTATTGCTTTTATCTTTTTTATTAACAAATGCGCCTGTAATCGTCCTCAAATCGTCGTCAGTGTATTTGACGCGATACGACAGAAACAAAGGTAAAAGCAGAGAAGAACTCGATGCCGTCGTGTTGGTAATGTCTATTCTGGTCCCCCAGAATGAGCACAATTATTGCTTTTATCTTTTTTTATTAACAAATGCGCCTGTTATCATCCCCAAATCTTCGTCATTGTATTTGAAGCCATATGACTGAAAGAAAGGTAAAAGCAGAGAAGAACGCGATGCCGTCGTGTTTGTAATGTCCATTCGGGTCCCCCAGAATCGACAGAACCATTGCGTTTACCTTTGTTTATTAACAAATGCGCCTGATATCATCGCCAAATCTTCGTCATTGTATTTGAAGCAATATGACTGAAAGAAAGGTAAAAGCAGAGAAGAACGCGATGCCGTCGTGTTAGTATTGTCCATTCGGGTCCCCCAGAATGAGCACAATTATTGCTTTTATCTTTTTTATTAACAAATGCGCCTGTAATCGTCCTCAAATCGTCGTCAGTGTATTTGACGCGATACGACAGAAACAAAGGTAAAAGCAGAGAAGAACTCGATGCCGTCGTGTTGGTAATGTCCATTCGGGTCCCCCAGAATGAGCACAATTATTGCTTTTATCTTTTTTTATTAACAAATGCGCCTGTAATCGTCTTCAAATCGTGTTCAGTGTATTTGATGCGATATGACAGAAACAAAGGTAAAAGCAGAGAAAAACTCGACGCCGTCATATTAGTAATGTCCATTTGGGTCCCCCAGAATCGACAGAACCATTGCTTTTACCTTTGTTTATTAACAAATGCGCCTGTTATCATCCCCAAATCTTCGTCATTGTATTTGAAGCAATATGACTGAAAGAAAGGTAAAAGCAGAGAAGAACGCGATGCCGTCGTTTTAGTAATGTCCATTCGGGTCCCCCAGAATGAGCACAATTATTGCTTTTATCTTTTTTTATTAACAAATGCGCCTGTTATCATCGAAAAATCTTCGTCATTGTATTTGAAGCAATATGACTGAAAGAACGGTAAAAGCAGAGAAGAATGCGATGCCGTCGTGTTAGTAATGTCCATTCGGGTCCCCCAGAATGAGCATAATCATTGCTTTTACCTTTGTTTATTAACAAATGCGCCTGATATCATCCCCAAATCTTCGTCATTGTATTTGAAGCAATATGACTGAAAGAAAGGTAAAAGCAGAGAAGAACGCGATGCCGTCGTGTTAGTATTGTCCATTCGGGTCCCCCAGAATGAGCACAATTATTGCTTTTATCTTTTTTATTAACAAATGCGCCTGTAATCGTCCTCAAATCGTCGTCAGTGTATTTGACGCGATACGACAGAAACAAAGGTAAAAGCAGAGAAGAACTCGATGCCGTCGTGTTGGTAATGTCCATTCGGGTCCCCCAGAATGAGCACAATTATTGCTTTCATCTTTTTTTATTAACAAATGCGCCTGTAATCGTCTTCAAATCGTGTTCAGTGTATTTGATGCGATATGACAGAAACAAAGGTAAAAGCAGAGAAAAACTCGACGCCGTCATATTAGTAATGTCCATTTGGGTCCCCCAGAATCGACAGAACCATTGCTTTTACCTTTGTTTATTAACAAATGCGCCTGTTATCATCCCCAAATCTTCGTCATTGTATTTGAAGCAATATGCCTGAAAGAAAGGTAAAAGCAGAGAAGAACGCGATGCCGTCGTTTTAGTAATGTCCATTCGGGTCCCCCAGAATGAGCACAATTATTGCTTTTATCTTTTTTTATTAACAAATGCGCCTGTTATCATCGAAAAATCTTCGTCATTGTATTTGAAGCAATATGACTGAAAGAACGGTAAAAGCAGAGAAGAATGCGATGCCGTCGTGTTAGTAATGTCCATTCGGGTCCCCCAGAATGAGCATAATCATTGCTTTTACCTTTGTTTATTAACAAATGCGCCTGATATCATCCCCAAATCTTCGTCATTGTATTTGAAGCAATATGACTGAAAGAAAGATAAAAGCAGATAAGAACGCGATGCCGTCGTGTTAGTACTGTCCATTCGGGTCCCCCAAAATGAGCACAATTATTGCTTTTATCATTTTTTATTAACAAATAGGCCTGTTATCATCCCCAAATCTTCGTCATTGTATTTGAAGCAATATGACTAAAAGAAAGGTAAAAGCAGAGGAGAACGCGATGCCGTCGTGTTAGTAATGTCCATTCGGGTCCCCCAGAATGAGCACAATTATTGCTTTTATCTTTTTTTTTTAACAAATGCGCCTGTTATCATCCCGAAATCTTCGTCATTGTATTTGAAGCAATATGACTGAAAGAAAGGTAAAAGCAGAGAAGAACGCGATGCCGTCGTGTTAGTAATGTCCATTCGGGTCCCCCAAAATGAGCACAATTATTGCTTTTACCTTTGTTTATTAACAAATGCGCCTGTTATCATCCCCAAATCTTCGTCATTGTATTTGAAGCAATATGACTGAAAGAAAGGTAAAAGCAGAGAAAAACTCGACGCCGTCTTGTTAGTAATGTCCATTTGGGTTCCCCAGAATGAGCACAATTATTGCTTTTACCTTTGTTTATAAACAAATGCGCCTGATATCATCCCCAAATCTTCGTCATTGTATTTGAAGCAATATGACTGAAAGAAAGGTAAAAGCAGAGAAGAACGCGATGCCGTCGTGTTGGAAATGTCCATTCGGGTCCCCCAGAATGAGCACAATTACTGCTTTTATCTTTTTTATTAACAAATGCGCCTGTAATCGTCCTCAAATCGTCGTCAGTGTATTTGACGCGATACGACAGAAACAAAGGTAAAAGCAGAGAAGAACTCGATGCCGTCGTGTTGGTAATGTCCATTCGGGTCCCCCAGAATGAGCACAATTATTGCTTTTATCTTTTTTTATTAACAAATGCGCCTGTAATCGTCTTCAAATCGTGTTCAGTGTATTTGATGCGATATGACAGAAACAAAGGTAAAAGCAGAGAAAAACTCGACGCCGTCATATTAGTAATGTCCATTTGGGTCCCCCAGAATCGACAGAACCATTGCTTTTACCTTTGTTTATTAACAAATGCGCCTGTTATCATCCCCAAATCTTCGTCATTGTATTTGAAGCAATATGACTGGAAGAAAGGTAAAAGCAGAGAAGAACGCGATGCCGTCGTGTTGGTAATGTCCATTCGGGTCTCCCAGAATGAGCACAATTATTGCTTTTACCTTTGTTTATTAACAAATGCGCCTGATATCATCCCCAAATCTTCGTCATTGTATTTGAAGCAATATGACTGAAAGAAAGGTAAAAGCAGAAAAGAACTCGATGCCGTCGTGTTAGTAATGTCCATTCGGGTCCCCCAGAACGAGCACAATTATTGCTTTTACCTTTGTTTATTAACAAATGCGCCTGATATCATCCCCAAATCTTCGTCATTGTATTTGAAGCAATATGACTGAAAGAAAGGTAAAAGCAGAGAAGAACGCGATGCCGTCGTGTTGGTAATGTCCATTCGGGTCCCCCAGAATGAGCACAATTATTGCTTTTATCTTTTTTTATTAACAAATGTGCCTGTTATCATCCCCAAATCTTCGTCATTGTATTTGAAGCTACATGACTGAAAGAAAGGTAAAAGCAGAGAAGAACGCGATGCCGTCGTGTTAGTATTGTCCATTCGGGTCCCCCAGAATGAGCACAATTATTGCTTTTATCTTTTTTATTAACAAATGCGCCTGTAATCGTCCTCAAATCGTCGTCAGTGTATTTGACGCGATACGACAGAAACAAAGGTAAAAGCAGAGAAGAACTCGATGCCGTCGTGTTGGTAATGTCCATTCGGGTCCCCCAGAATGAGCACAATTATTGCTTTTATCTTTTTTTATTACCAAATGCGCCTGTAGTCGTCTTCAAATCGTGTTCAGTGTATTTGATGCGATATGACAGAAACAAAGGTAAAAGCAGAGAAAAACTCGACGCCGACATATTAGTAATGTCCATTTGGGTCCCCCAGAATCGACAGAACCATTGCTTTTACCTTTGTTTATTAACAAATGCGCCTGTTATCATCCCCAAATCTTCGTCATTGTATTTGAAGCAATATGACTGAAAGAAAGGTATAAGCAGAGAAGAACGCGATGCCGTCGTTTTAGTAATGTCCATTCGGGTCCCCCAGAATGAGCACAATTATTGCTTTTATCTTTTTTTATTAACAAATGCGCCTGTTATCATCGAAAAATCTTCGTCATTGTATTTGAAGCAATATGACTGAAAGAACGGTAAAAGCAGAGAAGAACGCGATGCCGTCGTGTTAGTAATGTCCATTCGGGTCCCCCAGAATGAGCATAATCATTGCTTTTACCTTTGTTTATTAACAAATGCGCCTGATATCATCCCCAAATCTTCGTCATTGTATTTGAAGCAATATGACTGAAAGAAAGGTAAAAGCAGATAAGAACGCGATGCCGTCGTGTTAGTACTGTCCATTCGGGTCCCCCAAAATGAGCACAATTATTGCTTTTATGTTTTTTTATTAACAAATAGGCCTGTTATCATCCCCAAATCTTCGTCATTGTATTTGAAGCAATATGACTGAAAGAAAGGTAAAAGCAGAGAAGAACGCGATGCCGTCGTGTTAGTAATGTCCATTCGGGTCCCCCAGAATGAGCACAATTATTGCTTTTATCTTTTTTTATTAACAAATGCGCCTGTTATAATCCCGAAATCTTCGTCATTGTATTTGAAGCAATATGACTGAAAGAAAGGTAAAAGCAGAGAAGAACGCGATGCCGTCGTGTTAGTAATGTCCATTCGGGTCCCCCAGAATGAGCACAATTATTGCTTTTACCTTTGTTTATTAACAAATGCGCTTGGTATCATCCCCAAATCTTCGTCATTGGATTTGAAGCAATATGACTGAAAGAAAGGTAAAAGCAGAGAAAAACTCGACGCCGTCTTGTTAGTAATGTCCATTTGGGTTCCCCAGAATGAGCACAATTATTGCTTTTACCTTTGTTTATTAACAAATGCGCCTGATATCATCCCCAAATCTTCGTCATTGTATTTGAAGCAATATGACTGAAAGAAAGGTAAAAGCAGAGAAGTACGCGATGCCGTCGTGTTGGTAATGTCCATTCGGGTCCCCCAGAATGAGCACAATTATTGCTTTTATCTTTTATTATTAACAAATGCGCCTGTTATCATCCCCAAATCTTCGTCATTGTATTTGAAGCAATATGACTGAAAGAAAGGTGAAAGCAGAGAAGAACGCGATGCCGTCGTGTTGGTAATGTCCATTCGGGTCTCCCAGAATGAGCACAATTATTGCTTTTACCTTTGTTTATTAACAAATGCGCCTGTTATCACCCCTAAATCTTCGTCATTGGATTTAAAGCAATATGACTGAAAGAAAGGTAAAAGCAGAAAAGAACTCGATGCCGTCGTGTTAGTAATGTCCATTCGGGTCCCCCAGAATGAGCACAATTATTGCTTTTATCTTTTTTATTAACAAATGCGCCTGTAATCGTCCTCAAATCGTCGTCAGTGTATTTGACGCGATACGACAGAAACAAAGGTAAAAGCAGAGAAGAACTCGATGCCGTCGTGCTGGTAATGTCCATTCGGGTCCCCCAGAATGAGCACAATTATTGCTTTTATCTTTTTTTATTAACAAATGCGCCTGTAATCGTCTTCAAATCGTGTTCACTGTATTTGATGCGATATGACAGAAACAAAGGTAAAAGCAGAGAAAAACTCGACGCCGTCATATAAGTAATGTCCATTTAAGTCCCCCAGAATCGATAGAACCATTGCTTTTACCTTTGTTTATTAACAAATGCGCCTGTTATCATCCCCAAATCTTCGTCATTGTATTTGAAGCAATATGACTGAAAGAAAGGCAAATGCAGAGAAGAACGTGATGCCGTCGTGTTAGTAATGTCCATTCGGGTCCCCCAGAATGAGCACAATTATTGCCTTTATCTTTGTTTATTAACAAATGCGCCTGTTATCATCCCAAAATCTTCGTCATTGTATTTGAAGCAATATGACTGAAAGAAAGGTAAAAGCAGAAAAGAACTCGATGCCGTCGTGTTAGTAATGTCCATTCGGGTCCCCCAGACCGAGCACAATTATTGCTTTTACCTTTGTTTATTAACAAATGCGCCTGATATCATCCCCAAATCTTCGTCATTGTATTTGAAGCAATATGACTGAAAGAAAGGTAACAGCAGAGAAGAACGCGATGCCGTCGTGTTGGTAATGTCCATTCGGGTCCCCCAGAATGAGCACAATTATTGCTTTTATCTTTTTTTATTAACAAATGCGCCTGTTATCATCCCCAAATCTTCGTCATTGTATTTGAAGCCATATGACTGAAAGAAAGGTAAAAGCAGAAAAGAACTCGATGCCGTCGTGCTGGTAATATCCATTCGGGTCCCCCAGAATGAGCACAATTATGGCTTTTATCTTTTTTTATTAACAAATGCGCCTGTAATCGTCTTCAAATCGTGTTCAGTGTATTTGATGCGATATGACAGAAACAAAGGTAAAAGCAGAGAAAGACTCGACGCCGTCATATTAGTAATGTCCATTTAAGTCCCCCAGAATCGACAGAACCATTGCTTTTACCTTTGTATATTAACAAATGCGCCTGTTATTATCCCCAAATCTTCGTCATTGTATTTGAAGCAATATGACTGAAAGAACGGCGAAAGCAGAGAAGAACGCGATGCCGTCGTGTTAGTAATGTCCATTCGGGTCCCCCAGAATGAGCACAATTATTGCTTTTATCTTTTTTTATTAACAAATGCGCCTGTTATCATCCCAAAATCTTCGTCATTGTATTTGAAGCAATATGACTGAAAGAAAGGTAAAAGCAGAAAAGCACTCGATGCCGTCGTGTTAGTAATGTCCATTCGGGTCCCCAGAACGAGCACAATTATTGCTTTTACCATTGTTTATTAACAAATGCGCCTGTTATCATCCCCAAATCTTCGTCATTGTATTTGAAGCAATCTGACTGAAAGAAAGGTAAAAGCAGAGAAGAACGCGATGCCGTCGTGTTAGTAATGTCCACTCGGGTCCCCCAGAATGAGCAAAATTATTGCTTTTACCTTTGTTTATTAACAAATGCGCCTGTTATCATCCCCAAATCTTCGTCATTGTATTTGAAGCAATATGACTGAAAGAAAGGTAAAAGCAGAGAAGAACGCGATGCCGTCGTGTTAGTAATGCCCACTCGGGTCCCCCAGAATGAGCACAATTATTGCTTTTATCTTTTTTTATTAACAAATGCGCCTGTTATCATCTCCAAATCTTCGTCATTGTATTTGAAGCAATATGACTGAAAGAAAGGTAAAAGCAGAGAAGAACGCGATGCCGTCGTGTTTGTAATGTCCATTCGGGTCCCCCAGAATGAGCAAAATTATTGCTTTTACCTTTGTTTATTAACAAATGCGCCTGTTAACATCGCCAAATCTTCGTCATTGTATTTGAAGCAATATGACTGAAAGAAAGGTAAAAGCAGAGAAGAACGCGATGCCGTCGTGTTAGTATTGTCCTTTCGGCTTCCCCAGAATGAGCACAATTATTGCTTTTATCTTTTTTATTAACAAATGTGCCTGTAATCGTCCTCAAATCGTCGTCAGTGTATTTGACGCGATACGACAGAAACAAAGGTAAAAGCAGGGAAGAACTCGATGCCGTCGTGTTGGTAATGCCCATTCGGGTCCCCCAGAATGAGCACAATTATTGCCTTTATCTTTTTTTATTAACAATTGCGCCTGTAATCGTCTTCAAATCGTGTTCAGTGTATTTGATGCGATATGACAGATACAAAGGTAAAAGCAGAGAAAAACTCGACGCCGTCATATGAGTAATGTCCATTTGGGTCCCCCAGAATCGACAGAACCATTGCTTTTACCTTTGTTTATTAACAAATGCGCCTGTTATCATCCCCAAATCTTCGTCATTGTATTTGAAGCAGTATGACTGAAAGGAAGGTAAAAGCAGAGAAGAACGCGATGCCGTCGTGTTTGTAATGTCCATTCGGGTCCCCCAGAATCGACAGAACCATTGCGTTTACCTTTGTTTATTAACAAATGCGCCTGTTATCATCGCCAAATCTTCGTCATTGTATTTGAAGCAATATGACTGAAAGAAAGGTAAAAGCAGAGAAGAACGCGATGCCGTCGTGTTAGTATTGTCCATTCGGGTCCCCCAGAATGAGTACAATTATTGCTTTTATCTTTTTTATTAACAAATGCGCCTGTAATCGTCCTCAAATCGTCGTCAGTGTATTTGACGCGATACGACAGAAACAAAGGTAAAAGCAGAGAAGAACTCGATGCCGTCGTGTTGGTAATGTCTATTCTGGTCCCCCAGAATGAGCACAATTATTGCTTTTATCTTTTTTTATTAGCAAATGCGCCTGTTATCATCCCCAAATCTTCGTCATTGTATTTGAAGCCATATGACTGAAAGAAAGGTAAAAGCAGAGAAGAACGCGATGCCGTCGTGTTTGTAATGTCCATTCGGGTCCCCCAGAATCGACAGAACCATTGCGTTTACCTTTGTTTATTAACAAATGCGCCTGATATCATCGCCAAATCTTCGTCATTGTATTTGAAGCAATATGACTGAAAGAAAGGTAAAAGCAGAGAAGAACGCGATGCCGTCGTGTTAGTATTGTCCATTCGGGTCCCCCAGAATGAGCACAATTATTGCTTTTATCTTTTTTATTAACAAATGCGCCTGTAATCGTCCTCAAATCGTCGTCAGTGTATTTGACGCGATACGACAGAAACAAAGGTAAAAGCAGAGAAGAACTCGATGCCGTCGTGTTGGTAATGTCCATTCGGGTCCCCCAGAATGAGCACAATTATTGCTTTTATCTTTTTTTATTAACAAATGCGCCTGTAATCGTCTTCAAATCGTGTTCAGTGTATTTGATGCGATATGACAGAAACAAAGGTAAAAGCAGAGAAAAACTCGACGCCGTCATATTAGTAATGTCCATTTGGGTCCCCCAGAATCGACAGAACCATTGCTTTTACCTTTGTTTATTAACAAATGCGCCTGTTATCATCCCCAAATCTTCGTCATTGTATTTGAAGCAATATGACTGAAAGAAAGGTAAAAGCAGAGAAGAACGCGATGCCGTCGTTTTAGTAATGTCCATTCGGGTCCCCCAGAATGAGCACAATTATTGCTTTTATCTTTTTTTATTAACAAATGCGCCTGTTATCATCGAAAAATCTTCGTCATTGTATTTGAAGCAATATGACTGAAAGAACGGTAAAAGCAGAGAAGAATGCGATGCCGTCGTGTTAGTAATGTCCATTCGGGTCCCCCAGAATGAGCATAATCATTGCTTTTACCTTTGTTTATTAACAAATGCGCCTGATATCATCCCCAAATCTTCGTCATTGTATTCGAAGCAATATGACTGAAAGAAAGGTAAAAGCAGAGAAGAACGCGATGCCGTCGTGTTAGTATTGTCCATTCGGGTCCCCCAGAATGAGCACAATTATTGCTTTTATCTTTTTTATTAACAAATGCGCCTGTAATCGTCCTCAAATCGTCGTCAGTGTATTTGACGCGATACGACAGAAACAAAGGTAAAAGCAGAGAAGAACTCGATGCCGTCGTGTTGGTAATGTCCATTCGGGTCCCCCAGAATGAGCACAATTATTGCTTTCATCTTTTTTTATTAACAAATGCGCCTGTAATCGTCTTCAAATCGTGTTCAGTGTATTTGATGCGATATGACAGAAACAAAGGTAAAAGCAGAGAAAAACTCGACGCCGTCATATTAGTAATGTCCATTTGGGTCCCCCAGAATCGACAGAACCATTGCTTTTACCTTTGTTTATTAACAAATGCGCCTGTTATCATCCCCAAATCTTCG
This sequence comes from Ophion costatus, assembly GCA_951751655.1. Classification (NCBI taxonomy): domain Eukaryota; kingdom Metazoa; phylum Arthropoda; class Insecta; order Hymenoptera; family Ichneumonidae; genus Ophion; species Ophion costatus. The sequence goes on along the minus strand of OX632361.1, from coordinate 8,689,946 downwards.
TCATTGTATTTGAAGCAATATGCCTGAAAGAAAGGTAAAAGCAGAGAAGAACGCGATGCCGTCGTTTTAGTAATGTCCATTCGGGTCCCCCAGAATGAGCACAATTATTGCTTTTATCTTTTTTTATTAACAAATGCGCCTGTTATCATCGAAAAATCTTCGTCATTGTATTTGAAGCAATATGACTGAAAGAACGGTAAAAGCAGAGAAGAATGCGATGCCGTCGTGTTAGTAATGTCCATTCGGGTCCCCCAGAATGAGCATAATCATTGCTTTTACCTTTGTTTATTAACAAATGCGCCTGATATCATCCCCAAATCTTCGTCATTGTATTTGAAGCAATATGACTGAAAGAAAGATAAAAGCAGATAAGAACGCGATGCCGTCGTGTTAGTACTGTCCATTCGGGTCCCCCAAAATGAGCACAATTATTGCTTTTATCATTTTTTATTAACAAATAGGCCTGTTATCATCCCCAAATCTTCGTCATTGTATTTGAAGCAATATGACTAAAAGAAAGGTAAAAGCAGAGGAGAACGCGATGCCGTCGTGTTAGTAATGTCCATTCGGGTCCCCCAGAATGAGCACAATTATTGCTTTTATCTTTTTTTTTTAACAAATGCGCCTGTTATCATCCCGAAATCTTCGTCATTGTATTTGAAGCAATATGACTGAAAGAAAGGTAAAAGCAGAGAAGAACGCGATGCCGTCGTGTTAGTAATGTCCATTCGGGTCCCCCAAAATGAGCACAATTATTGCTTTTACCTTTGTTTATTAACAAATGCGCCTGTTATCATCCCCAAATCTTCGTCATTGTATTTGAAGCAATATGACTGAAAGAAAGGTAAAAGCAGAGAAAAACTCGACGCCGTCTTGTTAGTAATGTCCATTTGGGTTCCCCAGAATGAGCACAATTATTGCTTTTACCTTTGTTTATAAACAAATGCGCCTGATATCATCCCCAAATCTTCGTCATTGTATTTGAAGCAATATGACTGAAAGAAAGGTAAAAGCAGAGAAGAACGCGATGCCGTCGTGTTGGAAATGTCCATTCGGGTCCCCCAGAATGAGCACAATTACTGCTTTTATCTTTTTTATTAACAAATGCGCCTGTAATCGTCCTCAAATCGTCGTCAGTGTATTTGACGCGATACGACAGAAACAAAGGTAAAAGCAGAGAAGAACTCGATGCCGTCGTGTTGGTAATGTCCATTCGGGTCCCCCAGAATGAGCACAATTATTGCTTTTATCTTTTTTTATTAACAAATGCGCCTGTAATCGTCTTCAAATCGTGTTCAGTGTATTTGATGCGATATGACAGAAACAAAGGTAAAAGCAGAGAAAAACTCGACGCCGTCATATTAGTAATGTCCATTTGGGTCCCCCAGAATCGACAGAACCATTGCTTTTACCTTTGTTTATTAACAAATGCGCCTGTTATCATCCCCAAATCTTCGTCATTGTATTTGAAGCAATATGACTGGAAGAAAGGTAAAAGCAGAGAAGAACGCGATGCCGTCGTGTTGGTAATGTCCATTCGGGTCTCCCAGAATGAGCACAATTATTGCTTTTACCTTTGTTTATTAACAAATGCGCCTGATATCATCCCCAAATCTTCGTCATTGTATTTGAAGCAATATGACTGAAAGAAAGGTAAAAGCAGAAAAGAACTCGATGCCGTCGTGTTAGTAATGTCCATTCGGGTCCCCCAGAACGAGCACAATTATTGCTTTTACCTTTGTTTATTAACAAATGCGCCTGATATCATCCCCAAATCTTCGTCATTGTATTTGAAGCAATATGACTGAAAGAAAGGTAAAAGCAGAGAAGAACGCGATGCCGTCGTGTTGGTAATGTCCATTCGGGTCCCCCAGAATGAGCACAATTATTGCTTTTATCTTTTTTTATTAACAAATGTGCCTGTTATCATCCCCAAATCTTCGTCATTGTATTTGAAGCTACATGACTGAAAGAAAGGTAAAAGCAGAGAAGAACGCGATGCCGTCGTGTTAGTATTGTCCATTCGGGTCCCCCAGAATGAGCACAATTATTGCTTTTATCTTTTTTATTAACAAATGCGCCTGTAATCGTCCTCAAATCGTCGTCAGTGTATTTGACGCGATACGACAGAAACAAAGGTAAAAGCAGAGAAGAACTCGATGCCGTCGTGTTGGTAATGTCCATTCGGGTCCCCCAGAATGAGCACAATTATTGCTTTTATCTTTTTTTATTACCAAATGCGCCTGTAGTCGTCTTCAAATCGTGTTCAGTGTATTTGATGCGATATGACAGAAACAAAGGTAAAAGCAGAGAAAAACTCGACGCCGACATATTAGTAATGTCCATTTGGGTCCCCCAGAATCGACAGAACCATTGCTTTTACCTTTGTTTATTAACAAATGCGCCTGTTATCATCCCCAAATCTTCGTCATTGTATTTGAAGCAATATGACTGAAAGAAAGGTATAAGCAGAGAAGAACGCGATGCCGTCGTTTTAGTAATGTCCATTCGGGTCCCCCAGAATGAGCACAATTATTGCTTTTATCTTTTTTTATTAACAAATGCGCCTGTTATCATCGAAAAATCTTCGTCATTGTATTTGAAGCAATATGACTGAAAGAACGGTAAAAGCAGAGAAGAACGCGATGCCGTCGTGTTAGTAATGTCCATTCGGGTCCCCCAGAATGAGCATAATCATTGCTTTTACCTTTGTTTATTAACAAATGCGCCTGATATCATCCCCAAATCTTCGTCATTGTATTTGAAGCAATATGACTGAAAGAAAGGTAAAAGCAGATAAGAACGCGATGCCGTCGTGTTAGTACTGTCCATTCGGGTCCCCCAAAATGAGCACAATTATTGCTTTTATGTTTTTTTATTAACAAATAGGCCTGTTATCATCCCCAAATCTTCGTCATTGTATTTGAAGCAATATGACTGAAAGAAAGGTAAAAGCAGAGAAGAACGCGATGCCGTCGTGTTAGTAATGTCCATTCGGGTCCCCCAGAATGAGCACAATTATTGCTTTTATCTTTTTTTATTAACAAATGCGCCTGTTATAATCCCGAAATCTTCGTCATTGTATTTGAAGCAATATGACTGAAAGAAAGGTAAAAGCAGAGAAGAACGCGATGCCGTCGTGTTAGTAATGTCCATTCGGGTCCCCCAGAATGAGCACAATTATTGCTTTTACCTTTGTTTATTAACAAATGCGCTTGGTATCATCCCCAAATCTTCGTCATTGGATTTGAAGCAATATGACTGAAAGAAAGGTAAAAGCAGAGAAAAACTCGACGCCGTCTTGTTAGTAATGTCCATTTGGGTTCCCCAGAATGAGCACAATTATTGCTTTTACCTTTGTTTATTAACAAATGCGCCTGATATCATCCCCAAATCTTCGTCATTGTATTTGAAGCAATATGACTGAAAGAAAGGTAAAAGCAGAGAAGTACGCGATGCCGTCGTGTTGGTAATGTCCATTCGGGTCCCCCAGAATGAGCACAATTATTGCTTTTATCTTTTATTATTAACAAATGCGCCTGTTATCATCCCCAAATCTTCGTCATTGTATTTGAAGCAATATGACTGAAAGAAAGGTGAAAGCAGAGAAGAACGCGATGCCGTCGTGTTGGTAATGTCCATTCGGGTCTCCCAGAATGAGCACAATTATTGCTTTTACCTTTGTTTATTAACAAATGCGCCTGTTATCACCCCTAAATCTTCGTCATTGGATTTAAAGCAATATGACTGAAAGAAAGGTAAAAGCAGAAAAGAACTCGATGCCGTCGTGTTAGTAATGTCCATTCGGGTCCCCCAGAATGAGCACAATTATTGCTGTTATCTTTTTTATTAACAAATGCGCCTGTAATCGTCCTCAAATCGTCGTCAGTGTATTTGACGCGATACGACAGAAACAAAGGTAAAAGCAGAGAAGAACTCGATGCCGTCGTGCTGGTAATGTCCATTCGGGTCCCCCAGAATGAGCACAATTATTGCTTTTATCTTTTTTTATTAACAAATGCGCCTGTAATCGTCTTCAAATCGTGTTCACTGTATTTGATGCGATATGACAGAAACAAAGGTAAAAGCAGAGAAAAACTCGACGCCGTCATATAAGTAATGTCCATTTAAGTCCCCCAGAATCGATAGAACCATTGCTTTTACCTTTGTTTATTAACAAATGCGCCTGTTATCATCCCCAAATCTTCGTCATTGTATTTGAAGCAATATGACTGAAAGAAAGGCAAATGCAGAGAAGAACGTGATGCCGTCGTGTTAGTAATGTCCATTCGGGTCCCCCAGAATGAGCACAATTATTGCCTTTATCTTTGTTTATTAACAAATGCGCCTGTTATCATCCCAAAATCTTCGTCATTGTATTTGAAGCAATATGACTGAAAGAAAGGTAAAAGCAGAAAAGAACTCGATGCCGTCGTGTTAGTAATGTCCATTCGGGTCCCCCAGACCGAGCACAATTATTGCTTTTACCTTTGTTTATTAACAAATGCGCCTGATATCATCCCCAAATCTTCGTCATTGTATTTGAAGCAATATGACTGAAAGAAAGGTAACAGCAGAGAAGAACGCGATGCCGTCGTGTTGGTAATGTCCATTCGGGTCCCCCAGAATGAGCACAATTATTGCTTTTATCTTTTTTTATTAACAAATGCGCCTGTTATCATCCCCAAATCTTCGTCATTGTATTTGAAGCCATATGACTGAAAGAAAGGTAAAAGCAGAAAAGAACTCGATGCCGTCGTGCTGGTAATATCCATTCGGGTCCCCCAGAATGAGCACAATTATGGCTTTTATCTTTTTTTATTAACAAATGCGCCTGTAATCGTCTTCAAATCGTGTTCAGTGTATTTGATGCGATATGACAGAAACAAAGGTAAAAGCAGAGAAAGACTCGACGCCGTCATATTAGTAATGTCCATTTAAGTCCCCCAGAATCGACAGAACCATTGCTTTTACCTTTGTATATTAACAAATGCGCCTGTTATTATCCCCAAATCTTCGTCATTGTATTTGAAGCAATATGACTGAAAGAACGGCGAAAGCAGAGAAGAACGCGATGCCGTCGTGTTAGTAATGTCCATTCGGGTCCCCCAGAATGAGCACAATTATTGCTTTTATCTTTTTTTATTAACAAATGCGCCTGTTATCATCCCAAAATCTTCGTCATTGTATTTGAAGCAATATGACTGAAAGAAAGGTAAAAGCAGAAAAGCACTCGATGCCGTCGTGTTAGTAATGTCCATTCGGGTCCCCAGAACGAGCACAATTATTGCTTTTACCATTGTTTATTAACAAATGCGCCTGACATCATCCCCAAATCTTCGTCATTGTATTTGAAGCAATATGACTGAAAGAAAGGTAACAGCAGAGTAGAACGCGATGCCGTCGTGTTGGTAATGTCCATTCGGGTCCCCCAGAATGAGCACAATTATTGCTTTTATCTTTTTTTATTAACAAATGCGCTTGTTATCATCCCCAAATCTTCGTCATTGTATTTGAAGCAATTTGACTGAAAGAAAGGTAAAAGAAGAACGCGATGCCGTCGTGTTAGTAATGTCCATTCGGGTCCCCCAGAATGAGCACAATTATTGCTTTTATCTTTTATTATTAACAAATGCGCCTGTTATCATCCCAAAATCTTCGTCATTGTATTTGAAGCAATATCACTGAAAGAAAGGTGAAAGCAAAAAAGAACTCGATGCCGTCGTGTTCGTAATGTCCATTCGGGTCCCCCAGAATGAGCACAATTATTGCTTTTACCTTTGTTTATTAACAAACGCGCCTGATATCAAACCCAAATCTTCGTCATTGTATTTGAAGCAATATGACTGAAAGAAAGGGAAAAGCAGAGAAGAACGCGATGCCCTCGTGTTAGTAATGTCCATTCGGGTCCCCCAAAATGAGCACAATTATTGCTTTTATCTTTTTTTATTAACAAATGCGCCTGTTATCATCCCCAAATCTTCGTCATTGTATTTGAAGCAATATGACTGAAAGAAAGGTAAAAGCAGAGAAGAACGCGATGCCGTCGTGTTAGTAATGTCCATTCGGGTCCCCCAGAATGAGCACAATTATGCTTTTACCTTTGTTTATTAACAAATGCGCCTGTTATCATCCCCAAATCTTCGTCATTGTATTTGAAGCAATCTGACTGAAAGAAAGGTAAAAGCAGAGAAGAACGCGATGCCGTTGTGTTAGTAATGTCCACTCGGGTCCCCCAGAATGAGCACAATTATTGCTTTTATCTTTTTTTATTAACAAATGCGCCTGTAATCGTCTTCAAATCGTGTTCAGTGTATTTGATGCGATATGACAGAAACAAAGGTAAAAGCAGAGAAAAACTCGACGCCGTCATATTTGTAATGTCCATTCGGGTCCCCCAGAATCGACAGAACCATTGCTTTTACCTTTGTTTATTAACAAATGCGCCTGTTATCATCCCCAAATCTTCGTCATTGTATTTGAAGCAATATGACTGAAAGAACGGTAAAAGCAGAGAAGAACGCGATGCCGTCGTTTTAGTAATGTCCATTCGGGTCCCCCAGAATGAGCACAATTATTGCTTTTATCTTTTTTTATTAACAAATGCGCCTGTTATCATCGAAAAATCTTCGTCATTGTATTTGAAGCAATATGACTGAAAGAACGGTAAAAGCAGAGAAGAACGCGATGCCGTCGTGTTAGTAATGTCCATTCGGGTCCCCCAGAATGAGCATAATCATTGCTTTTACCTTTGTTTATTAACAAATGCGCCTGATATCATCCCCAAATCCTTGTCATTGTATTTGAAGCAATATGACTGAAAGAAAGGTAAAAGCAGATAAGAACGCGATGCCGTCGTGTTAGTAATGTCCATTCGGGTCCCCCAGAATGAGCACAATTATTGCTTTTACCTTTGTTTATTAACAAATGCGCTTGGTATCATCCCCAAATCTTCGTCATTGGATTTGAAGGAATATGACTGAAAGAAAGGTAAAAGCAGAGAAGAACGCGATTCCGTCGTGTTAGTAATGTCCATTCGGGTCCCCCAGAATGAGCACAATTATTGCTTTTATCTTTTTTTATTAACAAATGCGCCTGTTATCATCCCGAAATCTTCGTCATTGTATTTGAAGCAATATGACTGAAAGAAAGGTAAAAGCAGAGAAGAACGCGATGCCGTCGTGTTAGTAATGTCCATTCGGGTCCCCCAGAATGAGCACAATTATTGCTTTTACCTTTGTTTATTAACAAATGCGCTTGGTATCATCCCCAAATCTTCGTCATTGGATTTGAAGCAATATGACTGAAAGAAAGGTAAAAGCAGAGAAAAACTCGACGCCGTCTTGTTAGTAATGTCCATTTGGGTTCCCCAGAATGAGCACAATTATTGCTTTTACGTTTGTTTATTAACAAATGCGCCTGATATCATCCCCAAATCTTCGTCATTGTATTTGAAGCAATATGACTGAAAGAAAGGTAAAAGCAGAGAAGTACGCGATGCCGTCGTGTTAGTAATGTCCATTCGGGTCCCCCAGAATGAGCACAATTATTGCTTTTATCTTTTTTTATTAACAAATGCGCCTGTTATCATCCCAAAATCTTCGTCATTGTATTTGAAGCAATATGACTGAAAGAAAGGTAAAAGCAGAAAAGCACTCGATGCCGTCGTGTTAGTAATGTCCATTCGGGTCCCCAGAACGAGCACAATTATTGCTTTTACCATTGTTTATTAACAAATGCGCCTGATATCATCCCCAAATCTTCGTCATTGTATTTGAAGCAATATGACTGAAAGAAAGGTAACAGCAGAGTAGAACGCGATGCCGTCGTGTTGGTAATGTCCATTCGGGTCCCCCAGAATGAGCACAATTATTGCTTTTATCTTTTTTATTAACAAATGCGCCTGTAATCGTCCTCAAATCGTCGTCAGTGTATTTGACGCGATACGACAGAAACAAAGGTAAAAGCAGAGAAGAACTCGATGCCGTCGTGCTGGTAATGTCCATTCGGGTCCCCCAGAATGAGCACAATTATTGCTTTTATCTTTTTTTATTAACAAATGCGCCTGTAATCGTCTTCAAATCGTGTTCACTGTATTTGATGCGATATGACAGAAACAAAGGTAAAAGCAGAGAAAAACTCGACGCCGTCATATAAGTAATGTCCATTTAAGTCCCCCAGAATCGATAGAACCATTGCTTTTACCTTTGTTTATTAACAAATGCGCCTGTTATCATCCCCAAATCTTCGTCATTGTATTTGAAGCAATATGACTGAAAGAAAGGCAAAAGCAGAGAAGAACGTGATGCCGTCGTGTTAGTAATGTTCATTCGGGTCCCCCAGAATGAGCACAATTATTGCTTTTATCTTTTCTTATTAACAAATGCGCCTGTTATCATCCCAAAATCTTCGTCATTGTATTTGAAGCAATATGACTGAAAGAAAGGTAAAAGCAGAAAAGAACTCGATGCCGTCGTGTTAGTAATGTCCATTCGGGTCCCCCAGAACGAGCACAATTATTGCTTTTACCTTTGTTTATTAACAAATGCGCCTGGTATCATCCCCAAATCTTCGTCATTGTATTTGAAGCAATATGACTGAAAGAAAGGTAACAGCAGAGAAGAACGCGATGCCGTCGTGTTGGTAATGTCCATTCGGGTCCCCCAGAATGAGCACAATTATTGCTTGTATCTTTTTTTATTAACAAATGCGCCTGTTATCATCCCCAAATCTTCGTCATTGTATTTGAAGCCATATGACTGAAAGAAAGGTAAAAGCAGAAAAGAACTCGATGCCGTCGTGCTGGTAATGTCCATTCGGGTCCCCCAGAATGAGCACAATTATGGCTTTTATCTTTTTTTATTAACAAATGCGCCTGTAATCGTCTTCAAATCGTGTTCAGTATATTTGATGCGATATGACAGAAACAAAGGTAAAAGCAGAGAAAGACTCGACGCCGTCATATTAGTAATGTCCATTTAAGTCCCCCAGAATCGACAGAACCATTGCTTTTACCTTTGTATATTAACAAATGCGCCTGTTATTATCCCCAAATCTTCGTCATTGTATTTGAAGCAATATGACTGAAAGAACGGCGAAAGCAGAGAAGAACGCGATGCCGTCGTGTTAGTAATGTCCATTCGGGTCCCCCAGAATGAGCACAATTATTGCTTTTATCTTTTTTTATTAACAAATGCGCCTGTTATCATCCCAAAATCTTCGTCATTGTATTTGAAGCAATATGACTGAAAGAAAGGTAAAAGCAGAAAAGCACTCGATGCCGTCGTGTTAGTAATGTCCATTCGGGTCCCCAGAACGAGCACAATTATTGCTTTTACCTTTGTTTATTAACAAATGCGCCTGATATCATCCCCAAATCTTCGTCATTGTATTTGAAGCAATATGACTGAAAGAAAGGTAACAGCAGAGAAGAACGCGATGCCGTCGTGTTGGTAATGTCCATTCGGGTCTCCCAGAATGAGCACAATTATTGCTTTTATCTTTTTTTAGTAACAAATGCGCCTGTTATCATCCCCAAATCTTCGTCATTGTATTTGAAGCAATATGACTGAAAGAAAGGTGAAAGCAGAGAAGAACGCGAGGCCGTCGTGTTAGTAATGTCCATTCGGGTCCCCCAGAATGAGCACAATTATTGCTTATATCTCTTTTTATTAACAAATGCGCCTGTAATCGTCCTCAAATCGTCATCAGTGTATTTGACGCGATACGACAGAAACAAAGGTAAAAGCAGAGAAGAACTCGATGCCGTCGTGTTAGTAATGTCCATTCGGGTCCTCCAGAATGAGCACAATTATTGCTTTTATCTTTTTTTATTAACAAATGCGCCTGTTATCATCCCAAAATCTTCGTCATTGTATTTGAAGAAATATGACTGAAAGAAAGGTAAAAGCAGAGAAGAACGCGATGCCGTCGTGTTAGTAATGTCCATTCGGGTCCCCCAGAATGAGCACAATTATTGCTTTTATCTTTTTTTATTAACAAATGCGCCTGTTATAATCCCCAAATCTTCGTCATTGTATTTAAAGCAATATGACTGAAAGAAAGGTAAAAGCAGAGAAGAACGCGATGCCGTCGTGTTAGTAATGTCCATTCGGGTCCCCCAGAATGAGCACAATTATTGCTGTTACATTTCTTTATTAACAAATGCGCCTATTATCATCCCCAAATCTTCGTCATTGTATTTGAAGGAATATGACTGAAAGAAAGGTAAAAGCAGAAAAGAACTCGATGCCGTCGTGTTAGTAATGTCCATTCGGGTCCCCCAGAATGAGCACAATTATTGCTTTTATCTTTTTTATTAACAAATGCGCCTGTAATCGTCCTCAAATCGTCGTCAGTGTATTTGACGCGATACGACAGAAACAAAGGTAAAAGCAGAGAAGAACTCGATGCCGTCGTGCTGGTAATGTCCATTCGGGTCCCCCAGAATGAGCACAATTATTGCTTTTATCTTTTTTTATTAACAAATGCGCCTGTAATCGTCTTCAAATCGTGTTCACTGTATTTGATGCGATATGACAGAAACAAAGGTAAAAGCAGAGAAAAACTCGACGCCGTCATATAAGTAATGTCCATTTAAGTCCCCCAGAATCGATAGAACCATTGCTTTTACCTTTGTTTATTAACAAATGCGCCTGTTATCATCCCCAAATCTTCGTCATTGTATTTGAAGCAATATGACTGAAAGAAAGGCAAAAGCAGAGAAGAACGTGATGCCGTCGTGTTAGTAATGTTCATTCGGGTCCCCCAGAATGAGCACAATTATTGCTTTTATCTTTTCTTATTAACAAATGCGCCTGTTATCATCCCAAAATCTTCGTCATTGTATTTGAAGCAATATGACTGAAAGAAAGGTAAAAGCAGAAAAGAACTCGATGCCGTCGTGTTAGTAATGTCCATTCGGGTCCCCCAGAACGAGCACAATTATTGCTTTTACCTTTGTTTATTAACAAATGCGCCTGGTATCATCCCCAAATCTTCGTCATTGTATTTGAAGCAATATGACTGAAAGAAAGGTAACAGCAGAGAAGAACGCGATGCCGTCGTGTTGGTAATGTCCATTCGGGTCCCCCAGAATGAGCACAATTATTGCTTGTATCTTTTTTTATTAACAAATGCGCCTGTTATCATCCCCAAATCTTCGTCATTGTATTTGAAGCCATATGACTGAAAGAAAGGTAAAAGCAGAAAAGAACTCGATGCCGTCGTGCTGGTAATGTCCATTCGGGTCCCCCAGAATGAGCACAATTATGGCTTTTATCTTTTTTTATTAACAAATGCGCCTGTAATCGTCTTCAAATCGTGTTCAGTATATTTGATGCGATATGACAGAAACAAAGGTAAAAGCAGAGAAAGACTCGACGCCGTCATATTAGTAATGTCCATTTAAGTCCCCCAGAATCGACAGAACCATTGCTTTTACCTTTGTATATTAACAAATGCGCCTGTTATTATCCCCAAATCTTCGTCATTGTATTTGAAGCAATATGACTGAAAGAACGGCGAAAGCAGAGAAGAACGCGATGCCGTCGTGTTAGTAATGTCCATTCGGGTCCCCCAGAATGAGCACAATTATTGCTTTTATCTTTTTTTATTAACAAATGCGCCTGTTATCATCCCAAAATCTTCGTCATTGTATTTGAAGCAATATGACTGAAAGAAAGGTAAAAGCAGAAAAGCACTCGATGCCGTCGTGTTAGTAATGTCCATTCGGGTCCCCAGAACGAGGACAATTATTGCTTTTACCTTTGTTTATTAACAAATGCGCCTGATATCATCCCCAAATCTTCGTCATTGTATTTGAAGCAATATGACTGAAAGAAAGGTAACAGCAGAGAAGAACGCGATGCCGTCGTGTTGGTAATGTCCATTCGGGTCTCCCAGAATGAGCACAATTATTGCTTTTATCTTTTTTTAGTAACAAATGCGCCTGTTATCATCCCCAAATCTTCGTCATTGTATTTGAAGCAATATGACTGAAAGAAAGGTGAAAGCAGAGAAGAACGCGAGGCCGTCGTGTTAGTAATGTCCATTCGGGTCCCCCAGAATGAGCACAATTATTGCTTATATCTCTTTTTATTAACAAATGCGCCTGTAATCGTCCTCAAATCGTCATCAGTGTATTTGACGCGATACGACAGAAACAAAGGTAAAAGCAGAGAAGAACTCGATGCCGTCGTGTTAGTAATGTCCATTCGGGTCCTCCAGAATGAGCACAATTATTGCTTTTATCTTTTTTTATTAACAAATGCGCCTGTTATCATCCCAAAATCTTCGTCATTGTATTTGAAGAAATATGACTGAAAGAAAGGTAAAAGCAGAGAAGAACGCGATGCCGTCGTGTTAGTAATGTCCATTCGGGTCCCCCAGAATGAGCACAATTATTGCTTTTACCTTTGTTTATTAACAAAGGCGCCTGTTATCATCCCCAAATCTTCGTCATTGTATTTGAAGCAATATGACTGAAAGAAAGGTAAAAGCAGAGAAGAACGCGATGCCGTCCTGTTAGTAATGTCCATTCGGGTCCCCCAGAATGAGCACAATTATTGCTTTTATCTTTTTTTATTAACAAATGCGCCTGTTATCATCCCAAAATCTTCGTCATTGTATTTGAAGCAATATGACTGAAAGAAAGGTGAAAGCAAAAAACAACTCGATGCCGTCGTGTTCGTAATGTCCATTCGGGTCCCCCAGAATGAGCACAATTAGTGCTTTTACCTTTGTTTATTAACAACCGCGCCTGATATCAAACCCAAATCTTCGTCATTGTATTTGAAGCAATATGACTGAAAGAAAGGGAAAAGCAGAGAAGAACGCGATGCCGTCGTGTTAGTAATGTCCATTCGGGTCTCCCAGAATGAGCACAATTATTGCTTTTACCTTTGTTTATTAACAAATGCGCCTGTTATCATCCCCAAATCTTCGTCATTGTATTTGAAGCAATCTGACTGAAAGAAAGGTAAAAGCAGAGAAGAACGCGATGCCGTCGTGTTAGTAATGTCCACTCGGGTCCCCCAGAATGAGCAAAATTATTGCTTTTACCTTTGTTTATTAACAAATGCGCCTGTTATCATCCCCAAATCTTCGTCATTGTATTTGAAGCAATATGACTGAAAGAAAGGTAAAAGCAGAGAAGAACGCGATGCCGTCGTGTTAGTAATGCCCACTCGGGTCCCCCAGAATGAGCACAATTATTGCTTTTATCTTTTTTTATTAACAAATGCGCCTGTTATCATCCCCAAATCTTCGTCATTGTATTTGAAGCAATATGACTGAAAGAAAGGTAAAAGCAGAGAAGAACGCGATGCCGTCGTGTTTGTAATGTCCATTCGGGTCCCCCAGAATCGACAGAACCATTGCGTTTACCTTTGTTTATTAACAAATGCGCCTGTTAACATCGCCAAATCTTCGTCATTGTATTTGAAGCAATATGACTGAAAGAAAGGTAAAAGCAGAGAAGAACGCGATGCCGTCGTGTTAGTATTGTCCTTTCGGCTCCCCCAGAATGAGCACAATTATTGCTTTTATCTTTTTTATTAACAAATGCGCCTGTAATCGTCCTCAAATCGTCGTCAGTGTATTTGACGCGATACGACAGAAACAAAGGTAAAAGCAGAGAAGAACTCGATGCCGTCGTGTTGGTAATGCCCATTCGGGTCCCCCAGAATGAGCACAATTATTGCCTTTATCTTTTTTTATTAACAATTGCGCCTGTAATCGTCTTCAAATCGTGTTCAGTGTATTTGATGCGATATGACAGATACAAAGGTAAAAGCAGAGAAAAACTCGACGCCGTCATATGAGTAATGTCCATTTGGGTCCCCCAGAATCGACAGAACCATTGCTTTCACCTTTGTTTATTAACAAATGCGCCTGTTATCATCCCCAAATCTTCGTCATTGTATTTGAAGCAGTATGACTGAAAGGAAGGTAAAAGCAGAGAAGAACGCGATGCCGTCGTGTTTGTAATGTCCATTCGGGTCCCCCAGAATCGACAGAACCATTGCGTTTACCTTTGTTTATTAACAAATGCGCCTGTTATCATCGCCAAATCTTCGTCATTGTATTTGAAGCAATATGACTGAAAGAAAGGTAAAAGCAGAGAAGAACGCGATGCCGTCGTGTTAGTATTGTCCATTCGGGTCCCCCAGAATGAGCACAATTATTGCTTTTATCTTTTTTTATTAACAAATGCGCCTGTTATCAACCCCAAATCTTCGTCATTGTATTTGAAGCAATATGACTGAAAGAAAGGTAAAAGCAGAGAAGAACGCGATGCCGTCGTGTTTGTAATGTCCATTCGGGTCCCCCAGAATCGACAGAACCATTGCGTTTACCTTTGTTTATTAACAAATGCGCCTGTTATCATCGCCAAATCTTCGTCATTGTATTTGAAGCAATATGACTGAAAGAAAGGTAAAAGCAGAGAAGAACGCGATGCCGTCGTGTTAGTATTGTCCATTCGGGTCCCCCAGAATGAGCACAATTATTGCTTTTATCTTTTTTATTAACAAATGCGCCTGTAATCGTCCTCAAATCGTCGTCAGTGTATTTGACGCGATACGACAGAAACAAAGGTAAAAGCAGAGAAGAACTCGATGCCGTCGTGTTGGTAATGTCCATTCGGGTCCCCCAGAATGAGCACAATTATTGCTTTTATCTTTTTTTATCAACAAATGCGCCTGTAATCGTCTTCAAATCGTGTTCAGTGTATTTGATGCGATATGACAGAAACAAAGGTAAAAGCAGAGAAAAACTCGACGCCGTCATATTAGTAATGTCCATTTGGGTCCCCCAGAATCGACAGAACCATTGCTTTTACCTTTGTTTATTAACAAATGCGCCTGTTATCATCCCCAAATCTTCGTCATTGTATTTGAAGCAATATGACTGGAAGAAAAGTAAAAGCAGAGAAGAACGCGATGCCGTCGTGTTGGTAATGTCCATTCGGGTCTCCCAGAATGAGCACAATTATTGCTTTTACCTTTGTTTATTAACAAATGCGCCTGATATCATCCCCAAATCTTCGTCATTGTATTTGAAGCAATATGACTGAAAGAAAGGTAAAAGCAGAAAAGAACTCGATGCCGTCGTGTTAGTAATGTCCATTCGGGTCCCCCAGAACGAGCACAATTATTGCTTTTACCTTTGTTTATTAACAAATGCGCCTGATATCATCCCCAAATCTTCGTCATTGTATTTGAAGCAATATGACTGAAAGAAAGGTAAAAGCAGAGAAGAACGCGATGCCGTCGTGTTGGTAATGTCCATTCGGGTCCCCCAGAATGAGCACAATTATTGCTTTTATCTTTTTTTATTAACAAATGCGCCTGTTATCATCCCCAAATCTTCGTCATTGTATTTGAAGCTATATGACAGAAAGAAAGGTAAAAGCAGAAAAGAACTCGATGCCGTCGTGTTAGTTATGTCCTTTCGGGTACCCCAGAATGAGCACAATTATTGCTTTTATCTTTTCTATTAACAAATGCGCCTGTAATCGTCCTCAAATCGTCGTCAGTGTATTTGACGCGATACGACAGAAACAAAGGTCAAAGCAGAGAAGAACTCGATGCCGTCGTGTTGGTAATGTCCATTCGGGTCCCCCGGAATGAGCACAATTATTGCTTTTATCTTTTTTTATTACCAAATGCGCCTGATATCATCGCCAAATCTTCGTCATTGTATTTGAAGCAATATGACTGAAAGAAAGGTAAAAGCAGAGAAGAACGCGATGCCGTCGTGTTAGTATTGTTCATTCGGGTCCCCCAGAATGAGCACAATTATTGCTTTTATCTTTTTTATTAACAAATGCGCCTGTAATCGTCCTCAAATCGTCGTCAGTGTTTTTGACGCGATACGACAGAAACAAAGGTAAAAACAGAGAAGAACTCGATGCCGTCGTGTTGGTAATGCCCATTCGGGTCCCCCAGAATGAGCACAATTATTGCCTTTATCGTTTTTTATTAACAATTGCGCCTGTAATCGTCTTCAAATCGTGTTCAGTGTATTTGATGCGATATGACAGAAACAAAGGTAAAAGCAGAGAAAAACTCGACGCCGTCATATGAGTAATGTCCATTTGGGTCCCCCAGAATCGACAGAACCATTGCTTTTACCTTTGTTTATTAACAAATGCGCCTGTTATCATCCCCAAATCTCCGTCATTGTATTTGAAGCAGTATGACTGAAAGGAAGGTAAAAGCAGAGAAGAACGCGATGCCGTCGTGTTTGTAATGTCCATTCGGGTCCCCCAGAATGAGCACAATTATTGCTCTTATCTTTTTTATTAACAAATGCGCCTGTAATCGTCCTCAAATCGTCGTCAGTGTATTTGACGCGATACGACAGAAACAAAGGTAAAAGCAGAGAAGAACTCGATGCCGTCGTGTTGGTAATGTCCATTCGGGTCCCCCAGAATGAGCACAATTATTGCTTCTATCTTTTTTTATTAACAAATGCGCCTGTTATCATCGCCAAATCTTCGTCATTGTATTTGAAGCAATATGACTGAAAGAAAGGTAAAAGCAGAGAAGAACGCGATGCCGTCGTGTTAGTATTGTCCATTCGGGTCCCCCAGAATGAGCACAATTATTGCTTTTATCTTTTTTATTAACAAATGCGCCTGTAATCGTCCTCAAATCGTCGTCAGTGTATTTGACGCGATACGACAGAAACAAAGGTAAAAGCAGAGAAGAACTCGATACCGTCGTGTTGGTAATGTCCATTCGGGTCCCCCAGAATGAGCACAATTATTGCTTTTATCTTTTTTTATTAACAAATGCGCCTGTAATCGTCTTCAAATCGTGTTCAGTGTATTTGATGCGATATGACAGAAACAAAGGTAAAAGCAGAGAAAAACTCGACGCCGTCATATAAGTAATGTCCATTTAAGTCCCCCAGAATCGATAGAACCATTGCTTTTACCTTTGTTTATTAACAAATGCGCCTGTTATCATCCCCAAATCTTCGTCATTGTATTTGAAGCAATATGACTGAAAGAAAGGCAAAAGCGGAGAAGAACGTGATGCCGTCGTGTTAGTAATGTCCATTCGGGTCCCCCAGAATGACCACAATTATTGCTTTTATCTTTTTTTATTAACAAATGCGCCTGTTATCATCCCAAAATCTTCGTCATTGTATTTGAAGCAATATGACTGAAAGAAAGGTAAAAGCAGAAAAGAACTCGATGCCGTCGTGTTAGTAATGTCCATTCGGGTCCCCCAGAACGAGCACAATTATTGCTTTTACCTTTGTTTATTAACAAATGCGCCTGATATCATCCCCAAATCTTCGTCATTGGATTTGAAGCAATATGACTGAAAGAAAGGTAAAAGCAGAGAAAAACTCGACGCCGTCTTGTTAGTAATGTCCATTTGGGTTCCCCAGAATGAGCACAATTATTGCTTTTACCTTTGTTTATTAACAAATGCGCCTGATATCATCCCCAAATCTTCGTCATTGTATTTGAAGCAATATGACTGAAAGAAAGGTAAAAGCAGAGAAGTACGCGATGCCGTCGTGTTGGTAATGTCCATTCGGGTCCCCCAGAATGAGCACAATTATTGCTTTTATCTTTTATTATTAACAAATGCGCCTGTTATCATCCCCAAATCTTCGTCATTGTATTTGAAGCAATATGACTGAAAGAAAGGTGAAAGCAGAGAAGAACGCGATGCCGTCGTGTTGGTAATGTCCATTCGGGTCTCCCAGAATGAGCACAATTATTGCTTTTACCTTTGTTTATTAACAAATGCGCCTGTTATCACCCCTAAATCTTCGTCATTGGATTTAAAGCAATATGACTGAAAGAAAGGTAAAAGCAGAAAAGAACTCGATGCCGTCGTGTTAGTAATGTCCATTCGGGTCCCCCAGAATGAGCACAATTATTGCTTTTATCTTTTTTATTAACAAATGCGCCTGTAATCGTCCTCAAATCGTCGTCAGTGTATTTGACGCGATACGACAGAAACAAAGGTAAAAGCAGAGAAGAACTCGATGCCGTCGTGCTGGTAATGTCCATTCGGGTCCCCCAGAATGAGCACAATTATTGCTTTTATCTTTTTTTATTAACAAATGCGCCTGTAATCGTCTTCAAATCGTGTTCACTGTATTTGATGCGATATGACAGAAACAAAGGTAAAAGCAGAGAAAAACTCGACGCCGTCATATAAGTAATGTCCATTTAAGTCCCCCAGAATCGATAGAACCATTGCTTTTACCTTTGTTTATTAACAAATGCGCCTGTTATCATCCCCAAATCTTCGTCATTGTATTTGAAGCAATATGACTGAAAGAAAGGCAAATGCAGAGAAGAACGTGATGCCGTCGTGTTAGTAATGTCCATTCGGGTCCCCCAGAATGAGCACAATTATTGCCTTTATCTTTGTTTATTAACAAATGCGCCTGTTATCATCCCAAAATCTTCGTCATTGTATTTGAAGCAATATGACTGAAAGAAAGGTAAAAGCAGAAAAGAACTCGATGCCGTCGTGTTAGTAATGTCCATTCGGGTCCCCCAGACCGAGCACAATTATTGCTTTTACCTTTGTTTATTAACAAATGCGCCTGATATCATCCCCAAATCTTCGTCATTGTATTTGAAGCAATATGACTGAAAGAAAGGTAACAGCAGAGAAGAACGCGATGCCGTCGTGTTGGTAATGTCCATTCGGGTCCCCCAGAATGAGCACAATTATTGCTTTTATCTTTTTTTATTAACAAATGCGCCTGTTATCATCCCCAAATCTTCGTCATTGTATTTGAAGCCATATGACTGAAAGAAAGGTAAAAGCAGAAAAGAACTCGATGCCGTCGTGCTGGTAATATCCATTCGGGTCCCCCAGAATGAGCACAATTATGGCTTTTATCTTTTTTTATTAACAAATGCGCCTGTAATCGTCTTCAAATCGTGTTCAGTGTATTTGATGCGATATGACAGAAACAAAGGTAAAAGCAGAGAAAGACTCGACGCCGTCATATTAGTAATGTCCATTTAAGTCCCCCAGAATCGACAGAACCATTGCTTTTACCTTTGTATATTAACAAATGCGCCTGTTATTATCCCCAAATCTTCGTCATTGTATTTGAAGCAATATGACTGAAAGAACGGCGAAAGCAGAGAAGAACGCGATGCCGTCGTGTTAGTAATGTCCATTCGGGTCCCCCAGAATGAGCACAATTATTGCTTTTATCTTTTTTTATTAACAAATGCGCCTGTTATCATCCCAAAATCTTCGTCATTGTATTTGAAGCAATATGACTGAAAGAAAGGTAAAAGCAGAAAAGCACTCGATGCCGTCGTGTTAGTAATGTCCATTCGGGTCCCCAGAACGAGCACAATTATTGCTTTTACCATTGTTTATTAACAAATGCGCCTGACATCATCCCCAAATCTTCGTCATTGTATTTGAAGCAATATGACTGAAAGAAAGGTAACAGCAGAGTAGAACGCGATGCCGTCGTGTTGGTAATGTCCATTCGGGTCCCCCAGAATGAGCACAATTATTGCTTTTATCTTTTTTTATTAACAAATGCGCTTGTTATCATCCCCAAATCTTCGTCATTGTATTTGAAGCAATTTGACTGAAAGAAAGGTAAAAGAAGAACGCGATGCCGTCGTGTTAGTAATGTCCATTCGGGTCCCCCAGAATGAGCACAATTATTGCTTTTATCTTTTATTATTAACAAATGCGCCTGTTATCATCCCAAAATCTTCGTCATTGTATTTGAAGCAATATCACTGAAAGAAAGGTGAAAGCAAAAAAGAACTCGATGCCGTCGTGTTCGTAATGTCCATTCGGGTCCCCCAGAATGAGCACAATTATTGCTTTTACCTTTGTTTATTAACAAACGCGCCTGATATCAAACCCAAATCTTCGTCATTGTATTTGAAGCAATATGACTGAAAGAAAGGGAAAAGCAGAGAAGAACGCGATGCCCTCGTGTTAGTAATGTCCATTCGGGTCCCCCAAAATGAGCACAATTATTGCTTTTATCTTTTTTTATTAACAAATGCGCCTGTTATCATCCCCAAATCTTCGTCATTGTATTTGAAGCAATATGACTGAAAGAAAGGTAAAAGCAGAGAAGAACGCGATGCCGTCGTGTTAGTAATGTCCATTCGGGTCCCCCAGAATGAGCACAATTATGCTTTTACCTTTGTTTATTAACAAATGCGCCTGTTATCATCCCCAAATCTTCGTCATTGTATTTGAAGCAATCTGACTGAAAGAAAGGTAAAAGCAGAGAAGAACGCGATGCCGTTGTGTTAGTAATGTCCACTCGGGTCCCCCAGAATGAGCACAATTATTGCTTTTATCTTTTTTTATTAACAAATGCGCCTGTAATCGTCTTCAAATCGTGTTCAGTGTATTTGATGCGATATGACAGAAACAAAGGTAAAAGCAGAGAAAAACTCGACGCCGTCATATTTGTAATGTCCATTCGGGTCCCCCAGAATCGACAGAACCATTGCTTTTACCTTTGTTTATTAACAAATGCGCCTGTTATCATCCCCAAATCTTCGTCATTGTATTTGAAGCAATATGACTGAAAGAACGGTAAAAGCAGAGAAGAACGCGATGCCGTCGTTTTAGTAATGTCCATTCGGGTCCCCCAGAATGAGCACAATTATTGCTTTTATCTTTTTTTATTAACAAATGCGCCTGTTATCATCGAAAAATCTTCGTCATTGTATTTGAAGCAATATGACTGAAAGAACGGTAAAAGCAGAGAAGAACGCGATGCCGTCGTGTTAGTAATGTCCATTCGGGTCCCCCAGAATGAGCATAATCATTGCTTTTACCTTTGTTTATTAACAAATGCGCCTGATATCATCCCCAAATCCTTGTCATTGTATTTGAAGCAATATGACTGAAAGAAAGGTAAAAGCAGATAAGAACGCGATGCCGTCGTGATAGTTCTGTCCATTCGGGTCCCCCAAAATGAGCACAATTATTGCTTTAACCTTTCTTTATTAACAAATGCGCCTGTTATCATCCCCACATCTTCGTCATTGTATTTGAAGGAATATGACTGAAAGAAAGGTAAAAGCAGAGAAGAACGCGATTCCGTCGTGTTAGTAATGTCCATTCGGGTCCCCCAGAATGAGCACAATTATTGCTTTTATCTTTTTTTATTAACAAATGCGCCTGTTATCATCCCGAAATCTTCGTCATTGTATTTGAAGCAATATGACTGAAAGAAAGGTAAAAGCAGAGAAGAACGCGATGCCGTCGTGTTAGTAATGTCCATTCGGGTCCCCCAGAATGAGCACAATTATTGCTTTTACCTTTGTTTATTAACAAATGCGCTTGGTATCATCCCCAAATCTTCGTCATTGGATTTGAAGCAATATGACTGAAAGAAAGGTAAAAGCAGAGAAAAACTCGACGCCGTCTTGTTAGTAATGTCCATTTGGGTTCCCCAGAATGAGCACAATTATTGCTTTTACGTTTGTTTATTAACAAATGCGCCTGATATCATCCCCAAATCTTCGTCATTGTATTTGAAGCAATATGACTGAAAGAAAGGTAAAAGCAGAGAAGTACGCGATGCCGTCGTGTTAGTAATGTCCATTCGGGTCCCCCAGAATGAGCACAATTATTGCTTTTATCTTTTTTTATTAACAAATGCGCCTGTTATCATCCCAAAATCTTCGTCATTGTATTTGAAGCAATATGACTGAAAGAAAGGTAAAAGCAGAAAAGCACTCGATGCCGTCGTGTTAGTAATGTCCATTCGGGTCCCCAGAACGAGCACAATTATTGCTTTTACCATTGTTTATTAACAAATGCGCCTGATATCATCCCCAAATCTTCGTCATTGTATTTGAAGCAATATGACTGAAAGAAAGGTAACAGCAGAGTAGAACGCGATGCCGTCGTGTTGGTAATGTCCATTCGGGTCCCCCAGAATGAGCACAATTATTGCTTTTATCTTTTTTATTAACAAATGCGCCTGTAATCGTCCTCAAATC
This sequence comes from Ophion costatus, assembly GCA_951751655.1. Lineage (NCBI taxonomy): Eukaryota > Metazoa > Arthropoda > Insecta > Hymenoptera > Ichneumonidae > Ophion > Ophion costatus. The sequence goes on along the minus strand of OX632361.1, from coordinate 8,667,949 downwards.
GTCGTCAGTGTATTTGACGCGATACGACAGAAACAAAGGTAAAAGCAGAGAAGAACTCGATGCCGTCGTGCTGGTAATGTCCATTCGGGTCCCCCAGAATGAGCACAATTATTGCTTTTATCTTTTTTTATTAACAAATGCGCCTGTAATCGTCTTCAAATCGTGTTCACTGTATTTGATGCGATATGACAGAAACAAAGGTAAAAGCAGAGAAAAACTCGACGCCGTCATATAAGTAATGTCCATTTAAGTCCCCCAGAATCGATAGAACCATTGCTTTTACCTTTGTTTATTAACAAATGCGCCTGTTATCATCCCCAAATCTTCGTCATTGTATTTGAAGCAATATGACTGAAAGAAAGGCAAAAGCAGAGAAGAACGTGATGCCGTCGTGTTAGTAATGTTCATTCGGGTCCCCCAGAATGAGCACAATTATTGCTTTTATCTTTTCTTATTAACAAATGCGCCTGTTATCATCCCAAAATCTTCGTCATTGTATTTGAAGCAATATGACTGAAAGAAAGGTAAAAGCAGAAAAGAACTCGATGCCGTCGTGTTAGTAATGTCCATTCGGGTCCCCCAGAACGAGCACAATTATTGCTTTTACCTTTGTTTATTAACAAATGCGCCTGGTATCATCCCCAAATCTTCGTCATTGTATTTGAAGCAATATGACTGAAAGAAAGGTAACAGCAGAGAAGAACGCGATGCCGTCGTGTTGGTAATGTCCATTCGGGTCCCCCAGAATGAGCACAATTATTGCTTGTATCTTTTTTTATTAACAAATGCGCCTGTTATCATCCCCAAATCTTCGTCATTGTATTTGAAGCCATATGACTGAAAGAAAGGTAAAAGCAGAAAAGAACTCGATGCCGTCGTGCTGGTAATGTCCATTCGGGTCCCCCAGAATGAGCACAATTATGGCTTTTATCTTTTTTTATTAACAAATGCGCCTGTAATCGTCTTCAAATCGTGTTCAGTATATTTGATGCGATATGACAGAAACAAAGGTAAAAGCAGAGAAAGACTCGACGCCGTCATATTAGTAATGTCCATTTAAGTCCCCCAGAATCGACAGAACCATTGCTTTTACCTTTGTATATTAACAAATGCGCCTGTTATTATCCCCAAATCTTCGTCATTGTATTTGAAGCAATATGACTGAAAGAACGGCGAAAGCAGAGAAGAACGCGATGCCGTCGTGTTAGTAATGTCCATTCGGGTCCCCCAGAATGAGCACAATTATTGCTTTTATCTTTTTTTATTAACAAATGCGCCTGTTATCATCCCAAAATCTTCGTCATTGTATTTGAAGCAATATGACTGAAAGAAAGGTAAAAGCAGAAAAGCACTCGATGCCGTCGTGTTAGTAATGTCCATTCGGGTCCCCAGAACGAGCACAATTATTGCTTTTACCTTTGTTTATTAACAAATGCGCCTGATATCATCCCCAAATCTTCGTCATTGTATTTGAAGCAATATGACTGAAAGAAAGGTAACAGCAGAGAAGAACGCGATGCCGTCGTGTTGGTAATGTCCATTCGGGTCTCCCAGAATGAGCACAATTATTGCTTTTATCTTTTTTTAGTAACAAATGCGCCTGTTATCATCCCCAAATCTTCGTCATTGTATTTGAAGCAATATGACTGAAAGAAAGGTGAAAGCAGAGAAGAACGCGAGGCCGTCGTGTTAGTAATGTCCATTCGGGTCCCCCAGAATGAGCACAATTATTGCTTATATCTCTTTTTATTAACAAATGCGCCTGTAATCGTCCTCAAATCGTCATCAGTGTATTTGACGCGATACGACAGAAACAAAGGTAAAAGCAGAGAAGAACTCGATGCCGTCGTGTTAGTAATGTCCATTCGGGTCCTCCAGAATGAGCACAATTATTGCTTTTATCTTTTTTTATTAACAAATGCGCCTGTTATCATCCCAAAATCTTCGTCATTGTATTTGAAGAAATATGACTGAAAGAAAGGTAAAAGCAGAGAAGAACGCGATGCCGTCGTGTTAGTAATGTCCATTCGGGTCCCCCAGAATGAGCACAATTATTGCTTTTATCTTTTTTTATTAACAAATGCGCCTGTTATAATCCCCAAATCTTCGTCATTGTATTTAAAGCAATATGACTGAAAGAAAGGTAAAAGCAGAGAAGAACGCGATGCCGTCGTGTTAGTAATGTCCATTCGGGTCCCCCAGAATGAGCACAATTATTGCTGTTACATTTCTTTATTAACAAATGCGCCTATTATCATCCCCAAATCTTCGTCATTGTATTTGAAGGAATATGACTGAAAGAAAGGTAAAAGCAGAAAAGAACTCGATGCCGTCGTGTTAGTAATGTCCATTCGGGTCCCCCAGAATGAGCACAATTATTGCTTTTATCTTTTTTATTAACAAATGCGCCTGTAATCGTCCTCAAATCGTCGTCAGTGTATTTGACGCGATACGACAGAAACAAAGGTAAAAGCAGAGAAGAACTCGATGCCGTCGTGCTGGTAATGTCCATTCGGGTCCCCCAGAATGAGCACAATTATTGCTTTTATCTTTTTTTATTAACAAATGCGCCTGTAATCGTCTTCAAATCGTGTTCACTGTATTTGATGCGATATGACAGAAACAAAGGTAAAAGCAGAGAAAAACTCGACGCCGTCATATAAGTAATGTCCATTTAAGTCCCCCAGAATCGATAGAACCATTGCTTTTACCTTTGTTTATTAACAAATGCGCCTGTTATCATCCCCAAATCTTCGTCATTGTATTTGAAGCAATATGACTGAAAGAAAGGCAAAAGCGGAGAAGAACGTGATGCCGTCGTGTTAGTAATGTCCATTCGGGTCCCCCAGAATGACCACAATTATTGCTTTTATCTTTTTTTATTAACAAATGCGCCTGTTATCATCCCAAAATCTTCGTCATTGTATTTGAAGCAATATGACTGAAAGAAAGGTAAAAGCAGAAAAGAACTCGATGCCGTCGTGTTAGTAATGTCCATTCGGGTCCCCCAGAACGAGCACAATTATTGCTTTTACCTTTGTTTATTAACAAATGCGCCTGATATCATCCCCAAATCTTCGTCATTGTATTTGAAGCAATATGACTGAAAGAAAGGTAACAGCAGAGAAGATCGCGATGCCGTCGTGTTGGTAATGTCCATTCGGGTCCCCCAGAATGAGCACAATTATTGCTTTTATCTTTTTTTATTAACAAATGCGCCTGTTATCATCCCCAAATCTTCGTCATTGTATTTGAAGCCATATGACTGAAAGAAAGGTAAAAGCAGAAAAGAACTCGATGCCGTCGTGCTGGTAATATCCATTCGGGTCCCCCAGAATGAGCACAATTATGGCTTTTATCTTTTTTTATTAACAAATGCGCCTGTAATCGTCGTCAAATCGTGTTCAGTGTATTTGATGCGATATGACAGAAACAAAGGTAAAAGCAGAGAAAGACTCGACGCCGTCATATTAGTAATGTCCATTTAAGTCCCCCAGAATCGACAGAACCATTGCTTTTACCTTTGTATATTAACAAATGCGCCTGTTATTATCCCCAAATCTTCGTCATTGTATTTGAAGCAATATGACTGAAAGAACGGCGAAAGCAGAGAAGAACGCGATGCCGTCGTGTTAGTAATGTCCATTCGGGTCCCCCAGAATGAGCACAATTATTGCTTTTATCTTTTTTTATTAACAAATGCGCCTGTTATCATCCCAAAATCTTCGTCATTGTATTTGAAGCAATATGACTGAAAGAAAGGCAAAAGCAGAAAAGCACTCGATGCCGTCGTGTTAGTAATGTCCATTCGGGTCCCCAGAACGAGCACAATTATTGCTTTTACCTTTGTTTATTAACAAATGCCTCTGATATCATCCCCAAATCTTCGTCATTGTATTTGAAGCAATATGACTGAAAGAAAGGTAACAGCAGAGAAGAACGCGATGCCGTCGTGTTGGTAATGTCCATTCGGGTCCCCCAGAATGAGCACAGTTATTGCTTTTATCTTTTTTTAGTAACAAATGCGCCTGTTATCATCCCCAAATCTTCGTCATTGTATTTGAAGCAATATGACTGAAAGAAAGGTGAAAGCAGAGAAGAACGCGAGGCCGTCGTGTTAGTAATGTCCATTCGGGTCCCCCAGAATGAGCACAATTATTGCTTATATCTCTTTTTATTAACAAATGCGCCTGTAATCGTCCTCAAATCGTCATCACTGTATTTGACGCGATACGACAGAAACAAAGGTAAAAGCAGAGAAGAACTCGATGCCGTCGTGTTAGTAATGTCCATTCGGGTCCCCCAGAATGAGCACAATTATTGCTTTTATCTTTTTTTATTAACAAATGCGCCTGTTATCATCCCAAAATCTTCGTCATTGTATTTGAAGAAATATGACTGAAAGAAAGGTAAAAGCAGAGAAGAACGCGATGCCGTCGTGTTAGTAATGTCCATTCCGGTCCCCCAGAATGAGCACAATTATTGCTTTTACCTTTGTTTATTAACAAAGGCGCCTGTTATCATCCCCAAATCTTCGTCATTGTATTTGAAGCAATATGACTGAAAGAAAGGTAAAAGCAGAGAAGAACGCGATGCCGTCCTGTTAGTAATGTCCATTCGGGTCCCCAAGAATGAGCACAATTATTGCTTTTATCTTTTTTTATTAACAAATGCGCTTGTTATCATCCCCAAATCTTCGTCATTGTATTTGAAGCAATATGACTGAATGAAAGGTAAAAGAAGAACGCGATGCCGTCGTGTTAGTAATGTCCATTCGGGTCCCCCAGAATGAGCACAATTATTGCTTTTATCTTTTATTATTAACAAATGCGCCTGTTATCATCCCAAAATCTTCGTCATTGTATTTGAAGCAATATGACTGAAAGAAAGGTGAAAGCAAAAAAGAACTCGATGCCGTCGTGTTCGTAATGTCCATTCGGGTCCCCCAGAATGAGCACAATTATTGCTTTTACCTTTGTTTATTAACAAACGCGCCTGATATCAAACCCAAATCTTCGTCATTGTATTTGAAGCAATATGACTGAAAGAAAGGGAAAAGCAGAGAAGAACGCGATGCCCTCGTGTTAGTAATGTCCATTCGGGTCCCCCAAAATGAGCACAATTATTGCTTTTATCTTTTTTTATTAACAAATGCGCCTGTTATCATCCCCAAATCTTCGTCATTGTATTTGAAGCAATCTGACTGAAAGAAAGGTAAAAGCAGAGAAGAACGCGATGCCGTTGTGTTAGTAATGTCCACTCGGGTCCCCCAGAATGAGCACAATTATTGCTTTTATCTTTGTTTATTAACAAATGCGCCTGTTATCATCCCCAAATCTTCGTCATTGGATTTAAAGCAATATGACTGAAAGAAAGGTAAAAGCAGAGAAGAACGCGATGCCGTTGTGTTAGTAATGTCCATTCGGGTCCCCCAGAATGAGCATAATTATTGCTGTTACCTTTCTTTATTAACAAATGCGCCTATTATCATCCCCAAATCTTCGTCATCGTATTTGAAGGAATATGACTGAAAGAAAGGTAAAAGCAGAAAAGAACTCGATGCCGTCGTGTTAGTAATGTCCATTCGGGTCCCCCAGAATGAGCACAATTATTGCTTTTATCTTTTTTATTAACAAATGCGCCTGTAATCGTCCTCAAATCGTCGTCAGTGTATTTGACTTGATACGACAGAAACAAAGGTAAAAGCAGAGAAGAACTCGATGCCGTCGTGCTGGTAATGTCCATTCGGGTCCCGCAGAATGAGCACAATTATTGCTTTTATCTTTTTTTATTAACAAATGCGCCTGTAATCGTCTTCAAATCGTGTTCACTGGATTTGATGCGATATGACAGAAACAAAGGTAAAAGCAGAGAAAAACTCGACGCCGTCATATAAGTAATGTCCATTTAAGTCCCCCAGAATCGATAGAACCATTGCTTTTACCGTTGTTTATTAACAAATGCGCCTGTTATCATCCCCAAATCTTCGTCGTCATTGTATTTGAAGCAATATGATTGAAAGAAAGGCAAAAGCAGAGAAGAACGTGATGCCGTCGTCTTAGTAATGTCCATTCGGGTCCCCCAGAATGAGCACAATTATTGCTTTAATCTTTTTTTATTAACTAATGCGCCTGTTATCATCCCAAAATCATCGTCATTGTATTTGAAGCAATATGATTGAAAGAAAGGTAAAAGCAGAAAAGAACTCGATGCCGTCGTGTTAGTAATGTCCATTCGGGTCCCCCAGAACGAGCACAATTATTGCTTTTACCTTTGTTTATTAACAAATGCGCCTGATATCATCCCCAAATCTTCGTCATTGTATTTGAAGCAATATGACTGAAAGAAAGGTAACAGCAGAGAAGAACGCGATGCCGTCGTGTTGGTAATGTCCATTCGGGTCCCCCAGAATGAGCACAATTATTGCTTTTATCTTTTTTTATTAACAAATGCGCCTGTTATCATCCCCAGACCTTCGTCATTGTATTTGAAGCCATATGACTGAAAGAAAGGTAAAAGCAGAGAAGAACGCGATGCCGTCGTGTTAGTAATGTCCATTCGGGTCCCCCAGAATGAGCACAATTATTGCTTTTACCTTTGTTTATTAACAAATGCGCCTGATATCATCCCCAAATCTTCGTCATTGTATTTGAAGCAATCTGACTGAAAGAAAGGTAAAAGCAGAGAAGACCGCGATGCCGTCGTGTTTGTAATGTCCATTCGGGTCCCCCAGAATCGACAGAACCATTGCGTTTACCTTTGTTTATTAACAAATGCGCCTGTTATCATCGCCAAATCTTCGTCATTGTATTTGAAGCAATATGACTGAAAGAAAGGTAAAAGCAGAGAAGAACGCGATGCCGTCGTGTTAGTATTGTCCATTCGGGTCCCCCAGAATGAGCACAATTATTGCTTTTATCTTTTTTATTAACAAATGCGCCTGTAATCGTCCTCAAATCGTCGTCAGTGTATTTGACGCGATACGACAGAAACAAAGGTAAAAGCAGAGAAGAACTCGATGCCGTCGTGTTGGTAATGTCCATTCGGGTCCCCCAGAATGAGCACAATTATTGCTTTTATCTTTTTTTATCAACAAATGCGCCTGTAATCGTCTTCAAATCGTGTTCAGTGTATTTGATGCGATATGACAGAAACAAAGGTAAAAGCAGAGAAAAACTCGACGCCGTCATATTAGTAATGTCCATTTGGGTCCCCCAGAATCGACAGAACCATTGCTTTTACCTTTGTTTATTAACAAATGCGCCTGTTATCATCCCCAAATCTTCGTCATTGTATTTGAAGCAATATGACTGGAAGAAAAGTAAAAGCAGAGAAGAACGCGATGCCGTCGTGTTGGTAATGTCCATTCGGGTCTCCCAGAATGAGCACAATTATTGCTTTTACCTTTGTTTATTAACAAATGCGCCTGATATCATCCCCAAATCTTCGTCATTGTATTTGAAGCAATATGACTGAAAGAAAGGTAAAAGCAGAAAAGAACTCGATGCCGTCGTGTTAGTAATGTCCATTCGGGTCCCCCAGAACGAGCACAATTATTGCTTTTACCTTTGTTTATTAACAAATGCGCCTGATATCATCCCCAAATCTTCGTCATTGTATTTGAAGCAATATGACTGAAAGAAAGGTAAAAGCAGAGAAGAACGCGATGCCGTCGTGTTGGTAATGTCCATTCGGGTCCCCCAGAATGAGCACAATTATTGCTTTTATCTTTTTTTATTAACAAATGCGCCTGTTATCATCCCCAAATCTTCGTCATTGTATTTGAAGCTATATGACAGAAAGAAAGGTAAAAGCAGAAAAGAACTCGATGCCGTCGTGTTAGTTATGTCCTTTCGGGTACCCCAGAATGAGCACAATTATTGCTTTTATCTTTTCTATTAACAAATGCGCCTGTAATCGTCCTCAAATCGTCGTCAGTGTATTTGACGCGATACGACAGAAACAAAGGTCAAAGCAGAGAAGAACTCGATGCCGTCGTGTTGGTAATGTCCATTCGGGTCCCCCGGAATGAGCACAATTATTGCTTTTATCTTTTTTTATTACCAAATGCGCCTGATATCATCGCCAAATCTTCGTCATTGTATTTGAAGCAATATGACTGAAAGAAAGGTAAAAGCAGAGAAGAACGCGATGCCGTCGTGTTAGTATTGTTCATTCGGGTCCCCCAGAATGAGCACAATTATTGCTTTTATCTTTTTTATTAACAAATGCACCTGTAATCGTCCTCAAATCGTCGTCAGTGTTTTTGACGCGATACGACAGAAACAAAGGTAAAAACAGAGAAGAACTCGATGCCGTCGTGTTGGTAATGCCCATTCGGGTCCCCCAGAATGAGCACAATTATTGCCTTTATCGTTTTTTATTAACAATTGCGCCTGTAATCGTCTTCAAATCGTGTTCAGTGTATTTGATGCGATATGACAGAAACAAAGGTAAAAGCAGAGAAAAACTCGACGCCGTCATATGAGTAATGTCCATTTGGGTCCCCCAGAATCGACAGAACCATTGCTTTTACCTTTGTTTATTAACAAATGCGCCTGTTATCATCCCCAAATCTTCGTCATTGTATTTGAAGCAGTATGACTGAAAGGAAGGTAAAAGCAGAGAAGAACGCGATGCCGTCGTGTTAGTATTGTTCATTCGGGTCCCCCAGAATGAGCACAATTATTGCTTTTATCTTTTTTATTAACAAATGCACCTGTAATCGTCCTCAAATCGTCGTCAGTGTTTTTGACGCGATACGACAGAAACAAAGGTAAAAACAGAGAAGAACTCGATGCCGTCGTGTTGGTAATGCCCATTCGGGTCCCCCAGAATGAGCACAATTATTGCCTTTATCGTTTTTTATTAACAATTGCGCCTGTAATCGTCTTCAAATCGTGTTCAGTGTATTTGATGCGATATGACAGAAACAAAGGTAAAAGCAGAGAAAAACTCGACGCCGTCATATGAGTAATGTCCATTTGGGTCCCCCAGAATCGACAGAACCATTGCTTTTACCTTTGTTTATTAACAAATGCGCCTGTTATCATCCCCAAATCTTCGTCATTGTATTTGAAGCAGTATGACTGAAAGGAAGGTAAAAGCAGAGAAGAACGCGATGCCGTCGTGTTTGTAATGTCCATTCGGGTCCCCCAGAATGAGCACAATTATTGCTCTTATCTTTTTTATTAACAAATGCGCCTGTAATCGTCCTCAAATCGTCGTCAGTGTATTTGACGCGATACGACAGAAACAAAGGTAAAAGCAGAGAAGAACTCGATGCCGTCGTGTTGGTAATGTCCATTCGGGTCCCCCAGAATGAGCACAATTATTGCTTCTATCTTTTTTTATTAACAAATGCGCCTGTTATCATCGCCAAATCTTCGTCATTGTATTTGAAGCAATATGACTGAAAGAAAGGTAAAAGCAGAGAAGAACGCGATGCCGTCGTGTTAGTATTGTCCATTCGGGTCCCCCAGAATGAGCACAATTATTGCTTTTATCTTTTTTATTAACAAATGCGCCTGTAATCGTCCTCAAATCGTCGTCAGTGTATTTGACGCGATACGACAGAAACAAAGGTAAAAGCAGAGAAGAACTCGATACCGTCGTGTTGGTAATGTCCATTCGGGTCCCCCAGAATGAGCACAATTATTGCTTTTATCTTTTTTTATTAACAAATGCGCCTGTAATCGTCTTCAAATCGTGTTCAGTGTATTTGATGCGATATGACAGAAACAAAGGTAAAAGCAGAGAAAAACTCGACGCCGTCATATAAGTAATGTCCATTTAAGTCCCCCAGAATCGATAGAACCATTGCTTTTACCTTTGTTTATTAACAAATGCGCCTGTTATCATCCCCAAATCTTCGTCATTGTATTTGAAGCAATATGACTGAAAGAAAGGCAAAAGCGGAGAAGAACGTGATGCCGTCGTGTTAGTAATGTCCATTCGGGTCCCCCAGAATGACCACAATTATTGCTTTTATCTTTTTTTATTAACAAATGCGCCTGTTATCATCCCAAAATCTTCGTCATTGTATTTGAAGCAATATGACTGAAAGAAAGGTAAAAGCAGAAAAGAACTCGATGCCGTCGTGTTAGTAATGTCCATTCGGGTCCCCCAGAACGAGCACAATTATTGCTTTTACCTTTGTTTATTAACAAATGCGCCTGATATCATCCCCAAATCTTCGTCATTGTATTTGAAGCAATATGACTGAAAGAAAGGTAACAGCAGAGAAGATCGCGATGCCGTCGTGTTGGTAATGTCCATTCGGGTCCCCCAGAATGAGCACAATTATTGCTTTTATCTTTTTTTATTAACAAATGCGCCTGTTATCATCCCCAAATCTTCGTCATTGTATTTGAAGCCATATGACTGAAAGAAAGGTAAAAGCAGAAAAGAACTCGATGCCGTCGTGCTGGTAATATCCATTCGGGTCCCCCAGAATGAGCACAATTATGGCTTTTATCTTTTTTTATTAACAAATGCGCCTGTAATCGTCGTCAAATCGTGTTCAGTGTATTTGATGCGATATGACAGAAACAAAGGTAAAAGCAGAGAAAGACTCGACGCCGTCATATTAGTAATGTCCATTTAAGTCCCCCAGAATCGACAGAACCATTGCTTTTACCTTTGTATATTAACAAATGCGCCTGTTATTATCCCCAAATCTTCGTCATTGTATTTGAAGCAATATGACTGAAAGAACGGCGAAAGCAGAGAAGAACGCGATGCCGTCGTGTTAGTAATGTCCATTCGGGTCCCCCAGAATGAGCACAATTATTGCTTTTATCTTTTTTTATTAACAAATGCGCCTGTTATCATCCCAAAATCTTCGTCATTGTATTTGAAGCAATATGACTGAAAGAAAGGCAAAAGCAGAAAAGCACTCGATGCCGTCGTGTTAGTAATGTCCATTCGGGTCCCCAGAACGAGCACAATTATTGCTTTTACCTTTGTTTATTAACAAATGCGCCTGATATCATCCCCAAATCTTCGTCATTGTATTTGAAGCAATATGACTGAAAGAAAGGTAACAGCAGAGAAGAACGCGATGCCGTCGTGTTGGTAATGTCCATTCGGGTCCCCCAGAATGAGCACAGTTATTGCTTTTATCTTTTTTTAGTAACAAATGCGCCTGTTATCATCCCCAAATCTTCGTCATTGTATTTGAAGCAATATGACTGAAAGAAAGGTGAAAGCAGAGAAGAACGCGAGGCCGTCGTGTTAGTAATGTCCATTCGGGTCCCCCAGAATGAGCACAATTATTGCTTATATCTCTTTTTATTAACAAATGCGCCTGTAATCGTCCTCAAATCGTCATCACTGTATTTGACGCGATACGACAGAAACAAAGGTAAAAGCAGAGAAGAACTCGATGCCGTCGTGTTAGTAATGTCCATTCGGGTCCCCCAGAATGAGCACAATTATTGCTTTTATCTTTTTTTATTAACAAATGCGCCTGTTATCATCCCAAAATCTTCGTCATTGTATTTGAAGAAATATGACTGAAAGAAAGGTAAAAGCAGAGAAGAACGCGATGCCGTCGTGTTAGTAATGTCCATTCCGGTCCCCCAGAATGAGCACAATTATTGCTTTTACCTTTGTTTATTAACAAAGGCGCCTGTTATCATCCCCAAATCTTCGTCATTGTATTTGAAGCAATATGACTGAAAGAAAGGTAAAAGCAGAGAAGAACGCGATGCCGTCCTGTTAGTAATGTGCATTCGGGTCCCCAAGAATGAGCACAATTATTGCTTTTATCTTTTTTTATTAACAAATGCGCTTGTTATCATCCCCAAATCTTCGTCATTGTATTTGAAGCAATATGACTGAATGAAAGGTAAAAGAAGAACGCGATGCCGTCGTGTTAGTAATGTCCATTCGGGTCCCCCAGAATGAGCACAATTATTGCTTTTATCTTTTATTATTAACAAATGCGCCTGTTATCATCCCAAAATCTTCGTCATTGTATTTGAAGCAATATGACTGAAAGAAAGGTGAAAGCAAAAAAGAACTCGATGCCGTCGTGTTCGTAATGTCCATTCGGGTCCCCCAGAATGAGCACAATTATTGCTTTTACCTTTGTTTATTAACAAACGCGCCTGATATCAAACCCAAATCTTCGTCATTGTATTTGAAGCAATATGACTGAAAGAAAGGGAAAAGCAGAGAAGAACGCGATGCCCTCGTGTTAGTAATGTCCATTCGGGTCCCCCAAAATGAGCACAATTATTGCTTTTATCTTTTTTTATTAACAAATGCGCCTGTTATCATCCCCAAATCTTCGTCATTGTATTTGAAGCAATCTGACTGAAAGAAAGGTAAAAGCAGAGAAGAACGCGATGCCGTTGTGTTAGTAATGTCCACTCGGGTCCCCCAGAATGAGCACAATTATTGCTTTTATCTTTGTTTATTAACAAATGCGCCTGTTATCATCCCCAAATCTTCGTCATTGGATTTAAAGCAATATGACTGAAAGAAAGGTAAAAGCAGAGAAGAACGCGATGCCGTTGTGTTAGTAATGTCCATTCGGGTCCCCCAGAATGAGCATAATTATTGCTGTTACCTTTCTTTATTAACAAATGCGCCTATTATCATCCCCAAATCTTCGTCATCGTATTTGAAGGAATATGACTGAAAGAAAGGTAAAAGCAGAAAAGAACTCGATGCCGTCGTGTTAGTAATGTCCATTCGGGTCCCCCAGAATGAGCACAATTATTGCTTTTATCTTGCGTTTAATTATTGCGTTTATTAACAAATGCGCCTGATATCATCCCCAAATCTTCGTCATTGTATTTGAAGCAATATGACTGAAAGAAAGGTAACAGCAGAGAAGAACGCGATGCCGTCGTGTTGGTAATGTCCATTCGGGTCCCCCAGAATGAGCACAATTATTGCTTTTATCTTTTTTTATTAACAAATGCGCCTGTTATCATCCCCAGACCTTCGTCATTGTATTTGAAGCCATATGACTGAAAGAAAGGTAAAAGCAGAAAAGAACTCGATGCCGTCGTGCTGGTAATGTCCATTCGGGCCCCCAGAATGAACACAATTATGGCTTTTATCTTTTTTTATTAACAAATGCGCCTGTAATCGTCTTCAAATCGTGTTCAGTGTATTTGATGCGATATGACAGAAACAAAGGTAAAAGCAGAGAAAGACTCGACGCCGTCATATTAGTAATGTCCATTTAAGTCCCCCAGAATCGACAGAACCATTGCTTTTACCTTTGTATATTAACAAATGCGCCTGTTATTATCCCCAAATCTTCGTCATTGTATTTGAAGCAATATGACTGAAAGAACGGCGAAAGCAGAGAAGAACGCGATGCCGTCGTGTTAGTAATGTCCATTCGGGTCCCCCAGAATGAGCACAATTATTGCTTTTATCTTTTTTTTATTAACAAATGCGCCTGTTATCATCCCAAAATCTTCGTCATTGTATTTGAAGCAATATGACTGAAAGAAAGGTAAAAGCAGAAAAGCACTCGATGCCGTCGTGTTAGTAATGTCCATTCGGGTCCCCAGAACGAGCACAATTATTGCTTTTACCTTTGTTTATTAACAAATGCGCCTGATATCATCCCCAAATCTTCGTCATTGTATTTGAAGCAATATGACTGAAAGAAAGGTATCAGCAGAGAAGAACGCGATGCCGTCGTGTTGGTAATGTCCATTCGGGTCCCCCAGAATGAGCACAATTATTGCTTTTATCTTTTTTTAGTAACAAATGCGCCTGTTATCATCCCCAAATCTTCGTCATTGTATTTGAAGCAATATGACTGAAAGAAAGGTGAAAGCAGAGAAGAACGCGAGGCCGTCGTGTTAGTAATGTCCATTCGGGTCCCCCAGAATGAGCATAATTATTGCTTATATCTCTTTTTATTAACAAATGCGCCTGTAATCGTCCTCAAATCGTCATCAGTGTATTTGACGCGATACGACAGAAACAAAGGTAAAAGCAGAGAAGAACTCGATGCCGTCGTGTTAGTAATGTCCATTCGGGTCCCCCAGAATGAGCACAATTATTGCTTTTATCTTTTTTTATTAACAAATGCGCCTGTTATCATCCCAAAATCTTCGTCATTGTATTTGAAGAAATATGACTGAAAGAAAGGTAAAAGCAGAGAAGAACGCGATGCCGTCGTGTTAGTAATGTCCATTCGGGTCCCCCAGAATGAGCACAATTATTGCTTTTACCTTTGTTTATTAACAAAGGCGCCTGTTATCATCCCCAAATCTTCGTCATTGTATTTGAAGCAATATGACTGGAAGAAAGGTAAAAGCAGAGAAGAACGCGATGCCGTCCTGTTAGTAATGTCCATTCGGGTCCCCCAGAATGAGCACAATTATTGCTTTTATCTTTTTTTATTAACAAATGCGCCTGTTATCATCCCAAAATCTTCGTCATTGTATTTGAAGCAATATGACTGAAAGAAAGGTGAAAGCAAAAAGCAACTCGATGCCGTCGTGTTCGTAATGTCCATTCGGGTCCCCCAGAATGAGCACAATTATTGCTTTTACCTTTGTTTATTAACAAACGCGCCTGATATCACACCCAAATCTTCGTCATTGTATTTGAAGCAATATGACTGAAAGAAAGGGAAAAGCAGAGAAGAACGCGATGCCCTCGTGTTAGTAATGTCCATTCGGGTACCCAAAATGAGCACAATTATTGCTTTTATCTTTTTTTATTAACAAATGCGCCTGTTATCATCCCCAAATCTTCGTCATTGTATTTGAAGCAATATGACTGAAAGAACGGTAAAAGCAGAGAAGAACGCGATGCCGTCGTGTTAGTAATGTCCATTCGGGTCCCCCAGAATGAGCACAATTAGTGCTTTTACCTTTGTTTATTAACAAATGCGCCTGTTATCATCCCCAAATCTTCGTCATTGTATTTGAAGCAATCTGACTGAAAGAAAGGTAAAAGCAGAGAAGAACGCGATGCCGTCGTGTTAGTAATGTCCACTCGGGTCCCCCAGAATGAGCAAAATTATTGCTTTTACCTTTGTTTATTAACAAATGCGCCTGTTATCATTCCCAAATCTTCGTCATTGTATTTGAAGCAATATGACTGAAAGAAAGGTAAAAGCAGAGAAGAACGCGATGCCGTCGTGTTAGTAATGCCCACTCGGGTCCCCCAGAATGAGCACAATTATTGCTTTTATCTTTTTTTATTAACAAATGCGCCTGTTATCATCTCCAAATCTTCGTCATTGTATTTGAAGCAATATGACTGAAAGAAAGGTAAAAGCAGAGAAGAACGCGATGCCGTCGTGTTTGTAATGTCCATTCGGGTCCCCCAGAATCGACAGAACCATTGCGTTTACCTTTGTTTATTAACAAATGCGCCTGTTAACATCGCCAAATCTTCGTCATTGTATTTGAAGCAATATGACTGAAAGAAAGGTAAAAGCAGAGAAGAACGCGATGCCGTCGTGTTAGTATTGTCCTTTCGGCTTCCCCAGAATGAGCACAATTATTGCTTTTATCTTTTTTATTAACAAATGCGCCTGTAATCGTCCTCAAATCGTCGTCAGTGTTTTTGACGCGATACGACAGAAACAAAGGTAAAAGCAGAGAAGAACTCGATGCCGTCGTGTTGGTAATGCCCATTCGGGTCCCCCAGAATGAGCACAATTATTGCCTTTATCGTTTTTTATTAACAATTGCGCCTGTAATCGTCTTCAAATCGTGTTCAGTGTATTTGATGCGATATGACAGAAACAAAGGTAAAAGCAGAGAAAAACTCGACGCCGTCATATGAGTAATGTCCATTTGGGTCCCCCAGAATCGACAGAACCATTGCTTTTACCTTTGTTTATTAACAAATGCGCCTGTTATCATCCCCAAATCTTCGTCATTGTATTTGAAGCAGTATGACTGAAAGGAAGGTAATAGCAGAGAAGAACGCGATGCCGTCGTGTTTGTAATGTCCATTCGGGTCCCCCAGAATGAGCACAATTATTGCTTTTATCTTTTTTATTAACAAATGCGCCTGTAATCGTCCTCAAATCGTCGTCAGTGTATTTGACGCGATACGACAGAAACAAAGGTAAAAGCAGAGAAGAACTCGATGCCGTCGTGTTGGTAATGTCCATTCGGGTCCCCCAGAATGAGCACAATTATTGCTTCTATCTTTTTTTATTAACAAATGCGCCTGTTATCATCCCCAAATCTTCGTCATTGTATTTGAAGCAATATGACTGAAAGAAAGGTAAAAGCAGAGAAGAACGCGATGCCGTCGTGTTTGTATTGTCCATTCGGGTCCCCCAGAATCGACAGAACCATTGCGTTTACCTTTGTTTATTAACAAATGCGCCTGTTATCATCGCCAAATCTTCGTCATTGTATTTGAAGCAATATGACTGAAAGAAAGGTAAAAGCAGAGAAGAACGCGATGCCGTCGTGTTAGTATTGTCCATTCGGGTCCCCCAGAATGAGCACAATTATTGCTTTTATCTTTTTTATTAACAAATGCGCCTGTAATCGTCCTCAAATCGTCGTCAGTGTATTTGACGCGATACGACAGAAACAAAGGTAAAAGCCGAGAAGAACTCGATACCGTCGTGTTGGTAATGTCCATTCGGGTCCCCCATAATGAGCACAATTATTGCTTTTATCTTTTTTTATTAACAAATGCGCCTGTAATCGTCTTCAAATCGTGTTCAGTGTATTTGATGCGATATGACAGAAACAAAGGTAAAAGCAGAGAAAAACTCGACGCCGTCATATTAGTAATGTCCATTTGGGTCCCCCAGAATCGACAGAACCATTGCTTTTACCTTTGTTTATTAACAAATGCGCCTGTTATCATCCCCAAATCTTCGTCATTGTATTTGAAGCAATATGACTGAAAGAAAGGTAAAAGCAGAGAAGAACGCGATGCCGTCGTTTTAGTAATGTCCATTCGGGTCCCCCAGAATGAGCACAATTATTGCTTTATCTTTTTTTATTAACAAATGCGCCTGTTATCATCGAAAAATCTTCGTCATTGTATTTGAAGCAATATGACTGAAAGAACGGTAAAAGCAGAGAAGAATGCGATGCCGTCGTGTTAGTAATGTCCATTCGGGTCCCCCAGAATGAGCATAATCATTGCTATTACCTTTGTTTATTAACAAATGCGCCTGATATCATCCCCAAATCTTCGTCATTGTATTTGAAGCAATATGACTGAAAGAAAGGTAAAAGCAGAGAAGAACGCGATGCCGTCGTGTTAGTATTGTCCATTCGGGTCCCCCAGAATGAGCACAATTATTGCTTTTATCTTTTTTATTAACAAATGCGCCTGTAATCGTCCTCAAATCGTCGTCAGTGTATTTGACGCGATACGACAGAAACAAAGGTAAAAGCAGAGAAGAACTCGATGCCGTCGTGTTGGTAATGTCCATTCGGGTCCCCCAGAATGAGCACAATTATTGCTTTCATCTTTTTTTATTAACAAATGCGCCTGTAATCGTCTTCAAATCGTGTACAGTGTATTTGATGCGATATGACAGAAACAAAGGTAAAAGCAGAGAAAAACTCGACGCCGTCATATTAGTAATGTCCATTTGGGTCCCCCAGAATCGACAGAACCATTGCTTTTACCTTTGTTTATTAACAAATGCGCCTGTTATCATCCCCAAATCTTCGTCATTGTATTTGAAGCAATATGCCTGAAAGAAAGGTAAAAGCAGAGAAGAACGCGATGCCGTCGTTTTAGTAATGTCCATTCGGGTCCCCCAGAATGAGCACAATTATTGCTTTTATCTTTTTTTATTAACAAATGCGCCTGTTATCATCGAAAAATCTTCGTCATTGTATTTGAAGCAATATGACTGAAAGAACGGTACAAGCAGAGAAGAATGCGATGCCGTCGTGTTAGTAATGTCCATTCGGGTCCCCCAGAATGAGCATAATCATTGCTTTTACCTTTGTTTATTAACAAATGCGCCTGATATCATCCCCAAATCTTCGTCATTGTATTTGAAGCAATATGACTGAAAGAAAGATAAAAGCAGATAAGAACGCGATGCCGTCGTGTTAGTACTGTCCATTCGGGTCCCCCAAAATGAGCACAATTATTGCTTTTATCATTTTTTATTAACAAATAGGCCTGTTATCATGCCCAAATCTTCGTCATTGTATTTGAAGCAATATGACTAAAAGAAAGGTAAAAGCAGAGAAGAACGCGATGCCGTCGTGTTAGTAATGTCCATTCGGGTCCCCCAGAATGAGCACAATTATTGCTTATATCTCTTTTTATTAACAAATTCGCCTGTAATCGTCCTCAAATCGTCATCACTGTATTTGACGCGATACGACAGAAACAAAGGTAAAAGCAGAGAAGAACTCGATGCCGTCGTGTTAGTAATGTCCATTCGGGTCCCCCAGAATGAGCACAATTATTGCTTTTATCTTTTTTTATTAACAAATGCGCCTGTTATCATCCCAAAATCTTCGTCATTGTATTTGAAGAAATATGACTGAAAGAAAGGTAAAAGCAGAGAAGAACGCGATGCCGTCGTGTTAGTAATGTCCATTCCGGTCCCCCAGAATGAGCACAATTATTGCTCTTACCTTTGTTTATTAACAAAGGCGCCTGTTATCATCCCCAAATCTTCGTCATTGTATTTGAAGCAATATGACTGAAAGAAAGGTAAAAGCAGAGAAGAACGCGATGCCGTCCTGTTAGTAATGTTCATTCGGGTCCCCAAGAATGAGCACAATTATTGCTTTTATCTTTTTTTATTAACAAATGCGCTTGTTATCATCCCCAAATCTTCGTCATTGTATTTGAAGCAATTTGACTGAAAGAAAGGTAAAAGAAGAACGCGATGCCGTCGTGTTAGTAATGTCCATTCGGGTCCCCCAGAATGAGCACAATTATTGCTTTTATCTTTTATTATTAACAAATGCGCCTGTTATCATCCCAAAATCTTCGTCATTGTATTTGAAGCAATATCACTGAAAGAAAGGTGAAAGCAAAAAAGAACTCGATGCCGTCGTGTTCGTAATGTCCATTCGGGTCCCCCAGAATGAGCACAATTATTGCTTTTACCTTTGTTTATTAACAAACGCGCCTGATATCAAACCCAAATCTTCGTCATTGTATTTGAAGCAATATGACTGAAAGAAAGGGAAAAGCAGAGAAGAACGCGATGCCCTCGTGTTAGTAATGTCCATTCGGGTCCCCCAAAATGAGCACAATTATTGCTTTTATCTTTTTTTATTAACAAATGCGCCTGGTATCATCCCCAAATCTTCGTCATTGTATTTGAAGCAATATGACTGAAAGAAAGGTAAAAGCAGAGAAGAACGCGATGCCGTCGTGTTAGTAATGTCCATTCGGGTCCCCCAGAATGAGCACAATTATTGCTTTTACCTTTGTTTATTAACAAATGCGCCTGTTATCATCCCCAAATCTTCGTCATTGTATTTGAAGCAATCTGACTGAAAGAAAGGTAAAAGCAGAGAAGAACGCGATGCCGTTGTGTTAGTAATGTCCACTCGGGTCCCCCAGAATGAGCACAATTATTGCTTTTATCTTTTTTTATTAACAAATGCGCCTGTAATCGTCTTCAAATCGTGTTCAGTGTATTTGATGCGATATGACAGAAACAAAGGTAAAAGCAGAGAAAAACTCGACGCCGTCATATTTGTAATGTCCATTTGGGTCCCCCAGAATCGACAGAACCATTGCTTTTACCTTTGTTTATTAACAAATGCGCCTGTTATCATCCCCAAATCTTCGTCATTGTATTTGAAGCAATATGACTGAAAGAACGGTAAAAGCAGAGAAGAACGCGATGCCGTCGTTTTAGTAATGTCCATTCGGGTCCCCCAGAATGAGCACAATTATTGCTTTTATCTTTTTTTATTAACAAATGCGCCTGTTATCATCGAAAAATCTTCGTCATTGTATTTGAAGCAATATGACTGAAAGAACGGTAAAAGCAGAGAAGAACGCGATGCCGTCGTGTTAGTAATGTCCATTCGGGTCCCCCAGAATGAGCATAATCATTGCTTTTACCTTTGTTTATTAACAAATGCGCCTGATATCATCCCCAAATCTTTGTCATTGTATTTGAAGCAATATGACTGAAAGAAAGGTAAAAGCAGATAAGAACGCGATGCCGTCGTGATAGTTCTGTCCATTCGGGTCCCCCAAAATGAGCACAATTATTGCTTTAACCTTTCTTTATTAACAAATGCGCCTGTTATCATCCCCACATCTTCGTCATTGTATTTGAAGGAATATGACTGAAAGAAAGGTAAAAGCAGAGAAGAACGCGATTCCGTCGTGTTAGTAATGTCCATTCGGGTCCCCCAGAATGAGCACAATTATTGCTTTTATCTTTTTTTATTAACAAATGCGCCTGTTATCATCCCGAAATCTTCGTCATTGTATTTGAAGCAATATGACTGAAAGAAAGGTAAACGCAGAGAAGAACGCGATGCCGTCGTGTTAGTAATGTCCATTCGGGTCCCCCAGAATGAGCACAATTATTGCTTTTACCTTTGTTTATTAACAAATGCGCTTGGTATCATCCCCAAATCTTCGTCATTGGATTTGAAGCAATATGACTGAAAGAAAGGTAAAAGCAGAGAAAAACTCGACGCCGTCTTGTTAGTAATGTCCATTTGGGTTCCCCAGAATGAGCACAATTATTGCTTTTACCTTTGTTTATTAACAAATGCGCCTGATATCATCCCCAAATCTTCGTCATTGTATTTGAAGCAATATGACTGAAAGAAAGGTAAAAGCAGAGAAGTACGCGATGCCGTCGTGTTGGTAATGTCCATTCGGGTCCCCCAGAATGAGCACAATTATTGCTTTTATCTTTTTTTATTAACAAATGCGCCTGTTATAATCCCCAAATCTTCGTCATTGTATTTAAAGCAATATGACTGAAAGAAAGGTGAAAGCAGAGAAGAACGCGATGCCGTCGTGTTGGTAATGTCCATTCGGGTCTCCCAGAATGAGCACAATTATTGCTTTTACCTTTGTTTATTAACAAATGCGCCTGTTATCATCCCCAAATCTTCGTCATTGGATTTAAAGCAATATGACTGAAAGAAAGGTAAAAGCAGAGAAGAACGCGATGCCGTCGTGTTAGTAATGTCCATTCGGGTCCCCCAGAATGAGCACAATTATTGCTGTTACATTTCTTTATTAACAAATGCGCCTATTATCATCCCCAAATCTTCGTCATTGTATTTGAAGGAATATGACTGAAAGAAAGGTAAAAGCAGAAAAGAACTCGATGCCGTCGTGTTAGTAATGTCCATTCGGGTCCCCCAGAATGAGCACAATTATTGCTATTATCTTTTTTATTAACAAATGCGCCTGTAATCGTCCTCAAATCGTCGTCAGTGTATTTGACGCGATACGACAGAAACAAAGGTAAAAGCAGTGAAGAACTCGATGCCGTCGTGCTGGTAATGTCCATTCGGGTCCCCCAGAATGAGCACAATTATTGCTTTTATCTTTTTTTATTAACAAATGCGCCTGTAATCGTCTTCAAATCGTGTTCACTGTATTTGATGCGATATGACAGAAACAAAGGTGAAAGCAGAGAAAAACTCGACGCCGTCATATAAGTAATGTCCATTTAAGTCCCCCAGAATCGATAGAACCATTGCTTTTACCTTTGTTTATTAACAAATGCGCCTGTTATCATCCCCAAATCTTCGTCATTGTATTTGAAGCAATATGACTGAAAGAAAGGCAAAAGCAGAGAAGAACGTGATGCCGTCGTGTTAGTAATGTTCATTCGGGTCCCCCAGAATGAGCACAATTATTGCTTTTATCTTTTCTTATTAACAAATGCGCCTGTTATAATCCCAAAATCTTCGTCATTGTATTTGAAGCAATATGACTGAAAGAAAGGTAAAAGCAGAAAAGAACTCGATGCCGTCGTGTTAGTAATGTCCATTCGGGTCCCCCAGAACGAGCACAATTATTGCTTTTACCTTTGTTTATTAACAAATGCGCCTGGTATCATCCCCAAATCTTCGTCATTGTATTTGAAGCAATATGACTGAAAGAAAGGTAACAGCAGAGAAGAACGCGATGCCGTCGTGTTGGTAATGTCCATTCGGGTCCCCCAGAATGAGCACAATTATTGCTTTTATCTTTTTTTATTAACAAATGCGCCTGTTATCATCCCCAAATCTTCGTCATTGTATTTGAAGCCATATGACTGAAAGAAAGGTAAAAGCAGAAAAGAACTCGATGCCGTCGTGCTGGTAATGTCCATTCGGGTCCCCCAGAATGAGCACAATTATGGCTTTTATCTTTTTTTATTAACAAATGCGCCTGTAATCGTCTTCAAATCGTGTTCAGTATATTTGATGCGATATGACAGAAACAAAGGTAAAAGCAGAGAAAGACTCGACGCCGTCATATTAGTAATGTCCATTTAAGTCCCCCAGAATCGACAGAACCATTGCTTTTACCTTTGTATATTAACAAATGCGCCTGTTATTATCCCCAAATCTTCGTCATTGTATTTGAAGCAATATGACTGAAAGAACGGCGAAAGCAGAGAAGAACGCGATGCCGTCGTGTTAGTAATGTCCATTCGGGTCCCCCAGAATGAGCACAATTATTGCTTTTATCTTTTTTTATTAACAAATGCGCCTGTTATCATCCCAAAATCTTCGTCATTGTATTTGAAGCAATATGACTGAAAGAAAGGTAAAAGCAGAAAAGCACTCGATGCCGTCGTGTTAGTAATGTCCATTCGGGTCCCCAGAACGAGCACAATTATTGCTTTTACCTTTGTTTATTAACAAATGCGCCTGATATCATCCCCAAATCTTCGTCATTGTATTTGAAGCAATATGACTGAAAGAAAGGTAACAGCAGAGAAGAACGCGATGCCGTCGTGTTGGTAATGTCCATTCGGGTCTCCCAGAATGAGCACAATTATTGCTTTTATCTTTTTTTAGTAACAAATGCGCCTGTTATCATCCCCAAATCTTCGTCATTGTATTTGAAGCAATATGACTGAAAGAAAGGTGAAAGCAGAGAAGAACGCGAGGCCGTCGTGTTAGTAATGTCCATTCGGGTCCCCCAGAATGAGCACAATTATTGCTTATATCTCTTTTTATTAACAAATGCGCCTGTAATCGTCCTCAAATCGTCATCAGTGTATTTGACGCGATACGACAGAAACAAAGGTAAAAGCAGAGAAGAACTCGATGCCGTCGTGTTAGTAATGTCCATTCGGGTCCTCCAGAATGAGCACAATTATTGCTTTTATCTTTTTTTATTAACAAATGCGCCTGTTATCATCCCAAAATCTTCGTCATTGTATTTGAAGAAATATGACTGAAAGAAAGGTAAAAGCAGAGAAGAACGCGATGCCGTCGTGTTAGTAATGTCCATTCGGGTCCCCCAGAATGAGCACAATTATTGCTTTTACCTTTGTTTATTAACAAAGGCGCCTGTTATCATCCCCAAATCTTCGTCATTGTATTTGAAGCAATATGACTGAAAGAAAGGTAAAAGCAGAGAAGAACGCGATGCCGTCCTGTTAGTAATGTCCATTCGGGTCCCCCAGAATGAGCACAATTATTGCTTTTATCTTTTTTTATTAACAAATGCGCCTGTTATCATCCCAAAATCTTCGTCATTGTATTTGAAGCAATATGACTGAAAGAAAGGTGAAAGCAAAAAACAACTCGATGCCGTCGTGTTCGTAATGTCCATTCGGGTCCCCCAGAATGAGCACAATTAGTGCTTTTACCTTTGTTTATTAACAACCGCGCCTGATATCAAACCCAAATCTTCGTCATTGTATTTGAAGCAATATGACTGAAAGAAAGGGAAAAGCAGAGAAGAACGCGATGCCGTCGTGTTAGTAATGTCCATTCGGGTCTCCCAGAATGAGCACAATTATTGCTTTTACCTTTGTTTATTAACAAATGCGCCTGTTATCATCCCCAAATCTTCGTCATTGTATTTGAAGCAATCTGACTGAAAGAAAGGTAAAAGCAGAGAAGAACGCGATGCCGTCGTGTTAGTAATGTCCACTCGGGTCCCCCAGAATGAGCAAAATTATTGCTTTTACCTTTGTTTATTAACAAATGCGCCTGTTATCATCCCCAAATCTTCGTCATTGTATTTGAAGCAATATGACTGAAAGAAAGGTAAAAGCAGAGAAGAACGCGATGCCGTCGTGTTGGTAATGTCCATTCGGGTCCCCCAGAATCGACAGAACCATTGCGTTTACCTTTGTTTATTAACAAATGCGCCTGTTAACATCGCCAAATCTTCGTCATTGTATTTGAAGCAATATGACTGAAAGAAAGGTAAAAGCAGAGAAGAACGCGATGCCGTCGTGTTAGTATTGTCCTTTCGGCTCCCCCAGAATGAGCACAATTATTGCTTTTATCTTTTTTATTAACAAATGCGCCTGTAATCGTCCTCAAATCGTCGTCAGTGTATTTGACGCGATACGACAGAAACAAAGGTAAAAGCAGAGAAGAACTCGATGCCGTCGTGTTGGTAATGCCCATTCGGGTCCCCCAGAATGAGCACAATTATTGCCTTTATCTTTTTTTATTAACAATTGCGCCTGTAATCGTCTTCAAATCGTGTTCAGTGTATTTGATGCGATATGACAGATACAAAGGTAAAAGCAGAGAAAAACTCGACGCCGTCATATGAGTAATGTCCATTTGGGTCCCCCAGAATCGACAGAACCATTGCTTTCACCTTTGTTTATTAACAAATGCGCCTGTTATCATCCCCAAATCTTCGTCATTGTATTTGAAGCAGTATGACTGAAAGGAAGGTAAAAGCAGAGAAGAACGCGATGCCGTCGTGTTTGTAATGTCCATTCGGGTCCCCCAGAATCGACAGAACCATTGCGTTTACCTTTGTTTATTAACAAATGCGCCTGTTATCATCGCCAAATCTTCGTCATTGTATTTGAAGCAATATGACTGAAAGAAAGGTAAAAGCAGAGAAGAACGCGATGCCGTCGTGTTAGTATTGTCCATTCGGGTCCCCCAGAATGAGCACAATTATTGCTTTTATCTTTTTTTATTAACAAATGCGCCTGTTATCATCCCCAAATCTTCGTCATTGTATTTGAAGCAATATGACTGAAAGAAAGGTAAAAGCAGAGAAGAACGCGATGCCGTCGTGTTTGTAATGTCCATTCGGGTCCCCCAGAATCGACAGAACCATTGCGTTTACCTTTGTTTATTAACAAATGCGCCTGTTATCATCGCCAAATCTTCGTCATTGTATTTAAAGCAATATGACTGAAAGAAAGGTAAAAGCAGAGAAGAACGCGATGCCGTCGTGTTAGTATTGTCCATTCGGGTCCCCCAGAATGAGCACAATTATTGCTTTTATCTTTTTTATTAACAAATGCGCCTGTAATCGTCCTTAAATCGTCGTCAGTGTATTTGACGCGATACGACAGAAACAAAGGTAAAAGCAGAGAAGAACGCGATGCCGTCGTGTTAGTAATGCCCACTCGGGTCCCCCAGAATGAGCACAATTATTGCTTTTATCTTTTTTTATTAACAAATGCGCCTGTTATCATCCCCAAATCTTCGTCATTGTATTTGAAGCAATATGACTGAAAGAAAGGTAAAAGCAGAGAAGAACGCGATGCCGTCGTGTTTGTAATGTCCATTCGGGTCCCCCAGAATCGACAGAACCATTGCGTTTACCTTTGTTTATTAACAAATGCGCCTGTTAACATCGCCAAATCTTCGTCATTGTATTTGAAGCAATATGACTGAAAGAAAGGTAAAAGCAGAGAAGAACGCGATGCCGTCGTGTTAGTATTGTCCTTTCGGCTCCCCCAGAATGAGCACAATTATTGCTTTTATCTTTTTTATTAACAAATGCGCCTGTAATCGTCCTCAAATCGTCGTCAGTGTATTTGACGCGATACGACAGAAACAAAGGTAAAAGCAGAGAAGAACTCGATGCCGTCGTGTTGGTAATGCCCATTCGGGTCCCCCAGAATGAGCACAATTATTGCCTTTATCTTTTTTTATTAACAATTGCGCCTGTAATCGTCTTCAAATCGTGTTCAGTGTATTTGATGCGATATGACAGATACAAAGGTAAAAGCAGAGAAAAACTCGACGCCGTCATATGAGTAATGTCCATTTGGGTCCCCCAGAATCGACAGAACCATTGCTTTCACCTTTGTTTATTAACAAATGCGCCTGTTATCATCCCCAAATCTTCGTCATTGTATTTGAAGCAGTATGACTGAAAGGAAGGTAAAAGCAGAGAAGAACGCGATGCCGTCGTGTTTGTAATGTCCATTCGGGTCCCCCAGAATCGACAGAACCATTGCGTTTACCTTTGTTTATTAACAAATGCGCCTGTTATCATCGCCAAATCTTCGTCATTGTATTTGAAGCAATATGACTGAAAGAAAGGTAAAAGCAGAGAAGAACGCGATGCCGTCGTGTTAGTATTGTCCATTCGGGTCCCCCAGAATGAGCACAATTATTGCTTTTATCTTTTTTTATTAACAAATGCGCCTGTTATCATCCCCAAATCTTCGTCATTGTATTTGAAGCAATATGACTGAAAGAAAGGTAAAAGCAGAGAAGAACGCGATGCCGTCGTGTTTGTAATGTCCATTCGAGTCCCCCAGAATCGACAGAACCATTGCGTTTACCTTTGTTTATTAACAAATGCGCCTGTTATCATCGCCAAATCTTCGTCATTGTATTTGAAGCAATATGACTGAAAGAAAGGTAAAAGCAGAGAAGAACGCGATGCCGTCGTGTTAGTATTGTCCATTCGGGTCCCCCAGAATGAGCACAATTATTGCTTTTATCTTTTTTATTAACAAATGCGCCTGTAATCGTCCTTAAATCGTCGTCAGTGTATTTGACGCGATACGACAGAAACAAAGGTAAAAGCAGAGAAGAACTCGAAGCCGTCGTGTTGGTAATGTCCATTCGGGTCCCCCAGAATGAGCACAATTATTGCTTTTATCTTTTTTTATCAACAAATGCGCCTGTAATCGTCTTCAAATCGTGTTCAGTGTATTTGATGCGATATGACAGAAACAAAGGTAAAAGCAGAGAAAAACTCGACGCCGTCATATTAGTAATGTCCATTTGGGTCCCCCAGAATCGACAGAACCATTGCTTTTACCTTTGTTTATTAACAAATGCGCCTGTTATCATCCCCAAATCTTCGTCATTGTATTTGAAGCAATATGACTGGACGAAAGGTAAAAGCAGAGAAGAACGCGATGCCGTCGTGTTGGTAATGTCCATTCGGGTCTCCCAGAATGAGCACAATTATTGCTTTTACCTTTGTTTATTAACAAATGCGCCTGATATCATCCCCAAATCTTCGTCATTGTATTTGAAGCAATATGACTGAAAGAAAGGTAAAAGCAGAAAAGAACTCGATGCCGTCGTGTTAGTAATGTCCATTCGGGTCCCCCAGAACGAGCACAATTATTGCTTTTACCTTTGTTTATTAACAAATGCGCCTGATATCATCCCCAAATCTTCGTCATTGTATTTGAAGCAATATGACTGAAAGAAAGGTAAAAGCAGAGAAGAACGCGAGGCCGTCGTGTTAGTAATGTCCATTCGGGTCCCCCAGAATGAGCACAATTATTGCTTATATCTCTTTTTATTAACAAATGCGCCTGTAATCGTCCTCAAATCGTCATCAGTGTATTTGACGCGATACGACAGAAACAAAGGTAAAAGCAGAGAAAAACTCGATGCCGTCGTGTTAGTAATGTCCATTCGGGTCCTCCAGAATGAGCACAATTATTGCTTTTATCTTTTTTTATTAACAAATGCGCCTGTTATCATCCCAAAATCTTCGTCATTGTATTTGAAGAAATATGACTGAAAGAAAGGTAAAAGCAGAGAAGAACGCGATGCCGTCGTGTTAGTAATGTCCATTCGGGTCCCCCAGAATGAGCACAATTATTGCTTTTACCTTTGTTTATTAACAAAGGCGTCTGTTATCATCCCCAAATCTTCGTCATTGTATTTGAAGCAATATGACTGAAAGAAAGGTAAAAGCAGAGAAGAACGCGATGCCGTCCTGTTAGTAATGTCCATTCGGGTCCCCCAGAATGAGCACAATTATTGCTTTTATCTTTTTTTATTAACAAATGCGCCTGTTATCATCCCAAAATCTTCGTCATTGTATTTGAAGCAATATGACTGAAAGAAAGGTGAAAGCAAAAAACAACTCGATGCCGTCGTGTTCGTAATGTCCATTCGGGTCCCCCAGAATGAGCACAATTAGTGCTTTTACCTTTGTTTATTAACAACCGCGCCTGATATCAAACCCAAATCTTCGTCATTGTATTTGAAGCAATATGACTGAAAGAAAGGGAAAAGCAGAGAAGAACGCGATGCCGTCGTGTTAGTAATGTCCATTCGGGTCTCCCAGAATGAGCACAATTATTGCTTTTACCTTTGTTTATTAACAAATGCGCCTGTTATCATCCCCAAATCTTCGTCATTGTATTTGAAGCAATCTGACTGAAAGAAAGGTAAAAGCAGAGAAGAACGCGATGCCGTCGTGTTAGTAATGTCCACTCGGGTCCCCCAGAATGAGCAAAATTATTGCTTTTACCTTTGTTTATTAACAAATGCGCCTGTTATCATCCCCAAATCTTCGTCATTGTATTTGAAGCAATATGACTGAAAGAAAGGTAAAAGCAGAGAAGAACGCGATGCCGTCGTGTTAGTAATGCCCACTCGGGTCCCCCAGAATGAGCACAATTATTGCTTTTATCTTTTTTTATTAACAAATGCGCCTGTTATCATCCCCAAATCTTCGTCATTGTATTTGAAGCAATATGACTGAAAGAAAGGTAAAAGCAGAGAAGAACGCGATGCCGTCGTGTTTGTAATGTCCATTCGGGTCCCCCAGAATCGACAGAACCATTGCGTTTACCTTTGTTTATTAACAAATGCGCCTGTTAACATCGCCAAATCTTCGTCATTGTATTTGAAGCAATATGACTGAAAGAAAGGTAAAAGCAGAGAAGAACGCGATGCCGTCGTGTTAGTATTGTCCTTTCGGCTCCCCCAGAATGAGCACAATTATTGCTTTTATCTGTTTTATTAACAAATGCGCCTGTAATCGTCCTCAAATCGTCGTCAGTGTATTTGACGCGATACGACAGAAACAAAGGTAAAAGCAGAGAAGAACTCGATGCCGTCGTGTTGGTAATGCCCATTCGGGTCCCCCAGAATGAGCACAATTATTGCCTTTATCTTTTTTTATTAACAATTGCGCCTGTAATCGTCTTCAAATCGTGTTCAGTGTATTTGATGCGATATGACAGATACAAAGGTAAAAGCAGAGAAAAACTCGACGCCGTCATATGAGTAATGTCCATTTGGGTCCCCCAGAATCGACAGAACCATTGCTTTCACCTTTGTTTATTAACAAATACGCCTGTTATCATCCCCAAATCTTCGTCATTGTATTTGAAGCAGTATGACTGAAAGGAAGGTAAAAGCAGAGAAGAACGCGATGCCGTCGTGTTTGTAATGTCCATTCGGGTCCCCCAGAATCGACAGAACCATTGCGTTTACCTTTGTTTATTAACAAATGCGCCTGTTATCATCGCCAAATCTTCGTCATTGTATTTGAAGCAATATGACTGAAAGAAAGGTAAAAGCAGAGAAGAACGCGATGCCGTCGTGTTAGTATTGTCCATTCGGGTCCCCCAGAATGAGCACAATTATTGCTTTTATCTTTTTTTATTAACAAATGCGCCTGTTATCATCCCCAAATCTTCGTCATTGTATTTGAAGCAATATGACTGAAAGAAAGGTAAAAGCAGAGAAGAACGCGATGCCGTCGTGTTTGTAATGTCCATTCGGGTCCCCCAGAATCGACAGAACCATTGCGTTTACCTTTGTTTATTAACAAATGCGCCTGTTATCATCGCCAAATCTTCGTCATTGTATTTAAAGCAATATGACTGAAAGAAAGGTAAAAGCAGAGAAGAACGCGATGCCGTCGTGTTAGTATTGTCCATTCGGGTCCCCCAGAATGAGCACAATTATTGCTTTTATCTTTTTTATTAACAAATGCGCCTGTAATCGTCCTTAAATCGTCGTCAGTGTATTTGACGCGATACGACAGAAACAAAGGTAAAAGCAGAGAAGAACGCGATGCCGTCGTGTTAGTAATGCCCACTCGGGTCCCCCAGAATGAGCACAATTATTGCTTTTATCTTTTTTTATTAACAAATGCGCCTGTTATCATCCCCAAATCTTCGTCATTGTATTTGAAGCAATATGACTGAAAGAAAGGTAAAAGCAGAGAAGAACGCGATGCCGTCGTGTTTGTAATGTCCATTCGGGTCCCCCAGAATCGACAGAACCATTGCGTTTACCTTTGTTTATTAACAAATGCGCCTGTTAACATCGCCAAATCTTCGTCATTGTATTTGAAGCAATATGACTGAAAGAAAGGTAAAAGCAGAGAAGAACGCGATGCCGTCGTGTTAGTATTGTCCTTTCGGCTCCCCCAGAATGAGCACAATTATTGCTTTTATCTTTTTTATTAACAAATGCGCCTGTAATCGTCCTCAAATCGTCGTCAGTGTATTTGACGCGATACGACAGAAACAAAGGTAAAAGCAGAGAAGAACTCGATGCCGTCGTGTTGGTAATGCCCATTCGGGTCCCCCAGAATGAGCACAATTATTGCCTTTATCTTTTTTTATTAACAATTGCGCCTGTAATCGTCTTCAAATCGTGTTCAGTGTATTTGATGCGATATGACAGATACAAAGGTAAAAGCAGAGAAAAACTCGACGCCGTCATATGAGTAATGTCCATTTGGGTCCCCCAGAATCGACAGAACCATTGCTTTCACCTTTGTTTATTAACAAATGCGCCTGTTATCATCCCCAAATCTTCGTCATTGTATTTGAAGCAGTATGACTGAAAGGAAGGTAAAAGCAGAGAAGAACGCGATGCCGTCGTGTTTGTAATGTCCATTCGGGTCCCCCAGAATCGACAGACCCATTGCGTTTACCTTTGTTTATTAACAAATGCGCCTGTTATCATCGCCAAATCTTCGTCATTGTATTTGAAGCAATATGACTGAAAGAAAGGTAAAAGCAGAGAAGAACGCGATGCCGTCGTGTTAGTATTGTCCATTCGGGTCCCCCAGAATGAGCACAATTATTGCTTTTATCTTTTTTTATTAACAAATGCGCCTGTTATCATCCCCAAATCTTCGTCATTGTATTTGAAGCAATATGACTGAAAGAAAGGTAAAAGCAGAGAAGAACGCGATGCCGTCGTGTTTGTAATGTCCATTCGGGTCCCCCAGAATCGACAGAACCATTGCGTTTACCTTTGTTTATTAACAAATGCGCCTGTTATCATCGCCAAATCTTCGTCATTGTATTTGAAGCAATATGACTGAAAGAAAGGTAAAAGCAGAGAAGAACGCGATGCCGTCGTGTTAGTATTGTCCATTCGGGTCCCCCAGAATGAGCACAATTATTGCTTTTATCTTTTTTATTAACAAATGCGCCTGTAATCGTCCTTAAATCGTCGTCAGTGTATTTGACGCGATACGACAGAAACAAAGGTAAAAGCAGAGAAGAACTCGATGCCGTCGTGTTGGTAATGTCCATTCGGGTCCCCCAGAATGAGCACAATTATTGCTTTTATCTTTTTTTATCAACAAATGCGCCTGTAATCGTCTTCAAATCGTGTTCAGTGTATTTGATGCGATATGACAGAAACAAAGGTAAAAGCAGAGAAAAACTCGACGCCGTCATATTAGTAATGTCCATTTGGGTCCCCCAGAATCGACAGAACCATTGCTTTTACCTTTGTTTATTAACAAATGCGCCTGTTATCATCCCCAAATCTTCGTCATTGTATTTGAAGCAATATGACTGGAAGAAAGGTAAAAGCAGAGAAGAACGCGATGCCGTCGTGTTGGTAATGTCCATTCGGGTCTCCCAGAATGAGCACAATTATTGCTTTTACCTTTGTTTATTAACAAATGCGCCTGATATCATCCCCAAATCTTCGTCATTGTATTTGAAGCAATATGACTGAAAGAAAGGTAAAAGCAGAAAAGAACTCGATGCCGTCGTGTTAGTAATGTCCATTCGGGTCCCCCAGAACGAGCACAATTATTGCTTTTACCTTTGTTTATTAACAAATGCGCCTGATATCATCCCCAAATCTTCGTCATTGTATTTGAAGCAATATGACTGAAAGAAAGGTAAAAGCAGAGAAGAACGCGATGCCGTCGTGTTGGTAATGTCCATTCGGGTCCCCCAGAATGAGCACAATTATTGCTTTTATCTTTTTTTATTAACAAATGCGCCTGTTATCATCCCCAAATCTTCGTCATTGTATTTGAAGCTATATGACAGAAAGAAAGGTAAAAGCAGAAAAGAACTCGATGCCGTCGTGTTAGTTATGTCCTTTCGGGTACCCCAGAATGAGCACAATTATTGCTTTTATCTTTTCTATTAACAAATGCGCCTGTAATCGTCCTCAAATCGTCGTCAGTGTATTTGACGCGATACGACAGAAACAAAGGTCAAAGCAGAGAAGAACTCGATGCCGTCGTGTTGGTAATGTCCATTCGGGTCCCCCGGAATGAGCACAATTATTGCTTTTATCTTTTTTTATTACCAAATGCGCCTGATATCATCGCCAAATCTTCGTCATTGTATTTGAAGCAATATGACTGAAAGAAAGGTAAAAGCAGAGAAGAACGCGATGCCGTCGTGTTAGTATTGTTCATTCGGGTCCCCCAGAATGAGCACAATTATTGCTTTTATCTTTTTTATTAACAAATGCGCCTGTAATCGTCCTCAAATCGTCGTCAGTGTTTTTGACGCGATACGACAGAAACAAAGGTAAAAGCAGAGAAGAACTCGATGCCGTCGTGTTGGTAATGCCCATTCGGGTCCCCCAGAATGAGCACAATTATTGCCTTTATCGTTTTTTATTAACAATTGCGCCTGTAATCGTCTTCAAATCGTGTTCAGTGTATTTGATGCGATATGACAGAAACAAAGGTAAAAGCAGAGAAAAACTCGACGCCGTCATATGAGTAATGTCCATTTGGGTCCCCCAGAATCGACAGAACCATTGCTTTTACCTTTGTTTATTAACAAATGCGCCTGTTATCATCCCCAAATCTTCGTCATTGTATTTGAAGCAGTATGACTGAAAGGAAGGTAAAAGCAGAGAAGAACGCGATGCCGTCGTGTTTGTAATGTCCATTCGGGTCCCCCAGAATGAGCACAATTATTGCTTTTATCTTTTTTATTAACAAATGCGCCTGTAATCGTCCTCAAATCGTCGTCAGTGTATTTGACGCGATACGACAGAAACAAAGGTAAAAGCAGAGAAGAACTCGATGCCGTCGTGTTGGTAATGTCCATTCGGGTCCCCCAGAATGAGCACAATTATTGCTTCTATCTTTTTTTGTTAACAAATGCGCCTGTTATCATCGCCAAATCTTCGTCATTGTATTTGAAGCAATATGACTGAAAGAAAGGTAAAAGCAGAGAAGAACGCGATGCCGTCGTGTTAGTATTGTCCATTCGGGTCCCCCAGAATGAGCACAATTATTGCTTTTATCTTTTTTATTAACAAATGCGCCTGTAATCGTCCTCAAATCGTCGTCAGTGTATTTGACGCGATACGACAGAAACAAAGGTAAAAGCAGAAAAGAACTCGATACCGTCGTGTTGGTAATGTCCATTCGGGTCCCCCAGAATGAGCACAATTATTGCTTTTATCTTTTTTTATTAACAAATGCGCCTGTAATCGTCTTCAAATCGTGTTCAGTGTATTTGATGCGATATGACAGAAACAAAGGTAAAAGCAGAGAAAAACTCGACGCCGTCATATAAGTAATGTCCATTTAAGTCCCCCAGAATCGATAGAACCATTGCTTTTACCTTTGTTTATTAACAAATGCGCCTGTTATCATCCCCAAATCTTCGTCATTGTATTTGAAGCAATATGACTGAAAGAAAGGCAAAAGCGGAGAAGAACGTGATGCCGTCGTGTTAGTAATGTCCATTCGGGTCCCCCAGAATGACCACAATTATTGCTTTTATCTTTTTTTATTAACAAATGCGCCTGTTATCATCCCAAAATCTTCGTCATTGTATTTGAAGCAATATGACTGAAAGAAAGGTAAAAGCAGAAAAGAACTCGATGCCGTCGTGTTAGTAATGTCCATTCGGGTCCCCCAGAACGAGCACAATTATTGCTTTTACCTTTGTTTATTAACAAATGCGCCTGATATCATCCCCAAATCTTCGTCATTGTATTTGAAGCAATATGACTGAAAGAAAGGTAACAGCAGAGAAGATCGCGATGCCGTCGTGTTGGTAATGTCCATTCGGGTCCCCCAGAATGAGCACAATTATTGCTTTTATCTTTTTTTATTAACAAATGCGCCTGTTATCATCCCCAAATCTTCGTCATTGTATTTGAAGCCATATGACTGAAAGAAAGGTAAAAGCAGAAAAGAACTCGATGCCGTCGTGCTGGTAATATCCATTCGGGTCCCCCAGAATGAGCACAATTATGGCTTTTATCTTTTTTTATTAACAAATGCGCCTGTAATCGTCGTCAAATCGTGTTCAGTGTATTTGATGCGATATGACAGAAACAAAGGTAAAAGCAGAGAAAGACTCGACGCCGTCATATTAGTAATGTCCATTTAAGTCCCCCAGAATCGACAGAACCATTGCTTTTACCTTTGTATATTAACAAATGCGCCTGTTATTATCCCCAAATCTTCGTCATTGTATTTGAAGCAATATGACTGAAAGAACGGCGAAAGCAGAGAAGAACGCGATGCCGTCGTGTTAGTAATGTCCATTCGGGTCCCCCAGAATGAGCACAATTATTGCTTTTATCTTTTTTTATTAACAAATGCGCCTGTTATCATCCCAAAATCTTCGTCATTGTATTTGAAGAAATATGACTGAAAGAAAGGTAAAAGCAGAGAAGAACGCGATGCCGTCGTGTTAGTAATGTCCATTCCGGTCCCCCAGAATGAGCACAATTATTGCTTTTACCTTTGTTTATTAACAAAGGCGCCTGTTATCATCCCCAAATCTTCGTCATTGTATTTGAAGCAATATGACTGAAAGAAAGGTAAAAGCAGAGAAGAACGCGATGCCGTCCTGTTAGTAATGTCCATTCGGGTCCCCAAGAATGAGCACAATTATTGCTTTTATCTTTTTTTATTAACAAATGCGCTTGTTATCATCCCCAAATCTTCGTCATTGTATTTGAAGCAATATGACTGAAAGAAAGGTAAAAGAAGAACGCGATGCCGTCGTGTTAGTAATGTCCATTCGGGTCCCCCAGAATGAGCACAATTATTGCTTTTATCTTTTATTATTAACAAATGCGCCTGTTATCATCCCAAAATCTTCGTCATTGTATTTGAAGCAATATGACTGAAAGAAAGGTGAAAGCAAAAAAGAACTCGATGCCGTCGTGTTCGTAATGTCCATTCGGGTCCCCCAGAATGAGCACAATTATTGCTTTTACCTTTGTTTATTAACAAACGCGCCTGATATCAAACCCAAATCTTCGTCATTGTATTTGAAGCAATATGACTGAAAGAAAGGGAAAAGCAGAGAAGAACGCGATGCCCTCGTGTTAGTAATGTCTATTCGGGTCCCCCAAAATGAGCACAATTATTGCTTTTATCTTTTTTTATTAACAAATGCGCCTGTTATCATCCCCAAATCTTCGTCATTGTATTTGAAGCAATATGACTGAAAGAAAGGTAAAAGCAGAGAAGAACGCGATGCCGTCGTGTTAGTAATGTCCATTCGGGTCCCCCAGAATGAGCACAATTATTGCTTTTATCTTTTTTATTAACAAATGCGCCTGTAATCGTCCTCAAATCGTCGTCAGTGTATTTGACTTGATACGACAGAAACAAAGGTAAAAGCAGAGAAGAACTCGATGCCGTCGTGCTGGTAATGTCCATTCGGGTCCCCCAGAATGAGCACAATTATTGCTTTTATCTTTTTTTATTAACAAATGCGCCTGTAATCGTCTTCAAATCGTGTTCACTGGATTTGATGCGATATGACAGAAACAAAGGTAAAAGCAGAGAAAAACTCGACGCCGTCATATAAGTAATGTCCATTTAAGTCCCCCAGAATCGATAGAACCATTGCTTTTACCGTTGTTTATTAACAAATGCGCCTGTTATCATCCCCAAATCTTCGTCGTCATTGTATTTGAAGCAATATGACTGAAAGAAAGGCAAAAGCAGAGAAGAACGTGATGCCGTCGTCTTAGTAATGTCCATTCGGGTCCCCCAGAATGAGCACAATTATTGCTTTAATCTTTTTTTATTAACTAATGCGCCTGTTATCATCCCAAAATCATCGTCATTGTATTTGAAGCAATATGATTGAAAGAAAGGTAAAAGCAGAAAAGAACTCGATGCCGTCGTGTTAGTAATGTCCATTCGGGTCCCCCAGAACGAGCACAATTATTGCTTTTACCTTTGTTTATTAACAAATGCGCCTGATATCATCCCCAAATCTTCGTCATTGTATTTGAAGCAATATGACTGAAAGAAAGGTAACAGCAGAGAAGAACGCGATGCCGTCGTGTTGGTAATGTCCATTCGGGTCCCCCAGAATGAGCACAATTATTGCTTTTATCTTTTTTTATTAACAAATGCGCCTGTTATCATCCCCAGACCTTCGTCATTGTATTTGAAGCCATATGACTGAAAGAAAGGTAAAAGCAGAAAAGAACTCGATGCCGTCGTGCTGGTAATGTCCATTCGGGCCCCCAGAATGAGCACAATTATGGCTTTTATCTTTTTTTATTAACAAATGCGCCTGTAATCGTCTTCAAATCGTGTTCAGTGTATTTGATGCGATATGACAGAAACAAAGGTAAAAGCAGAGAAAGACTCGACGCCGTCATATTAGTAATGTCCATTTAAGTCCCCCAGAATCGACAGAACCATTGCTTTTACCTTTGTATATTAACAAATGCGCCTGTTATTATCCCCAAATCTTCGTCATTGTATTTGAAGCAATATGACTGAAAGAACGGCGAAAGCAGAGAAGAACGCGATGCCGTCGTGTTAGTAATGTCCATTCGGGTCCCCCAGAATGAGCACAATTATTGCTTTTATCTTTTTTTTATTAACAAATGCGCCTGTTATCATCCCAAAATCTTCGTCATTGTATTTGAAGCAATATGACTGAAAGAAAGGTAAAAGCAGAAAAGCACTCGATGCCGTCGTGTTAGTAATGTCCATTCGGGTCCCCAGAACGAGCACAATTATTGCTTTTACCTTTGTTTATTAACAAATGCGCCTGATATCATCCCCAAATCTTCGTCATTGTATTTGAAGCAATATGACTGAAAGAAAGGTATCAGCAGAGAAGAACGCGATGCCGTCGTGTTGGTAATGTCCATTCGGGTCCCCCAGAATGAGCACAATTATTGCTTTTATCTTTTTTTAGTAACAAATGCGCCTGTTATCATCCCCAAATCTTCGTCATTGTATTTGAAGCAATATGACTGAAAGAAAGGTGAAAGCAGAGAAGAACGCGAGGCCGTCGTGTTAGTAATGTCCATTCGGGTCCCCCAGAATGAGCACAATTATTGCTTATATCTCTTTTTATTAACAAATGCGCCTGTAATCGTCCTCAAATCGTCATCAGTGTATTTGACGCGATACGACAGAAACAAAGGTAAAAGCAGAGAAGAACTCGATGCCGTCGTGTTAGTAATGTCCATTCGGGTCCCCCAGAATGAGCACAATTATTGCTTTTATCTTTTTTTATTAACAAATGCGCCTGTTATCATCCCAAAATCTTCGTCATTGTATTTGAAGAAATATGACTGAAAGAAAGGTAAAAGCAGAGAAGAACGCGATGCCGTCGTGTTAGTAATGTCCATTCGGGTCCCCCAGAATGAGCACAATTATTGCTTTTACCTTTGTTTATTAACAAAGGCGCCTGTTATCATCCCCAAATCTTCGTCATTGTATTTGAAGCAATATGACTGAAAGAAAGGTAAAAGCAGAGAAGAACGCGATGCCGTCCTGTTAGTAATGTCCATTCGGGTCCCCCAGAATGAGCACAATTATTGCTTTTATCTTTTTTTATTAACAAATGCGCCTGTTATCATCCCAAAATCTTCGTCATTGTATTTGAAGCAATATGACTGAAAGAAAGGTAAAAGCAAAAAACAACTCGATGCCGTCGTGTTCGTAATGTCCATTCGGGTCCCCCAGAATGAGCACAATTATTGCTTTTACCTTTGTTTATTAACAAACGCGCCTGATATCACACCCAAATCTTCGTCATTGTATTTGAAGCGATATGACTGAAAGAAAGGGAAAAGCAGAGAAGAACGCGATGCCCTCGTGTTAGTAATGTCCATTCGGGTACCCAAAATGAGCACAATTATTGCTTTTATCTTTTTTTATTAACAAATGCGCCTGTTATCATCCCCAAATCTTCGTCATTGTATTTGAAGCAATATGACTGAAAGAAAGGTAAAAGCAGAGGAGAACGCGATGCCGTCGTGTTAGTAATGTCCATTCGGGTCCCCCAGAATGAGCACAATTATTGCTTTTACCTTTGTTTATTAACAAATGCGCCTGTTATCATCCCCAAATCTTCGTCATTGTATTTGAAGCAATCTGACTGAAAGAAAGGTAAAAGCAGAGAAGAACGCGATGCCGTCGTGTTAGTAATGTCCACTCGGGTCCCCCAGAATGAGCAAAATTATTGCTTTTACCTTTGTTTATTAACAAATGCGCCTGTTATCATCCCCAAATCTTCGTCATTGTATTTGAAGCAATATGACTGAAAGAAAGGTAAAAGCAGAGAAGAACGCGATGCCGTCGTGTTAGTAATGCCCACTCGGGTCCCCCAGAATGAGCACAATTATTGCTTTTATCTTTTTTTATTAACAAATGCGCCTGTTATCATCTCCAAATCTTCGTCATTGTATTTGAAGCAATATGACTGAAAGAAAGGTAAAAGCAGAGAAGAACGCGATGCCGTCGTGTTTGTAATGTCCATTCGGGTCCCCCAGAATCGACAGAACCATTGCGTTTACCTTTGTTTATTAACAAATGCGCCTGTTAACATCGCCAAATCTTCGTCATTGTATTTGAAGCAATATGACTGAAAGAAAGGTAAAAGCAGAGAAGAACGCGATGCCGTCGTGTTAGTATTGTCCTTTCGGCTCCCCCAGAATGAGCACAATTATTGCTTTTATCTTTTTTATTAACAAATGCGCCTGTAATCGTCCTCAAATCGTCGTCAGTGTATTTGACGCGATACGACAGAAACAAAGGTAAAAGCAGAGAAGAACTCGACGCCGTCGTGTTGGTAATGCCCATTCGGGTCCCCCAGAATGAGCACAATTATTGCCTTTATCTTTTTTTATTAACAATTGCGCCTGTAATCGTCTTCAAATCGTGTTCAGTGTATTTGATGCGATATGACAGATACAAAGGTAAAAGCAGAGAAAAACTCGACGCCGTCATATGAGTAATGTCCATTTGGGTCCCCCAGAATCGACAGAACCATTGCTTTTACCTTTGTTTATTAACAAATGCGCCTGTTATCATCCCCAAATCTTCGTCATTGTATTTGAAGCAGTATGACTGAAAGGAAGGTAAAAGCAGAGAAGAACGCGATGCCGTCGTGTTTGTAATGTCCATTCGGGTCCCCCAGAATCGACAGAACCATTGCGTTTACCTTTGTTTATTAACAAATGCGCCTGTTATCATCGCCAAATCTTCGTCATTGGATTTGAAGCAATATGACTGAAAGAAAGGTAAAAGCAGAGAAGAACGCGATGCCGTCGTGTTAGTATTGTCCATTCGGGTCCCCCAGAATGAGTACAATTATTGCTTTTATCTTTTTTATTAACAAATGCGCCTGTAATCGTCCTCAAATCGTCGTCAGTGTATTTGACGCGATACGACAGAAACAAAGGTAAAAGCAGAGAAGAACTCGATGCCGTCGTGTTGGTAATGTCTATTCGGGTCCCCCAGAATGAGCACAATTATTGCTTTTATCTTTTTTTATTAACAAATGCGCCTGTTATCATCCCCAAATCTTCGTCATTGTATTTGAAGCCATATGACTGAAAGAAAGGTAAAAGCAGAGAAGAACGCGATGCCGTCGTGTTTGTAATGTCCATTCGGGTCCCCCAGAATCGACAGAACCATTGCGTTTACCTTTGTTTATTAACAAATGCGCCTGATATCATCGCCAAATCTTCGTCATTGTATTTGAAGCAATATGACTGAAAGAAAGGTAAAAGCAGAGAAGAACGCGATGCCGTCGTGTTAGTATTGTCCATTCGGGTCCCCCAGAATGAGCACAATTATTGCTTTTATCTTTTTTATTAACAAATGCGCCTGTAATCGTCCTCAAATCGTCGTCAGTGTATTTGACGCGATACGACAGAAACAAAGGTAAAAGCAGAGAAGAACTCGATGCCGTCGTGTTGGTAATGTCCATTCGGGTCCCCCAGAATGAGCACAATTATTGCTTTTATCTTTTTTTATTAACAAATGCGCCTGTAATCGTCTTCAAATCGTGTTCAGTGTATTTGATGCGATATGACAGAAACAAAGGTAAAAGCAGAGAAAAACTCGACGCCGTCATATTAGTAATGTCCATTTGGGTCCCCCAGAATCGACAGAACCATTGCTTTTACCTTTGTTTATTAACAAATGCGCCTGTTATCATCCCCAAATCTTCGTCATTGTATTTGAAGCAATATGACTGAAAGAAAGGTAAAAGCAGAGAAGAACGCGATGCCGTCGTTTTAGTAATGTCCATTCGGGTCCCCCAGAATGAGCACAATTATTGCTTTTATCTTTTTTTATTAACAAATGCGCCTGTTATCATCGAAAAATCTTCGTCATTGTATTTGAAGCAATATGACTGAAAGAACGGTAAAAGCAGAGAAGAATGCGATGCCGTCGTGTTAGTAATGTCCATTCGGGTCCCCCAGAATGAGCATAATCATTGCTTTTACCTTTGTTTATTAACAAATGCGCCTGATATCATCCCCAAATCTTCGTCATTGTATTTGAAGCAATATGACTGAAAGAAAGGTAAAAGCAGATAAGAACGCGATGCCGTCGTGTTAGTACTGTCCATTCGGGTCCCCCAAAATGAGCACAATTATTGCTTTTATCATTTTTTATTAACAAATAGGCCTGTTATCATCCCCAAATCTTCGTCATTGTATTTGAAGCAATATGACTGAAAGAAAGGTAAAAGCAGAGAAGAACGCGATGCCGTCGTGTTAGTAATGTCCATTCGGGTCCCCCAGAATGAGCACAATTATTGCTTATATCTTTTTTTATTAACAAATGCGCCTGTTATCATCCCGAAATCTTCGTCATTGTATTTGAAGCAATATGACTGAAAGAAAGGTAAAAGCAGAGAAGAACGCGATGCCGTCGTGCTAGTAATGTCCATTCGGGGCCCCCAAAATGAGCACAATTATTGCTTTTACCTTTGTTTATTAACAAATGCGCCTGTTATCATCCCCAAATCTTCGTCATTGTATTTGAAGCAATATGACTGAAAGAAAGGTAAAAGCAGAAAAAAACTCGACGCCGTCTTGTTAGTAATGTCCATTTGGGTTCCCCAGAATGAGCACAATTATTGCTTTTACCTTTGTTTATAAACAAATGCGCCTGATATCATCCCCAAATCTTCGTCATTGTATTTGAAGCAATATGACTGAAAGAAAGGTAAAAGCAGAGAAGAACGCGATGCCGTCGTGTTAGTAATGTCCATTCGGGTCCCCCAGAATGAGCACAATTATTGCTT
Source organism: Ophion costatus (assembly GCA_951751655.1). Classification (NCBI taxonomy): domain Eukaryota; kingdom Metazoa; phylum Arthropoda; class Insecta; order Hymenoptera; family Ichneumonidae; genus Ophion; species Ophion costatus. The sequence goes on along the minus strand of OX632361.1, from coordinate 8,626,074 downwards.
TAACCTTTCTTTATTAACAAATGCGCCTGTTATCATCCCCACATCTTCGTCATTGTATTTGAAGGAATATGACTGAAAGAAAGGTAAAAGCAGAAAAGAACTCGACGCCGTCGTGTTAGTAATGTCCATTCGGGTCCCCCAGAATGAGCACAATTACTGCTTATATCTTTTTTATTAACAAATGCGCCTGTAATCGTCCTCAAATCGTCGTCAGTGTATTTGACGCGATACGACAGAAACAAAGGTAAAAGCAGAGAAGAACTCGATGCCGTCGTGTTGGTAATGTCCATTCGGGTCCCCCAGAATGAGCACAATTATTGCTTTTATCTTTTTTTATTAACAAATGCGCCTGTAATCGTCTTCAAATCGTGTTCAGTGTATTTGATGCGATATGAGAGAAACAAAGGTAAAAGCAGAGAAAAACTCGACGCCGTCATATTAGTAATGTCCATTTGGGTCCCCCAGAATCGACAGAACCATTGCTTTTACCTTTGTTTATTAACAAATGCGCCTGTTATCATCCCCAAATCTTCGTCATTGTATTTGAAGCAGTATGACTGGAAGAAAGGTAAAAGCAGAGAAGAACGCGATGCCGTCGTGTTGGTAATGTCCATTCGGGTCTCCCAGAATGAGCACAATTATTGCTTTTACCTTTGTTTATTAACAAATGCGCCTGATATCATCCCCAAATCTTCGTCATTGTATTTGAAGCAATATGACTGAAAGAAAGGTAAAAGCAGAAAAGAACTCGATGCCGTCGTGTTAGTAATGTCCATTCGGGTCCCCCAGAACGAGCACAATTATTGCTTTTACCTTTGTTTATTAACAAATGCGCCTGATATCATCCCCAAATCTTCGTCATTGTATTTGAAGCATTATGACTGAAAGAAAGGTAAAAGCAGAGAAGAACGCGATGCCGTCGTGTTGGTAATGTCCATTCGGGTCCCCCAGAATGAGCACAATTATTGCTTTTATCTTTTTTTATTAACAAATGCGCCTGTTATCATCCCCAAATCTTCGTCATTGTATTCTAAGCTATATGACAGAAAGAAAGGTAAAAGCAGAAAAGAACTCGATGCCGTCGTGTTAGTTATGTCCTTTCGGGTACCCCAGAATGAGCACAATTATTGCTTTTATCTTTTTTATTAACAAATGCGCCTGTAATCGTCCTCAAATCGTCGTCAGTGTATTTGACGCGATACGACAGAAACAAAGGTCAAAGCAGAGAAGAACTCGATGCCGCCGTGTTGGTAATGTCCATTCGGGTCCCCCGGAATGAGCACAATTATTGCTTTTATCTTTTTTTATTACCAAATGCGCCTGATATCATCGCCAAATCTTCGTCATTGTATTTGAAGCAATATGACTGAAAGAAAGGTAAAAGCAGAGAAGAACGCGATGCCGTCGTGTTAGTATTGTTCATTCGGGTCCCCCAGAATGAGCACAATTATTGCTTTTATCTTTTTTATTAACAAATGCGCCTGTAATCGTCCTCAAATCGTCGTCAGTGTTTTTGACGCGATACGACAAAAACAAAGGTAAAAGCAGAGAAGAACTCGATGCCGTCGTGTTGGTAATGCCCATTCGGGTCCCCCAGAATGAGCACAATTATTGCCTTTATCGTTTTTTATTAACAATTGCGCCTGTAATCGTCTTCAAATCGTGTTCAGTGTATTTGATGCGATATGACAGAAACAAAGGTAAAAGCAGAGAAAAACTCGACGCCGTCATATGAGTAATGTCCATTTGGGTCCCCCAGAATCGACAGAACCATTGCTTTTACCTTTGTTTATTAACAAATGCGCCTGTTATCATCCCCAAATCTTCGTCATTGTATTTGAAGCAGTATGACTGAAAGGAAGGTAAAAGCAGAGAAGAACGCGATGCCGTCGTGTTTGTAATGTCCATTCGGGTCCCCCAGAATGAGCACAATTATTGCTTTTATCTTTTTTATTAACAAATGCGCCTGTAATCGTCCTCAAATCGTCGTCAGTGTATTTGACGCGATACGACAGAAACAAAGGTAAAAGCAGAGAAGAACTCGATGCCGTCGTGTTGGTAATGTCCATTCGGGTCCCCCAGAATGAGCACAATTATTGCTTCTATCTTTTTTTATTAACAAATGCGCCTGTTATCATCCCCAAATCTTCGTCATTGTATTTGAAGCAATATGACTGAAAGAAAGGTAAAAGCAGAGAAGAACGCGATGCCGTCGTGTTTGTAATGTCCATTCGGGTCCCCCAGAATCGACAGAACCATTGCGTTTACCTTTGTTTATTAACAAATGCGCCTGTTATCATCGCCAAATCTTCGTCATTGTATTTGAAGCAATATGACTGAAAGAAAGGTAAAAGCAGAGAAGAACGCGATGCCGTCGTGTTAGTATTGTCCATTCGGGTCCCCCAGAATGAGCACAATTATTGCTTTTATCTTTTTTATTAACAAATGCGCCTGTAATCGTCCTCAAATCGTCGTCAGTGTATTTGACGCGATACGACAGAAACAAAGGTAAAAGCAGAGAAGAACTCGATACCGTCGTGTTGGTAATGTCCATTCGGGTCCCCCAGAATGAGCACAATTATTGCTTTTATCTTTTTTTATTAACAAATGCGCCTGTAATCGTCTTCAAATCGTGTTCAGTGTATTTGATGCGATATGACAGAAACAAAGGTAAAAGCAGAGAAAAACTCGACGCCGTCATATTAGTAATGTCCATTTGGGTCCCCCAGAATCGACAGAACCATTGCTTTTACCTTTGTTTATTAACAAATGCGCCTGTTATCATCCCCAAATCTTCGTCATTGTATTTGAAGCAATATGACTGAAAGAAAGGTAAAAGCAGAGAAGAACGCGATGCCGTCGTTTTAGTAATGTCCATTCGGGTCCCCCAGAATGAGCACAATTATTGCTTTTATCTTTTTTTATTAACAAATGCGCCTGTTATCATCGAAAAATCTTCGTCATTGTATTTGAAGCAATATGACTGAAAGAACGGTAAAAGCAGAGAAGAATGCGATGCCGTCGTGTTAGTAATGTCCATTCGGGTGCCCCAGAATGAGCATAATCATTGCTATTACCTTTGTTTATTAACAAATGCGCCTGATATCATCCCCAAATCTTCGTCATTGTATTTGAAGCAATATGACTGAAAGAAAGGTAAAAGCAGAGAAGAACGCGATGCCGTCGTGTTAGTATTGTCCATTCGGGTCCCCCAGAATGAGCACAATTATTGCTTTTATCTTTTTTATTAACAAATGCGCCTGTAATCGTCCTCAAATCGTCGTCAGTGTATTTGACGCGATACGACAGAAACAAAGGTAAAAGCAGAGAAGAACTCGATGCCGTCGTGTTGGTAATGTCCATTCGGGTCCCCCAGAATGAGCACAATTATTGCTTTCATCTTTTTTTATTAACAAATGCGCCTGTAATCGTCTTCAAATCGTGTTCAGTGTATTTGATGCGATATGACAGAAACAAAGGTAAAAGCAGAGAAAAACTCGACGCCGTCATATTAGTAATGTCCATTTGGGTCCCCCAGAATCGACAGAACCATTGCTTTTACCTTTGTTTATTAACAAATGCGCCTGTTATCATCCCCAAATCTTCGTCATTGTATTTGAAGCAATATGCCTGAAAGAAAGGTAAAAGCAGAGAAGAACGCGATGCCGTCGTTTTAGTAATGTCCATTCGGGTCCCCCAGAATGAGCACAATTATTGCTTTTATCTTTTTTTATTAACAAATGCGCCTGTTATCATCGAAAAATCTTCGTCATTGTATTTGAAGCAATATGACTGAAAGAACGGTAAAAGCAGAGAAGAATGCGATGCCGTCGTGTTAGTAATGTCCATTCGGGTCCCCCAGAATGAGCATAATCATTGCTTTTACCTTTGTTTATTAACAAATGCGCCTGATATCATCCCCAAATCTTCGTCATTGTATTTGAAGCAATATGACTGAAAGAAAGATAAAAGCAGATAAGAACGCGATGCCGTCGTGTTAGTACTGTCCATTCGGGTCCCCCAAAATGAGCACAATTATTGCTTTTATCATTTTTTATTAACAAATAGGCCTGTTATCATCCCCAAATCTTCGTCATTGTATTTGAAGCAATATGACTAAAAGAAAGGTAAAAGCAGAGAAGAACGCGATGCCGTCGTGTTAGTAATGTCCATTCGGGTCCCCCAGAATGAGCACAATTATTGCTTTTATCTTTTTTTATTAACAAATGCGCCTGTTATCATCCCGAAATCTTCGTCATTGTATTTGAAGCAATATGACTGAAAGAAAGGTAAAAGCAGAGAAGAACGCGATGCCGTCGTGTTAGTAATGTCCATTCGGGTCCCCCAAAATGAGCACAATTATTGCTTTTACCTTTGTTTATTAACAAATGCGCCTGTTATCATCCCCAAATCTTCGTCATTGTATTTGAAGCAATATGACTGAAAGAAAGGTAAAAGCAGAGAAAAACTCGACGCCGTCTTGTTAGTAATGTCCATTTGGGTTCCCCAAAATGAGCACAATTATTGCTTTTACCTTTGTTTATAAACAAATGCGCCTGATATCATCCCCAAATCTTCGTCATTGTATTTGAAGCAATATGACTGAAAGAAAGGTAAAAGCAGAGAAGAACGCGATGCCGTCGTGTTAGTAATGTCCATTCGGGTCCCCCAGAATGAGCACAATTATTGCTTTAACCTTTCTTTATTAACAAATGCGCCTGTTATCATCCCCACATCTTCGTCATTGTATTTGAAGGAATATGACTGAAAGAAAGGTAAAAGCAGAAAAGAACTCGATGCCGTCGTGTTAGTAATGTCCATTCGGGTCCCCCAGAATGAGCACAATTACTGCTTTTATCTTTTTTATTAACAAATGCGCCTGTAATCGTCCTCAAATCGTCGTCAGTGTATTTGACGCGATACGACAGAAACAAAGGTAAAAGCAGAGAAGAACTCGATGCCGTCGTGTTGGTAATGTCCATTCGGGTCCCCCAGAATGAGCACAATTATTGCTTTTATCTTTTTTTATTAACAAATGCGCCTGTAATCGTCTTCAAATCGTGTTCAGTGTATTTGATGCGATATGACAGAAACAAAGGTAAAAGCAGAGAAAAACTCGACGCCGTCATATTAGTAATGTCCATTTGGGTCCCCCAGAATCGACAGAACCATTGCTTTTACCTTTGTTTATTAACAAATGCGCCTGTTATCATCCCCAAATCTTCGTCATTGTATTTGAAGCAATATGACTGGAAGAAAGGTAAAAGCAGAGAAGAACGCGATGCCGTCGTGTTGGTAATGTCCATTCGGGTCTCCCAGAATGAGCACAATTATTGCTTTTACCTTTGTTTATTAACAAATGCGCCTGATATCATCCCCAAATCTTCGTCATTGTATTTGAAGCAATATGACTGAAAGAAAGGTAAAAGCAGAAAAGAACTCGATGCCGTCGTGTTAGTAATGTCCATTCGGGTCCCCCAGAACGAGCACAATTATTGCTTTTACCTTTGTTTATTAACAAATGCGCCTGATATCATCCCCAAATCTTCGTCATTGTATTTGAAGCAATATGACTGAAATAAAGGTAAAAGCAGAGAAGAACGCGATGCCGTCGTGTTGGTAATGTCCATTCGGGTCCCCCAGAATGAGCACAATTATTGCTTTTATCTTTTTTTATTAACAAATGTGCCTGGTATCATCCCCAAATCTTCGTCATTGTATTTGAAGCTATATGACTGAAAGAAAGGTAAAAGCAGAGAAGAACGCGATGCCGTCGTGTTAGTATTGTTCATTCGGGTCCCCCAGAATGAGCACAATTATTGCTTTTATCTTTTTTATTAACAAATGCGCCTGTAATCGTCTTCAAATCGTCGTCAGTGTTTTTGACGCGATACGACAGAAACAAAGGTAAAAGCAGAGAAGAACTCGATGCCGTCGTGTTGGTAATGCCCATTCGGGTCCCCCAGAATGAGCACAATTATTGCCTTTATCGTTTTTTATTAACAATTGCGCCTGTAATCGTCTTCAAATCGTGTTCAGTGTATTTGATGCGATATGACAGAAACAAAGGTAAAAGCAGAGAAAAACTCGACGCCGTCATATGAGTAATGTCCATTTGGGTCCCCCAGAATCGACAGAACCATTGCTTTTACCTTTGTTTATTAACAAATGCGCCTGTTATCATCCCCAAATCTTCGTCATTGTATTTGAAGCAGTATGACTGAAAGGAAGGTAAAAGCAGAGAAGAACGCGATGCCGTCGTGTTTGTAATGTCCATTCGGGTCCCCCAGAATGAGCACAATTATTGCTTTTATCTTTTTTATTAACAAATGCGCCTGTAATCGTCCTCAAATCGTCGTCAGTGTATTTGACGCGATACGACAGAAACAAAGGTAAAAGCAGAGAAGAACTCGATGCCGTCGTGTTGGTAATGTCCATTCGGGTCCCCCAGAATGAGCACAATTATTGCTTCTATCTTTTTTTATTAACAAATGCGCCTGTTATCATCCCCAAATCTTCGTCATTGTATTTGAAGCAATATGACTGAAAGAAAGGTAAAAGCAGAGAAGAACGCGATGCCGTCGTGTTTGTAATGTCCATTCGGGTCCCCCAGAATCGACAGAACCATTGCGTTTACCTTTGTTTATTAACAAATGCGCCTGTTATCATCGCCAAATCTTCGTCATTGTATTTGAAGCAATATGACTGAAAGAAAGGTAAAAGCAGAGAAGAACGCGATGCCGTCGTGTTAGTATTGTCCATTCGGGTCCCCCAGAATGAGCACAATTATTGCTTTTATCTTTTTTATTAACAAATGCGCCTGTAATCGTCCTCAAATCGTCGTCAGTGTATTTGACGCGATACGACAGAAACAAAGGTAAAAGCAGAGAAGAACTCGATACCGTCGTGTTGGTAATGTCCATTCGGGTCCCCCAGAATGAGCACAATTATTGCTTTTATCTTTTTTTATTAACAAATGCGCCTGTAATCGTCTTCAAATCGTGTTCAGTGTATTTGATGCGATATGACAGAAACAAAGGTAAAAGCAGAGAAAAACTCGACGCCGTCATATTAGTAATGTCCATTTGGGTCCCCCAGAATCGACAGAACCATTGCTTTTACCTTTGTTTATTAACAAATGCGCCTGTTATCATCCCCAAATCTTCGTCATTGTATTTGAAGCAATATGACTGAAAGAAAGGTAAAAGCAGAGAAGAACGCGATGCCGTCGTTTTAGTAATGTCCATTCGGGTCCCCCAGAATGAGCACAATTATTGCTTTTATCTTTTTTTATTAACAAATGCGCCTGTTATCATCGAAAAATCTTCGTCATTGTATTTGAAGCAATATGACTGAAAGAACGGTAAAAGCAGAGAAGAATGCGATGCCGTCGTGTTAGTAATGTCCATTCGGGTGCCCCAGAATGAGCATAATCATTGCTATTACCTTTGTTTATTAACAAATGCGCCTGATATCATCCCCAAATCTTCGTCATTGTATTTGAAGCAATATGACTGAAAGAAAGGTAAAAGCAGAGAAGAACGCGATGCCGTCGTGTTAGTATTGTCCATTCGGGTCCCCCAGAATGAGCACAATTATTGCTTTTATCTTTTTTATTAACAAATGCGCCTGTAATCGTCCTCAAATCGTCGTCAGTGTATTTGACGCGATACGACAGAAACAAAGGTAAAAGCAGAGAAGAACTCGATGCCGTCGTGTTGGTAATGTCCATTCGGGTCCCCCAGAATGAGCACAATTATTGCTTTCATCTTTTTTTATTAACAAATGCGCCTGTAATCGTCTTCAAATCGTGTTCAGTGTATTTGATGCGATATGACAGAAACAAAGGTAAAAGCAGAGAAAAACTCGACGCCGTCATATTAGTAATGTCCATTTGGGTCCCCCAGAATCGACAGAACCATTGCTTTTACCTTTGTTTATTAACAAATGCGCCTGTTATCATCCCCAAATCTTCGTCATTGTATTTGAAGCAATATGCCTGAAAGAAAGGTAAAAGCAGAGAAGAACGCGATGCCGTCGTTTTAGTAATGTCCATTCGGGTCCCCCAGAATGAGCACAATTATTGCTTTTATCTTTTTTTATTAACAAATGCGCCTGTTATCATCGAAAAATCTTCGTCATTGTATTTGAAGCAATATGACTGAAAGAACGGTAAAAGCAGAGAAGAATGCGATGCCGTCGTGTTAGTAATGTCCATTCGGGTCCCCCAGAATGAGCATAATCATTGCTTTTACCTTTGTTTATTAACAAATGCGCCTGATATCATCCCCAAATCTTCGTCATTGTATTTGAAGCAATATGACTGAAAGAAAGATAAAAGCAGATAAGAACGCGATGCCGTCGTGTTAGTACTGTCCATTCGGGTCCCCCAAAATGAGCACAATTATTGCTTTTATCATTTTTTATTAACAAATAGGCCTGTTATCATCCCCAAATCTTCGTCATTGTATTTGAAGCAATATGACTAAAAGAAAGGTAAAAGCAGAGAAGAACGCGATGCCGTCGTGTTAGTAATGTCCATTCGGGTCCCCCAGAATGAGCACAATTATTGCTTTTATCTTTTTTTATTAACAAATGCGCCTGTTATCATCCCGAAATCTTCGTCATTGTATTTGAAGCAATATGACTGAAAGAAAGGTAAAAGCAGAGAAGAACGCGATGCCGTCGTGTTAGTAATGTCCATTCGGGTCCCCCAAAATGAGCACAATTATTGCTTTTACCTTTGTTTATTAACAAATGCGCCTGTTATCATCCCCAAATCTTCGTCATTGTATTTGAAGCAATATGACTGAAAGAAAGGTAAAAGCAGAGAAAAACTCGACGCCGTCTTGTTAGTAATGTCCATTTGGGTTCCCCAAAATGAGCACAATTATTGCTTTTACCTTTGTTTATAAACAAATGCGCCTGATATCATCCCCAAATCTTCGTCATTGTATTTGAAGCAATATGACTGAAAGAAAGGTAAAAGCAGAGAAGAACGCGATGCCGTCGTGTTAGTAATGTCCATTCGGGTCCCCCAGAATGAGCACAATTATTGCTTTAACCTTTCTTTATTAACAAATGCGCCTGTTATCATCCCCACATCTTCGTCATTGTATTTGAAGGAATATGACTGAAAGAAAGGTAAAAGCAGAAAAGAACTCGATGCCGTCGTGTTAGTAATGTCCATTCGGGTCCCCCAGAATGAGCACAATTACTGCTTTTATCTTTTTTATTAACAAATGCGCCTGTAATCGTCCTCAAATCGTCGTCAGTGTATTTGACGCGATACGACAGAAACAAAGGTAAAAGCAGAGAAGAACTCGATGCCGTCGTGTTGGTAATGTCCATTCGGGTCCCCCAGAATGAGCACAATTATTGCTTTTATCTTTTTTTATTAACAAATGCGCCTGTAATCGTCTTCAAATCGTGTTCAGTGTATTTGATGCGATATGACAGAAACAAAGGTAAAAGCAGAGAAAAACTCGACGCCGTCATATTAGTAATGTCCATTTGGGTCCCCCAGAATCGACAGAACCATTGCTTTTACCTTTGTTTATTAACAAATGCGCCTGTTATCATCCCCAAATCTTCGTCATTGTATTTGAAGCAATATGACTCGAAGAAAGGTAAAAGCAGAGAAGAACGCGATGCCGTCGTGTTGGTAATGTCCATTCGGGTCTCCCAGAATGAGCACAATTATTGCTTTTACCTTTGTTTATTAACAAATGCGCCTGATATCATCCCCAAATCTTCGTCATTGTATTTGAAGCAATATGACTGAAAGAAAGGTAAAAGCAGAAAAGAACTCGATGCCGTCGTGTTAGTAATGTCCATTCGGGTCCCCCAGAACGAGCACAATTGTTGCTTTTACCTTTGTTTATTAACAAATGCGCCTGATATCATCCCCAAATCTTCGTCATTGTATTTGAAGCAATATGACTGAAAGAAAGGTAAAAGCAGAGAAGAACGCGATGCCGTCGTGTTGGTAATGTCCATTCGGGTCCCCCAGAATGAGCACAATTATTGCTTTTATCTTTTTTTATTAACAAATGTGCCTGTTATCATCCCCAAATCTTCGTCATTGTATTTGAAGCTATATGACTGAAAGAAAGGTAAAAGCAGAGAAGAACGCGATGCCGTCGTGTTAGTATTGTCCATTCGGGTCCCCCAGAATGAGCACAATTATTGCTTTTATCTTTTTTATTAACAAATGCGCCTGTAATCGTCCTCAAATCGTCGTCAGTGTATTTGACGCGATACGACAGAAACAAAGGTAAAAGCAGAGAAGAACTCGATGCCGTCGTGTTGGTAATGTCCATTCGGGTCCCCCAGAATGAGCACAATTATTGCTTTTATCTTTTTTTATTACCAAATGCGCCTGTAATCGTCTTCAAATCGTGTTCAGTGTATTTGATGCGATATGACAGAAACAAAGGTAAAAGCAGAGAAAAACTCGACGCCGACATATTAGTAATGTCCATTTGGGTCCCCCAGAATCGACAGAACCATTGCTTTTACCTTTGTTTATTAACAAATGCGCCTGTTATCATCCCCAAATCTTCGTCATTGTATTTGAAGCAATATGACTGAAAGAAAGGTATAAGCAGAGAAGAACGCGATGCCGTCGTTTTAGTAATGTCCATTCGGGTCCCCCAGAATGAGCACAATTATTGCTTTTATCTTTTTTTATTAACAAATGCGCCTGTTATCATCGAAAAATCTTCGTCATTGTATTTGAAGCAATATGACTGAAAGAACGGTAAAAGCAGAGAAGAACGCGATGCCGTCGTGTTAGTAATGTCCATTCGGGTCCCCCAGAATGAGCATAATCATTGCTTTTACCTTTGTTTATTAACAAATGCGCCTGATATCATCCCCAAATCTTCGTCATTGTATTTGAAGCAATATGACTGAAAGAAAGGTAAAAGCAGATAAGAACGCGATGCCGTCGTGTTAGTACTGTCCATTCGGGTCCCCCAAAATGAGCACAATTATTGCTTTTATGTTTTTTTATTAACAAATAGGCCTGTTATCATCCCCAAATCTTCGTCATTGTATTTGAAGCAATATGACTGAAAGAAAGGTAAAAGCAGAGAAGAACGCGATGCCGTCGTGTTAGTAATGTCCATTCGGGTCCCCCAGAATGAGCACAATTATTGCTTTTATCTTTTTTTATTAACAAATGCGCCTGTTATAATCCCGAAATCTTCGTCATTGTATTTGAAGCAATATGACTGAAAGAAAGGTAAAAGCAGAGAAGAACGCGATGCCGTCGTGTTAGTAATGTCCATTCGGGTCCCCCAGAATGAGCACAATTATTGCTTTTACCTTTGTTTATTAACAAATGCGCTTGGTATCATCCCCAAATCTTCGTCATTGGATTTGAAGCAATATGACTGAAAGAAAGGTAAAAGCAGAGAAAAACTCGACGCCGTCTTGTTAGTAATGTCCATTTGGGTTCCCCAGAATGAGCACAATTATTGCTTTTACCTTTGTTTATTAACAAATGCGCCTGATATCATCCCCAAATCTTCGTCATTGTATTTGAAGCAATATGACTGAAAGAAAGGTAAAAGCAGAGAAGTACGCGATGCCGTCGTGTTGGTAATGTCCATTCGGGTCCCCCAGAATGAGCACAATTATTGCTTTTATCTTTTATTATTAACAAATGCGCCTGTTATCATCCCCAAATCTTCGTCATTGTATTTGAAGCAATATGACTGAAAGAAAGGTAAAAGCAGAAAAGAACTCGATGCCGTCGTGTTAGTAATGTCCATTCGGGTCCCCCAGAATGAGCACAATTATTGCTTTTATGTTTTTTATTAACAAATGCGCCTGTAATCGTCCTCAAATCGTCGTCAGTGTATTTGACGCGATACGACAGAAACAAAGGTAAAAGCAGAGAAGAACTCGATGCCGTCGTGCTGGTAATGTCCATTCGGGTCCCCCAGAATGAGCACAATTATTGCTTTTATCTTTTTTTATTAACAAATGCGCCTGTAATCGTCTTCAAATCGTGTTCACTGTATTTGATGCGATATGACAGAAACAAAGGTAAAAGCAGAGAAAAACTCGACGCCGTCATATAAGTAATGTCCATTTAAGTCCCCCAGAATCGATAGAACCATTGCTTTTACCTTTGTTTATTAACAAATGCGCCTGTTATCATCCCCAAATCTTCGTCATTGTATTTGAAGCAATATGACTGAAAGAAAGGCAAAAGCAGAGAAGAACGTGATGCCGTCGTGTTAGTAATGTCCATTCGGGTCCCCCAGAATGAGCACAATTATTGCTTTTATCTTTGTTTATTAACAAATGCGCCTGTTATCATCCCAAAATCTTCGTCATTGTATTTGAAGCAATATGACTGAAAGAAAGGTAAAAGCAGAAAAGAACTCGATGCCGTCGTGTTAGTAATGTCCATTCGGGTCCCCCAGAACGAGCACAATTATTGCTTTTACCTTTGTTTATTAACAAATGCGCCTGATATCATCCCCAAATCTTCGTCATTGTATTTGAAGCAATATGACTGAAAGAAAGGTAACAGCAGAGAAGAACGCGATGCCGTCGTGTTGGTAATGTCCATTCGGGTCCCCCAGAATGAGCACAATTATTGCTTTTATCTTTTTTTATTAACAAATGCGCCTGTTATCATCCCCAAATCTTCGTCATTGTATTTGAAGCCATATGACTGAAAGAAAGGTAAAAGCAGAAAAGAACTCGATGCCGTCGTGCTGGTAATATCCATTCGGGTCCCCCAGAATGAGCACAATTATGGCTTTTATCTTTTTTTATTAACAAATGCGCCTGTAATCGTCTTCAAATCGTGTTCAGTGTATTTGATGCGATATGACAGAAACAAAGGTAAAAGCAGAGAAAGACTCGACGCCGTCATATTAGTAATGTCCATTTAAGTCCCCCAGAATCGACAGAACCATTGCTTTTACCTTTGTATATTAACAAATGCGCCTGTTATTATCCCCAAATCTTCGTCATTGTATTTGAAGCAATATGACTGAAAGAACGGCGAAAGCAGAGAAGAACGCGATGCCGTCGTGTTAGTAATGTCCATTCGGGTCCCCCAGAATGAGCACAATTATTGCTTTTATCTTTTTTTATTAACAAATGCGCCTGTCATCATCCCAAAATCTTCGTCATTGTATTTGAAGCAATATGACTGAAAGAAAGGTAAAAGCAGAAAAGCACTCGATGCCGTCGTGTTAGTAATGTCCATTCGGGTCCCCAGAACGAGCACAATTATTGCTTTTACCATTGTTTATTAACAAATGCGCCTGATATCATCCCCAAATCTTCGTCATTGTATTTGAAGCAATATGACTGAAAGAAAGGTAACAGCAGAGTAGAACGCGATGCCGTCGTGTTGGTAATGTCCATTCGGGTCCCCCAGAATGAGCACAATTATTGCTTTTATCTTTTTTTAGTAACAAATGCGCCTGTTATCATCCCCAAATCTTCGTCATTGTATTTGAAGCAATATGACTGAAAGAAAGGTGAAAGCAGAGCAGAACGCGAGGCCGTCGTGTTAGTAATGTCCATTCGGGTCCCCCAGAATGAGCACAATTATTGCTTATATCTCTTTTTATTAACAAATGCGCCTGTAATCGTCCTCAAATCGTCATCAGTGTATTTGACGCGATACGACAGAAACAAAGGTAAAAGCAGAGAAGAACTCGATGCCGTCGTGTTAGTAATGTCCATTCGGGTCCCCCAGAATGAGCACAATTATTGCTTTTATCTTTTTTTATTAACAAATGCGCCTGTTATCATCCCAAAATCTTCGTCATTGTATTTGAAGAAATATGACTGAAAGAAAGGTAAAAGCAGAGAAGAACGCGATGCCGTCGTGTTAGTAATGTCCATTCCGGTCCCCCAGAATGAGCACAATTATTGCTTTTACCTTTGTTTATTAACAAAGGCGCCTGTTATCATCCCCAAATCTTCGTCATTGTATTTGAAGCAATATGACTGAAAGAAAGGTAAAAGCAGAGAAGAACGCGATGCCGTCCTGTTAGTAATGTCCATTCGGGTCCCCAAGAATGAGCACAATTATTGCTTTTATCTTTTTTTATTAACAAATGCGCTTGTTATCATCCCCAAATCTTCGTCATTGTATTTGAAGCAATTTGACTGAAAGAAAGGTAAAAGAAGAACGCGATGCCGTCGTGTTAGTAATGTCCATTCGGGTCCCCCAGAATGAGCACAATTATTGCTTTTATCTTTTATTATTAACAAATGCGCCTGTTATCATCCCAAAATCTTCGTCATTGTATTTGAAGCAATATCACTGAAAGAAAGGTGAAAGCAAAAAAGAACTCGATGCCGTCGTGTTCGTAATGTCCATTCGGGTCCCCCAGAATGAGCACAATTATTGCTTTTACCTTTGTTTATTAACAAACGCGCCTGATATCAAACCCAAATCTTCGTCATTGTATTTGAAGCAATATGACTGAAAGAAAGGGAAAAGCAGAGAAGAACGCGATGCCGTCGTGCTAGTAATGTCCATTCGGGGCCCCCAAAATGAGCACAATTATTGCTTTTACCTTTGTTTATTAACAAATGCGCCTGTTATCATCCCCAAATCTTCGTCATTGTATTTGAAGCAATATGACTGAAAGAAAGGTAAAAGCAGAAAAAAACTCGACGCCGTCTTGTTAGTAATGTCCATTTGGGTTCCCCAGAATGAGCACAATTATTGCTTTTACCTTTGTTTATAAACAAATGCGCCTGATATCATCCCCAAATCTTCGTCATTGTATTTGAAGCAATATGACTGAAAGAAAGGTAAAAGCAGAGAAGAACGCGATGCCGTCGTGTTAGTAATGTCCATTCGGGTCCCCCAGAATGAGCACAATTATTGCTTTAACCTTTCTTTATTAACAAATGCGCCTGTTATCATCCCCACATCTTCGTCATTGTATTTGAAGGAATATGACTGAAAGAAAGGTAAAAGCAGAAAAGAACTCGACGCCGTCGTGTTAGTAATGTCCATTCGGGTCCCCCAGAATGAGCACAATTACTGCTTATATCTTTTTTATTAACAAATGCGCCTGTAATCGTCCTCAAATCGTCGTCAGTGTATTTGACGCGATACGACAGAAACAAAGGTAAAAGCAGAGAAGAACTCGATGCCGTCGTGTTGGTAATGTCCATTCGGGTCCCCCAGAATGAGCACAATTATTGCTTTTATCTTTTTTTATTAACAAATGCGCCTGTAATCGTCTTCAAATCGTGTTCAGTGTATTTGATGCGATATGAGAGAAACAAAGGTAAAAGCAGAGAAAAACTCGACGCCGTCATATTAGTAATGTCCATTTGGGTCCCCCAGAATCGACAGAACCATTGCTTTTACCTTTGTTTATTAACAAATGCGCCTGTTATCATCCCCAAATCTTCGTCATTGTATTTGAAGCAGTATGACTGGAAGAAAGGTAAAAGCAGAGAAGAACGCGATGCCGTCGTGTTGGTAATGTCCATTCGGGTCTCCCAGAATGAGCACAATTATTGCTTTTACCTTTGTTTATTAACAAATGCGCCTGATATCATCCCCAAATCTTCGTCATTGTATTTGAAGCAATATGACTGAAAGAAAGGTAAAAGCAGAAAAGAACTCGATGCCGTCGTGTTAGTAATGTCCATTCGGGTCCCCCAGAACGAGCACAATTATTGCTTTTACCTTTGTTTATTAACAAATGCGCCTGATATCATCCCCAAATCTTCGTCATTGTATTTGAAGCATTATGACTGAAAGAAAGGTAAAAGCAGAGAAGAACGCGATGCCGTCGTGTTGGTAATGTCCATTCGGGTCCCCCAGAATGAGCACAATTATGGCTTTTATCTTTTTTTATTAACAAATGCGCCTGTAATCGTCTTCAAATCGTGTTCAGTGTATTTGATGCGATATGACAGAAACAAAGGTAAAAGCAGAGAAAGACTCGACGCCGTCATATTAGTAATGTCCATTTAAGTCCCCCAGAATCGACAGAACCATTGCTTTTACCTTTGTATATTAACAAATGCGCCTGTTATTATCCCCAAATCTTCGTCATTGTATTTGAAGCAATATGACTGAAAGAACGGCGAAAGCAGAGAAGAACGCGATGCCGTCGTGTTAGTAATGTCCATTCGGGTCCCCCAGAATGAGCACAATTATTGCTTTTATCTTTTTTTATTAACAAATGCGCCTGTCATCATCCCAAAATCTTCGTCATTGTATTTGAAGCAATATGACTGAAAGAAAGGTAAAAGCAGAAAAGCACTCGATGCCGTCGTGTTAGTAATGTCCATTCGGGTCCCCAGAACGAGCACAATTATTGCTTTTACCATTGTTTATTAACAAATGCGCCTGATATCATCCCCAAATCTTCGTCATTGTATTTGAAGCAATATGACTGAAAGAAAAGTAACAGCAGAGTAGAACGCGATGCCGTCGTGTTGGTAATGTCCATTCGGGTCCCCCAGAATGAGCACAATTATTGCTTTTATCTTTTTTTAGTAACAAATGCGCCTGTTATCATCCCCAAATCTTCGTCATTGTATTTGAAGCAATATGACTGAAAGAAAGGTGAAAGCAGAGCAGAACGCGAGGCCGTCGTGTTAGTAATGTCCATTCGGGTCCCCCAGAATGAGCACAATTATTGCTTATATCTCTTTTTATTAACAAATGCGCCTGTAATCGTCCTCAAATCGTCATCAGTGTATTTGACGCGATACGACAGAAACAAAGGTAAGAGCAGAGAAGAACTCGATGCCGTCGTGTTAGTAATGTCCATTCGGGTCCCCCAGAATGAGCACAATTATTGCTTTTATCTTTTTTTATTAACAAATGCGCCTGTTATCATCCCAAAATCTTCGTCATTGTATTTGAAGAAATATGACTGAAAGAAAGGTAAAAGCAGAGAAGAACGCGATGCCGTCGTGTTAGTAATGTCCATTCCGGTCCCCCAGAATGAGCACAATTATTGCTTTTACCTTTGTTTATTAACAAAGGCGCCTGTTATCATCCCCAAATCTTCGTCATTGTATTTGAAGCAATATGACTGAAAGAAAGGTAAAAGCAGAGAAGAACGCGATGCCGTCCTGTTAGTAATGTCCATTCGGGTCCCCAAGAATGAGCACAATTATTGCTTTTATCTTTTTTTATTAACAAATGCGCTTGTTATCATCCCCAAATCTTCGTCATTGTATTTGAAGCAATTTGACTGAAAGAAAGGTAAAAGAAGAACGCGATGCCGTCGTGTTAGTAATGTCCATTCGGGTCCCCCAGAATGAGCACAATTATTGCTTTTATCTTTTATTATTAACAAATGCGCCTGTTATCATCCCAAAATCTTCGTCATTGTATTTGAAGCAATATCACTGAAAGAAAGGTGAAAGCAAAAAAGAACTCGATGCCGTCGTGTTCGTAATGTCCATTCGGGTCCCCCAGAATGAGTACAATTATTGCTTTTACCTTTGTTTATTAACAAACGCGCCTGATATCAAACCCAAATCTTCGTCATTGTATTTGAAGCAATATGACTGAAAGAAAGGGAAAAGCAGAGAAGAACGCGATGCCGTCGTGCTAGTAATGTCCATTCGGGGCCCCCAAAATGAGCACAATTATTGCTTTTACCTTTGTTTATTAACAAATGCGCCTGTTATCATCCCCAAATCTTCGTCATTGTATTTGAAGCAATATGACTGAAAGAAAGGTAAAAGCAGAAAAAAACTCGACGCCGTCTTGTTAGTAATGTCCATTTGGGTTCCCCAGAATGAGCACAATTATTGCTTTTACCTTTGTTTATAAACAAATGCGCCTGATATCATCCCCAAATCTTCGTCATTGTATTTGAAGCAATATGACTGAAAGAAAGGTAAAAGCAGAGAAGAACGCGATGCCGTCGTGTTAGTAATGTCCATTCGGGTCCCCCAGAATGAGCACAATTATTGCTTTAACCTTTCTTTATTAACAAATGCGCCTGTTATCATCCCCACATCTTCGTCATTGTATTTGAAGGAATATGACTGAAAGAAAGGTAAAAGCAGAAAAGAACTCGACGCCGTCGTGTTAGTAATGT
Organism: Ophion costatus; assembly: GCA_951751655.1. Classification (NCBI taxonomy): domain Eukaryota; kingdom Metazoa; phylum Arthropoda; class Insecta; order Hymenoptera; family Ichneumonidae; genus Ophion; species Ophion costatus. The sequence goes on along the minus strand of OX632361.1, from coordinate 8,607,994 downwards.
CCATTCGGGTCCCCCAGAATGAGCACAATTACTGCTTATATCTTTTTTATTAACAAATGCGCCTGTAATCGTCCTCAAATCGTCGTCAGTGTATTTGACGCGATACGACAGAAACAAAGGTAAAAGCAGAGAAGAACTCGATGCCGTCGTGTTGGTAATGTCCATTCGGGTCCCCCAGAATGAGCACAATTATTGCTTTTATCTTTTTTTATTAACAAATGCGCCTGTAATCGTCTTCAAATCGTGTTCAGTGTATTTGATGCGATATGAGAGAAACAAAGGTAAAAGCAGAGAAAAACTCGACGCCGTCATATTAGTAATGTCCATTTGGGTCCCCCAGAATCGACAGAACCATTGCTTTTACCTTTGTTTATTAACAAATGCGCCTGTTATCATCCCCAAATCTTCGTCATTGTATTTGAAGCAGTATGACTGGAAGAAAGGTAAAAGCAGAGAAGAACGCGATGCCGTCGTGTTGGTAATGTCCATTCGGGTCTCCCAGAATGAGCACAATTATTGCTTTTACCTTTGTTTATTAACAAATGCGCCTGATATCATCCCCAAATCTTCGTCATTGTATTTGAAGCAATATGACTGAAAGAAAGGTAAAAGCAGAAAAGAACTCGATGCCGTCGTGTTAGTAATGTCCATTCGGGTCCCCCAGAACGAGCACAATTATTGCTTTTACCTTTGTTTATTAACAAATGCGCCTGATATCATCCCCAAATCTTCGTCATTGTATTTGAAGCATTATGACTGAAAGAAAGGTAAAAGCAGAGAAGAACGCGATGCCGTCGTGTTGGTAATGTCCATTCGGGTCCCCCAGAATGAGCACAATTATTGCTTTTATCTTTTTTTATTAACAAATGCGCCTGTTATCATCCCCAAATCTTCGTCATTGTATTCTAAGCTATATGACAGAAAGAAAGGTAAAAGCAGAAAAGAACTCGATGCCGTCGTGTTAGTTATGTCCTTTCGGGTACCCCAGAATGAGCACAATTATTGCTTTTATCTTTTTTATTAACAAATGCGCCTGTAATCGTCCTCAAATCGTCGTCAGTGTATTTGACGCGATACGACAGAAACAAAGGTCAAAGCAGAGAAGAACTCGATGCCGCCGTGTTGGTAATGTCCATTCGGGTCCCCCGGAATGAGCACAATTATTGCTTTTATCTTTTTTTATTACCAAATGCGCCTGATATCATCGCCAAATCTTCGTCATTGTATTTGAAGCAATATGACTGAAAGAAAGGTAAAAGCAGAGAAGAACGCGATGCCGTCGTGTTAGTATTGTTCATTCGGGTCCCCCAGAATGAGCACAATTATTGCTTTTATCTTTTTTATTAACAAATGCGCCTGTAATCGTCCTCAAATCGTCGTCAGTGTTTTTGACGCGATACGACAGAAACAAAGGTAAAAGCAGAGAAGAACTCGATGCCGTCGTGTTGGTAATGCCCATTCGGGTCCCCCAGAATGAGCACAATTATTGCCTTTATCGTTTTTTATTAACAATTGCGCCTGTAATCGTCTTCAAATCGTGTTCAGTGTATTTGATGCGATATGACAGAAACAAAGGTAAAAGCAGAGAAAAACTCGACGCCGTCATATGAGTAATGTCCATTTGGGTCCCCCAGAATCGACAGAACCATTGCTTTTACCTTTGTTTATTAACAAATGCGCCTGTTATCATCCCCAAATCTTCGTCATTGTATTTGAAGCAGTATGACTGAAAGGAAGGTAAAAGCAGAGAAGAACGCGATGCCGTCGTGTTTGTAATGTCCATTCGGGTCCCCCAGAATGAGCACAATTATTGCTTTTATCTTTTTTATTAACAAATGCGCCTGTAATCGTCCTCAAATCGTCGTCAGTGTATTTGACGCGATACGACAGAAACAAAGGTAAAAGCAGAGAAGAACTCGATGCCGTCGTGTTGGTAATGTCCATTCGGGTCCCCCAGAATGAGCACAATTATTGCTTCTATCTTTTTTTATTAACAAATGCGCCTGTTATCATCCCCAAATCTTCGTCATTGTATTTGAAGCAATATGACTGAAAGAAAGGTAAAAGCAGAGAAGAACGCGATGCCGTCGTGTTTGTAATGTCCATTCGGGTCCCCCAGAATCGACAGAACCATTGCGTTTACCTTTGTTTATTAACAAATGCGCCTGTTATCATCGCCAAATCTTCGTCATTGTATTTGAAGCAATATGACTGAAAGAAAGGTAAAAGCAGAGAAGAACGCGATGCCGTCGTGTTAGTATTGTCCATTCGGGTCCCCCAGAATGAGCACAATTATTGCTTTTATCTTTTTTATTAACAAATGCGCCTGTAATCGTCCTCAAATCGTCGTCAGTGTATTTGACGCGATACGACAGAAACAAAGGTAAAAGCAGAGAAGAACTCGATACCGTCGTGTTGGTAATGTCCATTCGGGTCCCCCAGAATGAGCACAATTATTGCTTTTATCTTTTTTTATTAACAAATGCGCCTGTAATCGTCTTCAAATCGTGTTCAGTGTATTTGATGCGATATGACAGAAACAAAGGTAAAAGCAGAGAAAAACTCGACGCCGTCATATTAGTAATGTCCATTTGGGTCCCCCAGAATCGACAGAACCATTGCTTTTACCTTTGTTTATTAACAAATGCGCCTGTTATCATCCCCAAATCTTCGTCATTGTATTTGAAGCAATATGACTGAAAGAAAGGTAAAAGCAGAGAAGAACGCGATGCCGTCGTTTTAGTAATGTCCATTCGGGTCCCCCAGAATGAGCACAATTATTGCTTTTATCTTTTTTTATTAACAAATGCGCCTGTTATCATCGAAAAATCTTCGTCATTGTATTTGAAGCAATATGACTGAAAGAACGGTAAAAGCAGAGAAGAATGCGATGCCGTCGTGTTAGTAATGTCCATTCGGGTGCCCCAGAATGAGCATAATCATTGCTATTACCTTTGTTTATTAACAAATGCGCCTGATATCATCCCCAAATCTTCGTCATTGTATTTGAAGCAATATGACTGAAAGAAAGGTAAAAGCAGAGAAGAACGCGATGCCGTCGTGTTAGTATTGTCCATTCGGGTCCCCCAGAATGAGCACAATTATTGCTTTTATCTTTTTTATTAACAAATGCGCCTGTAATCGTCCTCAAATCGTCGTCAGTGTATTTGACGCGATACGACAGAAACAAAGGTAAAAGCAGAGAAGAACTCGATGCCGTCGTGTTGGTAATGTCCATTCGGGTCCCCCAGAATGAGCACAATTATTGCTTTCATCTTTTTTTATTAACAAATGCGCCTGTAATCGTCTTCAAATCGTGTTCAGTGTATTTGATGCGATATGACAGAAACAAAGGTAAAAGCAGAGAAAAACTCGACGCCGTCATATTAGTAATGTCCATTTGGGTCCCCCAGAATCGACAGAACCATTGCTTTTACCTTTGTTTATTAACAAATGCGCCTGTTATCATCCCCAAATCTTCGTCATTGTATTTGAAGCAATATGCCTGAAAGAAAGGTAAAAGCAGAGAAGAACGCGATGCCGTCGTTTTAGTAATGTCCATTCGGGTCCCCCAGAATGAGCACAATTATTGCTTTTATCTTTTTTTATTAACAAATGCGCCTGTTATCATCGAAAAATCTTCGTCATTGTATTTGAAGCAATATGACTGAAAGAACGGTAAAAGCAGAGAAGAATGCGATGCCGTCGTGTTAGTAATGTCCATTCGGGTCCCCCAGAATGAGCATAATCATTGCTTTTACCTTTGTTTATTAACAAATGCGCCTGATATCATCCCCAAATCTTCGTCATTGTATTTGAAGCAATATGACTGAAAGAAAGATAAAAGCAGATAAGAACGCGATGCCGTCGTGTTAGTACTGTCCATTCGGGTCCCCCAAAATGAGCACAATTATTGCTTTTATCATTTTTTATTAACAAATAGGCCTGTTATCATCCCCAAATCTTCGTCATTGTATTTGAAGCAATATGACTAAAAGAAAGGTAAAAGCAGAGAAGAACGCGATGCCGTCGTGTTAGTAATGTCCATTCGGGTCCCCCAGAATGAGCACAATTATTGCTTTTATCTTTTTTTATTAACAAATGCGCCTGTTATCATCCCGAAATCTTCGTCATTGTATTTGAAGCAATATGACTGAAAGAAAGGTAAAAGCAGAGAAGAACGCGATGCCGTCGTGTTAGTAATGTCCATTCGGGTCCCCCAAAATGAGCACAATTATTGCTTTTACCTTTGTTTATTAACAAATGCGCCTGTTATCATCCCCAAATCTTCGTCATTGTATTTGAAGCAATATGACTGAAAGAAAGGTAAAAGCAGAGAAAAACTCGACGCCGTCTTGTTAGTAATGTCCATTTGGGTTCCCCAAAATGAGCACAATTATTGCTTTTACCTTTGTTTATAAACAAATGCGCCTGATATCATCCCCAAATCTTCGTCATTGTATTTGAAGCAATATGACTGAAAGAAAGGTAAAAGCAGAGAAGAACGCGATGCCGTCGTGTTAGTAATGTCCATTCGGGTCCCCCAGAATGAGCACAATTATTGCTTTAACCTTTCTTTATTAACAAATGCGCCTGTTATCATCCCCACATCTTCGTCATTGTATTTGAAGGAATATGACTGAAAGAAAGGTAAAAGCAGAAAAGAACTCGATGCCGTCGTGTTAGTAATGTCCATTCGGGTCCCCCAGAATGAGCACAATTACTGCTTTTATCTTTTTTATTAACAAATGCGCCTGTAATCGTCCTCAAATCGTCGTCAGTGTATTTGACGCGATACGACAGAAACAAAGGTAAAAGCAGAGAAGAACTCGATGCCGTCGTGTTGGTAATGTCCATTCGGGTCCCCCAGAATGAGCACAATTATTGCTTTTATCTTTTTTTATTAACAAATGCGCCTGTAATCGTCTTCAAATCGTGTTCAGTGTATTTGATGCGATATGACAGAAACAAAGGTAAAAGCAGAGAAAAACTCGACGCCGTCATATTAGTAATGTCCATTTGGGTCCCCCAGAATCGACAGAACCATTGCTTTTACCTTTGTTTATTAACAAATGCGCCTGTTATCATCCCCAAATCTTCGTCATTGTATTTGAAGCAATATGACTGGAAGAAAGGTAAAAGCAGAGAAGAACGCGATGCCGTCGTGTTGGTAATGTCCATTCGGGTCTCCCAGAATGAGCACAATTATTGCTTTTACCTTTGTTTATTAACAAATGCGCCTGATATCATCCCCAAATCTTCGTCATTGTATTTGAAGCAATATGACTGAAAGAAAGGTAAAAGCAGAAAAGAACTCGATGCCGTCGTGTTAGTAATGTCCATTCGGGTCCCCCAGAACGAGCACAATTATTGCTTTTACCTTTGTTTATTAACAAATGCGCCTGATATCATCCCCAAATCTTCGTCATTGTATTTGAAGCAATATGACTGAAAGAAAGGTAAAAGCAGAGAAGAACGCGATGCCGTCGTGTTGGTAATGTCCATTCGGGTCCCCCAGAATGAGCACAATTATTGCTTTTATCTTTTTTTATTAACAAATGTGCCTGTTATCATCCCCAAATCTTCGTCATTGTATTTGAAGCTATATGACTGAAAGAAAGGTAAAAGCAGAGAAGAACGCGATGCCGTCGTGTTAGTATTGTCCATTCGGGTCCCCCAGAATGAGCACAATTATTGCTTTTATCTTTTTTATTAACAAATGCGCCTGTAATCGTCCTCAAATCGTCGTCAGTGTATTTGACGCGATACGACAGAAACAAAGGTAAAAGCAGAGAAGAACTCGATGCCGTCGTGTTGGTAATGTCCATTCGGGTCCCCCAGAATGAGCACAATTATTGCTTTTATCTTTTTTTATTACCAAATGCGCCTGTAATCGTCTTCAAATCGTGTTCAGTGTATTTGATGCGATATGACAGAAACAAAGGTAAAAGCAGAGAAAAACTCGACGCCGACATATTAGTAATGTCCATTTGGGTCCCCCAGAATCGACAGAACCATTGCTTTTACCTTTGTTTATTAACAAATGCGCCTGTTATCATCCCCAAATCTTCGTCATTGTATTTGAAGCAATATGACTGAAAGAAAGGTATAAGCAGAGAAGAACGCGATGCCGTCGTTTTAGTAATGTCCATTCGGGTCCCCCAGAATGAGCACAATTATTGCTTTTATCTTTTTTTATTAACAAATGCGCCTGTTATCATCGAAAAATCTTCGTCATTGTATTTGAAGCAATATGACTGAAAGAACGGTAAAAGCAGAGAAGAACGCGATGCCGTCGTGTTAGTAATGTCCATTCGGGTCCCCCAGAATGAGCATAATCATTGCTTTTACCTTTGTTTATTAACAAATGCGCCTGATATCATCCCCAAATCTTCGTCATTGTATTTGAAGCAATATGACTGAAAGAAAGGTAAAAGCAGATAAGAACGCGATGCCGTCGTGTTAGTACTGTCCATTCGGGTCCCCCAAAATGAGCACAATTATTGCTTTTATGTTTTTTTATTAACAAATAGGCCTGTTATCATCCCCAAATCTTCGTCATTGTATTTGAAGCAATATGACTGAAAGAAAGGTAAAAGCAGAGAAGAACGCGATGCCGTCGTGTTAGTAATGTCCATTCGGGTCCCCCAGAATGAGCACAATTATTGCTTTTATCTTTTTTTATTAACAAATGCGCCTGTTATAATCCCGAAATCTTCGTCATTGTATTTGAAGCAATATGACTGAAAGAAAGGTAAAAGCAGAGAAGAACGCGATGCCGTCGTGTTAGTAATGTCCATTCGGGTCCCCCAGAATGAGCACAATTATTGCTTTTACCTTTGTTTATTAACAAATGCGCTTGGTATCATCCCCAAATCTTCGTCATTGGATTTGAAGCAATATGACTGAAAGAAAGGTAAAAGCAGAGAAAAACTCGACGCCGTCTTGTTAGTAATGTCCATTTGGGTTCCCCAGAATGAGCACAATTATTGCTTTTACCTTTGTTTATTAACAAATGCGCCTGATATCATCCCCAAATCTTCGTCATTGTATTTGAAGCAATATGACTGAAAGAAAGGTAAAAGCAGAGAAGTACGCGATGCCGTCGTGTTGGTAATGTCCATTCGGGTCCCCCAGAATGAGCACAATTATTGCTTTTATCTTTTATTATTAACAAATGCGCCTGTTATCATCCCCAAATCTTCGTCATTGTATTTGAAGCAATATGACTGAAAGAAAGGTAAAAGCAGAAAAGAACTCGATGCCGTCGTGTTAGTAATGTCCATTCGGGTCCCCCAGAATGAGCACAATTATTGCTTTTATCTTTTTTATTAACAAATGCGCCTGTAATCGTCCTCAAATCGTCGTCAGTGTATTTGACGCGATACGACAGAAACAAAGGTAAAAGCAGAGAAGAACTCGATGCCGTCGTGCTGGTAATGTCCATTCGGGTCCCCCAGAATGAGCACAATTATTGCTTTTATCTTTTTTTATTAACAAATGCGCCTGTAATCGTCTTCAAATCGTGTTCACTGTATTTGATGCGATATGACAGAAACAAAGGTAAAAGCAGAGAAAAACTCGACGCCGTCATATAAGTAATGTCCATTTAAGTCCCCCAGAATCGATAGAACCATTGCTTTTACCTTTGTTTATTAACAAATGCGCCTGTTATCATCCCCAAATCTTCGTCATTGTATTTGAAGCAATATGACTGAAAGAAAGGCAAAAGCAGAGAAGAACGTGATGCCGTCGTGTTAGTAATGTCCATTCGGGTCCCCCAGAATGAGCACAATTATTGCTTTTATCTTTGTTTATTAACAAATGCGCCTGTTATCATCCCAAAATCTTCGTCATTGTATTTGAAGCAATATGACTGAAAGAAAGGTAAAAGCAGAAAAGAACTCGATGCCGTCGTGTTAGTAATGTCCATTCGGGTCCCCCAGAACGAGCACAATTATTGCTTTTACCTTTGTTTATTAACAAATGCGCCTGATATCATCCCCAAATCTTCGTCATTGTATTTGAAGCAATATGACTGAAAGAAAGGTAACAGCAGAGAAGAACGCGATGCCGTCGTGTTGGTAATGTCCATTCGGGTCCCCCAGAATGAGCACAATTATTGCTTTTATCTTTTTTTATTAACAAATGCGCCTGTTATCATCCCCAAATCTTCGTCATTGTATTTGAAGCCATATGACTGAAAGAAAGGTAAAAGCAGAAAAGAACTCGATGCCGTCGTGCTGGTAATATCCATTCGGGTCCCCCAGAATGAGCACAATTATGGCTTTTATCTTTTTTTATTAACAAATGCGCCTGTAATCGTCTTCAAATCGTGTTCAGTGTATTTGATGCGGCATGACAGAAACAAAGGTAAAAGCAGAGAAAGACTCGACGCCGTCATATTAGTAATGTCCATTTAAGTCCCCCAGAATCGACAGAACCATTGCTTTTACCTTTGTATATTAACAAATGCGCCTGTTATTATCCCCAAATCTTCGTCATTGTATTTGAAGCAATATGACTGAAAGAACGGCGAAAGCAGAGAAGAACGCGATGCCGTCGTGTTAGTAATGTCCATTCGGGTCCCCCAGAATGAGCACAATTATTGCTTTTATCTTTTTTTATTAACAAATGCGCCTGTCATCATCCCAAAATCTTCGTCATTGTATTTGAAGCAATATGACTGAAAGAAAGGTAAAAGCAGAAAAGCACTCGATGCCGTCGTGTTAGTAATGTCCATTCGGGTCCCCAGAACGAGCACAATTATTGCTTTTACCATTGTTTATTAACAAATGCGCCTGATATCATCCCCAAATCTTCGTCATTGTATTTGAAGCAATATGACTGAAAGAAAGGTAACAGCAGAGTAGAACGCGATGCCGTCGTGTTGGTAATGTCCATTCGGGTCCCCCAGAATGAGCACAATTATTGCTTTTATCTTTTTTTAGTAACAAATGCGCCTGTTATCATCCCCAAATCTTCGTCATTGTATTTGAAGCAATATGACTGAAAGAAAGGTGAAAGCAGAGCAGAACGCGAGGCCGTCGTGTTAGTAATGTCCATTCGGGTCCCCCAGAATGAGCACAATTATTGCTTATATCTCTTTTTATTAACAAATGCGCCTGTAATCGTCCTCAAATCGTCATCAGTGTATTTGACGCGATACGACAGAAACAAAGGTAAAAGCAGAGAAGAACTCGATGCCGTCGTGTTAGTAATGTCCATTCGGGTCCCCCAGAATGAGCACAATTATTGCTTTTATCTTTTTTTATTAACAAATGCGCCTGTTATCATCCCAAAATCTTCGTCATTGTATTTGAAGAAATATGACTGAAAGAAAGGTAAAAGCAGAGAAGAACGCGATGCCGTCGTGTTAGTAATGTCCATTCCGGTCCCCCAGAATGAGCACAATTATTGCTTTTACCTTTGTTTATTAACAAAGGCGCCTGTTATCATCCCCAAATCTTCGTCATTGTATTTGAAGCAATATGACTGAAAGAAAGGTAAAAGCAGAGAAGAACGCGATGCCGTCCTGTTAGTAATGTCCATTCGGGTCCCCAAGAATGAGCACAATTATTGCTTTTATCTTTTTTTATTAACAAATGCGCTTGTTATCATCCCCAAATCTTCGTCATTGTATTTGAAGCAATTTGACTGAAAGAAAGGTAAAAGAAGAACGCGATGCCGTCGTGTTAGTAATGTCCATTCGGGTCCCCCAGAATGAGCACAATTATTGCTTTTATCTTTTATTATTAACAAATGCGCCTGTTATCATCCCAAAATCTTCGTCATTGTATTTGAAGCAATATCACTGAAAGAAAGGTGAAAGCAAAAAAGAACTCGATGCCGTCGTGTTCGTAATGTCCATTCGGGTCCCCCAGAATGAGCACAATTATTGCTTTTACCTTTGTTTATTAACAAACGCGCCTGATATCAAACCCAAATCTTCGTCATTGTATTTGAAGCAATATGACTGAAAGAAAGGGAAAAGCAGAGAAGAACGCGATGCCCTCGTGTTAGTAATGTCCATTCGGGTCCCCCAAAATGAGCACAATTATTGCTTTTATCTTTTTTTATTAACAAATGCGCCTGTTATCATCCCCAAATCTTCGTCATTGTATTTGAAGCAATATGACTGAAAGAAAGGTAAAAGCAGAGAAGAACGCGATGCCGTCGTGTTAGTAATGTCCATTCGGGTCCCCCAGAATGAGCACAATTATTGCTTTTACCTTTGTTTATTAACAAATGCGCCTGTTATCATCCCCAAATCTTCGTCATTGTATTTGAAGCAATCTGACTGAAAGAAAGGTAAAAGCAGAGAAGAACGCGATGCCGTTGTGTTAGTAATGTCCACTCGGGTCCCCCAGAATGAGCACAATTATTGCTTTTATCTTTTTTTATTAACAAATGCGCCTGTAATCGTCTTCAAATCGTGTTCAGTGTATTTGATGCGATATGACAGAAACAAAGGTAAAAGCAGAGAAAAACTCGACGCCGTCATATTTGTAATGTCCATTTGGGTCCCCCAGAATCGACAGAACCATTGCTTTTACCTTTGTTTATTAACAAATGCGCCTGTTATCATCCCCAAATCTTCGTCATTGTATTTGAAGCAATATGACTGAAAGAACGGTAAAAGCAGAGAAGAACGCGATGCCGTCGTTTTAGTAATGTCCATTCGGGTCCCCCAGAATGAGCACAATTATTGCTTTTATCTTTTTTTATTAACAAATGCGCCTGTTATCATCGAAAAATCTTCGTCATTGTATTTGAAGCAATATGACTGAAAGAACGGTAAAAGCAGAGAAGAACGCGATGCCGTCGTGTTAGTAATGTCCATTCGGGTCCCCCAGAATGAGCATAATCATTGCTTTTACCTTTGTTTATTAACAAATGCGCCTGATATCATCCCCAAATCTTTGTCATTGTATTTGAAGCAATATGACTGAAAGAAAGGTAAAAGCAGATAAGAACGCGATGCCGTCGTGATAGTTCTGTCCATTCGGGTCCCCCAAAATGAGCACAATTATTGCTTTAACCTTTCTTTATTAACAAATGCGCCTGTTATCATCCCCACATCTTCGTCATTGTATTTGAAGGAATATGACTGAAAGAAAGGTAAAAGCAGAGAAGAACGCGATTCCGTCGTGTTAGTAATGTCCATTCGGGTCCCCCAGAATGAGCACAATTATTGCTTTTATCTTTTTTTATTAACAAATGCGCCTGTTATCATCCCGAAATCTTCGTCATTGTATTTGAAGCAATATGACTGAAAGAAAGGTAAAAGCAGAGAAGAACGCGATGCCGTCGTGTTAGTAATGTCCATTCGGGTCCCCCAGAATGAGCACAATTATTGCTTTTACCTTTGTTTATTAACAAATGCGCTTGGTATCATCCCCAAATCTTCGTCATTGGATTTGAAGCAATATGACTGAAAGAAAGGTAAAAGCAGAGAAAAACTCGACGCCGTCTTGTTAGTAATGTCCATTTGGGTTCCCCAGAATGAGCACAATTATTGCTTTTACCTTTGTTTATTAACAAATGCGCCTGATATCATCCCCAAATCTTCGTCATTGTATTTGAAGCAATATGACTGAAAGAAAGGTAAAAGCAGAGAAGTACGCGATGCCGTCGTGTTGGTAATGTCCATTCGGGTCTCCCAGAATGAGCACAATTATTGCTTTTACCTTTGTTTATTAACAAATAGGCCTGTTATCATCCCCAAATCTTCGTCATTGTTTTTGAAGCAATATGACTAAAAGAAAGGTAAAAGCAGAGAAGAACGCGATGCCGTCGTGTTAGTATTGTCCATTCGGGTCCCCCAGAATGAGCACAATTATTGCTTTTATCTTTTTTTATTAACAAATGCGCCTGTTATCATCCCGAAATCTTCGTCATTGTATTTGAAGCAATATGACTGAAAGAAAGGTAAAAGCAGAGAAGAACGCGATGCCGTCGTGTTAGTAATGTCCATTCGGGTCCCCCAAAATGAGCACAATTATTGCTTTTACCTTTGTTTATTAACAAATGCGCCTGTTATCATCCCCAAATCTTCGTCATTGTATTTGAAGCAATATGACTGAAAGAAAGGTAAAAGCAGAGAAAAACTCGACGCCGTCTTGTTAGTAATGTCCATTTGGGTTCCCCAGAATGAGCACAATTATTGCTTTTACCTTTGTTTATAAACAAATGCGCCTGATATCATCCCCAAATCTTTGTCATTGTATTTGAAGCAATATGACTGAAAGAAAGGTAAAAGCAGAGAAGAACGCGATGCCGTCGTGTTAGTAATGTCCATTCGGGTCCCCCAGAATGAGCACAATTATTGCTTTAACCTTTCTTTATTAACAAATGCGCCTGTTATCATCCCCACATCTTCGTCATTGTATTTGAAGGAATATGACTGAAAGAAAGGTAAAAGCAGAAAAGAACTCGATGCCGTCGTGTTAGTAATGTCCATTCGGGTCCCCCAGAATGAGCACAATTACTGCTTTTATCTTTTTTATTAACAAATGCGCCTGTCATCGTCCTCAAATCGTCGTCAGTGTATTTGACGCGATACGACAGAAACAAAGGTAAAAGCAGAGAAGAACTCGATGCCGTCGTGTTGGTAATGTCCATTCGGGTCCCCCAGAATGAGCACAATTATTGCTTTTATCTTTTTTTATTAACAAATGCGCCTGTAATCGTCTTCAAATCGTGTTCAGTGTATTTGATGCGATATGACAGAAACAAAGGTAAAAGCAGAGAAAAACTCGACGCCGTCATATTAGTAATGTCCATTTGGGTCCCCCAGAATCGACAGAACCATTGCTTTTACCTTTGTTTATTAACAAATGCGCCTGTTATCATCCCCAAATCTTCGTCATTGTATTTGAAGCAATATGACTGGAAGAAAGGTAAAAGCAGAGAAGAACGCGATGCCGTCGTGGTGGTAATGTCCATTCGGGTCTCCCAGAATGAGCACAATTATTGCTTTTACCTTTGTTTATTAACAAATGCGCCTGATATCATCCCCAAATCTTCGTCATTGTATTTGAAGCAATATGACTGAAAGAAAGGTAAAAGCAGAAAAGAACTCGATGCCGTCGTGTTAGTAATGTCCATTCGGGTCCCCCAGAACGAGCACAATTATTGCTTTTACCTTTGTTTATTAACAAATGCGCCTGATATCATCCCCAAATCTTCGTCATTGTATTTGAAGCAATATGACTGAAAGAAAGGTAAAAGCAGAGAAGAACGCGATGCCGTCGTGTTGGTAATGTCCATTCGGGTCCCCCAGAATGAGCACAATTATTGCTTTTATCTTTTTTTATTAACAAATGTGCCTGTTATCATCCCCAAATCTTCGTCATTGTATTTGAAGCTATATGACTGAAAGAAAGGTAAAAGCAGAGAAGAACGCGATGCCGTCGTGTTAGTATTGTCCATTCGGGTCCCCCAGAATGAGCACAATTATTGCTTTTATCTTTTTTATTAACAAATGCGCCTGTAATCGTCCTCAAATCGTCGTCAGTGTATTTGACGCGATACGACAGAAACAAAGGTAAAAGCAGAGAAGAACTCGATGCCGTCGTGTTGGTAATGTCCATTCGGGTCCCCCAGAATGAGCACAATTATTGCTTTTATCTTTTTTTATTAACAAATGCGCCTGTAATCGTCTTCAAATCGTGTTCACTGTATTTGATGCGATATGACAGAAACAAAGGTAAAAGCAGAGAAAAACTCGACGCCGTCATATTAGTAATGTCCATTTGGGTCCCCCAGAATCGACAGAACCATTGCTTTTACCTTTGTTTATTAACAAATGCGCCTGTTATCATCCCCAAATCTTCGTCATTGTATTTGAAGCAATATGACTGGAAGAAAGGTAAAAGCAGAGAAGAACGCGATGCCGTCGTGGTGGTAATGTCCATTCGGGTCTCCCAGAATGAGCACAATTATTGCTTTTACCTTTGTTTATTAACAAATGCGCCTGATATCATCCCCAAATCTTCGTCATTGTATTTGAAGCAATATGACTGAAAGAAAGGTAAAAGCAGAAAAGAACTCAATGCCGTCATGTTAGTAATGTCCATTCGGGTCCCCCAGAACGAGCACAATTATTGCTTTTACCTTTGTTTATTAACAAATGCGCCTGATATCATCCCCAAATCTTTGTCATTGTATTTGAAGCAATATGACTGAAAGAAAGGTAAAAGCAGATAAGAACGCGATGCCGTCGTGATAGTTCTGTCCATTCGGGTCCCCCAAAATGAGCACAATTATTGCTTTAACCTTTCTTTATTAACAAATGCGCCTGTTATCATCCCCACATCTTCGTCATTGTATTTGAAGGAATATGACTGAAAGAAAGGTAAAAGCAGAGAAGAACGCGATTCCGTCGTGTTAGTAATGTCCATTCGGGTCCCCCAGAATGAGCACAATTATTGCTTTTATCTTTTTTTATTAACAAATGCGCCTGTTATCATCCCGAAATCTTCGTCATTGTATTTGAAGCAATATGACTGAAAGAAAGGTAAAAGCAGAGAAGAACGCGATGCCGTCGTGTTAGTAATGTCCATTCGGGTCCCCCAGAATGAGCACAATTATTGCTTTTACCTTTGTTTATTAACAAATGCGCTTGGTATCATCCCCAAATCTTCGTCATTGGATTTGAAGCAATATGACTGAAAGAAAGGTAAAAGCAGAGAAAAACTCGACGCCGTCTTGTTAGTAATGTCCATTTGGGTTCCCCAGAATGAGCACAATTATTGCTTTTACCTTTGTTTATTAACAAATGCGCCTGATATCATCCCCAAATCTTCGTCATTGTATTTGAAGCAATATGACTGAAAGAAAGGTAAAAGCAGAGAAGTACGCGATGCCGTCGTGTTGGTAATGTCCATTCGGGTCCCCCAGAATGAGCACAATTATTGCTTTTATCTTTTTTTATTAACAAATGCGCCTGTTATAATCCCCAAATCTTCGTCATTGTATTTAAAGCAATATGACTGAAAGAAAGGTGAAAGCAGAGAAGAACGCGATGCCGTCGTGTTGGTAATGTCCATTCGGGTCTCCCAGAATGAGCACAATTATTGCTTTTACCTTTGTTTATTAACAAATGCGCCTGTTATCATCCCCAAATCTTCGTCATTGGATTTAAAGCAATATGACTGAAAGAAAGGTAAAAGCAGAGAAGAACGCGATGCCGTCGTGTTAGTAATGTCCATTCGGGTCCCCCAGAATGAGCACAATTATTGCTGTTACATTTCTTTATTAACAAATGCGCCTATTATCATCCCCAAATCTTCGTCATTGTATTTGAAGGAATATGACTGAAAGAAAGGTAAAAGCAGAAAAGAACTCGATGCCGTCGTGTTAGTAATGTCCATTCGGGTCCCCCAGAATGAGCACAATTATTGCTTTTATCTTTTTTATTAACAAATGCGCCTGTAATCGTCCTCAAATCGTCGTCAGTGTATTTGACGCGATACGACAGAAACAAAGGTAAAAGCAGAGAAGAACTCGATGCCGTCGTGCTGGTAATGTCCATTCGGGTCCCCCAGAATGAGCACAATTATTGCTTTTATCTTTTTTTATTAACAAATGCGCCTGTAATCGTCTTCAAATCGTGTTCACTGTATTTGATGCGATATGACAGAAACAAAGGTAAAAGCAGAGAAAAACTCGACGCCGTCATATAAGTAATGTCCATTTAAGTCCCCCAGAATCGATAGAACCATTGCTTTTACCTTTGTTTATTAACAAATGCGCCTGGTATCATCCCCAAATCTTCGTCATTGTATTTGAAGCAATATGACTGAAAGAAAGGTAACAGCAGAGAAGAACGCGATGCCGTCGTGTTGGTAATGTCCATTCGGGTCCCCCAGAATGAGCACAATTATTGCTTTTATCTTTTTTTATTAACAAATGCGCCTGTTATCATCCCCAAATCTTCGTCATTGTATTTGAAGCCATATGACTGAAAGAAAGGTAAAAGCAGAAAAGAACTCGATGCCGTCGTGCTGGTAATGTCCATTCGGGTCCCCCAGAATGAGCACAATTATGGCTTTTATCTTTTTTTATTAACAAATGCGCCTGTAATCGTCTTCAAATCGTGTTCAGTATATTTGATGCGATATGACAGAAACAAAGGTAAAAGCAGAGAAAGACTCGACGCCGTCATATTAGTAATGTCCATTTAATTCCCCCAGAATCGACAGAACCATTGCTTTTACCTTTGTATATTAACAAATGCGCCTGTTATTATCCCCAAATCTTCGTCATTGTATTTGAAGCAATATGACTGAAAGAACGGCGAAAGCAGAGAAGAACGCGATGCCGTCGTGTTAGTAATG
The DNA here is from genome assembly GCA_951751655.1 of Ophion costatus. Classification (NCBI taxonomy): domain Eukaryota; kingdom Metazoa; phylum Arthropoda; class Insecta; order Hymenoptera; family Ichneumonidae; genus Ophion; species Ophion costatus. The sequence goes on along the minus strand of OX632361.1, from coordinate 8,591,651 downwards.
TCCATTCGGGTCCCCCAGAATGAGCACAATTATTGCTTTTATCTTTTTTTATTAACAAATGCGCCTGTTATCATCCCAAAATCTTCGTCATTGTATTTGAAGCAATATGACTGAAAGAAAGGTAAAAGCAGAAAAGCACTCGATGCCGTCGTGTTAGTAATGTCCATTCGGGTCCCCAGAACGAGCACAATTATTGCTTTTACCTTTGTTTATTAACAAATGCGCCTGATATCATCCCCAAATCTTCGTCATTGTATTTGAAGCAATATGACTGAAAGAAAGGTAACAGCAAAGAAGAACGCGATGCCGTCGTGTTGGTAATGTCCATTCGGGTCTCCCAGAATGAGCACAATTATTGCTTTTATCTTTTTTTAGTAACAAATGCGCCTGTTATCATCCCCAAATCTTCGTCATTGTATTTGAAGCAATATGACTGAAAGAAAGGTGAAAGCAGAGAAGAACGCGAGGCCGTCGTGTTAGTAATGTCCATTCGGGTCCCCCAGAATGAGCACAATTATTGCTTATATCTCTTTTTATTAACAAATGCGCCTGTAATCGTCCTCAAATCGTCATCAGTGTATTTGACGCGATACGACAGAAACAAAGGTAAAAGCAGAGAAGAACTCGATGCCGTCGTGTTAGTAATGTCCATTCGGGTCCTCCAGAATGAACACAATTATTGCTTTTATCTTTTTTTATTAACAAATGCGCCTGTTATCATCCCAAAATGTTCGTCATTGTATTTGAAGAAATATGACTGAAAGAAAGGTAAAAGCAGAGAAGAACGCGATGCCGTCGTGTTAGTAATGTCCATTCGGGTCCCCCAGAATGAGCACAATTATTGCTTTTACCTTTGTTTATTAACAAAGGCGCCTGTTATCATCCCCAAATCTTCGTCATTGTAGTTGAAGCAATATGACTGAAAGAAAGGTAAAAGCAGAGAAGAACGCGATGCCGTCCTGTTAGTAATGTCCATTCGGGTCCCCCAGAATGAGCACAATTATTGCTTTTATCTTTTTTTATTAACAAATGCGCCTGTTATCATCCCAAAATCTTCGTCATTGTATTTGAAGCAATATGACTGAAAGAAAGGTGAAAGCAAAAAACAACTCGATGCCGTCGTGTTCGTAATGTCCATTCGGGTCCCCCAGAATGAGCACAATTAGTGCTTTTACCTTTGTTTATTAACAACCGCGCCTGATATCAAACCCAAATCTTCGTCATTGTATTTGAAGCAATATGACTGAAAGAAAGGGAAAAGCAGAGAAGAACGCGATGCCGTCGTGTTAGTAATGTCCATTCGGGTCTCCCAGAATGAGCACAATTATTGCTTTTACCTTTGTTTATTTACAAATGCGCCTGTTATCATCCCCAAATCTTCGTCATTGTATTTGAAGCAATCTGACTGAAAGAAAGGTAAAAGCAGAGAAGAACGCGATGCCGTCGTGTTAGTAATGTCCACTCGGGTCCCCCAGAATGAGCAAAATTATTGCTTTTACCTTTGTTTATTAACAAATGCGCCTGTTATCATCCCCAAATCTTCGTCATTGTATTTGAAGCAATATGACTGAAAGAAAGGTAAACGCAGAGAAGAACGCGATGCCGTCGTGTTAGTAATGCCCACTCGGGTCCCCCAGAATGAGCACAATTATTGCTTTTATCTTTTTTTATTAACAAATGCGCCTGTTATCATCCCCAAATCTTCGTCATTGTATTTGAAGCAATATGACTGAAAGAAAGGTAAAAGCAGAGAAGAACGCGATGCCGTCGTGTTTGTAATGTCCATTCGGGTCCCCCAGAATCGACAGAACCATTGCGTTTACCTTTGTTTATTAACAAATGCGCCTGGTAACATCGCCAAATCTTCGTCATTGTATTTGAAGCAATATGACTGCAAGAAAGGTAAAAGCAGAGAAGAACGCGATGCCGTCGTGTTAGTATTGTCCTTTCGGCTCCCCCAGAATGAGCACAATTATTGCTTTTATCTTTTTTATTAACAAATGCGCCTGTAATCGTCCTCAAATCGTCGTCAGTGTATTTGACGCGATACGACAGAAACAAAGGTAAAAGCAGAGAAGAACTCGATGCCGTCGTGTTGGTAATGCCCATTCGGGTCCCCCAGAATGAGCACAATTATTGCTTTTATCTTTTTTTATCAACAAATGCGCCTGTAATCGTCTTCAAATCGTGTTCAGTGTATTTGATGCGATATGACAGAAACAAAGGTAAAAGCAGAGAAAAACTCGACGCCGTCATATTAGTAATGTCCATTTGGGTCCCCCAGAATCGACAGAACCATTGCTTTTACCTTTGTTTATTAACAAATGCGCCTGTTATCATCCCCAAATCTTCGTCATTGTATTTGAAGCAATATGACTGGAAGAAAGGTAAAAGCAGAGAAGAACGCGATGCCGTCGTGTTGGTAATGTCCATTCGGGTCTCCCAGAATGAGCACAATTATTGCTTTTACCTTTGTTTATTAACAAATGCGCCTGATATCATCCCCAAATCTTCGTCATTGTATTTGAAGCAATATGACTGAAAGAAAGGTAAAAGCAGAAAAGATCTCGATGCCGTCGTGTTAGTAATGTCCATTCGGGTCCCCCAGAACGAGCACAATTATTGCTTTTACCTTTGTTTATTAACAAATGCGCCTGATATCATCCCCAAATCTTCGTCATTGTATTTGAAGCAATATGACTGAAAGAAAGGTAAAAGCAGAGAAGAACGCGATGCCGTCGTGTTGGTAATGTCCATTCGGGTCCCCCAGAATGAGCACAATTATTGCTTTTATCTTTTTTTATTAACAAATGCGCCTGTTATCATCCCCAAATCTTCGTCATTGTATTTGAAGCTATATGACAGAAAGAAAGGTAAAAGCAGAAAAGAACTCGATGCCGTCGTGTTAGTTATGCCCTTTCGGGTACCCCAGAATGAGCACAATTATTGCTTTTATCTTTTCTATTAACAAATGCGCCTGTAATCGTCCTCAAATCGTCGTCAGTGTATTTGACGCGATACGACAGAAACAAAGGTCAAAGCAGAGAAGAACTCGATGCCGTCGTGTTGGTAATGTCCATTCGGGTCCCCCGGAATGAGCACAATTATTGCTTTTATCTTTTTTTATTACCAAATGCGCCTGATATCATCGCCAAATCTTCGTCATTGTATTTGAAGCAATATGACTGAAAGAAAGGTAAAAGCAGAGAAGAATGCGATGCCGTCGTGTTGGTAATGCCCATTCGGGTCCCCCAGAATGAGCACAATTATTGCCTTTATCGTTTTTTATTAACAATTGCGCCTGTAATCGTCTTCAAATCGTGTTCAGTGTATTTGATGCGATATGACAGAAACAAAGGTAAAAGCAGAGAAAAACTCGACGCCGTCATATGAGTAATGTCCATTTGGGTCCCCCAGAATCGACAGAACCATTGCTTTTACCTTTGTTTATTAACAAATGCGCCTGTTATCATCCCCAAATCTTCGTCATTGTATTTGAAGCAGTATGACTGAAAGGAAGGTAAAAGCAGAGAAGAACGCGATGCCGTCGTGTTTGTAATGTCCATTCGGGTCCCCCAGAATGAGCACAATTATTGCTTTTATCTTTTTTATTAACAAATGCGCCTGTAATCGTCCTCAAATCGTCGTCAGTGTATTTGACGCGATACGACAGAAACAAAGGTAAAAGCAGAGAAGAACTCGATGCCGTCGTGTTGGTAATGTCCATTCGGGTCCCCCAGAAGGAGCACAATTATTGCTTCTATCTTTTTTTATTAACAAATGCGCCTGTTATCATCGCCAAATCTTCGTCATTGTATTTGAAGCAATATGACTGAAAGAAAGGTAAAAGCAGAGAAGAACGCGATGCCGTCGTGTTAGTATTGTCCATTCGGGTCCCCCAGAATGAGCACAATTATTGCTTTTATCTTTTTTATTAACAAATGCGCCTGTAATCGTCCTCAAATCGTCGTCAGTGTATTTGACGCGATACGACAGAAACAAAGGTAAAAGCAGAGAAGAACTCGATACCGTCGTGTTGGTAATGTCCATTCGGGTCCCCCAGAATGAGCACAATTATTGCTTTTATCTTTTTTTATTAACAAATGCGCCTGTAATCGTCTTCAAATCGTGTTCAGTGTATTTGATGCGATATGACAGAAACAAAGGTAAAAGCAGAGAAAAACTCGACGCCGTCATATTAGTAATGTCCATTTGGGTCCCCCAGAATCGACAGAACCATTGCTTTTACCTTTGTTTATTAACAAATGCGCCTGTTATCATCCCCAAATCTTCGTCATTGTATTTGAAGCAATATGACTGAAAGAAAGGTAAAAGCAGAGAAGAACGCGATGCCGTCGTTTTAGTAATGTCCATTCGGGTCCACCAGAATGAGCACAATTATTGCTTTTATCTTTTTTTATTAACAAATGCGCCTGTTATCATCGAAAAATCTTCGTCATTGTATTTGAAGCAATATGACTGAAAGAACGGTAAAAGCAGAGAAGAATGCGATGCCGTCGTGTTAGTAATGTCCATTCGGGTCCCCCAGAATGAGCATAATCATTGCTATTACCTTTGTTTATTAACAAATGCGCCTGATATCATCCCCAAATCTTCGTCATTGTATTTGAAGCAATATGACTGAAAGAAAGGTAAAAGCAGAGAAGAACGCGATGCCGTCGTGTTAGTATTGTCCATTCGGGTCCCCCAGAATGAGCACAATTATTGCTTTTATCTTTTTTATTAACAAATGCGCCTGTAATCGTCCTCAAATCGTCGTCAGTGTATTTGACGCGATACGACAGAAACAAAGGTAAAAGCAGAGAAGAACTCGATGCCGTCGTGTTGGTAATGTCCATTCGGGTCCCCCAGAATGAGCACAATTATTGCTTTCATCTTTTTTTATTAACAAATGCGCCTGTAATCGTCTTCAAATCGTGTTCAGTGTATTTGATGCGATATGACAGAAACAAAGGTAAAAGCAGAGAAAAACTCGACGCCGTCATATTAGTAATGTCCATTTGGGTCCCCCAGAATCGACAGAACCATTGCTTTTACCTTTGTTTATTAACAAATGCGCCTGTTATCATCCCCAAATCTTCGTCATTGTATTTGAAGCAATATGCCTGAAAGAAAGGTAAAAGCAGAGAAGAACGCGATGCCGTCGTGTTAGTATTGTCCATTCGGGTCCCCCAGAATGAGCACAATTATTGCTTTTATCTTTTTTTATTAACAAATGCGCCTGTTATCATTGAAAAATCTTCGTCATTGTATTTGAAGCAATATGACTGAAAGAACGGTAAAAGTAGAGAAGAATGCGATGCCGTCGTGTTAGTAATGTCCATTCGGGTCCCCCAGAATGAGCATAATCATTGCTTTTACCTTTGTTTATTAACAAATGCGCCTGATATCATCCCCAAATCTTCGTCATTGTATTTGAAGCAATATGACTGAAAGAAAGGTAAAAGCAGATAAGAACGCGATGCCGTCGTGTTAGTACTGTCCATTCGGGTCCCCCAAAATGAGCACAATTATTGCTTTTATCATTTTTTATTAACAAATAGGCCTGTTATCATCCCCAAATCTTCGTCATTGTATTTGAAGCAATATGACTAAAAGAAAGGTAAAAGCAGAGAAGAACGCGATGCCGTCGTGTTAGTAATGTCCATTCGGGTCCCCCAGAATGAGCACAATTATTGCTTTTATCTTTTTTTATTAACAAATGCGCCTGTTATCATCCCGAAATCTTCGTCATTGTATTTGAAGCAATATGACTGAAAGAAAGGTAAAAGCAGAGAAGAACGCGATGCCGTCGTGTTAGTAATGTCCATTCAGGTCCCCCAAAATGAGCACAATTATTGCTTTTACCTTTGTTTATTAACAAATGCGCCTGTTATCATCCCCAAATCTTCGTCATTGTATTTGAAGCAATATGACTGAAAGAAAGGTAAAAGCAGAGAAAAACTCGACGCCGTCTTGTTAGTAATGTCCATTTGGGTTCCCCAGAATGAGCACAATTATTGCTTTTACCTTTGTTTATAAACAAATGCGCCTGATATCATCCCCAAATCTTCGTCATTGTATTTGAAGCAATATGACTGAAAGAAAGGTAAAAGCAGAGAAGAACGCGATGCCGTCGTGTTGGAAATGTCCATTCGGGTCCCCCAGAATGAGCACAATTATTGCTCTTATCTTTTTTTATTAACAAATGCGCCTGTTTTCATCCCCAAATCTTCGTCATTGTATTTGAAGCAATATGACTGAAAGAAAGGTGAAAGCAGAGAAGAACGCGAGGCCGTCGTGTTAGTAATGTCCATTCGGGTCCCCCAGAATGAGCACAATTATTGCTTTTATCTTTTTTTATTAACAAATGCGCCTGTAATCGTCTTCAAATCGTCGTCAGTGTATTTGACGCGATATGACAGAAACAAAGGTAAAAGCAGAGGAAAACTCGACGCCGTCATATTAGTAATGTCCCTTTGGGTCCCCCAGAATCGACACAACCATTGCTTTTACCTTTGTTTAATAACAAATGCGCCTGTTATCATCCCCAAATCTTCGTCATTGTATTTGAAGCAATATGACTGAAAGAAAGGTAAAAGCAGAGAAGAACGCGATGCCGTCGTGTTAGTAATGTCCATTCGGGTCCCCCAGAATGAGCACAATTATTGCTTTAACCTTTCTTTATTAACAAATGCGCCTGTTATCATCCCCACATCTTCGTCATTGTATTTGAAGGAATATGACTGAAAGAAAGGTAAAAGCAGAAAAGAACTCGATGCCGTCGTGTTAGTAATGTCCATTCGGGTCCCCCAGAATGAGCACAATTACTGCTTTTATCTTTTTTATTAACAAATGCGCCTGTAATCGTCCTCAAATCGTCGTCAGGGTATTTGACGCGATACGACAGAAACAAAGGTAAAAGCAGAGAAGAACTCGATGCCGTCGTGTTGGTAATGTCCATTCGGGTCCCCCAGAATGAGCACAATTATTGCTTTCATCTTTTTTTATTAACAAATGCGCCTGTAATCGTCTTCAAATCGTGTTCAGTGTATTTGATGCGATATGACAGAAACAAAGGTAAAAGCAGAGAAAAACTCGACGCCGTCATATTAGTAATGTCCATTTGGGTCCCCCAGAATCGACAGAACCATTGCTTTTACCTTTGTTTATTAACAAATGCGCCTGTTATCATCCCCAAATCTTCGTCATTGTATTTGAAGCAATATGCCTGAAAGAAAGGTAAAAGCAGAGAAGAACGCGATGCCGTCGTTTTAGTAATGTCCATTCGGGTCCCCCAGAATGAGCACAATTATTGCTTTTATCTTTTTTTATTAACAAATGCGCCTGTTATCATTGAAAAATCTTCGTCATTGTATTTGAAGCAATATGACTGAAAGAACGGTAAAAGTAGAGAAGAATGCGATGCCGTCGTGTTAGTAATGTCCATTCGGGTCCCCCAGAATGAGCATAATCATTGCTTTTACCTTTGTTTATTAACAAATGCGCCTGATATCATCCCCAAATCTTCGTCATTGTATTTGAAGCAATATGACTGAAAGAAAGGTAAAAGCAGATAAGAACGCGATGCCGTCGTGTTAGTACTGTCCATTCGGGTCCCCCAAAATGAGCACAATTATTGCTTTTATCATTTTTTATTAACAAATAGGCCTGTTATCATCCCCAAATCTTCGTCATTGTATTTGAAGCAATATGACTAAAAGAAAGGTAAAAGCAGAGAAGAACGCGATGCCGTCGTGTTAGTAATGTCCATTCGGGTCCCCCAGAATGAGCACAATTATTGCTTTTATCTTTTTTTATTAACAAATGCGCCTGTTATCATCCCGAAATCTTCGTCATTGTATTTGAAGCAATATGACTGAAAGAAAGGTAAAAGCAGAGAAGAACGCGATGCCGTCGTGTTAGTAATGTCCATTCAGGTCCCCCAAAATGAGCACAATTATTGCTTTTACCTTTGTTTATTAACAAATGCGCCTGTTATCATCCCCAAATCTTCGTCATTGTATTTGAAGCAATATGACTGAAAGAAAGGTAAAAGCAGAGAAAAACTCGACGCCGTCTTGTTAGTAATGTCCATTTGGGTTCCCCAGAATGAGCACAATTATTGCTTTTACCTTTGTTTATAAACAAATGCGCCTGATATCATCCCCAAATCTTCGTCATTGTATTTGAAGCAATATGACTGAAAGAAAGGTAAAAGCAGAGAAGAACGCGATGCCGTCGTGTTGGAAATGTCCATTCGGGTCCCCCAGAATGAGCACAATTATTGCTCTTATCTTTTTTTATTAACAAATGCGCCTGTTTTCATCCCCAAATCTTCGTCATTGTATTTGAAGCAATATGACTGAAAGAAAGGTGAAAGCAGAGAAGAACGCGAGGCCGTCGTGTTAGTAATGTCCATTCGGGTCCCCCAGAATGAGCACAATTATTGCTTTTATCTTTTTTTATTAACAAATGCGCCTGTAATCGTCTTCAAATCGTCGTCAGTGTATTTGACGCGATATGACAGAAACAAAGGTAAAAGCAGAGGAAAACTCGACGCCGTCATATTAGTAATGTCCCTTTGGGTCCCCCAGAATCGACACAACCATTGCTTTTACCTTTGTTTAATAACAAATGCGCCTGTTATCATCCCCAAATCTTCGTCATTGTATTTGAAGCAATATGACTGAAAGAAAGGTAAAAGCAGAGAAGAACGCGATGCCGTCGTGTTAGTAATGTCCATTCGGGTCCCCCAGAATGAGCACAATTATTGCTTTAACCTTTCTTTATTAACAAATGCGCCTGTTATCATCCCCACATCTTCGTCATTGTATTTGAAGGAATATGACTGAAAGAAAGGTAAAAGCATAAAAGAACTCGATGCCGTCGTGTTAGTAATGTCCATTCGGGTCCCCCAGAATGAGCACAATTACTGCTTTTATCTTTTTTATTAACAAATGCGCCTGTAATCGTCCTCAAATCGTCGTCAGGGTATTTGACGCGATACGACAGAAACAAAGGTAAAAGCAGAGAAGAACTCGATGCCGTCGTGTTGGTAATGTCCATTCGGGTCCCCCAGAATGAGCACAATTATTGCTTTCATCTTTTTTTATTAACAAATGCGCCTGTAATCGTCTTCAAATCGTGTTCAGTGTATTTGATGCGATATGACAGAAACAAAGGTAAAAGCAGAGAAAAACTCGACGCCGTCATATTAGTAATGTCCATTTGGGTCCCCCAGAATCGACAGAACCATTGCTTTTACCTTTGTTTATTAACAAATGCGCCTGTTATCATCCCCAAATCTTCGTCATTGTATTTGAAGCAATATGCCTGAAAGAAATGTAAAAGCAGAGAAGAACGCGATGCCGTCGTTTTAGTAATGTCCATTCGGGTCCCCCAGAATGAGCACAATTATTGCTTTTATCTTTTTTTATTAACAAATGCGCCTGTTATCATTGAAAAATCTTCGTCATTGTATTTGAAGCAATATGACTGAAAGAACGGTAAAAGTAGAGAAGAATGCGATGCCGTCGTGTTAGTAATGTCCATTCGGGTCCCCCAGAATGAGCATAATCATTGCTTTTACCTTTGTTTATTAACAAATGCGCCTGATATCATCCCCAAATCTTCGTCATTGTATTTGAAGCAATATGACTGAAAGAAAGGTAAAAGCAGATAAGAACGCGATGCCGTCGTGTTAGTACTGTCCATTCGGGTCCCCCAAAATGAGCACAATTATTGCTTTTATCATTTTTTATTAACAAATAGGCCTGTTATCATCCCCAAATCTTCGTCATTGTATTTGAAGCAATATGACTAAAAGAAAGGTAAAAGCAGAGAAGAACGCGATGCCGTCGTGTTAGTAATGTCCATTCGGGTCCCCCAGAATGAGCACAATTATTGCTTTTATCTTTTTTTATTAACAAATGCGCCTGTTATCATCCCGAAATCTTCGTCATTGTATTTGAAGCAATATGACTGAAAGAAAGGTAAAAGCAGAGAAGAACGCGATGCCGTCGTGTTAGTAATGTCCATTCAGGTCCCCCAAAATGAGCACAATTATTGCTTTTACCTTTGTTTATTAACAAATGCGCCTGTTATCATCCCCAAATCTTCGTCATTGTATTTGAAGCAATATGACTGAAAGAAAGGTAAAAGCAGAGAAAAACTCGACGCCGTCTTGTTAGTAATGTCCATTTGGGTTCCCCAGAATGAGCACAATTATTGCTTTTACCTTTGTTTATAAACAAATGCGCCTGATATCATCCCCAAATCTTCGTCATTGTATTTGAAGCAATATGACTGAAAGAAAGGTAAAAGCAGAGAAGAACGCGATGCCGTCGTGTTGGAAATGTCCATTCGGGTCCCCCAGAATGAGCACAATTATTGCTCTTATCTTTTTTTATTAACAAATGCGCCTGTTTTCATCCCCAAATCTTCGTCATTGTATTTGAAGCAATATGACTGAAAGAAAGGTGAAAGCAGAGAAGAACGCGAGGCCGTCGTGTTAGTAATGTCCATTCGGGTCCCCCAGAATGAGCACAATTATTGCTTTTATCTTTTTTTATTAACAAATGCGCCTGTAATCGTCTTCAAATCGTCGTCAGTGTATTTGACGCGATATGACAGAAACAAAGGTAAAAGCAGAGGAAAACTCGACGCCGTCATATTAGTAATGTCCCTTTGGGTCCCCCAGAATCGACACAACCATTGCTTTTACCTTTGTTTAATAACAAATGCGCCTGTTATCATCCCCAAATCTTCGTCATTGTATTTGAAGCAATATGACTGAAAGAAAGGTAAAAGCAGAGAAGAACGCGATGCCGTCGTGTTAGTAATGTCCATTCGGGTCCCCCAGAATGAGCACAATTATTGCTTTAACCTTTCTTTATTAACAAATGCGCCTGTTATCATCCCCACATCTTCGTCATTGTATTTGAAGGAATATGACTGAAAGAAAGGTAAAAGCAGAAAAGAACTCGATGCCGTCGTGTTAGTAATGTCCATTCGGGTCCCCCAGAATGAGCACAATTACTGCTTTTATCTTTTTTATTAACAAATGCGCCTGTAATCGTCCTCAAATCGTCGTCAGGGTATTTGACGCGATACGACAGAAACAAAGGTAAAAGCAGAGAAGAACTCGATGCCGTCGTGTTGGTAATGTCCATTCGGGTCCCCCAGAATGAGCACAATTATTGCTTTTATCTTTTTTTATTAACAAATGCGCCTGTAATCGTCTTCAAATCGTGTTCAGTGTATTTGATGCGATATGACAGAAACAAAGGTAAAAGCAGAGAAAAACTCGACGCCGTCATATTAGTAATGTCCATTTGGGTCCCCCAGAATCGACAGAACCATTGCTTTTACCTTTGTTTATTAACAAATGCGCCTGTTATCATCCCCAAATCTTCGTCATTGTATTTGAAGCAATATGACTGGAAGAAAGGTAAAAGCAGAGAAGAACGCGATGCCGTCGTGTTGGTAATGTCCATTCGGGTCTCCCAGAATGAGCACAATTATTGCTTTTACCTTTGTTTATTAACAAATGCGCCTGATATCATCCCCAAATCTTCGTCATTGTATTTGAAGCAATATGACTGAAAGAAAGGTAAAAGCAGAAAAGAACTCGATGCCGTCGTGTTAGTAATGTCCATTCGGGTCCCCCAGAACGAGCACAATTATTGCTTTTCCCTTTGTTTATTAACAAATGCGCCTGATATCATCCCCAAATCTTCGTCATTGTATTTGAAGCAATATGACTGAAAGAAAGGTAAAAGCAGAGAAGAACGCGATGCCGTCGTGTTGGTAATGTCCATTCGGGTCCCCCAGAATGAGCACAATTATTGCTTTTATCTTTTTTTATTAACAAATGCGCCTGTTATCATCCCCAAATCTTCGTCGTTGTATTTGAAGCTATATGACTGAAAGAAAGGTAAAAGCAGAGAAGAACGCGATGCCGTCGTGTTAGTATTGTCCATTCGGGTCCCCCAGAATGAGCACAATTATTGCTTTTATCTTTTTTATTAACAAATGCGCCTGTAATCGTCCTCAAATCGTCGTCAGTGTATTTGACGCGATACGACAGAAACAAAGGTAAAAGCAGAGAAGAACTCGATGCCGTCGTGTTGGTAATGTCCATTCGGGTCCCCCAGAATGAGCACAATTATTGCTTTTATCTTTTTTTATTACCAAATGCGCCTGTAATCGTCTTCAAATCGTGTTCAGTGTATTTGATGCGATATGACAGAAACAAAGGTAAAAGCAGAGAAAAACTCGACGCCGTCATATAAGTAATGTCCATTTAAGTCCCCCAGAATCGATAGAACCATTGCTTTTACCTTTGTTTATTAACAAATGCGCCTGTTATGATCCCCAAATCTTCGTCATTGTATTTGAAGCAATATGACTGAAAGAAAGGCAAAAGCAGAGAAGAACGTGATGCCGTCATGTTAGTAATGTTCATTCGGGTCCCCCAGAATGAGCACAATTATTGCTTTTATCTTTTCTTATTAACAAATGCGCCTGTTATCATCCCAAAATCTTCGTCATTGTATTTGAAGCAATATGACTGAAAGAAAGGTAAAAGCAGAAAAGAACTCGATGCCGTCGTGTTAGTAATGTCCATTCGGGTCCCCCACAACGAGCACAATTATTGCTTTTACCTTTGTTTATTAACAAATGCGCCTGGTATCATCCCCAAATCTTCGTCATTGTATTTGAAGCGATATGACTGAAAGAAAGGTAACAGCAGAGAAGAACGCGATGCCGTCGTGTTGGTAATGTCCATTCGGGTCCCCCAGAATGAGCACAATTATTGCTTTTATCTTTTTTTATTAACAAATGCGCCTGTTATCATCCCCAAATCTTCGTCATTGTATTTGAAGCCATATGACTGAAAGAAAGGTAAAAGCAGAAAAGAACTCGATGCCGTCGTGCTGGTAATGTCCATTCGGGTCCCCCAGAATGAGCACAATTATGGCTTTTATCTTTTTTTATTAACAAATGCGCCTGTAATCGTCTTCAAATCGTGTTCAGTATATTTGATGCGATATGACAGAAACAAAGGTAAAAGCAGAGAAAGACTCGACGCCGTCATATTAGTAATATCCATTTAAGTCCCCCAGAATCGACAGAACCATTGCTTTTACCTTTGTATATTAACAAATGCGCCTGTTATTATCCCCAAATCTTCGTCATTGTATTTGAAGCAATATGACTGAAAGAACGGCGAAAGCAGAGAAGAACGCGATGCCGTCGTGTTAGTAATGTCCATTCGGGTCCCCAGAACGAGCACAATTATTGCTTTTACCTTTGTTTATTAACAAATGCGCCTGATATCATCCCCAAATCTTCGTCATTGTAATTGAAGCAATATGACTGAAAGAAAGGTAACAGCAGAGAAGAACGCGATGCCGTCGTGTTGGTAATGTCCATTCGGGTCCCCCAGAATGAGCACAATTATTGCTTTTATCTTTTTTTAGTAACAAATGCGCCTGTTATCATCCCCAAATCTTCGTCATTGTATTTGAAGCAATATGACTGAAAGAAATGTGAAAGCAGAGAAGAACGCGAGGCCGTCGTGTTAGTAATGTCCATTCGGGTCCCCCAGAATGAGCACAATTATTGCTTATATCTCTTTTTATTAACAAATGCGCCTGTAATCGTCCTCAAATCGTCTTCAGTGTATTTGACGCGATACGACAGAAACAAAGGTAAAAGCAGAGAAGAACTCGATGCCGTCGTGTTAGTAATGTCCATTCGGGTCCTCCAGAATGAGCACAATTATTGCTTTTATCTTTTTTTATTAACAAATGCGCCTGTTATCATCCCAAAATCTTCGTCATTGTATTTGAAGAAATATGACTGAAAGAAAGGTAAAAGCAGAGAAGAACGCGATGCCGTCGTGTTAGTAATGTCCATTCGGGTCCCCCAGAATGAGCACAATTATTGCTTTTACCTTTGTTTATTAACAAAGGCGCCTGTTATCATCCCCAAATCTTCGTCATTGTATTTGAAGCAATATGACTGAAAGAAAGGTAAAAGCAGAGAAGAACGCGATGCCGTCCTGTTAGTAATGTCCATTCGGGTCCCCCAGAATGAGCACAATTATTGCTTTTATCTTTTTTTATTAACAAATGCGCCTGTTATCATCCCAAAATCTTCGTCATTGTATTTGACGCAATATGACTGAAAGAAAGGTGAAAGCAAAAAACAACTCGATGCCGTCGTGTTCGTAATGTCCATTCGGGTCCCCCAGAATGAGCACAATTAGTGCTTTTACCTTTGTTTATTAACAACCGCGCCTGATATCAAACCCAAATCTTCGTCATTGTATTTGAAGCAATATGACTGAAAGAAAGGGAAAAGCAGAGAAGAACGCGATGCCGTCGTGTTAGTAATGTCCATTCGGGTCTCCCAGAATGAGCACAATTATTGCTTTTACCTTTGTTTATTAACAAATGCGCCTGTTATCATCCCCAAATCTTCGTCATTGTATTTGAAGCAATCTGACTGAAAGAAAGGTAAAAGCAGAGAAGAACGCGATGCCGTCGTGTTAGTAATGTCCACTCGGGTCCCCCAGAATGAGCATAATCATTGCTTTTACCTTTGTTTATTAACAAATGCGCCTGATATCATCCCCAAATCTTCGTCATTGTATTTGAAGCAATATGACTGAAAGAAAGGTAAAAGCAGATAAGAACGCGATGCCGTCGTGTTAGTACTGTCCATTCGGGTCCCCCAAAATGAGCACAATTATTGCTTTTATCATTTTTTATTAACAAATAGGCCTGTTATCATCCCCAAATCTTCGTCATTGTATTTGAAGCAATATGACTAAAAGAAAGGTAAAAGCAGAGAAGAACGCGATGCCGTCGTGTTAGTAATGTCCATTCGGGTCCCCCAGAATGAGCACAATTATTGCTTTTATCTTTTTTTGTTAACAAATGCGCCTGTTATCATCCCGAAATCTTCGTCATTGTATTTGAAGCAATATGACTGAAAGAAAGGTAAAAGCAGAGAAGAACGCGATGCCGTCGTGTTAGTAATGTCCATTCAGGTCCCCCAAAATGAGCACAATTATTGCTTTTACCATTGTTTATTAACAAATGCGCCTGTTATCATCCCCAAATCTTCGTCATTGTATTTGAAGCAATATGACTGAAAGAAAGGTAAAAGCAGAGAAAAACTCGACGCCGTCTTGTTAGTAATGTCCATTTGGGTTCCCCAGAATGAGCAAAATTATTGCTTTTACCTTTGTTTATAAACAAATGCGCCTGATATCATCCCCAAATCTTCGTCATTGTATTTGAAGCAATATGACTGAAAGAAAGGTAAAAGCAGAGAAGAACGCGATGCCGTCGTGTTGGAAATGTCCATTCGGGTCCCCCAGAATGAGCACAATTATTGCTCTTATCTTTTTTTATTAACAAATGCGCCTGTTTTCATCCCCAAATCTTCGTCATTGTATTTGAAGCAATATGACTGAAAGAAAGGTGAAAGCAGAGAAGAACGCGAGGCCGTCGTGTTAGTAATGTCCATTCGGGTCCCCCAGAATGAGCACAATTATTGCTTTTATCTTTTTTTATTAACAAATGCGCCTGTAATCGTCTTCAAATCGTCGTCAGTGTATTTGACGCGATATGACAGAAACAAAGGTAAAAGCAGAGGAAAACTCGACGCCGTCATATTAGTAATGTCCCTTTGGGTCCCCCAGAATCGACACAACCATTGCTTTTACCTTTGTTTAATAACAAATGCGCCTGTTATCATCCCCAAATCTTCGTCATTGTATTTGAAGCAATATGACTGAAAGAAAGGTAAAAGCAGAGAAGAACGCGATGCCGTCGTGTTAGTAATGTCCATTCGGGTCCCCCAGAATGAGCACAATTATTGCTTTAACCTTTCTTTATTAACAAATGCGCCTGTTATCATCCCCACATCTTCGTCATTGTATTTGAAGGAATATGACTGAAAGAAAGGTAAAAGCAGAAAAGAACTCGATGCCGTCGTGTTAGTAATGTCCATTCGGGTCCCCCAGAATGAGCACAATTACTGCTTTTATCTTTTTTATTAACAAATGCGCCTGTAATCGTCCTCAAATCGTCGTCAGGGTATTTGACGCGATACGACAGAAACAAAGGTAAAAGCAGAGAAGAACTCGATGCCGTCGTGTTGGTAATGTCCATTCGGGTCCCCCAGAATGAGCACAATTATTGCTTTTATCTTTTTTTATTAACAAATGCGCCTGTAATCGTCTTCAAATCGTGTTCAGTGTATTTGATGCGATATGACAGAAACAAAGGTAAAAGCAGAGAAAAACTCGACGCCGTCATATTAGTAATGTCCATTTGGGTCCCCCAGAATCGACAGAACCATTGCTTTTACCTTTGTTTATTAACAAATGCGCCTGTTATCATCCCCAAATCTTCGTCATTGTATTTGAAGCAATATGACTGGAAGAAAGGTAAAAGCAGAGAAGAACGCGATGCCGTCGTGTTGGTAATGTCCATTCGGGTCTCCCAGAATGAGCACAATTATTGCTTTTACCTTTGTTTATTAACAAATGCGCCTGATATCATCCCCAAATCTTCGTCATTGTATTTGAAGCAATATGACTGAAAGAAAGGTAAAAGCAGAAAAGAACTCGATGCCGTCGTGTTAGTAATGTCCATTCGGGTCCCCCAGAACGAGCACAATTATTGCTTTTCCCTTTGTTTATTAACAAATGCGCCTGATATCATCCCCAAATCTTCGTCATTGTATTTGAAGCAATATGACTGAAAGAAAGGTAAAAGCAGAGAAGAACGCGATGCCGTTGTGTTGGTAATGTCCATTCGGGTCCCCCAGAATGAGCACAATTATTGCTTTTATCTTTTCTTATTAACAAATGCGCCTGTTATCATCCCAAAATCTTCGTCATTGTATTTGAAGCAATATGACTGAAAGAAAGGTAACAGCAGAGAAGAACGCGATGCCGTCGTGTTGGTAATGTCCATTCGGGTCCCCCAGAATGAGCACAATTATTGCTTTTATCTTTTTTTATTAACAAATGCGCCTGTTATCATCCCCAAATCTTCGTCATTGTATTTGAAGCCATATGACTGAAAGAAAGGTAAAAGCAGAAAAGAACTCGATGCCGTCGTGCTGGTAATGTCCATTCGGGTCCCCCAGAATGAGCACAATTATGGCTTTTATCTTTTTTTATTAACAAATGCGCCTGTAATCGTCTTCAAATCGTGTTCAGTATATTTGATGCGATATGACAGAAACAAAGGTAAAAGCAGAGAAAGACTCGACGCCGTCATATTAGTAATGTCCATTTAAGTCCCCCAGAATCGACAGAACCATTGCTTTTACCTTTGTATATTAACAAATGCGCCTGTTATTATCCCCAAATCTTCGTCATTGTATTTGAAGCAATATGACTGAAAGAACGGCGAAAGCAGAGAAGAACGCGATGCCGTCGTGTTAGTAATGTCCATTCGGGTCCCCAGAACGAGCACAATTATTGCTTTTACCTTTGTTTATTAACAAATGCGCCTGATATCATCCCCAAATCTTCGTCATTGTAATTGAAGCAATATGACTGAAAGAAAGGTAACAGCAGAGAAGAACGCGATGCCGTCGTGTTGGTAATGTCCATTCGGGTCCCCCAGAATGAGCACAATTATTGCTTTTATCTTTTTTTAGTAACAAATGCGCCTGTTATCATCCCCAAATCTTCGTCATTGTATTTGAAGCAATATGACTGAAAGAAAGGTGAAAGCAGAGAAGAACGCGAGGCCGTCGTGTTAGTAATGTCCATTCGGGTCCCCCAGAATGAGCACAATTATTGCTTATATCTCTTTTTATTAACAAATGCGCCTGTAATCGTCCTCAAATCGTCATCAGTGTATTTGACGCGATACGACAGAAACAAAGGTAAAAGCAGAGAAGAACTCGATGCCGTCGTGTTAGTAATGTCCATTCGGGTCCTCCAGAATGAGCACAATTATTGCTTTTATCTTTTTTTATTAACAAATGCGCCTGTTATCATCCCAAAATCTTCGTCATTGTATTTGAAGAAATATGACTGAAAGAAAGGTAAAAGCAGAGAAGAACGCGATGCCGTCGTGTTAGTAATGTCCATTCGGGTCCCCCAGAATGAGCACAATTATTGCTTTTACCTTTGTTTATTAACAAAGGCGCCTGTTATCATCCCCAAATCTTCGTCATTGTATTTGAAGCAATATGACTGAAAGAAAGGTAAAAGCAGAGAAGAACGCGATGCCGTCCTGTTAGTAATGTCCATTCGGGTCCCCCAGAATGAGCACAATTATTGCTTTTATCTTTTTTTATTAACAAATGCGCCTGTTATCATCCCAAAATCTTCGTCATTGTATTTGACGCAATATGACTGAAAGAAAGGTGAAAGCAAAAAACAACTCGATGCCGTCGTGTTCGTAATGTCCATTCGGGTCCCCCAGAATGAGCACAATTAGTGCTTTTACCTTTGTTTATTAACAACCGCGCCTGATATCAAACCCAAATCTTCGTCATTGTATTTGAAGCAATATGACTGAAAGAAAGGGAAAAGCAGAGAAGAACGCGATGCCGTCGTGTTAGTAATGTCCATTCGGGTCTCCCAGAATGAGCACAATTATTGCTTTTACCTTTGTTTATTAACAAATGCGCCTGTTATCATCCCCAAATCTTCGTCATTGTATTTGAAGCAATCTGACTGAAAGAAAGGTAAAAGCAGAGAAGAACGCGATGCCGTCGTGTTAGTAATGTCCACTCGGGTCCCCCAGAATGAGCAAAATTATCGCTTTTACCTTTGTTTATTAACAAATGCGCCTGTTATCATCCCCAAATCTTCGTCATTGTATTTGAAGCAATATGACTGAAAGAAAGGTAAAAGCAGAGAAGAACGCGATGCCGTCGTGTTAGTAATGCCCACTCGGGTCCCCCAGAATGAGCACAATTATTGCTTTTATCTTTTTTTATTAACAAATGCGCCTGTTATCATCCCCAAATCTTCGTCATTGTATTTGAAGCAATATGACTGAAAGAAAGGTAAAAGCAGAGAAGAACGCGATGCCGTCGTGTTTGTAATGTCCGTTCGGGTCCCCCAGAATCGACAGAACCATTGCGTTTACCTTTGTTTATTAACAAATGCGCCTGTTAACATCGCCAAATCTTCGTCATTGTATTTGAAGCAATATGACTGAAAGAAAGGTAAAAGCAGAGAAGAACGCGATGCCGTCGTGTTAGTATTGTCCTTTCGGCTCCCCCAGAATGAGCACAATTATTGCTTTTATCTTTTTTATTAACAAATGCGCCTGTAATCGTCCTCAAATCGTCGTCAGTGTATTTGACGCGATACGACAGAATCAAAGGTAAAAGCAGAGAAGAACTCGATGCCGTCGTGTTGGTAATGCCCATTCGGGTCCCCCAGAATGAGCACAATTATTGCCTTTATCTTTTTTTATTAACAATTGCGCCTGTAATCGTCTTCAAATCGTGTTCAGTGTATTTGATGCGATATGACAGATACAAAGGTAAAAGCAGAGAAAAACTCGACGCCGTCATATGAGTAATGTCCATTTGGGTCCCCCAGAATCGACAGAACCATTGCTTTTACCTTTGTTTATTAACAAATGCGCCTGTTATCATCCCCAAATCTTCGTCATTGTATTTGAAGCAGTATGACTGAAAGGAAGGTAAAAGCAGAGATGAACGCGATGCCGTCGTGTTTGTAATGTCCATTCGGGTCCCCCAGAATCGACAGAACCATTGCGTTTACCTTTGTTTATTAACAAATGCGCCTGTTATCATCGCCAAATCTTCGTCATTGTATTTGAAGCAATATGACTGAAAGAAAGGTAAAAGCAGAGAAGAACGCGATGCCGTCGTGTTAGTATTGTCCATTCGGGTCCCCCAGAATGAGCACAATTATTGCTTTTATCTTTTTTTATTAACAAATGCGCCTGTTATCATCCCCAAATCTTCGTCATTGTATTTGAAGCAATATGACTGAAAGAAAGGTAAAAGCAGAGAAGAACGCGATGCCGTCGTGTTTGTAATGTCCATTCGGGTCCCCCAGAATCGACAGAACCATTGCGTTTACCTTTGTTTATTAACAAATGCGCCTGTTATCATCGCCAAATCTTCGTCATTGTATTTGAAGCAATATGACTGAAAGAAAGGTAAAAGCAGAGAAGAACGCGATGCCGTCGTGTTAGTATTGTCCATTCGGGTCCCCCAGAATGAGCACAATTATTGCTTTTATCTTTTTTATTAACAAATGCGCCTGTAATCGTCCTCAAATCGTCGTCAGTGTATTTGACGCGATACGACAGAAACAAAGGTAAAAGCAGAGAAGAACTCGATGCCGTCGTGTTGGTAATGTCCATTCGGGTCCCCCAGAATGAGCACAATTATTGCTTTTATCTTTTTTTATCAACAAATGCGCCTGTAATCGTCTTCAAATCGTGTTCAGTGTATTTGATGCGATATGACAGAAACAAAGGTAAAAGCAGAGAAAAACTCGACGCCGTCATATTAGTAATGTCCATTTGGGTCCCCCAGAATCGACAGAACCATTGCTTTTACCTTTGTTTATTAACAAATTCGCCTGTTATCATCCCCAAATCTTCGTCATTGTATTTGAAGCAATATGACTGGAAGAAAGGTAAAAGCAGAGAAGAACGCGATGCCGTCGTGTTGGTAATGTCCATTCGGGTCTCCCAGAATGAGCACAATTATTGCTTTTACCTTTGTTTATTAACAAATGCGCCTGATATCATCCCCAAATCTTCGTCATTGTATTTGAAGCAATATGACTGGAAGAAAGGTAAAAGCAGAGAAGAACTCGATGCCGTCGTGTTAGTAATGTCCATTCGGGTCCCCCAGAAGGAGCACAATTATTGCTTTTACCTTTGTTTATTAACAAATGCGCCTGATATCATCCCCAAATCTTCGTCATTGTATTTGAAGCAATATGACTGAAAGAAAGGTAAAAGCAGAGAAGAACGCGATGCCGTCGTGTTAGTAATGTCCATTCAGGTCCCCCAAAATGAGCACAATTATTGCTTTTACCATTGTTTATTAACAAATGCGCCTGTTATCATCCCCAAATCTTCGTCATTGTATTTGAAGCAATATGACTGAAAGAAAGGTAAAAGCAGAGAAAAACTCGACGCCGTCTTGTTAGTAATGTCCATTTGGGTTCCCCAGAATGAGCACAATTATTGCTTTTACCTTTGTTTATTAACAAATGCGCCTGATATCATCCCCAAATCTTCGTCATTGTAATTGAAGCAATATGACTGAAAGAAAGGTAACAGCAGAGAAGAACGCGATGCCGTCGTGTTGGTAATGTCCATTCGGGTCCCCCAGAATGAGCACAATTATTGCTTTTATCTTTTTTTAGTAACAAATGCGCCTGTTATCATCCCCAAATCTTCGTCATTGTATTTGAAGCAATATGACTGAAAGAAAGGTGAAAGCAGAGAAGAACGCGAGGCCGTCGTGTTAGTAATGTCCATTCGGGTCCCCCAGAATGAGCACAATTATTGCTTATATCTCTTTTTATTAACAAATGCGCCTGTAATCGTCCTCAAATCGTCATCAGTGTATTTGACGCGATACGACAGAAACAAAGGTAAAAGCAGAGAAGAACTCGATGCCGTCGTGTTAGTAATGTCCATTCGGGTCCTCCAGAATGAGCACAATTATTGCTTTTATCTTTTTTTATTAACAAATGCGCCTGTTATCATCCCAAAATCTTCGTCATTGTATTTGAAGAAATATGACTGAAAGAAAGGTAAAAGCAGAGAAGAACGCGATGCCGTCGTGTTAGTAATGTCCATTCGGGTCCCCCAGAATGAGCACAATTATTGCTTTTACCTTTGTTTATTAACAAAGGCGCCTGTTATCATCCCCAAATCTTCGTCATTGTATTTGAAGCAATATGACTGAAAGAAAGGTAAAAGCAGAGAAGAACGCGATGCCGTCCTGTTAGTAATGTCCATTCGGGTCCCCCAGAATGAGCACAATTATTGCTTTTATCTTTTTTTATTAACAAATGCGCCTGTTATCATCCCAAAATCTTCGTCATTGTATTTGACGCAATATGACTGAAAGAAAGGTGAAAGCAAAAAACAACTCGATGCCGTCGTGTTCGTAATGTCCATTCGGGTCCCCCAGAATGAGCACAATTAGTGCTTTTACCTTTGTTTATTAACAACCGCGCCTGATATCAAACCCAAATCTTCGTCATTGTATTTGAAGCAATATGACTGAAAGAAAGGGAAAAGCAGAGAAGAACGCGATGCCGTCGTGTTAGTAATGTCCATTCGGGTCTCCCAGAATGAGCACAATTATTGCTTTTACCTTTGTTTATTAACAAATGCGCCTGTTATCATCCCCAAATCTTCGTCATTGTATTTGAAGCAATCTGACTGAAAGAAAGGTAAAAGCAGAGAAGAACGCGATGCCGTCGTGTTAGTAATGTCCACTCGGGTCCCCCAGAATGAGCAAAATTATCGCTTTTACCTTTGTTTATTAACAAATGCGCCTGTTATCATCCCCAAATCTTCGTCATTGTATTTGAAGCAATATGACTGAAAGAAAGGTAAAAGCAGAGAAGAACGCGATGCCGTCGTGTTAGTAATGCCCACTCGGGTCCCCCAGAATGAGCACAATTATTGCTTTTATCTTTTTTTATTAACAAATGCGCCTGTTATCATCCCCAAATCTTCGTCATTGTATTTGAAGCAATATGACTGAAAGAAAGGTAAAAGCAGAGAAGAACGCGATGCCGTCGTGTTTGTAATGTCCGTTCGGGTCCCCCAGAATCGACAGAACCATTGCGTTTACCTTTGTTTATTAACAAATGCGCCTGTTAACATCGCCAAATCTTCGTCATTGTATTTGAAGCAATATGACTGAAAGAAAGGTAAAAGCAGAGAAGAACGCGATGCCGTCGTGTTAGTATTGTCCTTTCGGCTCCCCCAGAATGAGCACAATTATTGCTTTTATCTTTTTTATTAACAAATGCGCCTGTAATCGTCCTCAAATCGTCGTCAGTGTATTTGACGCGATACGACAGAATCAAAGGTAAAAGCAGAGAAGAACTCGATGCCGTCGTGTTGGTAATGCCCATTCGGGTCCCCCAGAATGAGCACAATTATTGCCTTTATCTTTTTTTATTAACAATTGCGCCTGTAATCGTCTTCAAATCGTGTTCAGTGTATTTGATGCGATATGACAGATACAAAGGTAAAAGCAGAGAAAAACTCGACGCCGTCATATGAGTAATGTCCATTTGGGTCCCCCAGAATCGACAGAACCATTGCTTTTACCTTTGTTTATTAACAAATGCGCCTGTTATCATCCCCAAATCTTCGTCATTGTATTTGAAGCAGTATGACTGAAAGGAAGGTAAAAGCAGAGATGAACGCGATGCCGTCGTGTTTGTAATGTCCATTCGGGTCCCCCAGAATCGACAGAACCATTGCGTTTACCTTTGTTTATTAACAAATGCGCCTGTTATCATCGCCAAATCTTCGTCATTGTATTTGAAGCAATATGACTGAAAGAAAGGTAAAAGCAGAGAAGAACGCGATGCCGTCGTGTTAGTATTGTCCATTCGGGTCCCCCAGAATGAGCACAATTATTGCTTTTATCTTTTTTTATTAACAAATGCGCCTGTTATCATCCCCAAATCTTCGTCATTGTATTTGAAGCAATATGACTGAAAGAAAGGTAAAAGCAGAGAAGAACGCGATGCCGTCGTGTTTGTAATGTCCATTCGGGTCCCCCAGAATCGACAGAACCATTGCGTTTACCTTTGTTTATTAACAAATGCGCCTGTTATCATCGCCAAATCTTCGTCATTGTATTTGAAGCAATATGACTGAAAGAAAGGTAAAAGCAGAGAAGAACGCGATGCCGTCGTGTTAGTATTGTCCATTCGGGTCCCCCAGAATGAGCACAATTATTGCTTTTATCTTTTTTATTAACAAATGCGCCTGTAATCGTCCTCAAATCGTCGTCAGTGTATTTGACGCGATACGACAGAAACAAAGGTAAAAGCAGAGAAGAACTCGATGCCGTCGTGTTGGTAATGTCCATTCGGGTCCCCCAGAATGAGCACAATTATTGCTTTTATCTTTTTTTATCAACAAATGCGCCTGTAATCGTCTTCAAATCGTGTTCAGTGTATTTGATGCGATATGACAGAACCAAAGGTAAAAGCAGAGAAAAACTCGACGCCGTCATATTAGTAATGTCCATTTGGGTCCCCCAGAATCGACAGAACCATTGCTTTTACCTTTGTTTATTAACAAATTCGCCTGTTATCATCCCCAAATCTTCGTCATTGTATTTGAAGCAATATGACTGGAAGAAAGGTAAAAGCAGAGAAGAACGCGATGCCGTCGTGTTGGTAATGTCCATTCGGGTCTCCCAGAATGAGCACAATTATTGCTTTTACCTTTGTTTATTAACAAATGCGCCTGATATCATCCCCAAATCTTCGTCATTGTATTTGAAGCAATATGACTGGAAGAAAGGTAAAAGCAGAGAAGAACTCGATGCCGTCGTGTTAGTAATGTCCATTCGGGTCCCCCAGAAGGAGCACAATTATTGCTTTTACCTTTGTTTATTAACAAATGCGCCTGATATCATCCCCAAATCTTCGTCATTGTATTTGAAGCAATATGACTGAAAGAAAGGTAAAAGCAGAGAAGAACGCGATGCCGTCGTGTTAGTAATGTCCATTCAGGTCCCCCAAAATGAGCACAATTATTGCTTTTACCATTGTTTATTAACAAATGCGCCTGTTATCATCCCCAAATCTTCGTCATTGTATTTGAAGCAATATGACTGAAAGAAAGGTAAAAGCAGAGAAAAACTCGACGCCGTCTTGTTAGTAATGTCCATTTGGGTTCCCCAGAATGAGCACAATTATTGCTTTTACCTTTGTTTATAAACAAATGCGCCTGATATCATCCCCAAATCTTCGTCATTGTATTTGAAGCAATATGACTGAAAGAAAGGTAAAAGCAGAGAAGAACGCGATGCCGTCGTGTTGGTAATGTCCATTCGGGTCCCCCAGAATGAGCACAATTATTGCTTTTATCTTTTTTTATTAACAAATGCGCCTGTTATCATCCCCAAATCTTCGTCATTGTATTTGAAGCTATATGACAGAAAGAAAGGTAAAAGCAGAAAAGAACTCGATGCCGTCGTGTTAGTTATGTCCTTTCGGGTACCCCAGAATGAGCACAATTATTGCTTTTATCTTTTTTATTAACAAATGCGCCTGTAATCGTCCTTAAATCGTCGTCAGTGTATTTGACGCGATACGACAGAAACAAAGGTCAAAGCAGAGAAGAACTCGATGCCGTCGTGTTGGTAATGTCCATTCGGGTCCCCCGGAATGAGCACAATTATTGCTTTTATCTTTTTTTATTACCAAATGCGCCTGATATCATCGCCAAATCTTCGTCATTGTATTTGAAGCAATATGACTGAAAGAAAGGTAAAAGCAGAGAAGAACGCGATGCCGTCGTGTTAGTATTGTTCATTCGGGTCCCCCAGAATGAGCACAATTATTGCTTTTATCTTTTTTATTAACAAATGCGCCTGTAATCGTCCTCAAATCGTCGTCAGTGTTTTTGACGCGATACGACAGAAACAAAGGTAAAAGCAGAGAAGTACTCGATGCCGTCGTGTTGGTAATGCCCATTCGGGTCCCCCAGAATGAGCACAATTATTGCCTTTATCGTTTTTTATTAACAATTGCGCCTGTAATCGTCTTCAAATCGTGTTCAGTGTATTTGATGCGATATGACAGAAACAAAGGTAAAAGCAGAGAAAAACTCGACGCCGTCATATGAGTAATGTCCATTTGGGTCCCCCAGAATCGACAGAACCATTGCTTTTACCTTTGTTTATTAACAAATGCGCCTGTTATCATCCCCAAATCTTCGTCATTGTATTTGAAGCAGTATGACTGAAAGGAAGGTAAAAGCAGAGAAGAACGCGATGCCGTCGTGTTTGTAATGTCCATTCGGGTCCCCCAGAATGAGCACAATTATTGCTTTTATCTTTTTTATTAACAAATGCGCCTGTAATCGTCCTCAAATCGTCGTCAGTGTATTTGACGCGATATGACAGAAACAAAGGTAAAAGCAGAGAAGAACTCGATGCCGTCGTGTTGGTAATGTCCATTCGGGTCCACCAGAATGAGCACAATTATTGCTTCTATCTTTTTTTATTAACAAATGCGCCCTTTATCATCCCCAAATCTTCGTCATTGTATTTGAAGCAATATGACTGAAAGAAAGGTAAAAGCAGAGAAGAACGCGATGCCGTCGTGTTTGTAATGTCCATTCGGGTCCCCCAGAATCGACAGAACCATTGCGTTTACCTTTGTTTATTAACAAATGCGCCTGTTATCATCGCCAAATCTTCGTCATTGTATTTGAAGCAATATGACTGAAAGAAAGGTAAAAGCAGAGAAGAACGCGATGCCGTCGTGTTAGTATTGTCCATTCGGGTCCCCCAGAATGAGCACAATTATTGCTTTTATCTTTTTTATTAACAAATGCGCCTGTAATCGTCCTCAAATCGTCGTCAGTGTATTTGACGCGATACGACAGAAACAAAGGTAAAAGCAGAGAAGAACTCGATACCGTCGTGTTGGTAATGTCCATTCGGGTCCCCCAGAATGAGCACAATTATTGCTTTTATCTTTTTTTATTACCAAATGCGCCTGTAATCGTCTTCAAATCGTGTTCAGTGTATTTGATGCGATATGACAGAAACAAAGGTAAAAGCAGAGAAAAACTCGACGCCGTCATATTAGTAATGTCCATTTGGGTCCCCCAGAATCGACAGAACCATTGCTTTTACCTTTGTTTATTAACAAATGCGCCTGTTATCATCCCCAAATCTTCGTCATTGTATTTGAAGCAATATGACTGAAAGAAAGGTAAAAGCAGAGAAGAACGCGATGCCGTCGTTTTAGTAATGTCCATTCGGGTCCCCCAGAATGAGCACAATTATTGCTTTTATCTTTTTTTATTAACAAATGCGCCTGTTATCATCGAAAAATCTTCGTCATTGTATTTAAAGCAATATGACTGAAAGAACGGTAAAAGCAGAGAAGAATGCGATGCCGTCGTGTTAGTAATGTCCATTCGGGTCCCCCAGAATGAGCATAATCATTGCTATTACCTTTGTTTATTAACAAATGCGCCTGATATCATCCCCAAATCTTCGTCATTGTATTTGAAGCAATATCACTGAAAGAAAGGTAAAAGCAGAGAAGAACGCGATGCCGTCGTGTTAGTATTGTCCATTCGGGTCCCCCAGAATGAGCACAATTATTGCTTTTATCTTTTTTATTAACAAATGCGCCTGTAATCGTCCTCAAATCGTCGTCAGTGTATTTGACGCGATACGACAGAAACAAAGGTAAAAGCAGAGAAGAACTCGATGCCGTCGTGTTGGTAATGCGCATTCGGGTCCCCCAGAATGAGCACAATTATTGCTTTCATCTTTTTTTATTAACAAATGCGCCTGTAATCGTCTTCAAATCGTGTTCAGTGTATTTGATGCGATATGACAGAAACAAAGGTAAAAGCAGAGAAAAACTCGACGCCGTCATATTAGTAATGTCCATTTGGGTCCCCCAGAATCGACAGAACCATTGCTTTTACCTTTGTTTATTAACAAATGCGCCTGTTATCATCCCAAAATCTTCGTCATTGTATTTGAAGCAATATGCCTGAAAGAAAGGTAAAAGCAGAGAAGAACGCGATGCCGTCGTTTTAGTAATGTCCATTCGGGTCCCCCAGAATGAGCACAATTATTGCTTTTACCTTTGTTTATTAACAAATGCGCCTGATATCATCCCCAAATCTTCGTCATTGTATTTGAAGCAATATGACTGAAAGAAAGGTAAAAGCAGATAAGAACGCGATGCCGTCGTGTTAGTACTTTCCATTCGGGTCCCCCAAAATGAGCACAATTATTGCTTTTATCATTTTTTATTAACAAATAGGCCTGTTATCATCCCCAAATCTTCGTCATTGTATTTGAAGCAATATGACTAAAAGAAAGGTAAAAGCAGAGAAGAACGCGATGCCGTCGTGTTAGTAATGTCCATTCGGGTCCCCCAGAATGAGCACAATTATTGCTTTTATCTTTTTTTATTAACAAATGCGCCTGTTATCATCCCGAAATCTTCGTCATTGTATTTGAAGCAATATGACTGAAAGAAAGGTAAAAGCAGAGAAGAACGCGATGCCGTCGTGTTAGTAATGTCCATTCGGGTCCCCCAAAATGAGCACAATTATTGCTTTTACCTTTGTTTATTAACAAATGCGCCTGTTATCATCCCCAAATCTTCGTCATTGTATTTGAAGCAATATGACTGAAAGAAAGGTAAAAGCAGAGAAAAACACGACGCCGTCTTGTTAGTAATGTCCATTTGGGTTCCCCAGAATGAGCACAATTATTGCTTTTACCTTTGTTTATAAACAAATGCGCCTGATATCATCCCCAAATCTTCGTCATTGTATTTGAAGCAATATGACTGAAAGAAAGGTAAAAGCAGAGAAGAACGCGATGCCGTCGTGTTGGACATGTCCATTCCGGTCCCCCAGAATGAGCACAATTATTGCTCTTATCTTTTTTTATTAACAAATGCGCCTGTTATCATCCCCAAATCTTCGTCATTGTATTTGAAGCAATATGACTGAAAGAAAGGTGAAAGCAGAGAAGAACGCGAGGCCGTCGTGTTAGTAATGTCCATTCGGGTCCCCCAGAATGAGCACAATTATTGCTTTTATCTTTTTTTATTAACAAATGCGCCTGTAATCGTCTTCAAATCGTCGTCAGTGTATTTGACGCGATATGACAGAAACAAAGGTAAAAGCAGAGGAAAACTCGACGCCGTCATATTAGTAATGTCCCTTTGGGTCCCCCAGAATCGACACAACCATTGCTTTTACCTTTGTTTAATAACAAATGCGCCTGTTATCATCCCCAAATCTTCGTCATTGTATTTGAAGCAATATGACTGAAAGAAAGGTAAAAGCAGAGAAGAACGCGATGCCGTCGTGTTAGTAATGTCCATTCGGGTCCCCCAGAATGAGCACAATTATTGCTTTAACCTTTCTTTATTAACAAATGCGCCTGTTATCATCCCCACATCTTCGTCATTGTATTTGAAGGAATATGACTGAAAGAAAGGTAAAAGCAGAAAAGAACTCGATGCCGTCGTGTTAGTAATGTCCATTCGGGTCCCCCAGAATGAGCACAATTACTGCTTTTATCTTTTTTTATTAACAAATGCGCCTGTAATCGGCCTCAAATCGTCGTCAGTGTATTTGACGCGATACGACAGAAACAAAGGTAAAAGCAGAGAAGAACTCGATGCCGTCGTGTTGGTAATGTCCATTCGGGTCCCCCAGAATGAGCACAATTATTGCTTTTATCTTTTTTTATTAACAAATGCGCCTGTAATCGTCTTCAAATCGTGTTCAGTGTATTTGATGCGATATGACAGAAACAAAGGTAAAAGCAGAGAAAAACTCGACGCCGTCATATTAGTAATGTCCATTTGGGTCCCCCAGAATCGACAGAACCATTGCTTTTACCTTTGTTTATTAACAAATGCGCCTGTTATCATCCCCAAATCTTCGTCATTGTATTTGAAGCAATATGACTGGAAGAAAGGTAAAAGCAGAGAAGAACGCGATGCCGTCGTGTTGGTAATGTCCATTCGGGTCTCCCAGAATGAGCACAATTATTGCTTTTACCTTTGTTTATTAACAAATGCGCCTGATATCATCCCCAAATCTTCGTCATTGTATTTGAAGCAATATGACTGAAAGAAAGGTAAAAGCAGAAAAGAACTCGATGCCGTCGTGTTAGTAATGTCCATTCGGGTCCCCCAGAACGAGCACAATTATTGCTTTTACCTTTGTTTATTAACAAATGCGCCTGATATCATCCCCAAATCTTCGTCATTGTATTTGAAGCAATATGACTGAAAGAAACGTAAAAGCAGAGAAGAACGCGATGCCGTCGTGTTGGTAATGTCCATTCGGGTCCCCCAGAATGAGCACAATTATTGCTTTTATCTTTTTTTATTAACAAATGCGCCTGTTATCATCCCCAAATCTTCGTCATTGTATTTGAAGCTATATGACTGAAAGAAAGGTAAAAGCAGAGAAGAACGCGATGCCGTCGTGTTAGTATTGTCCATTCGGGTCCCCCAGAATGAGCACAATTATTGCTTTTATCTTTTTTATTAACAAATGCGCCTGTAATCGTCCTCAAATCGTCGTCAGTGTATTTGACGCGATACGACAGAAACAAAGGTAAAAGCAGAGAAGAACTCGATGCCGTCGTGTTGGTAATGTCCATTCGGGTCCCCCAGAATGAGCACAATTATTGCTTTTATCTTTTTTTATTACCAAATGCGCCTGTAATCGTCTTCAAATCGTGTTCAGTGTATTTGATGCGATATGACAGAAACAAAGGTAAAAGCAGAGAAAAACTCGACGCCGTCATATTAGTAATGTCCATTTGGGTCCCCCAGAATCGACAGAACCATTGCTTTTACCTTTGTTTATTAACAAATGCGCCTGTCATCATCCCCAAATCTTCGTCATTGTATTTGAAGCAATATGACTGAAAGAAAGGTATAAGCAGAGAAGAACGCGATGCCGTCGTTTTAGTAATGTCCATTCGGGTCCCCCAGAATGAGCACAATTATTGCTTTTATCTTTTTTTATTAACAAATGCGCCTGTTATCATCGAAAAATCTTCGTCATTGTATTTGAAGCAATATGACTGAAAGAACGGTAAAAGCAGAGAAGAACGCGATGCCGTCGTGTTAGTACTGTCCATTCGGGTCCCCCAAAATGAGCACAATTATTGCTTTTATGTTTTTTTATTAACAAATAGGCCTGTTATCATCCCCAAATCTTCGTCATTGTATTTGAAGCAATATGACTGAAAGAAAGGTAAAAGCAGAGAAGAACGCGATGCCGTCGTGTTAGTAATGTCCATTCGGGTCCCCCAGAATGAGCACAATTATTGCTTTTATCTTTTTTTATTAACAAATGCGCCTGTTATAATCCCGAAATCTTCGTCATTGTATTTGAAGCAATATGACTGAAAGAAAGGTAAAAGCAGAGAAGAACGCGATGCCGTCGTGTTAGTAATGTCCATTCGGGTCCCCCAGAATGAGCACAATTATTGCTTTTACCTTTGTTTATTAACAAATGCGCTTGGTATCATCCCCAAATCTTCGTCATTGGATTTGAAGCAATATGACTGAAAGAAAGGTAAAAGCAGAGAAAAACTCGACGCCGTCTTGTTAGTAATGTCCATTTGGGTTCCCCAGAATGAGCACAATTATTGCTTTTACCTTTGTTTATTAACAAATGCGCCTGATATCATCCCCAAATCTTCGTCATTGTATTTGAAGCAATATGACTGAAAGAAAGGTAAAAGCAGAGAAGTACGCGATGCCGTCGTGTTGGTAATGTCCATTCGGGTCCCCCAGAATGAGCACAATTATTGCTTTTATCTTTTTTTATTAACAAATGCGCCTGTTATCATCCCCAAATCTTCGTCATTGTATTTGAAGCAATATGACTGAAAGAAAGGTGAAAGCAGAGAAGAACGCGATGCCGTCGTGTTGGTAATGTCCATTCGGGTCTCCCAGAATGAGCACAATTATTGCTTTTACCTTTGTTTATTAACAAATGCGCCTGTTATCATCCCTAAATCTTCGTCATTGGATTTAAAGCAATATGACTGAAAGAAAGGTAAAAGCAGAAAAGAACTCGATGCCGTCGTGTTAGTAATGTCCATTCGGGTCCCCCAGAATGAGCACAATTATTGCTTTTATCTTTTTTATTAACAAATGCGCCTGTAATCGTCCTCAAATCGTCGTCAGTGTATTTGACGCGATACGACAGAAACAAAGGTAAAAGCAGAGAAGAACTCGATGCCGTCGTGCTGGTAATGTCCATTCGGGTCCCCCAGAATGAGCACAATTATTGCTTTTATCTTTTTTTATTAACAAATGCGCCTGTAATCGTCTTCAAATCGTGTTCACTGTATTTGATGCGATATGACAGAAACAAAGGTAAAAGCAGAGAAAAACTCGACGCCGTCATATAAGTAATGTCCATTTAAGTCCCCCAGAATCGATAGAACCATTGCTTTTACCTTTGTTTATTAACAAATGCGCCTGTTATCATCCCCAAATTTCGTCATTGTATTTGAAGCAATATGACTGAAAGAAAGGCAAAAGCAGAGAAGAACGTGATGCCGTCGTGTTAGTAATGTCCATTCGGGTCCCCCAGAATGAGCAGAATTATTGCTTTTATCTTTGTTTATTAACAAATGCGCCTGTTATCATCCCAAAATCTTCGTCATTGTATTTGAAGCAATATGACTGAAAGAAAGGTAAAAGCAGAAAAGAACTCGATGCCGTCGTATTAGTAATGTCCATTCGGGTCCCCCAGAACGAGCACAATTATTGCTTTTACCTTTGTTTATTAATAAATGCGCCTGATATCATCCCCAAATCTTCGTCATTGTATTTGAAGCAATATGACTGAAAGAAAGGTAACAGCAGAGAAGAACGCGATGCCGTCGTGTTGGTAATGTCCATTCGGGTCCCCCAGAATGAGCACAATTATTGCTTTTATCTTTTTTTATTAACAAATGCGCCTGTTATCATCCCCAAATCTTCGTCATTGTATTTGAAGCCATATGACTGAAAGAAAGGTAAAAGCAGAAAAGAACTCGATGACGTCGTGCTGGTAATATCCATTCGGGTCCCCCAGAATGAGCACAATTATGGCTTTTATCTTTTTTTATTAACAAATGCGCCTGTAATCGTCTTCAAATCGTGTTCAGTGTATTTGATGCGATATGACAGAAACAAAGGTAAAAGCAGAGAAAGACTCGACGCCGTCATATTAGTAATGTCCATTCAAGTCCCCCAGAATCGACAGAACCATTGCTTTTACCTTTGTATATTAACAAATGCGCCTGTTATTATCCCCAAATCTTCGTCATTGTATTTGAAGCAATATGACTGAAAGAACGGCGAAAGCAGAGAAGAACGCGATGCCGTCGTGTTAGTAATGTCCATTCGGGTCCCCCAGAATGAGCACAATTATTGCTTTTATCTTTTTTTATTAACAAATGCGCCTGTTATCATCCCAAAATCTTCGTCATTGTATTTGAAGCAATATGACTGAAAGAAAGGTAAAAGCAGAAAAGCACTCGATGCCGTCGTGTTAGTAATGTCCATTCGGGTCCCCAGAACGAGCACAATTATTGCTTTTACCATTGTTTATTAACAAATGCGCCTGATATCATCCTCAAATCTTCGTCATTGTATTTGAAGCAATATGACTGAAAGAAAGGTAACAGCAGAGTAGAACGCGATGCCGTCGTGTTGGTAATGTCCATTCGGGTCCCCCAGAATGAGCACAATTATTGCTTTTATCTTTTTTTAGTAACAAATGCGCCTGTTATCATCCCCAAATCTTCGTCATTGTATTTGAAGCAATATGACTGAAAGAAAGGTGAAAGCAGAGAAGAACGCGAGGCCGTCGTGTTAGTAATGTCCATTCGGGTCCCCCAGAATGAGCACAATTATTGCTTATATCTCTTTTTATTAACAAATGCGCCTGTAATCGTCCTCAAATCGTCATCAGTGTATTTGACGCGATACGACAGAAACAAAGGTAAAAGCAGAGAAGAACTCGATGCCGTCGTGTTAGTAATGTCCATTCGGGTCCCCCAGAATGAGCACAATTATTGCTTTTATCTTTTTTTATTAACAAATGCGCCTGTTATCATCCCAAAATCTTCGTCATTGTATTTGAAGAAATATGACTGAAAGAAAGGTAAAAGCAGAGAAGAACGCGATGCCGTCGTGTTAGTAATGTCCATTCCGGTCCCCCAGAATGAGCACAATTATTGCTTTTACCTTTGTTTATTAACAAAGGCGCCTGTTGTCATCCCCAAATCTTCGTCATTGTATTTGAAGCAATATGACTGAAAGAAAGGTAAAAGCAGAGAAGAACGCGATGCCGTCCTGTTAGTAATGTCCATTCGGGTCCCCAAGAATGAGCACAATTATTGCTTTTATCTTTTTTTATTAACAAATGCGCTTGTTATCATCCCCAAATCTTCGTCATTGTATTTGAAGCAATTTGACTGAAAGAAAGGTAAAAGAAGAACGTGATGCCGTCGTGTTAGTAATGTCCATTCGGGTCCCCCAGAATGAGCACAATTATTGCTTTTATCTTTTATTATTAACAAATGCGCCTGTTATCATCCCAAAATCTTCGTCATTGTATTTGAAGCAATATCACTGAAAGAAAGGTGAAAGCAAAAAAGAACTCGATGCCGTCGTGTTCGTAATGTCCATTCGGGTCCCCCAGAATGAGCACAATTATTGCTTTTACCTTTGTTTATTAACAAACGCGCCTGATATCAAACCCAAATCTTCGTCATTGTATTTGAAGCAATATGACTGAAAGAAAGGGAAAAGCAGAGAAGAACGCGATGCCGTCGTGTTAGTAATGTCCATTCGGGTCCCCCAGAATGAGCACAATTATTGCTTTTACCTTTGTTTATTAACAAATGCGCCTGTTATCATCCCCAAATCTTCGTCATTGTATTTGAAGCAATCTGACTGAAAGAAAGGTAAAAGCAGAGAAGAACGCGATGCCGTTGTGTTAGTAATGTCCACTCGGGTCCCCCAGAATGAGCACAATTATTGCTTTTATCTTTTTTTATTAACAAATGCGCCTGTAATCGTCTTCAAATCGTGTTCAGTGTATTTGATGCGATATGACAGAAACAAAGGTAAAAGCAGAGAAGAACTCGACGCCGTCATATTTGTAATGTCCATTTGGGTCCCCCAGAATCGACAGAACCATTGCTTTTACCTTTGTTTATTAACAAATGCGCCTGTTATCATCCCCAAATCTTCGTCATTGTATTTGAAGCAATATGACTGAAAGAACGGTAAAAGCAGAGAAGAACGCGATGCCGTCGTTTTAGTAATGTCCATTCGGGTCCCCCAGAATGAGCACAATTATTGCTTTTATCTTTTTTTATTAACAAATGCGCCTGTTATCATCGAAAAATCTTCGTCATTGTATTTGAAGCAATATGACTGAAAGAACGGTAAAAGCAGAGAAGAACGCGATGCCGTCGTGTTAGTAATGTCCATTCGGGTCCCCCAGAATGAGCATAATCATTGCTTTTACCTTTGTTTATTAACAAATGCGCCTGATATCATCCCCAAATCTTCGTCATTGTATTTGAAGCAATATGACTGAAAGAAAGGTAAAAGCAGATAAGAACGCGATGCCGTCGTGTTAGTAATGTCCATTCGGGTCCCCCAGAATGAGCATAATCATTGCTTTTACCTTTGTTTATTAACAAATGCGCCTGTTATCATCCCCACATCTTCGTCATTGTATTTGAAGGAATATGACTGAAAGAAAGGTAAAAGCAGAGAAGAACGCGATGCGGTCGTGTTAGTAATGTCTATTCGGGTCCCCCAGAATGAGCACAATTATTGCTTTTATCTTTTTTTATTAACAAATGCGCCTGTTATCATCCCGAAATCTTCGTCATTGTATTTGAAGCAATATGACTGAAAGAAAGGTAAAAGCAGAGAAGAACGCGATGCCGTCGTGTTAGTAATGTCCATTCGGGTCCCCCAGAATGAGCACAATTATTGCTTTTACCTTTGTTTATTAACAAATGCGCTTGGTATCATCCCCAAATCTTCGTTATTGGATTTGAAGCAATATGACTGAAAGAAAGGTAAAAGCAGAGAAAAACTCGACGCCGTCTTGTTAGTAATGTCCATTTGGGTTCCCCAGAATGAGCACAATTATTGCTTTTACCTTTGTATATTAACAAATGCGCCTGATATCATCCCCAAATCTTCGTCATTGTATTTGAAGCAATATGACTGAAAGAAAGGTGAAAGCAGAGAAGAACGCGATGCCGTCGTGTTGGTAATGTCCATTCGGGTCTCCCAGAATGAGCACAATTATTGCTTTTACCTTTGTTTATTAACAAATGCGCCTGTTATCATCCCCAAATCTTCGTCATTGGATTTAAAGCAATATGACTGAAAGAAAGGTAAAAGCAGAGAAGAACGCGATGCCGTCGTGTTAGTAATGTCCATTCGGGTCCCCCAGAATGAGCACAATTATTGCTGTTACATTTCTTTATTAACAAATGCGCCTATTATCATCCCCAAATCTTCGTCATTGTATTTGAAGGAATATGACTGAAAGAAAGGTAAAAGCAGAAAAGAACTCGATGCCGTCGTGTTAGTAATGTCCATTCGGGTCCCCCAGAATGAGCACAATTATTGCTTTTATCTTTTTTATTAACAAATGCGCCTGTAATCGTCCTCAAATCGTCGTCAGTGTATTTGACGCGATACGACAGAAACAAAGGTAAAAGCAGAGAAGAACTCGATGCCGTCGTGCTGGTAATGTCCATTCGGGTCCCCCAGAATGAGCACAATTATTGCTTTTATCTTTTTATATTAACAAATGCGCCTGTAATCGTCTTCAAATCGTGTTCACTGTATTTGATGCGATATGACAGAAACAAAGGTAAAAGCAGAGAAAAACTCGACGCCGTCATATAAGTAATGTCCATTTAAGTCCCCCAGAATCGATAGAACCATTGCTTTTACCTTTGTTTATTAACAAATGCGCCTGTTATCATCCCCAAATCTTCGTCATTGTATTTGAAGCAATATGACTGAAAGAAAGGCAAAAGCAGAGAAGAACGTGATGCCGTCGTGTTAGTAATGTTCATTCGGGTCCCCCAGAATGAGCACAATTATTGCTTTTATCTTTTCTTATTAACAAATGCGCCTGTTATCATCCCAAAATCTTCGTCATTGTATTTGAAGCAATATGACTGAAAGAAAGGTAAAAGCAGAAAAGAACTCGATGCCGTCGTATTAGTAATGTCCATTCGGGTCCCCCAGAACGAGCACAATTATTGCTTTTACCTTTGTTTATTAACAAATGCGCCTGGTATCATCCCCAAATCTTCGTCATTGTATTTGAAGCAATATGACTGAAAGAAAGGTAACAGCAGAGAAGAACGCGATGCCGTCGTGTTGGTAATGTCCATTCGGGTCCCCCAGAATGAGCACAATTATTGCTTTTATCTTTTTTTATTAACAAATGCGCCTGTTATCATCCCCAAATCTTCGTCATTGTATTTGAAGCCATATGACTGAAAGAAAGGTAAAAGCAGAAAAGAACTCGATGCCGTCGTGCTGGTAATGTCCATTCGGGTCCCCCAGAATGAGCACAATTATGGCTTTTATCTTTTTTTATTAACAAATGCGCCTGTAATCGTCTTCAAATCGTGTTCAGTATATTTGATGCGATATGACAGAAACAAAGGTAAAAGCAGAGAAAGACTCGACGCCGTCATATTAGTAATGTCCATTTAAGTCCCCCAGAATCGACAGAACCATTGCTTTTACCTTTGTATATTAACAAATGCGCCTGTTATTATCCCCAAATCTTCGTCATTGTATTTGAAGCAATATGACTGAAAGAACGGCGAAAGCAGAGAAGAACGCGATGCCGTCGTGTTAGTAATGTCCATTCGGGTCCCCCAGAATGAGCACAATTATTGCTTTTATCTTTTTTTATTAACAAATGCGCCTGTTATCATCCCAAAATCTTCGTCATTGTATTTGAAGCAATATGACTGAAAGAAAGGTAAAAGCAGAAAAGCACTCGATGCCGTCGTGTTAGTAATGTCCATTCGGGTCCCCAGAACGAGCACAATTATTGCTTTTACCTTTGTTTATTAACAAATGCGCCTGATATCATCCCCAAATCTTCGTCATTGTATTTGAAGCAATATGACTGAAAGAAAGGTAACAGCAGAGAAGAACGCGATGCCGTCGTGTTGGTAATGTCCATTCGGGTCCCCCAGAATGAGCACAATTATTGCTTTTATCTTTTTTTAGTAACAAATGCGCCTGTTATCATCCCCAAATCTTCGTCATTGTATTTGAAGCAATATGACTGAAAGAAAGGTGAAAGCAGAGAAGAACGCGAGGCCGTCGTGTTAGTAATGTCCATTCGGGTCCCCCAGAATGAGCACAATTATTGCTTATATCTCTTTTTATTAACAAATGCGCCTGTAATCGTCCTCAAATCGTCATCAGTGTATTTGACGCGATACGACAGAAACAAAGGTAAAAGCAGAGAAGAACTCGATGCCGTCGTGTTAGTAATGTCCATTCGGGTCCTCCAGAATGAGCACAATTATTGCTTTTATCTTTTTTTATTAACAAATGCGCCTGTTATCATCCCAAAATCTTCGTCATTGTATTTGAAGAAATATGACTGAAAGAAAGGTAAAAGCAGAGAAGAACGCGATGCCGTCGTGTTAGTAATGTCCATTCGGGTCCCCCAGAATGAGCACAATTATTGCTTTTACGTTTGTTTATTAACAAAGGCGCCTGTTATCATCCCCAAATCTTCGTCATTGTATTTGAAGCAATATGACTGAAAGAAAGGTAAAAGCAGAGAAGAACGCGATGCCGTCCTGTTAGTAATGTCCATTCGGGTCCCCCAGAATGAGCACAATTATTGCTTTTATCTTTTTTTATTAACAAATGCGCCTGTTATCATCCCAAAATCTTCGTCATTGTATTTGAAGCAATATGACTGAAAGAAAGGTGAAAGCAAAAAACAACTCGATGCCGTCGTGTTCGTAATGTCCATTCGGGTCCCCCAGAATGAGCACAATTAGTGCTTTTACCTTTGTTTATTAACAACCGCGCCTGATATCAAACCCAAATCTTCGTCATTGTATTTGAAGCAATATGACTGAAAGAAAGGGAAAAGCAGAGAAGAACGCGATGCCGTCGTGTTAGTAATGTCCATTCGGGTCTCCCAGAATGAGCACAATTATTGCTTTTACCTTTGTTTATTAACAAATGCGCCTGTTATCATCCCCAAATCTTCGTCATTGTATTTGAAGCAATCTGACTGAAAGAAAGGTAAAAGCAGAGAAGAACGCGATGCCGTCGTGTTAGTAATGTCCACTCGGGTCCCCCAGAATGAGCAAAATTATTGCTTTTACCTTTGTTTATTAACAAATGCGCCTGTTATCATCCCCAAATCTTCGTCATTGTATTTGAAGCAATCTGACTGAAAGAAAGGTAAAAGCAGAGAAGAACGCGATGCCGTCGTGTTAGTAATGTCCACTCGGGTCCCCCAGAATGAGCAAAATTATTGCTTTTACCTTTGTTTATTAACAAATGCGCCTGTTATCATCCCCAAATCTTCGTCATTGTATTTGAAGCAGTATGACTGAAAGGAAGGTAAAAGCAGAGAAGAACGCGATGCCGTCGTGTTTGTAATGTCCATTCGGGTCCCCCAGAATCGACAGAACCATTGCGTTTACCTTTGTTTATTAACAGATGTGCCTGTTATCATCGCCAAATCTTCGTCATTGTATTTGAAGCAATATGACTGAAAGAAAGGTAAAAGCAGAGAAGAACGCGATGCCGTCGTGTTAGTATTGTCCATTCGGGTCCCCCAGAATGAGCACAATTATTGCTTTTATCTTTTTTTATTAACAAATGCGCCTGTTATCATCCCCAAATCTTCGTCATTGTATTTGAAGCAATATTACTGAAAGAAAGGTAAAAGCAGAGAAGAACGCGATGCCGTCGTGTTTGTAATGTCCATTCGGGTCCCCCAGAATCGACAGAACCATTGCGTTTACCTTTGTTTATTAACAAATGCGCCTGTTATCATCGCCAAATCTTCGTCATTGTATTTGAAGCAATATGACTGAAAGAAAGGTAAAAGCAGAGAAGAACGCGATGCCGTCGTGTTAGTATTGTCCATTCGGGTCCCCCAGAATGAGCACAATTATTGCTTTTATCTTTTTTATTAACAAATGCGCCTGTAATCGTCCTCAAATCGTCGTCAGTGTATTTGACGCGATACGACAGAAACAAAGGTAAAAGCAGAGAAGAACTCGATGCCGTCGTGTTGGTAATGTCCATTCGGGTCCCCCAGAATGAGCACAATTATTGCTTTTATCTTTTTTTATCAACAAATGCGCCTGTAATCGTCTTCAAATCGTGTTCAGTGTATTTGATGCGATATGACAGAAACAAAGGTAAAAGCAGAGAAAAACTCGACGCCGTCATATTAGTAATGTCCATTTGGGTCCCCCAGAATCGACAGAACCATTGCTTTTACCTTTGTTTATTAACAAATGCGCCTGTTATCATCCCCAAATCTTCGTCATTGTATTTGAAGCAATATGACTGAAAGAAATGTAAAAGCAGAGAAGAACGCGATGCCGTCGTTTTAGTAATGTCCATTCGGGTCCCCCAGAATGAGCACAATTATTGCTTTTATCTTTTTTTATTAACAAATGCGCCTGTTATCATCGAAAAATCTTCGTCATTGTATTTGAAGCAATATGACTGAAAGAACGGTAAAAGCAGAGAAGAATGCGATGCCGTCGTGTTAGTAATGTCCATTCGGGTCCCCCAGAATGAGCATAATCATTGCTTTTACCTTTGTTTATTAACAAATGCGCCTGATATCATCCCCAAATCCTCGTCATTGTATTTGAAGCAATATGACTGAAAGAAAGGTAAAAGCAGATAAGAACGCGATGCCGTCGTGTTAGTACTGTCCATTCGGGTCCCCCAAAATGAGCACAATTATTGCTTTTATCAATTTTTATTAACAAATAGGCCTGTTATCATCCCCAAATCTTCGTCATTGTATTTGAAGCAATATGACTGAAAGAAAGGTAAAAGCAGAGAAGAACGCGATGCCGTCGTGTTAGTAATGTCCATTCGGGTCCCCCAGAATGAGTACAATTATTGCTTTTATCTTTTTTTATTAACAAATGCGCCTGTTATCATCCCGAAATCTTCGTCATTGTATTTGAAGCAATATGACTGAAAGAAAGGTAAAAGCAGAGAAGAACGCGATGCCGTCGTGTTAGTAATGTCCATTCGGGTCCCCCAAAATGAGCACAATTATTGCTTTTACCTTTGTTTATTAACAAATGCGCCTGTTATCATCCCCAAATCTTCGTCATTGTATTTGAAGCAATATGACTGAAAGAAAGGTAAAAGCAGAGAAAAACTCGACGCCGTCTTGTTAGTAATGTCCATTTGGGTTCCCCAGAATGAGCACAATTATTGCTTTTACCTTTGTTTATAAACAAATGCGCCTGATATCATCCCCAAATCTTCGTCATTGTATTTGAAGCAATATGACTGAAAGAAAGGTAAAAGCAGAGAAGAACGCGATGCCGTCGTGTTGGAAATGTCCATTCGGGTCCCCCAGGATGAGCACAATTATTGCTCTTATCTTTTTTTATTAACAAATGCGCCTGTTATCATCCCCAAATCTTCGTCTTTGTATTTGAAGCAATATGACTGAAAGAAAGGTGAAAGCAGAGAAGAACGCGAGGCCGTCGTGTTAGTAATGTCCATTCGGGTCCCCCAGAATGAGCACAATTATTGCTTTTATCTTTTTTTATTAACAAATGCGCCTGTAATCGTCTTCAAATCGTCGTCAGTGTATTTGACGCGATATGACAGAAACAAAGGTAAAAGCAGAGGAAAACTCGACGCCGTCATATTAGTAATGTCCCTTTGGGTCCCCCAGAATCGACACAACCATTGCTTTTACCTTTGTTTAATAACAAATGCGCCTGTTATCATCCCCAAATCTTCGTCATTGTATTTGAAGCAATATGACTGAAAGAAAGGTAAAAGCAGAGAAGAACGCGATGCCGTCGTGTTAGTAATGTACATTCGGGTCCCCCAGAATGAGCACAATTATTGCTTTAACCTTTCTTTATTAACAAATGCGCCTGTTATCATCCCCACATCTTTGTCATTGTATTTGAAGGAATATGACTGAAAGAAAGGTAAAAGCAGAAAAGAACTCGATGCCGTCGTGTTAGTAATGTCCATTCGGGTCCCCCAGAATGAGCACAATTACTGCTTATATCTTTTTTATTAACAAATGCGCCTGTAATCGTCCTCAAATCGTCGTCAGTGTATTTGACGCGATACGACAGAAACAAAGGTAAAAGCAGAGAAGAACTCGATGCCGTCGTGTTGGTAATGTCCATTCGGGTCCCCCAGAATGAGCACAATTATTGCTTTTATCTTTTTTTATTAACAAATGCGCCTGTTATCATCCCCAAATCTTCGTCATTGTATTTGAAGCAATATGACTGAAAGAAAGGTAAAAGCAGAGAAGAACGCGATGCCGTCGTGTTTGTAATGTCCATTCGGGTCCCCCAGAATCGACAGAACCATTGCGTTTACCTTTGTTTATTAACAAATGCGCCTGTTAACATCGCCAAATCTTCGTCATTGTATTTGAAGCAATATGACTGAAAGAAAGGTAAAAGCAGAGAAGAACGCGATGCCGTCGTGTTAGTATTGTCCTTTCGGCTCCCCCAGAATGAGCACAATTATTGCTTTTATCTTTTTTATTAACAAATGCGCCTGTAATCGTCCTCAAATCGTCGTCAGTGTATTTGACGCGATACGACAGAAACAAAGGTAAAAGCAGAGAAGAACTCGATACCGTCGTGTTGGTAATGTCCATTCGGGTCCCCCAGAATGAGCACAATTATTGCTTTTATCTTTTTTTATTAACAAATGCGCCTGTAATCGTCTTCAAATCGTGTTCAGTGTATTTGATGCGATATGACAGAAACAAAGGTAAAAGCAGAGAAAAACTCGACGCCGTCATATTAGTAATGTCCATTTGGGTCCCCCAGAATCGACAGAACCATTGCTTTTACCTTTGTTTATTAACAAATGCGCCTGTTATCATCCCCAAATCTTCGTCATTGTATTTGAAGCAATATGACTGAAAGAAAGGTAAAAGCAGAGAAGAACGCGATGCCGTCGTTTTAGTAATGTCCATTCGGGTCCCCCAGAATGAGCACAATTATTGCTTTTATCTTTGTTTATTAACAAATGCGCCTGCTATCATCCCCAAATCTTCGTCATTGTATTTGAAGCAGTATGACTGAAAGGAAAGTAAAAGCAGAGAAGAACGCGATGCCGTCGTGTTTGTAATGTCCATTCGGGTCCCCCAGAATCGACAGAACCATTGCGTTTACCTTTGTTTATTAACAAATGCGCCTGTTATCATCGCCAAATCTTCGTCATTGTATTTGAAGCAATATGACTGAAAGAAAGGTAAAAGCAGAGAAGAACGCAATGCCGTCGTGTTAGTATTGTCCATTCGGGTCCCCCAGAATGAGCACAATTATTGCTTTTATCTTTTTTATTAACAAATGCGCCTGTAATCGTCCTCAAATCGTCGTCAGTGTACTTGACGCGATACGACAGAAACAAAGGTAAAAGCAGAGAAGAACTCGATACCGTCGTGTTGGTAATGTCCATTCGGGTCCCCCAGAATGAGCACAATTATTACTTTTATCTTTTTTTATTAACAAATGCGCCTGTAATCGTCTTCAAATCGTGTTCAGTGTATTTGATGCGATATGACAGAAACAAAGGTAAAAGCAGAGAAAAACTCGACGCCGTCATATTAGTAATGTCCATTTGGGTCCCCCAGAATCGACAGAACCATTGCTTTTACCTTTGTTTATTAACAAATGCGCCTGTTATCATCCCCAAATCTTCGTCATTGTATTTGAAGCAATATGACTGAAAGAAAGGTAAAAGCAGAGAAGAACGCGATGCCGTCGTTTTAGTAATGTCCATTCGGGTCCCCCAGAATGAGCACAATTATTGCTTTTATCTTTTTTGATTAACAAATGCGCCTGTTATCATCGAAAAATCTTCGTCATTGTATTTGAAGCAATATGACTGAAAGAACGGTAAAAGCAGAGAAGAATGCGATGCCGTCGTGTTAGTAATGTCCATTCGGGTCCCCCAGAATGAGCATAATCATTGCTATTACCTTTGTTTATTAACAAATGCGCCTGATATCATCCCCAAATCTTCGTCATTGTATTTGAAGCAATATGACTGAAAGAAAGGTAAAAGCAGAGAAGAACGCGATGCCGTCGTGTTAGTATTGTCCATTCGGGTCCCCCAGGATGAGCACAATTATTGCTTTTATCTTTTTTTATTAACAAATGCGCCTGTTATCATCCCCAAATCTTCGTCATTGTATTTGAAGCAATATTACTGAAAGAAAGGTAAAAGCAGAGAAGAACGCGATGCCGTCGTGTTTGTAATGTCCATTCGGGTCCCCCAGAATCGACAGAACCATTGCGTTTACCTTTGTTTATTAACAAATGCGCCTGTTATCATCGCCAAATCTTCGTCATTGTATTTGAAGCAATATGACTGAAAGAAAGGTAAAAGCAGAGAAGAACGCGATGCCGTCGTGTTAGTATTGTCCATTCGGGTCCCCCAGAATGAGCACAATTATTGCTTTTATCTTTTTTATTAACAAATGCGCCTGTAATCGTCCTCAAATCGTCGTCAGTGTATTTGACGCGATACGACAGAAACAAAGGTAAAA
This sequence comes from Ophion costatus, assembly GCA_951751655.1. Classification (NCBI taxonomy): domain Eukaryota; kingdom Metazoa; phylum Arthropoda; class Insecta; order Hymenoptera; family Ichneumonidae; genus Ophion; species Ophion costatus. The sequence continues at coordinate 8,547,012 of OX632361.1, read as the reverse complement.
GCAGAGAAGAACTCGATGCCGTCGTGTTGGTAATGTCCATTCGGGTCCCCCAGAATGAGCACAATTATTGCTTTTATCTTTTTTTATCAACAAATGCGCCTGTAATCGTCTTCAAATCGTGTTCAGTGTATTTGATGCGATATGACAGAAACAAAGGTAAAAGCAGAGAAAAACTCGACGCCGTCATATTAGTAATGTCCATTTGGGTCCCCCAGAATCGACAGAACCATTGCTTTTACCTTTGTTTATTAACAAATGCGCCTGTTATCATCCCCAAATCTTCGTCATTGTATTTGAAGCAATATGACTGAAAGAAAGGTAAAAGCAGAGAAGAACGCGATGCCGTCGTTTTAGTAATGTCCATTCGGGTCCCCCAGAATGAGCACAATTATTGCTTTTATCTTTTTTTATTAACAAATGCGCCTGTTATCATCGAAAAATCTTCGTCATTGTATTTGAAGCAATATGACTGAAAGAACGGTAAAAGCAGAGAAGAATGCGATGCCGTCGTGTTAGTAATGTCCATTCGGGTCCCACAGAATGAGCATAATCATTGCTTTTACCTTTGTTTATTAACAAATGCGCCTGATATCATCCCCAAATCTTCGTCATTGTATTTGAAGCAATATGACTGAAAGAAAGGTAAAAGCAGATAAGAACGCGATGCCGTCGTGTTAGTACTGTCCATTCGGGTCCCCCAAAATGAGCACAATTATTGCTTTTATCAATTTTTATTAACAAATAGGCCTGTTATCATCCCCAAATCTTCGTCATTGTATTTGAAGCAATATGACTGAAAGAAAGGTAAAAGCAGAGAAGAACGCGATGCCGTCGTGTTAGTAATGTCCATTCGGGTCCCCCAGAATGAGTACAATTATTGCTTTTATCTTTTTTTATTAACAAATGCGCCTGTTATCATCCCGAAATCTTCGTCATTGTATTTGAAGCAATATGACTGAAAGAAAGGTAAAAGCAGAGAAGAACGCGATGCCGTCGTGTTAGTAATGTCCATTCGGGTCCCCCAAAATGAGCACAATTATTGCTTTTACCTTTGTTTATTAACAAATGCGCCTGTTATCATCCCCAAATCTTCGTCATTGTATTTGAAGGAATATGACTGAAAGAAAGGTAAAAGCAGAGAAAAACTCGACGCCGTCTTGTTAGTAATGTCCATTTGGGTTCCCCAGAATGAGCACAATTATTGCTTTTACCTTTGTTTATAAACAAATGCGCCTGATATCATCCCCAAATCTTCGTCATTGTATTTGAAGCAATATGACTGAAAGAAAGGTAAAAGCAGAGAAGAACGCGATGCCGTCGTGTTGGAAATGTCCATTCGGGTCCCCCAGGATGAGCACAATTATTGCTCTTATCTTTTTTTATTAACAAATGCGCCTGTTATCATCCCCAAATCTTCGTCTTTGTATTTGAAGCAATATGACTGAAAGAAAGGTGAAAGCAGAGAAGAACGCGAGGCCGTCGTGTTAGTAATGTCCGTTCGGGTCCCCCAGAATGAGCACAATTATTGCTTTTATCTTTTTTTATTAACAAATGCGCCTGTAATCGTCTTCAAATCGTCGTCAGTGTATTTGACGCGATATGACAGAAACAAAGGTAAAAGCAGAGGAAAACTCGACGCCGTCATATTAGTAATGTCCCTTTGGGTCCCCCAGAATCGACACAACCATTGCTTTTACCTTTGTTTATTAACAAATGCGCCTGCTATCATCCCCAAATCTTCGTCATTGTATTTGAAGCAGTATGACTGAAAGGAAAGTAAAAGCAGAGAAGAACGCGATGCCGTCGTGTTTGTAATGTCCATTCGGGTCCCCCAGAATCGACAGAACCATTGCGTTTACCTTTGTTTATTAACAAATGCGCCTGTTATCATCGCCAAATCTTCGTCATTGTATTTGAAGCAATATGACTGAAAGAAAGGTAAAAGCAGAGAAGAACGCGATGCCGTCGTGTTAGTATTGTCCATTCGGGTCCCCCAGAATGAGCACAATTATTGCTTTTATCTTTTTTATTAACAAATGCGCCTGTAATCGTCCTCAAATCGTCGTCAGTGTATTTGACGCGATACGACAGAAACAAAGGTAAAAGCAGAGAAGAACTCGATGCCGTCGTGTTGGTAATGTCCATTCGGGTCCCCCAGAATGAGCACAATTATTGCTTTTATCTTTTTTTATTAACAAATGCGCCTGTTATCATCCCCAAATCTTCGTCATTGTATTTGAAGCAATATGACTGAAAGAAAGGTAAAAGCAGAGAAGAACGCGATGCCGTCGTGTTTGTAATGTCCATTCGGGTCCCCCAGAATCGACAGAACCATTGCGTTTACCTTTGTTTATTAACAAATGCGCCTGTTATCATCGCCAAATCTTCGTCATTGTATTTAAAGCAATATGACTGAAAGAAAGGTAAAAGCAGAGAAGAACGCGATGCCGTCGTGTTTAGTATTGTCCATTCGGGTCCCCCAGAATGAGCACAATTATTGCTTTTATCTTTTTTATTAACAAATGCGCCTGTAATCGTCCTCAAATCGTCGTCAGTGTACTTGACGCGATACGACAGAAACAAAGGTAAAAGCAGAGAAGAACTCGATACCGTCGTGTTGGTAATGTCCATTCGGGTCCCCCAGAATGAGCACAATTATTACTTTTATCTTTTTTTATTAACAAATGCGCCTGTAATCGTCTTCAAATCGTGTTCAGTGTATTTGATGCGATATGACAGAAACAAAGGTAAAAGCAGAGAAAAACTCGACGCCGTCATATTAGTAATGTCCATTTGGGTCCCCCAGAATCGACAGAACCATTGCTTTTACCTTTGTTTATTAACAAATGCGCCTGTTATCATCCCCAAATCTTCGTCATTGTATTTGAAGCAATATGACTGAAAGAAAGGTAAAAGCAGAGAAGAACGCGATGCCGTCGTTTTAGTAATGTCCATTCGGGTCCCCCAGAATGAGCACAATTATTGCTTTTATCTTTTTTGATTAACAAATGCGCCTGTTATCATCGAAAAATCTTCGTCATTGTATTTGAAGCAATATGACTGAAAGAACGGTAAAAGCAGAGAAGAATGCGATGCCGTCGTGTTAGTAATGTCCATTCGGGTCCCCCAGAATGAGCATAATCATTGCTATTACCTTTGTTTATTAACAAATGCGCCTGATATCATCCCCAAATCTTCGTCATTGTATTTGAAGCAATATGACTGAAAGAAAGGTAAAAGCAGAGAAGAACGCGATGCCGTCGTGTTAGTATTGTCCATTCGGGTCCCCCAGGATGAGCACAATTATTGCTTTTATCTTTTTTATTAACAAATGCGCCTGTAATCGTCCTCAAATCGTCGTCAGTGTATTTGACGCGATACGACAGAAACAAAGGTATAAGCAGAGAAGAACTCGATGCCGTCGTGTTGGTAATGTCCATTCGGGTCCCCCAGAATGAGCACAATTATTGCTTTTATCTTTTTTTATTAACAAATGCGCCTGTAATCGTCTTCAAATCGTGTTCAGTGTATTTGATGCGATATGACAGAAACAAAGGTAAAAGCAGAGAAAAACTCGACGCCGTCATATTAGTAATGTCCATTTGGGTCCCCCAGAATCGACAGAACCATTGCTTTTACCTTTGTTTATTAACAAATGCGCCTGTTATCATCCCCAAATCTTCGTCATTGTATTTGAAGCAATATGCCTGAAAGAAAGGTAAAAGCAGAGAAGAACGCGATGCCGTCGTTTTAGTAATGTCCATTCGGCTCCCCCAGAATGAGCACAATTATTGCTTTTATCTTTTTTTATTAACAAATGCGCCTGTTATCATCCCGAAATCTTCGTCATTGTATTTGAAGCAATATGACTGAAAGAAAGGTAAAAGCAGAGAAGAACGCGATGTCGTCGTGTTAGTATTGTCCATTCGGGTCCCCCAGAATGAGCACAATTATTGCTTTTATCTTTTTTATTAACAAATGCGCCTGTAATCGTCCTCAAATCGTCGTCAGTGTATTTGACGCGATACGACAGAAACAAAGGTAAAAGCAGAGAAGAACTCGATGCCGTCGTTTTAGTAATGTCCATTCGGGTCCCCCAGAATGAGCACAATTATTGCTTTTATCTTTTTTTATTAACAAATGCGCCTGTTATCATCCCGAAATCTTCGTCATTGTATTTGAAGCAATATGACTGAAAGAAAGGTAAAAGCAGAGAAGAACGCGATGCCGTCGTGTTAGTAATGTCCATTCGGGTCCCCCAAAATGAGCACAATTATTGCTTTTACCTTTGTTTATTAACAAATGCGCCTGTTATCATCCCCAAATCTTCGTCATTGTATTTGAAGCAATATGACTGAAAGAAAGGTAAAAGCAGAGAAAAACTCGACGCCGTCTTGTTAGTAATGTCCATTTGGGTTCCCCAGAATGAGCACAATTATTGCTTTTACCTTTGTTTATAAACAAATGCGCCTGATATCATCCCCAAATTTTCGTCATTGTATTTGAAGCAATATGACTGAAAGAAAGGTAAAAGCAGAGAAGAACGCGATGCCGTCGTGTTGGAAATGTCCATTCGGGTCCCCCAGAATGAGCACAATTATTGCTCTTATCTTTTTTTATTAACAAATGCGCCTGTTATCATCCCCAAATCTTCGTCATTGTATTTGAAGCAATATGACTGAAAGAAAGGTGAAAGCAGAGAAGAACGCGAGGCCGTCGTGTTAGTAATGTCCATTCGGGTCCCCCAGAATGAGCACAATTATTGCTTTTATCTTTTTTTATTAACAAATGCGCCTGTAATCGTCTTTAAATCGTCGTCAGCCTATTTGACGCGATATGACAGAAACAAAGGTAAAAGCAGAGGAAAACTCGACGCCGTCATATTAGTAATGTCCCTTTGGGTCCCCCAGAATCGACACAACCATTGCTTTTACCTTTGTTTAATAACAAATGCGCCTGTTATCATCCCCAAATCTTCGTCATTGTATTTGAAGCAATATGACTGAAAGAAAGGTAAAAGCAGAGAAGAACGCGATGCCGTCGTGTTAGTAATGTCCATTCGGGTCCCCCAGAATGAGCACAATTATTGCTTTAACCTTTCTTTATTAACAAATGCGCCTGTTATCATCCCCACATCTTCGTCATTGTATTTGAAGCCATATGACTGAAAGAAAGGTAAAAGCAGAAAAGAACTCGATGCCGTCGTGCTGGTAATATCCATTCGGGTCCCCCAGAATGAGCACAATTATGGCTTTTATCTTTTTTTATTAACAAATGCGCCTGTAATCGTCTTCAAATCGTGTTCAGTGTATTTGTTGCGATATGACAGAAACAAAGGTAAAAGCAGAGAAAAACTCGACGCCGTCATATAAGTAATGTCCATTTAAGTCCCCCAGAATCGATAGAACCATTGCTTTTACCTTTGTTTATTAACAAATGCGCCTGTTATCATCCCCAAATCTTCGTCATTGTATTTGAAGCAATATGACTGAAAGAACGGCGAAAGCAGAGAAGAACGCGATGCCGTCGTGTTAGTAATGTCCATTCGGGTCCCCCAGAATGAGCACAATTATTGCTTTTATCTTTTTTTATTAACAAATGCGCCTGTTATCATCCCAAAATCTTCGTCATTGTATTTGAAGCAATATGACTGAAAGAAAGGTAAAAGCAGAAAAGCACTCGATGCCGTCGTGTTAGTAATGTCCATTCGGGTCCCCAGAACGAGCACAATTATTGCTTTTACCATTGTTTATTAACAAATGCGCCTGATATCATCCCCAAATCTTCGTCATTGTATTTGAAGCAATATGACTGAAAGAAAGGTAACAGCAGAGTAGAACGCGATGCCGTCGTGTTGGTAATGTCCATTCGGGTCCCCCAGAATGAGCACAATTATTGCTTTTATCTTTTTTTAGTAACAAATGCGCCTGTTATCATCCCCAAATCTTCGTCATTGTATTTGAAGCAATATGACTGAAAGAAAGGTGAAAGCAGAGACGAACGCGAGGCCGTCGTGTTAGTAATGTCCATTCGGGTCCCCCAGAATGAGCACAATTATTGCTTATATCTCTTTTTATTAACAAATGCGCCTGTAATCGTCCTCAAATCGTCATCAGTGTATTTGACGCGATACGACAGAAACAAAGGTAAAAGCAGAGAAGAACTCGATGCCGTCGTGTTAGTAATGTCCATTCGGGTCCCCCAGAATGAGCACAATTATTGCTTTTATCTTTTTTTATTAACAAATGCGCCTGTTATCATCCCAAAATCTTCGTCATTGTATTTGAAGAAATATGACTGAAAGAAAGGTAAAAGCAGAGAAGAACGCGATGCCGTCGTGTTAGTAATGTCCATTCCGGTCCCCCAGAATGAGCACAATTATTGCTTTTACCTTTGTTTATTAACAAATGCGCCTGATATCATCCCCAAATCTTCGTCATTGTATTTGAAGCAATATGACTGAAAGAAAGGTAAAAGCAGAGAAGAACGCGATGCCGTCGTGTTAGTATTGTCCATTCGGGTCCCCCAGGATGAGCACAATTATTGCTTTTATCTTTTTTTATTAACAAATGCGCCTGTTATCATCCCCAAATCTTCGTCATTGTATTTGAAGCAATATTACTGAAAGAAAGGTAAAAGCAGAGAAGAACGCGATGCCGTCGTGTTTGTAATGTCCATTCGGGTCCCCCAGAATCGACAGAACCATTGCGTTTACCTTTGTTTATTAACAAATGCGCCTGTTATCATCGCCAAATCTTCGTCATTGTATTTGAAGCAATATGACTGAAAGAAAGGTAAAAGCAGAGAAGAACGCGATGCCGTCGTGTTAGTATTGTCCATTCGGGTCCCCCAGAATGAGCACAATTATTGCTTTTATCTTTTTTATTAACAAATGCGCCTGTAATCGTCCTCAAATCGTCGTCAGTGTATTTGACGCGATACGACAGAAACAAAGGTAAAAGCAGAGAAGAACTCGATGCCGTCGTGTTGGTAATGTCCATTCGGGTCCCCCAGAATGAGCACAATTATTGCTTTTATCTTTTTTTATCAACAAATGCGCCTGTAATCGTCTTCAAATCGTGTTCAGTGTATTTGATGCGATATGACAGAAACAAAGGTAAAAGCAGAGAAAAACTCGACGCCGTCATATTAGTAATGTCCATTTGGGTCCCCCAGAATCGACAGAACCATTGCTTTTACCTTTGTTTATTAACAAATGCGCCTGTTATCATCCCCAAATCTTCGTCATTGTATTTGAAGCAATATGACTGAAAGAAAGGTAAAAGCAGAGAAGAACGCGATGCCGTCGTTTTAGTAATGTCCATTCGGGTCCCCCAGAATGAGCACAATTATTGCTTTTATCTTTTTTTATTAACAAATGCGCCTGTTATCATCGAAAAATCTTCGTCATTGTATTTGAAGCAATATGACTGAAAGAACGGTAAAAGCAGAGAAGAATGCGATGCCGTCGTGTTAGTAATGTCCATTCGGGTCCCACAGAATGAGCATAATCATTGCTTTTACCTTTGTTTATTAACAAATGCGCCTGATATCATCCCCAAATCTTCGTCATTGTATTTGAAGCAATATGACTGAAAGAAAGGTAAAAGCAGATAAGAACGCGATGCCGTCGTGTTAGTACTGTCCATTCGGGTCCCCCAAAATGAGCACAATTATTGCTTTTATCAATTTTTATTAACAAATAGGCCTGTTATCATCCCCAAATCTTCGTCATTGTATTTGAAGCAATATGACTGAAAGAAAGGTAAAAGCAGAGAAGAACGCGATGCCGTCGTGTTAGTAATGTCCATTCGGGTCCCCCAGAATGAGTACAATTATTGCTTTTATCTTTTTTTATTAACAAATGCGCCTGTTATCATCCCGAAATCTTCGTCATTGTATTTGAAGCAATATGACTGAAAGAAAGGTAAAAGCAGAGAAGAACGCGATGCCGTCGTGTTAGTAATGTCCATTCGGGTCCCCCAAAATGAGCACAATTATTGCTTTTACCTTTGTTTATTAACAAATGCGCCTGTTATCATCCCCAAATCTTCGTCATTGTATTTGAAGGAATATGACTGAAAGAAAGGTAAAAGCAGAGAAAAACTCGACGCCGTCTTGTTAGTAATGTCCATTTGGGTTCCCCAGAATGAGCACAATTATTGCTTTTACCTTTGTTTATAAACAAATGCGCCTGATATCATCCCCAAATCTTCGTCATTGTATTTGAAGCAATATGACTGAAAGAAAGGTAAAAGCAGAGAAGAACGCGATGCCGTCGTGTTGGAAATGTCCATTCGGGTCCCCCAGGATGAGCACAATTATTGCTCTTATCTTTTTTTATTAACAAATGCGCCTGTTATCATCCCCAAATCTTCGTCTTTGTATTTGAAGCAATATGACTGAAAGAAAGGTGAAAGCAGAGAAGAACGCGAGGCCGTCGTGTTAGTAATGTCCGTTCGGGTCCCCCAGAATGAGCACAATTATTGCTTTTATCTTTTTTTATTAACAAATGCGCCTGTAATCGTCTTCAAATCGTCGTCAGTGTATTTGACGCGATATGACAGAAACAAAGGTAAAAGCAGAGGAAAACTCGACGCCGTCATATTAGTAATGTCCCTTTGGGTCCCCCAGAATCGACACAACCATTGCTTTTACCTTTGTTTATTAACAAATGCGCCTGCTATCATCCCCAAATCTTCGTCATTGTATTTGAAGCAGTATGACTGAAAGGAAAGTAAAAGCAGAGAAGAACGCGATGCCGTCGTGTTTGTAATGTCCATTCGGGTCCCCCAGAATCGACAGAACCATTGCGTTTACCTTTGTTTATTAACAAATGCGCCTGTTATCATCGCCAAATCTTCGTCATTGTATTTGAAGCAATATGACTGAAAGAAAGGTAAAAGCAGAGAAGAACGCGATGCCGTCGTGTTAGTATTGTCCATTCGGGTCCCCCAGAATGAGCACAATTATTGCTTTTATCTTTTTTATTAACAAATGCGCCTGTAATCGTCCTCAAATCGTCGTCAGTGTATTTGACGCGATACGACAGAAACAAAGGTAAAAGCAGAGAAGAACTCGATGCCGTCGTGTTGGTAATGTCCATTCGGGTCCCCCAGAATGAGCACAATTATTGCTTTTATCTTTTTTTATTAACAAATGCGCCTGTTATCATCCCCAAATCTTCGTCATTGTATTTGAAGCAATATGACTGAAAGAAAGGTAAAAGCAGAGAAGAACGCGATGCCGTCGTGTTTGTAATGTCCATTCGGGTCCCCCAGAATCGACAGAACCATTGCGTTTACCTTTGTTTATTAACAAATGCGCCTGTTATCATCGCCAAATCTTCGTCATTGTATTTAAAGCAATATGACTGAAAGAAAGGTAAAAGCAGAGAAGAACGCGATGCCGTCGTGTTTAGTATTGTCCATTCGGGTCCCCCAGAATGAGCACAATTATTGCTTTTATCTTTTTTATTAACAAATGCGCCTGTAATCGTCCTCAAATCGTCGTCAGTGTACTTGACGCGATACGACAGAAACAAAGGTAAAAGCAGAGAAGAACTCGATACCGTCGTGTTGGTAATGTCCATTCGGGTCCCCCAGAATGAGCACAATTATTACTTTTATCTTTTTTTATTAACAAATGCGCCTGTAATCGTCTTCAAATCGTGTTCAGTGTATTTGATGCGATATGACAGAAACAAAGGTAAAAGCAGAGAAAAACTCGACGCCGTCATATTAGTAATGTCCATTTGGGTCCCCCAGAATCGACAGAACCATTGCTTTTACCTTTGTTTATTAACAAATGCGCCTGTTATCATCCCCAAATCTTCGTCATTGTATTTGAAGCAATATGACTGAAAGAAAGGTAAAAGCAGAGAAGAACGCGATGCCGTCGTTTTAGTAATGTCCATTCGGGTCCCCCAGAATGAGCACAATTATTGCTTTTATCTTTTTTGATTAACAAATGCGCCTGTTATCATCGAAAAATCTTCGTCATTGTATTTGAAGCAATATGACTGAAAGAACGGTAAAAGCAGAGAAGAATGCGATGCCGTCGTGTTAGTAATGTCCATTCGGGTCCCCCAGAATGAGCATAATCATTGCTATTACCTTTGTTTATTAACAAATGCGCCTGATATCATCCCCAAATCTTCGTCATTGTATTTGAAGCAATATGACTGAAAGAAAGGTAAAAGCAGAGAAGAACGCGATGCCGTCGTGTTAGTATTGTCCATTCGGGTCCCCCAGGATGAGCACAATTATTGCTTTTATCTTTTTTATTAACAAATGCGCCTGTAATCGTCCTCAAATCGTCGTCAGTGTATTTGACGCGATACGACAGAAACAAAGGTATAAGCAGAGAAGAACTCGATGCCGTCGTGTTGGTAATGTCCATTCGGGTCCCCCAGAATGAGCACAATTATTGCTTTTATCTTTTTTTATTAACAAATGCGCCTGTAATCGTCTTCAAATCGTGTTCAGTGTATTTGATGCGATATGACAGAAACAAAGGTAAAAGCAGAGAAAAACTCGACGCCGTCATATTAGTAATGTCCATTTGGGTCCCCCAGAATCGACAGAACCATTGCTTTTACCTTTGTTTATTAACAAATGCGCCTGTTATCATCCCCAAATCTTCGTCATTGTATTTGAAGCAATATGCCTGAAAGAAAGGTAAAAGCAGAGAAGAACGCGATGCCGTCGTTTTAGTAATGTCCATTCGGCTCCCCCAGAATGAGCACAATTATTGCTTTTATCTTTTTTTATTAACAAATGCGCCTGTTATCATCCCGAAATCTTCGTCATTGTATTTGAAGCAATATGACTGAAAGAAAGGTAAAAGCAGAGAAGAACGCGATGTCGTCGTGTTAGTATTGTCCATTCGGGTCCCCCAGAATGAGCACAATTATTGCTTTTATCTTTTTTATTAACAAATGCGCCTGTAATCGTCCTCAAATCGTCGTCAGTGTATTTGACGCGATACGACAGAAACAAAGGTAAAAGCAGAGAAGAACTCGATGCCGTCGTTTTAGTAATGTCCATTCGGGTCCCCCAGAATGAGCACAATTATTGCTTTTATCTTTTTTTATTAACAAATGCGCCTGTTATCATCCCGAAATCTTCGTCATTGTATTTGAAGCAATATGACTGAAAGAAAGGTAAAAGCAGAGAAGAACGCGATGCCGTCGTGTTAGTAATGTCCATTCGGGTCCCCCAAAATGAGCACAATTATTGCTTTTACCTTTGTTTATTAACAAATGCGCCTGTTATCATCCCCAAATCTTCGTCATTGTATTTGAAGCAATATGACTGAAAGAAAGGTAAAAGCAGAGAAAAACTCGACGCCGTCTTGTTAGTAATGTCCATTTGGGTTCCCCAGAATGAGCACAATTATTGCTTTTACCTTTGTTTATAAACAAATGCGCCTGATATCATCCCCAAATTTTCGTCATTGTATTTGAAGCAATATGACTGAAAGAAAGGTAAAAGCAGAGAAGAACGCGATGCCGTCGTGTTGGAAATGTCCATTCGGGTCCCCCAGAATGAGCACAATTATTGCTCTTATCTTTTTTTATTAACAAATGCGCCTGTTATCATCCCCAAATATTCGTCATTGTATTTGAAGCAATATGACTGAAAGAAAGGTGAAAGCAGAGAAGAACGCGAGGCCGTCGTGTTAGTAATGTCCATTCGGGTCCCCCAGAATGAGCACAATTATTGCTTTTATCTTTTTTTATTAACAAATGCGCCTGTAATCGTCTTTAAATCGTCGTCAGCCTATTTGACGCGATATGACAGAAACAAAGGTAAAAGCAGAGGAAAACTCGACGCCGTCATATTAGTAATGTCCCTTTGGGTCCCCCAGAATCGACACAACCATTGCTTTTACCTTTGTTTAATAACAAATGCGCCTGTTATCATCCCCAAATCTTCGTCATTGTATTTGAAGCAATATGACTGAAAGAAAGGTAAAAGCAGAGAAGAACGCGATGCCGTCGTGTTAGTAATGTCCATTCGGGTCCCCCAGAATGAGCACAATTATTGCTTTAACCTTTCTTTATTAACAAATGCGCCTGTTATCATCCCCACATCTTCGTCATTGTATTTGAAGCCATATGACTGAAAGAAAGGTAAAAGCAGAAAAGAACTCGATGCCGTCGTGCTGGTAATATCCATTCGGGTCCCCCAGAATGAGCACAATTATGGCTTTTATCTTTTTTTATTAACAAATGCGCCTGTAATCGTCTTCAAATCGTGTTCAGTGTATTTGTTGCGATATGACAGAAACAAAGGTAAAAGCAGAGAAAAACTCGACGCCGTCATATAAGTAATGTCCATTTAAGTCCCCCAGAATCGATAGAACCATTGCTTTTACCTTTGTTTATTAACAAATGCGCCTGTTATCATCCCCAAATCTTCGTCATTGTATTTGAAGCAATATGACTGAAAGAACGGCGAAAGCAGAGAAGAACGCGATGCCGTCGTGTTAGTAATGTCCATTCGGGTCCCCCAGAATGAGCACAATTATTGCTTTTATCTTTTTTTATTAACAAATGCGCCTGTTATCATCCCAAAATCTTCGTCATTGTATTTGAAGCAATATGACTGAAAGAAAGGTAAAAGCAGAAAAGCACTCGATGCCGTCGTGTTAGTAATGTCCATTCGGGTCCCCAGAACGAGCACAATTATTGCTTTTACCATTGTTTATTAACAAATGCGCCTGATATCATCCCCAAATCTTCGTCATTGTATTTGAAGCAATATGACTGAAAGAAAGGTAACAGCAGAGTAGAACGCGATGCCGTCGTGTTGGTAATGTCCATTCGGGTCCCCCAGAATGAGCACAATTATTGCTTTTATCTTTTTTTAGTAACAAATGCGCCTGTTATCATCCCCAAATCTTCGTCATTGTATTTGAAGCAATATGACTGAAAGAAAGGTGAAAGCAGAGACGAACGCGAGGCCGTCGTGTTAGTAATGTCCATTCGGGTCCCCCAGAATGAGCACAATTATTGCTTATATCTCTTTTTATTAACAAATGCGCCTGTAATCGTCCTCAAATCGTCATCAGTGTATTTGACGCGATACGACAGAAACAAAGGTAAAAGCAGAGAAGAACTCGATGCCGTCGTGTTAGTAATGTCCATTCGGGTCCCCCAGAATGAGCACAATTATTGCTTTTATCTTTTTTTATTAACAAATGCGCCTGTTATCATCCCAAAATCTTCGTCATTGTATTTGAAGAAATATGACTGAAAGAAAGGTAAAAGCAGAGAAGAACGCGATGCCGTCGTGTTAGTAATGTCCATTCCGGTCCCCCAGAATGAGCACAATTATTGCTTTTACCTTTGTTTATTAACAAAGGCGCCTGTTGTCATCCCCAAATCTTCGTCATTGTATTTGAAGCAATATGACTGAAAGAAAGGTAAAAGCAGAGAAGAACGCGATGCCGTCCTGTTAGTAATGTCCATTCGGGTCCCCAAGAATGAGCACAATTATTGCTTTTATCTTTTTTTATTAACAAATGCGCTTGTTATCATCCCCAAATCTTCGTCATTGTATTTGAAGCAATTTGACTGAAAGAAAGGTAAAAGAAGAACGCGATGCCGTCGTGTTAGTAATGTCCATTCGGGTCCCCCAAAATGAGCACAATTATTGCTTTTATCTTTTATTATTAACAAATGCGCCTGTTATCATCCCAAAATCTTCGTCATTGTATTTGAAGCAATATCACTGAAAGAAAGGTGAAAGCAAAAAAGAACTCGATGCCGTCGTGTTCGTAATGTCCATTCGGGTCCCCCAGAATGAGCACAATTATTGCTTTTACCTTTGTTTATTAACAAACGCGCCTGATATCAAACCCAAATCTTCGTCATTGTATTTGAAGCAATATGACTGAAAGAAAGGGAAAAGCAGAGAAGAACGCGATGCCCTCGTGTTAGTAATGTCCATTCGGGTCCCCCAAAATGAGCACAATTATTGCTTTTATCTTTTTTTATTAACAAATGCGCCTGTTATCATCCCCAAATCTTCGTCATTGTATTTGAAGCAATATGACTGAAAGAAAGGTTAAAGCAGAGAAGAACGCGATGCCGTCGTGTTAGTAATGTCCATTCGGGTCCCCCAGAATGAGCACAATTATTGCTTTTACCTTTGTTTATTAACAAATGCGCCTGTTATCATCCCCAAATGTTCGTCATTGTATTTGAAGCAATCTGACTGAAAGAAAGGTAAAAGCAGAGAAGAACGCGATGCCGTTGTGTTAGTAATGTCCACTCGGGTCCCCCAGAATGAGCACAATTATTGCTTTTATCTTTTTTTATTAACAAATGCGCCTGTAATCGTCTTCAAATCGTGTTCAGTGTATTTGATGCGATATGACAGAAACAAAGGTAAAAGCAGAGAAAAACTCGACGCCGTCATATTTGTAATGTCCATTTGGGTCCCCCAGAATCGACAGAACCATTGCTTTTACCTTTGCTTATTAACAAATGCGCCTGTTATCATCCCCAAATCTTCGTCATTGTATTTGAAGCAATATGACTGAAAGAACGGTAAAAGCAGAGAAGAACGCGATGCCGTCGTTTTAGTAATGTCCATTCGGGTCCCCCAGAATGAGCACAATTATTGCTTTTATCTTTTTTTATTAACAAATGCGCCTGTTATCATCGAAAAATCTTCGTCATTGTATTTGAAGCAATATGACTGAAAGAACGGTAAAAGCAGAGAAGAACGCGATGCCGTCGTGTTAGTAATGTCCATTCGGGTCCCCCAGAATGAGCATAATCATTGCTTTTACCTTTGTTTATTAACAAATGCGCCTGATATCATCCCCAAATCTTCGTCATTGTATTTGAAGCAATATGACTGAAAGAAAGGTAAAAGCAGATAAGAACGCGATGCCGTCGTGATAGTTCTGTCCATTCGGGTCCCCCAAAATGAGCACAATTATTGCTTTAACCTTTCTGTATTAACAAATGCGCCTGTTATCATCCCCACATGTTCGTCATTGTATTTGAAGGAATATGACTGAAAGAAAGGTAAAAGCAGAGAAGAACGCGATGCGGTCGTGTTAGTAATGTCTATTCGGGTCCCCCAGAATGAGCACAATTATTGCTTTTATCTTTTTTTATAAACAAATGCGCCTGTTATCATCCCGAAATCTTCGTCATTGTATTTGAAGCAATATGACTGAAAGAAAGGTAAAAGCAGAGAAGAACGCGATGCCGTCGTGTTAGTAATGTCCATTCGGGTCCCCCAGAATGAGCACAATTATTGCTTTTACCTTTGTTTATTAACAAATGCGCTTGGTATCATCCCCAAATCTTCGTTATTGGATTTGAAGCAATATGACTGAAAGAAAGGTAAAAGCAGAGAAAAACTCGACGCCGTCTTGTTAGTAATGTCCATTTGGGTTCCCCAGAATGAGCACAATTATTGCTTTTACCTTTGTTTATTAACAAATGCGCCTGATATCATCCCCAAATCTTCGTCATTGTATTTGAAGCAATATGACTGAAAGAAAGGTAAAAGCAGAGAAGTACGCGATGCCGTCGTGTTGGTAATGTCCATTCGGGTCCCCCAGAATGAGCACAATTATTGCTTTTATCTTTTTTTATTAACAAATGCGCCTGTTATAATCCCCAAATCTTCGTCATTGTATTTGAAGCAATATGACTGAAAGAAAGGTGAAAGCAGAGAAGAACGCGATGCCGTCGTGTTGGTAATGTCCATTCGGGTCTCCCAGAATGAGCACAATTATTGCTTTTACCTTTGTTTATTAACAAATGCGCCTGTTGTCATCCCCAAATCTTCGTCATTGGATTTAAAGCAATATGACTGAAAGAAAGGTAAAAGCAGAGAAGAACGCGATGCCGTCGTGTTAGTAATGTCCATTCGGGTCCCCCAGAATGAGCACAATTATTGCTGTTACATTTCTTTATTAACAAATGCGCCTATTATCATCCCCAAATCTTCGTCATTGTATTTGAAGGAATATGACTGAAAGAAAGGTAAAAGCAGAAAAGAACTCGATGCCGTCGTGTTAGTAATGTCCATTCGGGTCCCCCAGAATGAGCACAATTATTGCTTTTATCTTTTTTATTAACAAATGCGCCTGTAATCGTCCTCAAATCGTCGTCAGTGTATTTGACGCGATACGACAGAAACAAAGGTAAAAGCAGAGAAGAACTCGATGCCGTCGTGCTGGTAATGTCCATTCGGGTCCCCCAGAATGAGCACAATTATTGCTTTTATCTTTTTATATTAACAAATGCGCCTGTAATCGTCTTCAAATCGTGTTCACTGTATTTGATGCGATATGACAGAAACAAAGGTAAAAGCAGAGAAAAACTCGACGCCGTCATATAAGTAATGTCCATTTAAGTCCCCCAGAATCGATAGAACCATTGCTTTTACCTTTGTTTATTAACAAATGCGCCTGTTATCATCCCCAAATCTTCGTCATTGTATTTGAAGCAATATGACTGAAAGAAAGGCAAAAGCAGAGAAGACCGTGATGCCGTCGTGTTAGTAATGTTCATTCGGGTCCCCCAGAATGAGCACAATTATTGCTTTTATCTTTTCTTATTAACAAATGCGCCTGTTATCATCCCAAAATCTTCGTCATTGTATTTGAAGCAATATGACTGAAAGAAAGGTAAAAGCAGAAAAGAACTCGATGCCGTCGTGTTAGTAATGTCCATTCGGGTCCCCCAGAACGAGCACAATTATTGCTTTTACCTTTGTTTATTAACAAATGCGCCTGGTATCATCCCCAAATCTTCGTCATTGTATTTGAAGCAATATGACTGAAAGAAAGGTAACAGCAGAGAAGAACGCGATGCCGTCGTGTTGGTAATGTCCATTCGGGTCCCCCAGAATGAGCACAATTATTGCTTTTATCTTTTTTTATTAACAAATGCGCCTGTTATCATCCCCAAATCTTCGTCATTGTATTTGAAGCAATATGACTGAAAGAAAGGTAAAAGCAGAGAAGAACGCGATGCCGTCCTGTTAGTAATGTCCATTCGGGTCCCCCAGAATGAGCACAATTATTGCTTTTATCTTTTTTTATTAACAAATGCGCCTGTTATCATCCCAAAATCTTCGTCATTGTATTTGAAGCAATATGACTGAAAGAAAGGTGAAAGCAAAAAACAACTCGATGCCGTCGTGTTCGTAATGTCCATTCGGGTCCCCCAGAATGAGCACAATTAGTGCTTTTACCTTTGTTTATTAACAACCGCGCCTGATATCAAACCCAAATCTTCGTCATTGTATTTGAAGCAATATGACTGAAAGAAAGGGAAAAGCAGAGAAGAACGCGATGCCGTCGTGTTAGTAATGTCCATTCGGGTCTCCCAGAATGAGCACAATTATTGCTTTTACCTTTGTTTATTAACAAATGCGCCTGTTATGATCCCCAAATCTTCGTCATTGTATTTGAAGCAATCTGACTGAAAGAAAGGTAAAAGCAGAGAAGAACGCGATGCCGTCGTGTTAGTAATGTCCACTCGGGTCCCCCAGAATGAGCAAAATTATTGCTTTTACCTTTGTTTATTAACAAATGCGCCTGTTATCATCCCCAAATCTTCGTCATTGTATTTGAAGCAATCTGACTGAAAGAAAGGTAAAAGCAGAGAAGAACGCGATGCCGTCGTGTTAGTAATGTCCACTCGGGTCCCCCAGAATGAGCAAAATTATTGCTTTTACCTTTGTTTATTAACAAATGCGCCTGTTATCATCCCCAAATCTTCGTCATTGTATTTGAAGCAGTATGACTGAAAGGAAGGTAAAAGCAGAGAAGAACGCGATGCCGTCGTGTTTGTAATGTCCATTCGGGTCCCCCAGAATCGACAGAACCATTGCGTTTACCTTTGTTTATTAACAAATGCGCCTGTTATCATCGCCAAATCTTCGTCATTGTATTTGAAGCAATATGACTGAAAGAAAGGTAAAAGCAGAGAAGAACGCGATGCCGTCGTGTTAGTATTGTCCATTCGGGTCCCCCAGAATGAGCACAATTATTGCTTTTATCTTTTTTTATTAACAAATGCGCCTGTTATCATCCCCAAATCTTCGTCATTGTATTTGAAGCAATATTACTGAAAGAAAGGTAAAAGCAGAGAAGAACGCGATGCCGTCGTGTTTGTAATGTCCATTCGGGTCCCCCAGAATCGACAGAACCATTGCGTTTACCTTTGTTTATTAACAAATGCGCCTGTTATCATCGCCAAATCTTCGTCATTGTATTTGAAGCAATATGACTGAAAGAAAGGTAAAAGCAGAGAAGAACGCGATGCCGTCGTGTTAGTATTGTCCATTCGGGTCCCCCAGAATGAGCACAATTATTGCTTTTATCTTTTTTATTAACAAATGCGCCTGTAATCGTCCTCAAATCGTCGTCAGTGTATTTGACGCGATACGACAGAAACAAAGGTAAAAGCAGAGAAGAACTCGATGCCGTCGTGTTGGTAATGTCCATTCGGGTCCCCCAGAATGAGCACAATTATTGCTTTTATCTTTTTTTATCAACAAATGCGCCTGTAATCGTCTTCAAATCGCGTTCAGTGTATTTGATGCGATATGACAGAAACAAAGGTAAAAGCAGAGAAAAACTCGACGCCGTCATATTAGTAATGTCCATTTGGGTCCCCCAGAATCGACAGAACCATTGCTTTTACCTTTGTTTATTAACAAATGCGCCTGTTATCATCCCCAAATCTTCGTCGTTGTATTTGAAGCAATATGACTGAAAGAAAGGTAAAAGCAGAGAAGAACGCGATGCCGTCGTTTTAGTAATGTCCATTCGGGTCCCCCAGAATGAGCACAATTATTGCTTTTATCTTTTTTTATTAACAAATGCGCCTGTTATCATCGAAAAATCTTCGTCATTGTATTTGAAGCAATATGACTGAAAGAACGGTAAAAGCAGAGAAGAATGCGATGCCGTCGTGTTAGTAATGTCCATTCGGGTCCCCCAGAATGAGCATAATCATTGCTTTTACCTTTGTTTATTAACAAATGCGCCTGATATCATCCCCAAATCTTCGTCATTGTATTTGAAGCAATATGACTGAAAGAAAGGTAAAAGCAGATAAGAACGCGATGCCGTCGTGTTAGTACTGTCCATTCGGGTCCCCCAAAATGAGCACAATTATTGCTTTTATCAATTTTTATTAACAAATAGGCCTGTTATCATCCCCAAATCTTCGTCATTGTATTTAAAGCAATATGACTGAAAGAAAGGTAAAAGCAGAGAAGAACGCGATGCCGTCGTGTTAGTAATGTCCATTCGGGTCCCCCAGAATGAGTACAATTATTGCTTTTATCTTTTTTTATTAACAAATGCGCCTGTTATCATCCCGAAATCTTCGTCATTGTATTTGAAGCAATATGACTGAAAGAAAGGTAAAAGCAGAGAAGAACGCGATGCCGTCGTGTTAGTAATGTCCATTCGGGTCCCCCAAAATGAGCACAATTATTGCTTTTACCTTTGTTTATTAACAAATGCGCCTGTTATCATCCCCAAATCTTCGTCATTGTATTTGAAGCAATATGACTGAAAGAAAGGTAAAAGCAGAGAAAAACTCGACGCCGTCTTGTTAGTAATGTCCATTTGGGTTCCCCAGAATGAGCACAATTATTGCTTTTACCTTTGTTTATAAACAAATGCGCCTGATATCATCCCCAAATCTTCGTCATTGTATTTGAAGCAATATGACTGAAAGAAAGGTAAAAGCAGAGAAGAACGCGATGCCGTCGTGTTGGAAATGTCCATTCGGGTCCCCCAGGATGAGCACAATTATTGCTCTTATCTTTTTTTATTAACAAATGCGCCTGTTATCATCCCCAAATCTTCGTCTTTGTATTTGAAGCAATATGACTGAAAGAAAGGTGAAAGCAGAGAAGAACGCGAGGCCGTCGTGTTAGTAATGTCCATTCGGGTCCCCCAGAATGAGCACAATTATTGCTTTTATCTTTTTTTATTAACAAATGCGCCTGTAATCGTCTTCAAATCGTCGTCAGTGTATTTGACGCGATATGACAGAAACAAAGGTAAAAGCAGAGGAAAACTCGACGCCGTCATATTAGTAATGTCCCTTTGGGTCCCCCAGAATCGACACAACCATTGCTTTTACCTTTGTTTAATAACAAATGCGCCTGTTATCATCCCCAAATCTTCGTCATTGTATTTGAAGCAATATGACTGAAAGAAAGGTAAAAGCAGAGAAGAACGCGATGCCGTCGTGTTAGTAATGTACATTCGGGTCCCCCAGAATCAGCACAATTATTGCTTTAACCTTTCTTTATTAACAAATGCGCCTGTTATCATCCCCACATCTTTGTCATTGTATTTGAAGGAATATGACTGAAAGAAAGGTAAAAGCAGAAAAGAACTCGATGCCGTCGTGTTAGTAATGTCCATTCGGGTCCCCCAGAATGAGCACAATTACTGCTTATATCTTTTTTAATAACAAATGCGCCTGTAATCGTCCTCAAATCGTCGTCAGTGTATTTGACGCGATACGACAGAAACAAAGGTAAAAGCAGAGAAGAACTCGATGCCGTCGTGTTGGTAATGTCCATTCGGGTCCCCCAGAATGAGCACAATTATTGCTTTTATCTTTTTTTATTAACAAATGCGCCTGTTATCATCCCCAAATCTTCGTCATTGTATTTGAAGCAATATGACTGAAAGAAAGGTAAAAGCAGAGAAGAACGCGATGCCGTCGTGTTTGTAATGTCCATTCGGGTCCCCCAGAATCGACAGAACCATTGCGTTTACCTTTGTTTATTAACAAATGCGCCTGTTAACATCGCCAAATCTTCGTCATTGTATTTGAAGCAATATGACTGAAAGAAAGGTAAAAGCAGAGAAGAACGCGATGCCGTCGTGTTAGTATTGTCCTTTCGGCTCCCCCAGAATGAGCACAATTATTGCTTTTATCTTTTTTATTAACAAATGCGCCTGTAATCGTCCTCAAATCGTCGTCAGTGTATTTGACGCGATACGACAGAAACAAAGGTAAAAGCAGAGAAGAACTCGATGCCGTCGTGTTGGTAATGCCCATTCGGGTCCCCCAGAATGAGCACAATTATTGCCTTTATCTTTTTTTATTAACAATTGCGCCTGTAATCGTCTTCAAATCGTGTTCAGTGTATTTGATGCGATATGACAGATACAAAGGTAAAAGCAGAGAAAAACTCGACGCCGTCATATGAGTAATGTCCATTTGGGTCCCCCAGAATCGACAGAACCATTGCTTTTACCTTTGTTTATTAACAAATGCGCCTGTTATCATCCCCAAATCTTCGTCATTGTATTTGAAGCAGTATGACTGAAAGGAAGGTAAAAGCAGAGAAGCACGCGATGCCGTCGTGTTGGTAATGTCCATTCGGGTCTCCCAGAATGAGCACAATTATTGCTTTTACCTTTGTTTATTAACAAATGCGCCTGATATCATCCCCAAATCTTCGTCATTGTATTTGAAGCAATATGACTGAAAGAAAGGTAAAAGCAGAAAAGAACTCGATGCCGTCGTGTTAGTAATGTCCATTCGGGTCCCCCAGAACGAGCACAATTATTGCTTTTACCTTTGTTTATTAACAAATGCGCCTGATATCATCCCCAAATCTTCGTCATTGTATTTGAAGCAATATGACTGAAAGAAAGGTAAAAGCAGAGAAGAACGCGATGCCGTCGTGTTGGTAATGTCCATTCGGGTCCCCCAGAACGAGCACAATTATTGCTTTTATCTTTTTTTATTAACAAATGCGCCTGTAATCGTCTTCAAATCGTGTTCAGTGTATTTGATGCGATATGACAGAAACAAAGGTAAAAGCAGAGAAAAACTCGACGCCGTCATATGAGTAATGTCCATTTGGGTCCCCCAGAATCGACAGAACCATTGCTTTTACCTTTGTTTATTAACAAATGCGCCTGTTATCATCCCCAAATCTTCGTCATTGTATTTGAAGCAGTATGACTGAAAGGAAGGTAAAAGCAGAGAAGCACGCGATGCCGTCGTGTTGGTAATGTCCATTTGGGTCCCCCAGAATCGACAGAACCATTGCTTTTACCTTTGTTTATTAACAAATGCGCCTGTTATCATCCCCAAATCTTCGTCATTGTATTTGAAGCAGTCTGACTGAAAGGAAGGTAAAAGCAGAGAAGCACGCGATGCCGTCGTGTTGGTAATGTCCATTCGGGTCCCCAAGAATGAGCACAATTATTGCTTTTATCTTTTTTTATTAACAAATGCGCTTGTTATCATCCCCAAATCTTCGTCATTGTATTTGAAGCAATTTGACTGAAAGAAAGGTAAAAGAAGAACGCGATGCCGTCGTGTTAGTAATGTCCATTCGGGTCCCCCAGAATGAGCACAATTATTGCTTTTATCTTTTATTATTAACAAATGCGCCTGTTATCATCCCAAAATCTTCGTCATTGTATTTGAAGCAATATCACTGAAAGAAAGGTGAAAGCAAAAAAGAACTCGATGCCGTCGTGTTCGTAATGTCCATTCGGGTCCCCCAGAATGAGCACAATTATTGCTTTTACCTTTGTTTATTAACAAACGCGCCTGATATCAAACCCAAATCTTCGTCATTGTATTTGAAGCAATATGACTGAAAGAAAGGGAAAAGCAGAGAAGAACGCGATGCCCTCGTGTTAGTAATGTCCATTCGGGTCCCCCAAAATGAGCACAATTATTGCTTTTATCTTTTTTTATTAACAAATGCGCCTGTTATCATCCCCAAATCTTCGTCATTGTATTTGAAGCAATATGACTGAAAGAAAGGTAAAAGCAGAGAAGAACGCGATGCCGTCGTGTTAGTAATGTCCATTCGGGTCCCCCAGAATGAGCACAATTATTGCTGTTACATTTCTTTATTAACAAATGCGCCTATTATCATCCCCAAATCTTCGTCATTGTATTTGAAGGAATATGACTGAAAGAAAGGTAAAAGCAGAAAAGAACTCGATGCCGTCGTGTTAGTAATGTCCATTCGGGTCCCCCAGAATGAGCACAATTATTGCTTTTATCTTTTTTATTAACAAATGCGCCTGTAATCGTCCTCAAATCGTCGTCAGTGTATTTGACGCGATACGACAGAAACAAAGGTAAAAGCAGAGAAGAACTCGATGCCGTCGTGCTGGTAATGTCCATTCGGGTCCCCCAGAATGAGCACAATTATTGCTTTTATCTTTTTATATTAACAAATGCGCCTGTAATCGTCTTCAAATCGTGTTCACTGTATTTGATGCGATATGACAGAAACAAAGGTAAAAGCAGAGAAAAACTCGACGCCGTCATATAAGTAATGTCCATTTAAGTCCCCCAGAATCGATAGAACCATTGCTTTTACCTTTGTTTATTAACAAATGCGCCTGTTATCATCCCCAAATCTTCGTCATTGTATTTGAAGCAATATGACTGAAAGAAAGGCAAAAGCAGAGAAGACCGTGATGCCGTCGTGTTAGTAATGTTCATTCGGGTCCCCCAGAATGAGCACAATTATTGCTTTTATCTTTTCTTATTAACAAATGCGCCTGTTATCATCCCAAAATCTTCGTCATTGTATTTGAAGCAATATGACTGAAAGAAAGGTAAAAGCAGAAAAGAACTCGATGCCGTCGTGTTAGTAATGTCCATTCGGGTCCCCCAGAACGAGCACAATTATTGCTTTTACCTTTGTTTATTAACAAATGCGCCTGGTATCATCCCCAAATCTTCGTCATTGTATTTGAAGCAATATGACTGAAAGAAAGGTAACAGCAGAGAAGAACGCGATGCCGTCGTGTTGGTAATGTCCATTCGGGTCCCCCAGAATGAGCACAATTATTGCTTTTATCTTTTTTTATTAACAAATGCGCCTGTTATCATCCCCAAATCTTCGTCATTGTATTTGAAGCAATATGACTGAAAGAAAGGTAAAAGCAGAGAAGAACGCGATGCCGTCCTGTTAGTAATGTCCATTCGGGTCCCCCAGAATGAGCACAATTATTGCTTTTATCTTTTTTTATTAACAAATGCGCCTGTTATCATCCCAAAATCTTCGTCATTGTATTTGAAGCAATATGACTGAAAGAAAGGTGAAAGCAAAAAACAACTCGATGCCGTCGTGTTCGTAATGTCCATTCGGGTCCCCCAGAATGAGCACAATTAGTGCTTTTACCTTTGTTTATTAACAACCGCGCCTGATATCAAACCCAAATCTTCGTCATTGTATTTGAAGCAATATGACTGAAAGAAAGGGAAAAGCAGAGAAGAACGCGATGCCGTCGTGTTAGTAATGTCCATTCGGGTCTCCCAGAATGAGCACAATTATTGCTTTTACCTTTGTTTATTAACAAATGCGCCTGTTATGATCCCCAAATCTTCGTCATTGTATTTGAAGCAATCTGACTGAAAGAAAGGTAAAAGAAGAACGCGATGCCGTCGTGTTAGTAATGTCCATTCGGGTCCCCCAGAATGAGCACAATTATTGCTTTTATCTTTTATTATTAACAAATGCGCCTGTTATCATCCCAAAATCTTCGTCATTGTATTTGAAGCAATATCACTGAAAGAAAGGTGAAAGCAAAAAAGAACTCGATGCCGTCGTGTTCGTAATGTCCATTCGGGTCCCCCAGAATGAGCACAATTATTGCTTTTACCTTTGTTTATTAACAAACGCGCCTGATATCAAACCCAAATCTTCGTCATTGTATTTGAAGCAATATGACTGAAAGAAAGGGAAAAGCAGAGAAGAACGCGATGCCCTCGTGTTAGTAATGTCCATTCGGGTCCCCCAAAATGAGCACAATTATTGCTTTTATCTTTTTTTATTAACAAATGCGCCTGTTATCATCCCCAAATCTTCGTCATTGTATTTGAAGCAATATGACTGAAAGAAAGGTAAAAGCAGAGAAGAACGCGATGCCGTCGTGTTAGTAATGTCCATTCGGGTCCCCCAGAATGAGCACAATTATTGCTTTTACCTTTGTTTATTAACAAATGCGCCTGTTATCATCCCCAAATGTTCGTCATTGTATTTGAAGCAATCTGACTGAAAGAAAGGTAAAAGCAGAGAAGAACGCGATGCCGTTGTGTTAGTAATGTCCACTCGGGTCCCCCAGAATGAGCACAATTATTGCTTTTATCTTTTTTTATTAACAAATGCGCCTGTAATCGTCTTCAAATCGTGTTCAGTGTATTTGATGCGATATGACAGAAACAAAGGTAAAAGCAGAGAAAAACTCGACGCCGTCATATTTGTAATGTCCATTTGGGTCCCCCAGAATCGACAGAACCATTGCTTTTACCTTTGCTTATTAACAAATGCGCCTGTTATCATCCCCAAATCTTCGTCATTGTATTTGAAGCAATATGACTGAAAGAACGGTAAAAGCAGAGAAGAACGCGATGCCGTCGTTTTAGTAATGTCCATTCGGGTCCCCCAGAATGAGCACAATTATTGCTTTTATCTTTTTTTATTAACAAATGCGCCTGTTATCATCGAAAACTCTTCGTCATTGTATTTGAAGCAATATGACTGAAAGAACGGTAAAAGCAGAGAAGAACGCGATGCCGTCGTGTTAGTAATGTCCATTCGGGTCCCCCAGAATGAGCATAATCATTGCTTTTACCTTTGTTTATTAACAAATGCGCCTGATATCATCCCCAAATCTTCGTCATTGTATTTGAAGCAATATGACTGAAAGAAAGGTAAAAGCAGATAAGAACGCGATGCCGTCGTGATAGTTCTGTCCATTCGGGTCCCCCAAAATGAGCACAATTATTGCTTTAACCTTTCTGTATTAACAAATGCGCCTGTTATCATCCCCACATGTTCGTCATTGTATTTGAAGGAATATGACTGAAAGAAAGGTAAAAGCAGAGAAGAACGCGATGCGGTCGTGTTAGTAATGTCTATTCGGGTCCCCCAGAATGAGCACAATTATTGCTTTTATCTTTTTTTATAAACAAATGCGCCTGTTATCATCCCGAAATCTTCGTCATTGTATTTGAAGCAATATGACTGAAAGAAAGGTAAAAGCAGAGAAGAACGCGATGCCGTCGTGTTAGTAATGTCCATTCGGGTCCCCCAGAATGAGCACAATTATTGCTTTTACCTTTGTTTATTAACAAATGCGCTTGGTATCATCCCCAAATCTTCGTTATTGGATTTGAAGCAATATGACTGAAAGAAAGGTAAAAGCAGAGAAAAACTCGACGCCGTCTTGTTAGTAATGTCCATTTGGGTTCCCCAGAATGAGCACAATTATTGCTTTTACCTTTGTTTATTAACAAATGCGCCTGATATCATCCCCAAATCTTCGTCATTGTATTTGAAGCAATATGACTGAAAGAAAGGTAAAAGCAGAGAAGTACGCGATGCCGTCGTGTTGGTAATGTCCATTCGGGTCCCCCAGAATGAGCACAATTATTGCTTTTATCTTTTTTTATTAACAAATGCGCCTGTTATAATCCCCAAATCTTCGTCATTGTATTTGAAGCAATATGACTGAAAGAAAGGTGAAAGCAGAGAAGAACGCGATGCCGTCGTGTTGGTAATGTCCATTCGGGTCTCCCAGAATGAGCACAATTATTGCTTTTACCTTTGTTTATTAACAAATGCGCCTGTTGTCATCCCCAAATCTTCGTCATTGGATTTAAAGCAATATGACTGAAAGAAAGGTAAAAGCAGAGAAGAACGCGATGCCGTCGTGTTAGTAATGTCCATTCGGGTCCCCCAGAATGAGCACAATTATTGCTGTTACATTTCTTTATTAACAAATGCGCCTATTATCATCCCCAAATCTTCGTCATTGTATTTGAAGGAATATGACTGAAAGAAAGGTAAAAGCAGAAAAGAACTCGATGCCGTCGTGTTAGTAATGTCCATTCGGGTCCCCCAGAATGAGCACAATTATTGCTTTTATCTTTTTTATTAACAAATGCGCCTGTAATCGTCCTCAAATCGTCGTCAGTGTATTTGACGCGATACGACAGAAACAAAGGTAAAAGCAGAGAAGAACTCGATGCCGTCGTGCTGGTAATGTCCATTCGGGTCCCCCAGAATGAGCACAATTATTGCTTTTATCTTTTTATATTAACAAATGCGCCTGTAATCGTCTTCAAATCGTGTTCACTGTATTTGATGCGATATGACAGAAACAAAGGTAAAAGCAGAGAAAAACTCGACGCCGTCATATAAGTAATGTCCATTTAAGTCCCCCAGAATCGATAGAACCATTGCTTTTACCTTTGTTTATTAACAAATGCGCCTGTTATCATCCCCAAATCTTCGTCATTGTATTTGAAGCAATATGACTGAAAGAAAGGCAAAAGCAGAGAAGAACGTGATGCCGTCGTGTTAGTAATGTTCATTCGGGTCCCCCAGAATGAGCACAATTATTGCTTTTATCTTTTCTTATTAACAAATGCGCCTGTTATCATCCCAAAATCTTCGTCATTGTATTTGAAGCAATATGACTGAAAGAAAGGTAAAAGCAGAAAAGAACTCGATGCCGTCGTGTTAGTAATGTCCATTCGGGTCCCCCAGAACGAGCACAATTATTGCTTTTACCTTTGTTTATTAACAAATGCGCCTGGTATCATCCCCAAATCTTCGTCATTGTATTTGAAGCAATATGACTGAAAGAAAGGTAACAGCAGAGAAGAACGCGATGCCGTCGTGTTGGTAATGTCCATTCGGGTCCCCCAGAATGAGCACAATTATTGCTTTTATCTTTTTTTATTAACAAATGCGCCTGTTATCATCCCCAAATCTTCGTCATTGTATTTGAAGCCATATGACTGAAAGAAAGGTAAAAGCAGAAAAGAACTCGATGCCGTCGTGCTGGTAATGTCCATTCGGGTCCCCCAGAATGAGCACAATTATGGCTTTTATCTTTTTTTATTAACAAATGCGCCTGTAATCGTCTTCAAATCGTGTTCAGTATATTTGATGCGATATGACAGAAACAAAGGTAAAAGCAGAGAAAGACTCGACGCCGTCATATTAGTAATGTCCATTTAAGTCCCCCAGAATCGACAGAACCATTGCTTTTACCTTTGTATATTAACAAATGCGCCTGTTATTATCCCCAAATCTTCGTCATTGTATTTGAAGCAATATGACTGAAAGAACGGCGAAAGCAGAGAAGAACGCGATGCCGTCGTGTTAGTAATGTCCATTCGGGTCCCCCAGAATGAGCACAATTATTGCTTTTATCTTTTTTTATTAACAAATGCGCCTGTTATCATCCCAAAATCTTCGTCATTGTATTTGAAGCAATATGACTGAAAGAAAGGTAAAAGCAGAAAAGCACTCGATGCCGTCGTGTTAGTAATGTCCATTCGGGTCCCCAGAACGAGCACAATTATTGCTTTTACCTTTGTTTATTAACAAATGCGCCTGATATCATCCCCAAATCTTCGTCATTGTATTTGAAGCAATATGACTGAAAGAAAGGTAACAGCAGAGAAGAACGCGATGCCGTCGTGTTGGTAATGTCCATTCGGGTCCCCCAGAATGAGCACAATTATTGCTTTTATCTTTTTTTAGTAACAAATGCGCCTGTTATCATCCCCAAATCTTCGTCATTGTATTTGAAGCAATATGACTGAAAGAAAGGTGAAAGCAGAGAAGAACGCGAGGCCGTCGTGTTAGTAATGTCCATTCGGGTCCCCCAGAATGAGCACAATTATTGCTTATATCTCTTTTTATTAACAAATGCGCCTGTAATCGTCCTCAAATCGTCATCAGTGTATTTGACGCGATACGACAGAAACAAAGGTAAAAGCAGAGAAGAACTCGATGCCGTCGTGTTAGTAATGTCCATTCGGGTCCTCCAGAATGAGCACAATTATTGCTTTTATCTTTTTTTATTAACAAATGCGCCTGTTATCATCCCAAAATCTTCGTCATTGTATTTGAAGAAATATGACTGAAAGAAAGGTAAAAGCAGAGAAGAACGCGATGCCGTCGTGTTAGTAATGTCCATTCGGGTCCCCCAGAATGAGCACAATTATTGCTTTTACCTTTGTTTATTAACAAAGGCGCCTGTTATCATCCCCAAATCTTCGTCATTGTATTTGAAGCAATATGACTGAAAGAAAGGTAAAAGCAGAGAAGAACGCGATGCCGTCCTGTTAGTAATGTCCATTCGGGTCCCCCAGAATGAGCACAATTATTGCTTTTATCTTTTTTTATTAACAAATGCGCCTGTTATCATCCCAAAATCTTCGTCATTGTATTTGAAGCAATATGACTGAAAGAAAGGTGAAAGCAAAAAACAACTCGATGCCGTCGTGTTCGTAATGTCCATTCGGGTCCCCCAGAATGAGCACAATTAGTGCTTTTACCTTTGTTTATTAACAACCGCGCCTGATATCAAACCCAAATCTTCGTCATTGTATTTGAAGCAATCTGACTGAAAGAAAGGTAAAAGCAGAGAAGAACGCGATGCCGTCGTGTTAGTAATGTCCACTCGGGTCCCCCAGAATGAGCAAAATTATTGCTTTTACCTTTGTTTATTAACAAATGCGCCTGTTATCATCCCCAAATCTTCGTCATTGTATTTGAAGCAATCTGACTGAAAGAAAGGTAAAAGCAGAGAAGAACGCGATGCCGTCGTGTTAGTAATGTCCACTCGGGTCCCCCAGAATGAGCAAAATTATTGCTTTTACCTTTGTTTATTAACAAATGCGCCTGTTATCATCGCCAAATCTTCGTCATTGTATTTGAAGCAATATGACTGAAAGAAAGGTAAAAGCAGAGAAGAACGCGATGCCGTCGTGTTAGTATTGTCCATTCGGGTCCCCCAGAATGAGCACAATTATTGCTTTTATCTTTTTTTATTAACAAATGCGCCTGTTATCATCCCCAAATCTTCGTCATTGTATTTGAAGCAATATTACTGAAAGAAAGGTAAAAGCAGAGAAGAACGCGATGCCGTCGTGTTTGTAATGTCCATTCGGGTCCCCCAGAATCGACAGAACCATTGCGTTTACCTTTGTTTATTAACAAATGCGCCTGTTATCATCGCCAAATCTTCGTCATTGTATTTGAAGCAATATGACTGAAAGAAAGGTAAAAGCAGAGAAGAACGCGATGCCGTCGTGTTAGTATTGTCCATTCGGGTCCCCCAGAATGAGCACAATTATTGCTTTTATCTTTTTTATTAACAAATGCGCCTGTAATCGTCCTCAAATCGTCGTCAGTGTATTTGACGCGATACGACAGAAACAAAGGTAAAAGCAGAGAAGAACTCGATGCCGTCGTGTTGGTAATGTCCATTCGGGTCCCCCAGAATGAGCACAATTATTGCTTTTATCTTTTTTTATCAACAAATGCGCCTGTAATCGTCTTCAAATCGTGTTCAGTGTATTTGATGCGATATGACAGAAACAAAGGTAAAAGCAGAGAAAAACTCGACGCCGTCATATTAGTAATGTCCATTTGGGTCCCCCAGAATCGACAGAACCATTGCTTTTACCTTTGTTTATTAACAAATGCGCCTGTTATCATCCCCAAATCTTCGTCGTTGTATTTGAAGCAATATGACTGAAAGAAAGGTAAAAGCAGAGAAGAACGCGATGCCGTCGTTTTAGTAATGTCCATTCGGGTCCCCCAGAATGAGCACAATTATTGCTTTTATCTTTTTTTATTAACAAATGCGCCTGTTATCATCGAAAAATCTTCGTCATTGTATTTGAAGCAATATGACTGAAAGAACGGTAAAAGCAGAGAAGAATGCGATGCCGTCGTGTTAGTAATGTCCATTCGGGTCCCCCAGAATGAGCATAATCATTGCTTTTACCTTTGTTTATTAACAAATGCGCCTGATATCATCCCCAAATCTTCGTCATTGTATTTGAAGCAATATGACTGAAAGAAAGGTAAAAGCAGATAAGAACGCGATGCCGTCGTGTTAGTACTGTCCATTCGGGTCCCCCAAAATGAGCACAATTATTGCTTTTATCAATTTTTATTAACAAATAGGCCTGTTATCATCCCCAAATCTTCGTCATTGTATTTAAAGCAATATGACTGAAAGAAAGGTAAAAGCAGAGAAGAACGCGATGCCGTCGTGTTAGTAATGTCCATTCGGGTCCCCCAGAATGAGTACAATTATTGCTTTTATCTTTTTTTATTAACAAATGCGCCTGTTATCATCCCGAAATCTTCGTCATTGTATTTGAAGCAATATGACTGAAAGAAAGGTAAAAGCAGAGAAGAACGCGATGCCGTCGTGTTAGTAATGTCGATTCGGGTCCCCCAAAATGAGCACAATTATTGCTTTTACCTTTGTTTATTAACAAATGCGCCTGTTATCATCCCCAAATCTTCGTCATTGTATTTGAAGCAATATGACTGAAAGAAAGGTAAAAGCAGAGAAAAACTCGACGCCGTCTTGTTAGTAATGTCCATTTGGGTTCCCCAGAATGAGCACAATTATTGCTTTTACCTTTGTTTATAAACAAATGCGCCTGATATCATCCCCAAATCTTCGTCATTGTATTTGAAGCAATATGACTGAAAGAAAGGTAAAAGCAGAGAAGAACGCGATGCCGTCGTGTTGGAAATGTCCATTCGGGTCCCCCAGGATGAGCACAATTATTGCTCTTATCTTTTTTTATTAACAAATGCGCCTGTTATCATCCCCAAATCTTCGTCTTTGTATTTGAAGCAATATGACTGAAAGAAAGGTGAAAGCAGAGAAGAACGCGAGGCCGTCGTGTTAGTAATGTCCATTCGGGTCCCCCAGAATGAGCACAATTATTGCTTTTATCTTTTTTTATTAACAAATGCGCCTGTAATCGTCTTCAAATCGTCGTCAGTGTATTTGACGCGATATGACAGAAACAAAGGTAAAAGCAGAGGAAAACTCGACGCCGTCATATTAGTAATGTCCCTTTGGGTCCCCCAGAATCGACACAACCATTGCTTTTACCTTTGTTTAATAACAAATGCGCCTGTTATCATCCCCAAATCTTCGTCATTGTATTTGAAGCAATATGACTGAAAGAAAGGTAAAAGCAGAGAAGAACGCGATGCCGTCGTGTTAGTAATGTACATTCGGGTCCCCCAGAATCAGCACAATTATTGCTTTAACCTTTCTTTATTAACAAATGCGCCTGTTATCATCCCCACATCTTTGTCATTGTATTTGAAGGAATATGACTGAAAGAAAGGTAAAAGCAGAAAAGAACTCGATGCCGTCGTGTTAGTAATGTCCATTCGGGTCCCCCAGAATGAGCACAATTACTGCTTATATCTTTTTTATTAACAAATGCGCCTGTAATCGTCCTCAAATCGTCGTCAGTGTATTTGACGCGATACGACAGAAACAAAGGTAAAAGCAGAGAAGAACTCGATGCCGTCGTGTTGGTAATGTCCATTCGGGTCCCCCAGAATGAGCACAATTATTGCTTTTATCTTTTTTTATTAACAAATGCGCCTGTTATCATCCCCAAATCTTCGTCATTGTATTTGAAGCAATATGACTGAAAGAAAGGTAAAAGCAGAGAAGAACGCGATGCCGTCGTGTTTGTAATGTCCATTCGGGTCCCCCAGAATCGACAGAACCATTGCGTTTACCTTTGTTTATTAACAAATGCGCCTGTTAACATCGCCAAATCTTCGTCATTGTATTTGAAGCAATATGACTGAAAGAAAGGTAAAAGCAGAGAAGAACGCGATGCCGTCGTGTTAGTATTGTCCATTCGGGTCCCCCAGAATGAGCACAATTATTGCTTTTATCTTTTTTATTAACAAATGCGCCTGTAATCGTCCTCAAATCGTCGTCAGTGTATTTGACGCGATACGACAGAAACAAAGGTAAAAGCAGAGAAGAACTCGATGCCGTCGTGTTGGTAATGTCCATTCGGGTCCCCCAGAATGAGCACAATTATTGCTTTTATCTTTTTTTATCAACAAATGCGCCTGTAATCGTCTTCAAATCGTGTTCAGTGTATTTGATGCGATATGACAGAAACAAAGGTAAATGCAGAGAAAAACTCGACGCCGTCATATTAGTAATGTCCATTTGGGTCCCCCAGAATCGACAGAACCATTGCTTTTACCTTTGTTTATTAACAAATGCGCCTGTTATCATCCCCAAATCTTCGTCGTTGTATTTGAAGCAATATGACTGAAAGAAAGGTAAAAGCAGAGAAGAACGCGATGCCGTCGTTTTAGTAATGTCCATTCGGGTCCCCCAGAATGAGCACAATTATTGCTTTTATCTTTTTTTATTAACAAATGCGCCTGTTATCATCGAAAAATCTTCGTCATTGTATTTGAAGCAATATGACTGAAAGAACGGTAAAAGCAGAGAAGAATGCGATGCCGTCGTGTTAGTAATGTCCATTCGGGTCCCCCAGAATGAGCATAATCATTGCTTTTACCTTTGTTTATTAACAAATGCGCCTGATATCATCCCCAAATCTTCGTCATTGTATTTGAAGCAATATGACTGAAAGAAAGGTAAAAGCAGATAAGAACGCGATGCCGTCGTGTTAGTACTGTCCATTCGGGTCCCCCAAAATGAGCACAATTATTGCTTTTATCAATTTTTATTAACAAATAGGCCTGTTATCATCCCCAAATCTTCGTCATTGTATTTAAAGCAATATGACTGAAAGAAAGGTAAAAGCAGAGAAGAACGCGATGCCGTCGTGTTAGTAATGTCCATTCGGGTCCCCCAGAATGAGTACAATTATTGCTTTTATCTTTTTTTATTAACAAATGCGCCTGTTATCATCCCGAAATCTTCGTCATTGTATTTGAAGCAATATGACTGAAAGAAAGGTAAAAGCAGAGAAGAACGCGATGCCGTCGTGTTAGTAATGTCGATTCGGGTCCCCCAAAATGAGCACAATTATTGCTTTTACCTTTGTTTATTAACAAATGCGCCTGTTATCATCCCCAAATCTTCGTCATTGTATTTGAAGCAATATGACTGAAAGAAAGGTAAAA
Organism: Ophion costatus; assembly: GCA_951751655.1. Lineage (NCBI taxonomy): Eukaryota > Metazoa > Arthropoda > Insecta > Hymenoptera > Ichneumonidae > Ophion > Ophion costatus. The sequence goes on along the minus strand of OX632361.1, from coordinate 8,513,026 downwards.
GCAGAGAAAAACTCGACGCCGTCTTGTTAGTAATGTCCATTTGGGTTCCCCAGATTGAGCACAATTATTGCTTTTACCTTTGTTTATAAACAAATGCGCCTGATATCATCCCCAAATCTTCGTCATTGTATTTGAAGCAATATGACTGAAAGAAAGGTAAAAGCAGAGAAGAACGCGATGCCGTCGTGTTGGAAATGTCCATTCGGGTCCCCCAGGATGAGCACAATTATTGCTCTTATCTTTTTTTATTAACAAATGCGCCTGTTATCATCCCCAAATCTTCGTCTTTGTATTTGAAGCAATATGACTGAAAGAAAGGTGAAAGCAGAGAAGAACGCGAGGCCGTCGTGTTAGTAATGTCCATTCGGGTCCCCCAGAATGAGCACAATTATTGCTTTTATCTTTTTTTATTAACAAATGCGCCTGTAATCGTCTTCAAATCGTCGTCAGTGTATTTGACGCGATATGACAGAAACAAAGGTAAAAGCAGAGGAAAACTCGACGCCGTCATATTAGTAATGTCCCTTTGGGTCCCCCAGAATCGACACAACCATTGCTTTTACCTTTGTTTAATAACAAATGCGCCTGTTATCATCCCCAAATCTTCGTCATTGTATTTGAAGCAATATGACTGAAAGAAAGGTAAAAGCAGAGAAGAACGCGATGCCGTCGTGTTAGTAATGTACATTCGGGTCCCCCAGAATCAGCACAATTATTGCTTTAACCTTTCTTTATTAACAAATGCGCCTGTTATCATCCCCACATCTTTGTCATTGTATTTGAAGGAATATGACTGAAAGAAAGGTAAAAGCAGAAAAGAACTCGATGCCGTCGTGTTAGTAATGTCCATTCGGGTCCCCCAGAATGAGCACAATTACTGCTTATATCTTTTTTATTAACAAATGCGCCTGTAATCGTCCTCAAATCGTCGTCAGTGTATTTGACGCGATACGACAGAAACAAAGGTAAAAGCAGAGAAGAACTCGATGCCGTCGTGTTGGTAATGTCCATTCGGGTCCCCCAGAATGAGCACAATTATTGCTTTTATCTTTTTTTATTAACAAATGCGCCTGTTATCATCCCCAAATCTTCGTCATTGTATTTGAAGCAATATGACTGAAAGAAAGGTAAAAGCAGAGAAGAACGCGATGCCGTCGTGTTTGTAATGTCCATTCGGGTCCCCCAGAATCGACAGAACCATTGCGTTTACCTTTGTTTATTAACAAATGCGCCTGTTAACATCGCCAAATCTTCGTCATTGTATTTGAAGCAATATGACTGAAAGAAAGGTAAAAGCAGAGAAGAACGCGATGCCGTCGTGTTAGTATTGTCCTTTCGGCTCCCCCAGAATGAGCACAATTATTGCTTTTATCTTTTTTATTAACAAATGCGCCTGTAATCGTCCTCAAATCGTCGTCAGTGTATTTGACGCGATACGACAGAAACAAAGGTAAAAGCAGAGAAGAACTCGATGCCGTCGTGTTGGTAATGCCCATTCGGGTCCCCCAGAATGAGCACAATTATTGCCTTTATCTTTTTTTATTAACAATTGCGCCTGTAATCGTCTTCAAATCGTGTTCAGTGTATTTGATGCGATATGACAGATACAAAGGTAAAAGCAGAGAAAAACTCGACGCCGTCATATGAGTAATGTCCATTTGGGTCCCCCAGAATCGACAGAACCATTGCTTTTACCTTTGTTTATTAACAAATGCGCCTGTTATCATCCCCAAATCTTCGTCATTGTATTTGAAGCAGTATGACTGAAAGGAAGGTAAAAGCAGAGAAGCACGCGATGCCGTCGTGTTGGTAATGTCCATTCGGGTCTCCCAGAATGAGCACAATTATTGCTTTTACCTTTGTTTATTAACAAATGCGCCTGATATCATCCCCAAATCTTCGTCATTGTATTTGAAGCAATATGACTGAAAGAAAGGTAAAAGCAGAAAAGAACTCGATGCCGTCGTGTTAGTAATGTCCATTCGGGTCCCCCAGAACGAGCACAATTATTGCTTTTACCTTTGTTTATTAACAAATGCGCCTGTTATCATCCCCAAATCTTCGTCATTGTATTTGAAGCAGTATGACTGAAAGGAAGGTAAAAGCAGAGAAGCACGCGATGCCGTCGTGTTGGTAATGTCCATTCGGGTCTCCCAGAATGAGCACAATTATTGCTTTTACCTTTGTTTATTAACAAATGCGCCTGATATCATCCCCAAATCTTCGTCATTGTATTTGAAGCAATATGACTGAAAGAAAGGTAAAAGCAGAAAAGAACTCGATGCCGTCGTGTTGGTAATGTCCATTCGGGTCTCCCAGAATGAGCACAATTATTGCTTTTACCTTTGTTTATTAACAAATGCGCCTGATATCATCCCCAAATCTTCGTCATTGTATTTGAAGCAATATGACTGAAAGAAAGGTAACAGCAGAGTAGAACGCGATGCCGTCGTGTTGGTAATGTCCATTCGGGTCCCCCAGAATGAGCACAATTATTGCTTTTATCTTTTTTTAGTAACAAATGCGCCTGTTATCATCCCCAAATCTTCGTCATTGTATTTGAAGCAATATGACTGAAAGAAAGGTGAAAGCAGAGAAGAACGCGAGGCCGTCGTGTTAGTAATGTCCATTCGGGTCCCCCAGAATGAGCACAATTATTGCTTATATCTCTTTTTATTAACAAATGCGCCTGTAATCGTCCTCAAATCGTCATCAGTGTATTTGACGCGATACGACAGAAACAAAGGTAAAAGCAGAGAAGAACTCGATGCCGTCGTGTTAGTAATGTCCATTCGGGTCCCCCAGAATGAGCACAATTATTGCTTTTATCTTTTTTTATTAACAAATGCGCCTGTTATCATCCCAAAATCTTCGTCATTGTATTTGAAGAAATATGACTGAAAGAAAGGTAAAAGCAGAGAAGAACGCGATGCCGTCGTGTTAGTAATGTCCATTCCGGTCCCCCAGAATGAGCACAATTATTGCTTTTACCTTTGTTTATTAACAAAGGCGCCTGTTGTCATCCCCAAATCTTCGTCATTGTATTTGAAGCAATATGACTGAAAGAAAGGTAAAAGCAGAGAAGAACGCGATGCCGTCCTGTTAGTAATGTCCATTCGGGTCCCCAAGAATGAGCACAATTATTGCTTTTATCTTTTTTTATTAACAAATGCGCTTGTTATCATCCCCAAATCTTCGTCATTGTATTTGAAGCAATTTGACTGAAAGAAAGGTAAAAGAAGAACGCGATGCCGTCGTGTTAGTAATGTCCATTTGGGTCCCCCAAAATGAGCACAATTATTGCTTTTATCTTTTATTATTAACAAATGCGCCTGTTATCATCCCAAAATCTTCGTCATTGTATTTGAAGCAATATCACTGAAAGAAAGGTGAAAGCAAAAAAGAACTCGATGCCGTCGTGTTCGTAATGTCCATTCGGGTCCCCCAGAATGAGCACAATTATTGCTTTTACCTTTGTTTATTAACAAACGCGCCTGATATCAAACCCAAATCTTCGTCATTGTATTTGAAGCAATATGACTGAAAGAAAGGGAAAAGCAGAGAAGAACGCGATGCCCTCGTGTTAGTAATGTCCATTCGGGTCCCCCAAAATGAGCACAATTATTGCTTTTATCTTTTTTTATTAACAAATGCGCCTGTTATCATCCCCAAATCTTCGTCATTGTATTTGAAGCAATATGACTGAAAGAAAGGTAAAAGCAGAGAAGAACGCGATGCCGTCGTGTTAGTAATGTCCATTCGGGTCCCCCAGAATGAGCACAATTATTGCTTTTACCTTTGTTTATTAACAAATGCGCCTGTTATCATCCCCAAATGTTCGTCATTGTATTTGAAGCAATCTGACTGAAAGAAAGGTAAAAGCAGAGAAGAACGCGATGCCGTTGTGTTAGTAATGTCCACTCGGGTCCCCCAGAATGAGCACAATTATTGCTTTTATCTTTTTTTATTAACAAATGCGCCTGTAATCGTCTTCAAATCGTGTTCAGTGTATTTGATGCGATATGACAGAAACAAAGGTAAAAGCAGAGAAAAACTCGACGCCGTCATATTTGTAATGTCCATTTGGGTCCCCCAGAATCGACAGAACCATTGCTTTTACCTTTGCTTATTAACAAATGCGCCTGTTATCATCCCCAAATCTTCGTCATTGTATTTGAAGCAATATGACTGAAAGAACGGTAAAAGCAGAGAAGAACGCGATGCCGTCGTTTTAGTAATGTCCATTCGGGTCCCCCAGAATGAGCACAATTATTGCTTTTATCTTTTTTTATTAACAAATGCGCCTGTTATCATCGAAAAATCTTCGTCATTGTATTTGAAGCAATATGACTGAAAGAACGGTAAAAGCAGAGAAGAACGCGATGCCGTCGTGTTAGTAATGTCCATTCGGGTCCCCCAGAATGAGCATAATCATTGCTTTTACCTTTGTTTATTAACAAATGCGCCTGATATCATCCCCAAATCTTCGTCATTGTATTTGAAGCAATATGACTGAAAGAAAGGTAAAAGCAGATAAGAACGCGATGCCGTCGTGATAGTTCTGTCCATTCGGGTCCCCCAAAATGAGCACAATTATTGCTTTAACCTTTCTGTATTAACAAATGCGCCTGTTATCATCCCCACATGTTCGTCATTGTATTTGAAGGAATATGACTGAAAGAAAGGTAAAAGCAGAGAAGAACGCGATGCGGTCGTGTTAGTAATGTCTATTCGGGTCCCCCAGAATGAGCACAATTATTGCTTTTATCTTTTTTTATAAACAAATGCGCCTGTTATCATCCCGAAATCTTCGTCATTGTATTTGAAGCAATATGACTGAAAGAAAGGTAAAAGCAGAGAAGAACGCGATGCCGTCGTGTTAGTAATGTCCATTCGGGTCCCCCAGAATGAGCACAATTATTGCTTTTACCTTTGTTTATTAACAAATGCGCTTGGTATCATCCCCAAATCTTCGTTATTGGATTTGAAGCAATATGACTGAAAGAAAGGTAAAAGCAGAGAAAAACTCGACGCCGTCTTGTTAGTAATGTCCATTTGGGTTCCCCAGAATGAGCACAATTATTGCTTTTACCTTTGTTTATTAACAAATGCGCCTGATATCATCCCCAAATCTTCGTCATTGTATTTGGAGCAATATGACTGAAAGAAAGGTAAAAGCAGAGAAGTACGCGATGCCGTCGTGTTGGTAATGTCCATTCGGGTCCCCCAGAATGAGCACAATTATTGCTTTTATCTTTTTTTATTAACAAATGCGCCTGTTATAATCCCCAAATCTTCGTCATTGTATTTGAAGCAATATGACTGAAAGAAAGGTGAAAGCAGAGAAGAACGCGATGCCGTCGTGTTGGTAATGTCCATTTGGGTCCCCCAGAATCGACAGAACCATTGCTTTTACCTTTGTTTATTAACAAATGCGCCTGTTATCATCCCCAAATCTTCGTCATTGTATTTGAAGCAATATGACTGAAAGAAAGGTAAAAGCAGAGAAGAACGCGATGCCGTCGTTTTAGTAATGTCCATTCGGGTCCCCCAGAATGAGCACAATTATTGCTTTTATCTTTTTTGATTAACAAATGCGCCTGTTATCATCGAAAAATCTTCGTCATTGTATTTGAAGCAATATGACTGAAAGAACGGTAAAAGCAGAGAAGAATGCGATGCCGTCGTGTTAGTAATGTCCATTCGGGTCCCCCAGAATGAGCATAATCATTGCTATTACCTTTGTTTATTAACAAATGCGCCTGATATCATCCCCAAATCTTCGTCATTGTATTTGAAGCAATATGACTGAAAGAAAGGTAAAAGCAGAGAAGAACGCGATGCCGTCGTGTTAGTATTGTCCATTCGGGTCCCCCAGGATGAGCACAATTATTGCTTTTATCTTTTTTATTAACAAATGCGCCTGTAATCGTCCTCAAATCGTCGTCAGTGTATTTGACGCGATACGACAGAAACAAAGGTATAAGCAGAGAAGAACTCGATGCCGTCGTGTTGGTAATGTCCATTCGGGTCCCCCAGAATGAGCACAATTATTGCTTTTATCTTTTTTTATTAACAAATGCGCCTGTAATCGTCTTCAAATCGTGTTCAGTGTATTTGATGCGATATGACAGAAACAAAGGTAAAAGCAGAGAAAAACTCGACGCCGTCATATTAGTAATGTCCATTTGGGTCCCCCAGAATCGACAGAACCATTGCTTTTACCTTTGTTTATTAACAAATGCGCCTGTTATCATCCCCAAATCTTCGTCATTATATTTGAAGCAATATGCCTGAAAGAAAGGTAAAAGCAGAGAAGAACGCGATGCCGTCGTTTTAGTAATGTCCATTCGGCTCCCCCAGAATGAGCACAATTATTGCTTTTATCTTTTTTTATTAACAAATGCGCCTGTTATCATCCCGAAATCTTCGTCATTGTATTTGAAGCAATATGACTGAAAGAAAGGTAAAAGCAGAGAAGAACGCGATGCCGTCGTGTTAGTAATGTCCATTCGGGTCCCCCAAAATGAGCACAATTATTGCTTTTACCGTTGTTTATTAACAAATGCGCCTGTTATCATCCCCAAATCTTCGTCATTGTATTTGAAGCAATATGACTGAAAGAAAGGTAAAAGCAGAGAAAAACTCGACGCCGTCTTGTTAGTAATGTCCATTTGGGTTCCCCAGAATGAGCACAATTATTGCTTTTACCTTTGTTTATAAACAAATGCGCCTGATATCATCCCCAAATTTTCGTCATTGTATTTGAAGCAATATGACTGAAAGAAAGGTAAAAGCAGAGAAGAACGCGATGCCGTCGTGTTGGAAATGTCCATTCGGGTCCCCCAGAATGAGCACAATTATTGCTCTTATCTTTTTTTATTAACAAATGCGCCTGTTATCATCCCCAAATCTTCGTCATTGTATTTGAAGCAATATGACTGAAAGAAAGGTGAAAGCAGAGAAGAACGCGAGGCCGTCGTGTTAGTAATGTCCATTCGGGTCCCCCAGAATGAGCACAATTATTGCTTTTATCTTTTTTTATTAACAAATGCGCCTGTAATCGTCTTTAAATCGTCGTCAGCCTATTTGACGCGATATGACAGAAACAAAGGTAAAAGCAGAGGAAAACTCGACGCCGTCATATTAGTAATGTCCCTTTGGGTCCCCCAGAATCGACACAACCATTGCTTTTACCTTTGTTTAATAACAAATGCGCCTGTTATCATCCCCAAATCTTCGTCATTGTATTTGAAGCAATATGACTGAAAGAAAGGTAAAAGCAGAGAAGAACGCGATGCCGTCGTGTTAGTAATGTCCATTCGGGTCCCCCAGAATGAGCACAATTATTGCTTTAACCTTTCTTTATTAACAAATGCGCCTGTTATCATCCCCACATCTTCGTCATTGTATTTGAAGGAATATGACTGAAAGAAAGGTAAAAGCAGAAAAGAACTCGATGCCGTCGTGTTAGTAATGTCCATTCGGGTCCCCCAGAATGAGCACAATTACTGCTTTTATCTTTTTTTATTAACAAATGCGCCTGTAATCGTCCTCAAATCGTCGTCAGTGTATTTGACGCGATACGACAGAAACAAAGGTAAAAGCAGAGAAGAACTCGATGCCGTCGTGTTGGTAATGTCCATTCGGGTCCCCCAGAATGAGCACAATTATTGCTCTTATCTTTTTTTATTAACAAATGCGCCTGTAATCGTCTTCAAATCGTGTTCTGTGTATTTGATGCGATATGACAGAAACAAAGGTAAAAGCAGAGAAAAACTCGACGCCGTCATATTAGTAATGTCCATTTGGGTCCCCCAGAATCGACAGAACCATTGCTTTTACCTTTGTTTATTAACAAATGCGCCTGATATCATCCCCAAATCTTCGTCATTGTATTTGAAGCAATATGACTGGAAGAAAGGTAAAAGCAGAGAAGAACGCGATGCCGTCGTGTTGGTAATGTCCATTCGGGTCTCCCAGAATGAGCACAATTATTGCTTTTACCTTTGTTTATTAACAAATGCGCCTGATATCATCCCCAAATCTTCGTCATTGTATTTGAAGCAATATGACTGAAAGAAAGGTAAAAGCAGAAAAGAACTCGATGCCGTCGTGTTAGTAATGTCCATTCGGGTCCCCCAGAACGAGCACAATTATTGCTTTTACCTTTGTTTATTAACAAATGCGCCTGATATCATCCCCAAATCTTCGTCATTGTATTTGAAGCAATATGACTGAAAGAAAGGTAAAAGCAGAGAAGAACGCGATGCCGTCGTGTTAGTAATGTCCATTCGGGTCCCCCAGAATGAGCACAATTATTGCTTTAACCTTTCTTTATTAACAAATGCGCCTGTTATCATCCCCACATCTTCGTCATTGTATTTGAAGGAATATGACTGAAAGAAAGGTAAAAGCAGAAAAGAACTCGATGCCGTCGTGTTAGTAATGTCCATTCGGGTCCCCCAGAATGAGCACAATTACTGCTTTTATCTTTTTTTATTAACAAATGCGCCTGTAATCGTCCTCAAATCGTCGTCAGTGTATTTGACGCGATACGACAGAAACAAAGGTAAAAGCAGAGAAGAACTCGATGCCGTCGTGTTGGTAATGTCCATTCGGGTCCCCCAGAATGAGCACAATTATTGCTTTTATCTTTTTTTATTAACAAATGCGCCTGTAATCGTCTTCAAATCGTGTTCTGTGTATTTGATGCGATATGACAGAAACAAAGGTAAAAGCAGAGAAAAACTCGACGCCGTCATATTAGTAATGTCCATTTGGGTCCCCCAGAATCGACAGAACCATTGCTTTTACCTTTGTTTATTAACAAATGCGCCTGATATCATCCCCAAATCTTCGTCATTGTATTTGAAGCAATATGACTGGAAGAAAGGTAAAAGCAGAGAAGAACGCGATGCCGTCGTGTTGGTAATGTCCATTCGGGTCTCCCAGAATGAGCACAATTATTGCTTTTACCTTTGTTTATTAACAAATGCGCCTTATATCATCCCCAAATCTTCGTCATTGTATTTGAAGCAATATGACTGAAAGAAAGGTAAAAGCAGAAAAGAACTCGATGCCGTCGTGTTAGTAATGTCCATTCGGGTCCCCCAGAACGAGCACAATTATTGCTTTTACCTTTGTTTATTAACAAATGCGCCTGATATCATCCCCAAATCTTCGTCATTGTATTTGAAGCAATATGACTGAAAGAAACGTAAAAGCAGAGAAGAACGCGATGCCGTCGTGTTGGTAATGTCCATTCGGGTCCCCCAGAATGAGCACAATTATTGCTTTTATCTTTTTTTATTAACAAATGCGCCTGTTATCATCCCCAAATCTTCGTCATTGTGTTTGAAGCTATATGACTGAAAGAAAGGTAAAAGCAGAGAAGAACGCGATGCCGTCGTGTTAGTATTGTCCATTCGGGTCCCCCAGAATGAGCACAATTATTGCTTTTATCTTTTTTATTAACAAATGCGCCTGTAATCGTCCTCAAATCGTCGTCAGTGTATTTGACGCGATACGACAGAAACAAAGGTAAAAGCAGAGAAGAACTCGATGCCGTCGTGTTGGTAATGTCCATTCGGGTCCCCCAGAATGAGCACAATTATTGCTTTTATCTTTTTTTATTACCAAATGCGCCTGTAATCGTCTTCAAATCGTGTTCAGTGTATTTGATGCGATATGACAGAAACAAAGGTAAAAGCAGAGAAAAACTCGACGCCGTCATATTAGTAATGTCCATTTGGGTCCCCCAGAATCGACAGAACCATTGCTTTTACCTTTGTTTATTAACAAATGCGCCTGTCATCATCCCCAAATCTTCGTCATTGTATTTGAAGCAATATGACTGAAAGAAAGGTATAAGCAGAGAAGAACGCGATGCCGTCGTTTTAGTAATGTCCATTCGGGTCCCCCAGAATGAGCACAATTATTGCTTTTATCTTTTTTTATTAACAAATGCGCCTGTTATCATCGAAAAATCTTCGTCATTGTATTTGAAGCAATATGACTGAAAGAACGGTAAAAGCAGAGAAGAACGCGATGCCGTCGTGTTAGTACTGTCCATTCGGGTCCCCCAAAATGAGCACAATTATTGCTTTTATGTTTTTTTATTAACAAATAGGCCTGTTATCATCCCCAAATCTTCGTCATTGTATTTGAAGCAATATGACTGAAAGAAAGGTAAAAGCAGAGAAGAACGCGATGCCTTCGTGTTAGTAATGTCCATTCGGGTCCCCCAGAATGAGCACAATTATTGCTTTTATCTTTTTTTATTAACAAATGCGCCTGTTATAATCCCGAAATCTTCGTCATTGTATTTGAAGCAATATGACTGAAAGAAAGGTAAAAGCAGAGAAGAACGCGATGCCGTCGTGTTAGTAATGTCCATTCGGGTCCCCCAGAATGAGCACAATTATTGCTTTTACCATTGTTTATTAACAAATGCGCTTGGTATCATCCCCAAATCTTCGTCATTGGATTTGAAGCAATATGACTGAAAGAAAGGTAAAAGCAGAGAAAAACTCGACGCCGTCTTGTTAGTAATGTCCATTTGGGTTCCCCAGAATGAGCACAATTATTGCTTTTACCTTTGTTTATTAACAAATGCGCCTGATATCATCCCCAAATCTTCGTCATTGTATTTGAAGCAATATGACTGAAAGAAAGGTAAAAGCAGAGAAGTACGCGATGCCGTCGTGTTGGTAATGTCCATTCGGGTCCCCCAGAATGAGCACAATTATTGCTTTTATCTTTTTTTATTAACAAATGCGCCTGTTATCATCCCCAAATCTTCGTCATTGTATTTGAAGCAATATGACTGAAAGAAAGGTGAAAGCAGAGAAGAACGCGATGCCGTCGTGTTGGTAATGTCCATTCGGGTCTCCCAGAATGAGCACAATTATTGCTTTTACCTTTGTTTATTAACAAATGCGCCTGTTATCATCCCTAAATCTTCGTCATTGGATTTAAAGCAATATGACTGAAAGAAAGGTAAAAGCAGAAAAGAACTCGATGCCGTCGTGTTAGTAATGTCCATTCGGGTCCCCCAGAATGAGCACAATTATTGCTTTTATCTTTTTTATTAACAAATGCGCCTGTAATCGTCCTCAAATCGTCGTCAGTGTATTTGACGCGATACGACAGAAACAAAGGTAAAAGCAGAGAAGAACTCGATGCCGTCGTGCTGGTAATGTCCATTCGGGTCCCCCAGAATGAGCACAATTATTGCTTTTATCTTTTTTTATTAACAAATGCGCCTGTAATCGTCTTCAAATCGTGTTCACTGTATTTGATGCGATATGACAGAAACAAAGGTAAAAGCAGAGAAAAACTCGACGCCGTCATATAAGTAATGTCCATTTAAGTCCCCCAGAATCGATAGAACCATTGCTTTTACCTTTGTTTATTAACAAATGCGCCTGTTATCATCCCCAAATCTTCGTCATTGTATTTGAAGCAATATGACTGAAAGAAAGGCAAAAGCAGAGAAGAACGTGATGCCGTCGTGTTAGTAATGTCCATTCGGGTCCCCCAGAATGAGCAGAATTATTGCTTTTATCTTTTATTATTAACAAATGCGCCTGTTATCATCCCAAAATCTTCGTCATTGTATTTGAAGCAATATCACTGAAAGAAAGGTGAAAGCAAAAAAGAACTCGATGCCGTCGTGTTCGTAATGTCCATTCGGGTCCCCCAGAATGAGCACAATTATTGCTTTTACCTTTGTTTATTAACAAACGCGCCTGATATCAAACCCAAATCTTCGTCATTGTATTTGAAGCAATATGACTGAAAGAAAGGTAAAAGCAGAAAAGAACTCGATGCCGTCGTGTTAGTAATGTCCATTCGGGTCCCCCAGAATGAGCACAATTACTGCTTTTATCTTTTTTTATTAACAAATGCGCCTGTAATCGTCCTCAAATCGTCGTCAGTGTATTTGACGCGATACGACAGAAACAAAGGTAAAAGCAGAGAAGAACTCGATGCCGTCGTGTTGGTAATGTCCATTCGGGTCCCCCAGAATGAGCACAATTATTGCTTTTATCTTTTTTTATTAACAAATGCGCCTGTAATCGTCTTCAAATCGTGTTCTGTGTATTTGATGCGATATGACAGAAACAAAGGTAAAAGCAGAGAAAAACTCGACGCCGTCATATTAGTAATGTCCATTTGGGTCCCCCAGAATCGACAGAACCATTGCTTTTACCTTTGTTTATTAACAAATGCGCCTGATATCATCCCCAAATCTTCGTCATTGTATTTGAAGCAATATGACTGGAAGAAAGGTAAAAGCAGAGAAGAACGCGATGCCGTCGTGTTGGTAATGTCCATTCGGGTCTCCCAGAATGAGCACAATTATTGCTTTTACCTTTGTTTATTAACAAATGCGCCTTATATCATCCCCAAATCTTCGTCATTGTATTTGAAGCAATATGACTGAAAGAAAGGTAAAAGCAGAAAAGAACTCGATGCCGTCGTGTTAGTAATGTCCATTCGGGTCCCCCAGAACGAGCACAATTATTGCTTTTACCTTTGTTTATTAACAAATGCGCCTGATATCATCCCCAAATCTTCGTCATTGTATTTGAAGCAATATGACTGAAAGAAACGTAAAAGCAGAGAAGAACGCGATGCCGTCGTGTTGGTAATGTCCATTCGGGTCCCCCAGAATGAGCACAATTATTGCTTTTATCTTTTTTTATTAACAAATGCGCCTGTTATCATCCCCAAATCTTCGTCATTGTGTTTGAAGCTATATGACTGAAAGAAAGGTAAAAGCAGAGAAGAACGCGATGCCGTCGTGTTAGTATTGTCCATTCGGGTCCCCCAGAATGAGCACAATTATTGCTTTTATCTTTTTTATTAACAAATGCGCCTGTAATCGTCCTCAAATCGTCGTCAGTGTATTTGACGCGATACGACAGAAACAAAGGTAAAAGCAGAGAAGAACTCGATGCCGTCGTGTTGGTAATGTCCATTCGGGTCCCCCAGAATGAGCACAATTATTGCTTTTATCTTTTTTTATTACCAAATGCGCCTGTAATCGTCTTCAAATCGTGTTCAGTGTATTTGATGCGATATGACAGAAACAAAGGTAAAAGCAGAGAAAAACTCGACGCCGTCATATTAGTAATGTCCATTTGGGTCCCCCAGAATCGACAGAACCATTGCTTTTACCTTTGTTTATTAACAAATGCGCCTGTCATCATCCCCAAATCTTCGTCATTGTATTTGAAGCAATATGACTGAAAGAAAGGTATAAGCAGAGAAGAACGCGATGCCGTCGTTTTAGTAATGTCCATTCGGGTCCCCCAGAATGAGCACAATTATTGCTTTTATCTTTTTTTATTAACAAATGCGCCTGTTATCATCGAAAAATCTTCGTCATTGTATTTGAAGCAATATGACTGAAAGAACGGTAAAAGCAGAGAAGAACGCGATGCCGTCGTGTTAGTACTGTCCATTCGGGTCCCCCAAAATGAGCACAATTATTGCTTTTATGTTTTTTTATTAACAAATAGGCCTGTTATCATCCCCAAATCTTCGTCATTGTATTTGAAGCAATATGACTGAAAGAAAGGTAAAAGCAGAGAAGAACGCGATGCCTTCGTGTTAGTAATGTCCATTCGGGTCCCCCAGAATGAGCACAATTATTGCTTTTATCTTTTTTTATTAACAAATGCGCCTGTTATAATCCCGAAATCTTCGTCATTGTATTTGAAGCAATATGACTGAAAGAAAGGTAAAAGCAGAGAAGAACGCGATGCCGTCGTGTTAGTAATGTCCATTCGGGTCCCCCAGAATGAGCACAATTATTGCTTTTACCATTGTTTATTAACAAATGCGCTTGGTATCATCCCCAAATCTTCGTCATTGGATTTGAAGCAATATGACTGAAAGAAAGGTAAAAGCAGAGAAAAACTCGACGCCGTCTTGTTAGTAATGTCCATTTGGGTTCCCCAGAATGAGCACAATTATTGCTTTTACCTTTGTTTATTAACAAATGCGCCTGATATCATCCCCAAATCTTCGTCATTGTATTTGAAGCAATATGACTGAAAGAAAGGTAAAAGCAGAGAAGTACGCGATGCCGTCGTGTTGGTAATGTCCATTCGGGTCCCCCAGAATGAGCACAATTATTGCTTTTATCTTTTTTTATTAACAAATGCGCCTGTTATCATCCCCAAATCTTCGTCATTGTATTTGAAGCAATATGACTGAAAGAAAGGTGAAAGCAGAGAAGAACGCGATGCCGTCGTGTTGGTAATGTCCATTCGGGTCTCCCAGAATGAGCACAATTATTGCTTTTACCTTTGTTTATTAACAAATGCGCCTGTTATCATCCCTAAATCTTCGTCATTGGATTTAAAGCAATATGACTGAAAGAAAGGTAAAAGCAGAAAAGAACTCGATGCCGTCGTGTTAGTAATGTCCATTCGGGTCCCCCAGAATGAGCACAATTATTGCTTTTATCTTTTTTATTAACAAATGCGCCTGTAATCGTCCTCAAATCGTCGTCAGTGTATTTGACGCGATACGACAGAAACAAAGGTAAAAGCAGAGAAGAACTCGATGCCGTCGTGCTGGTAATGTCCATTCGGGTCCCCCAGAATGAGCACAATTATTGCTTTTATCTTTTTTTATTAACAAATGCGCCTGTAATCGTCTTCAAATCGTGTTCACTGTATTTGATGCGATATGACAGAAACAAAGGTAAAAGCAGAGAAAAACTCGACGCCGTCATATAAGTAATGTCCATTTAAGTCCCCCAGAATCGATAGAACCATTGCTTTTACCTTTGTTTATTAACAAATGCGCCTGTTATCATCCCCAAATCTTCGTCATTGTATTTGAAGCAATATGACTGAAAGAAAGGCAAAAGCAGAGAAGAACGTGATGCCGTCGTGTTAGTAATGTCCATTCGGGTCCCCCAGAATGAGCAGAATTATTGCTTTTATCTTTGTTTATTAACAAATGCGCCTGTTATCATCCCAAAATCTTCGTCATTGTATTTGAAGCAATATGACTGAAAGAAAGGTAAAAGCAGAAAAGAACTCGATGCCGTCGTATTAGTAATGTCCATTCGGGTCCCCCAGAACGAGCACAATTATTGCTTTTACCTTTGTTTATTAATAAATGCGCCTGATATCATCCCCAAATCTTCGTCATTGTATTTGAAGCAATATGACTGAAAGAAAGGTAACAGCAGAGAAGAACGCGATGCCGTCGTGTTGGTAATGTCCATTCGGGTCCCCCAGAATGAGCACAATTATTGCTTTTATCTTTTTTTATTAACAAATGCGCCTGTTATCATCCCCAAATCTTCGTCATTGTATTTGAAGCCATATGACTGAAAGAAAGGTAAAAGCAGAAAAGAACTCGATGCCGTCGTGCTGGTAATATCCATTCGGGTCCCCCAGAATGAGCACAATTATGGCTTTTATCTTTTTTTATTAACAAATGCGCCTGTAATCGTCTTCAAATCGTGTTCAGTGTATTTGTTGCGATATGACAGAAACAAAGGTAAAAGCAGAGAAAAACTCGACGCCGTCATATAAGTAATGTCCATTTAAGTCCCCCAGAATCGATAGAACCATTGCTTTTACCTTTGTTTATTAACAAATGCGCCTGTTATCATCCCCAAATCTTCGTCATTGTATTTGAAGCAATATGACTGAAAGAAAGGCAAAAGCAGAGAAGAACGTGATGCCGTCGTGTTAGTAATGTCCATTCGGGTCCCCCAGAATGAGCAGAATTATTGCTTTTATCTTTGTTTATTAACAAATGCGCCTGTTATCATCCCAAAATCTTCGTCATTGTATTTGAAGCAATATGACTGAAAGAAAGGTAAAAGCAGAAAAGCACTCGATGCCGTCGTGTTAGTAATGTCCATTCGGGTCCCCAGAACGAGCACAATTATTGCTTTTACCATTGTTTATTAACAAATGCGCCTGATATCATCCCCAAATCTTCGTCATTGTATTTGAAGCAATATGACTGAAAGAAAGGTAACAGCAGAGTAGAACGCGATGCCGTCGTGTTGGTAATGTCCATTCGGGTCCCCCAGAATGAGCACAATTATTGCTTTTATCTTTTTTTAGTAACAAATGCGCCTGTTATCATCCCCAAATCTTCGTCATTGTATTTGAAGCAATATGACTGAAAGAAAGGTGAAAGCAGAGAAGAACGCGAGGCCGTCGTGTTAGTAATGTCCATTCGGGTCCCCCAGAATGAGCACAATTATTGCTTATATCTCTTTTTATTAACAAATGCGCCTGTAATCGTCCTCAAATCGTCATCAGTGTATTTGACGCGATACGACAGAAACAAAGGTAAAAGCAGAGAAGAACTCGATGCCGTCGTGTTAGTAATGTCCATTCGGGTCCCCCAGAATGAGCACAATTATTGCTTTTATCTTTTTTTATTAACAAATGCGCCTGTTATCATCCCAAAATCTTCGTCATTGTATTTGAAGAAATATGACTGAAAGAAAGGTAAAAGCAGAGAAGAACGCGATGCCGTCGTGTTAGTAATGTCCATTCCGGTCCCCCAGAATGAGCACAATTATTGCTTTTACCTTTGTTTATTAACAAAGGCGCCTGTTGTCATCCCCAAATCTTCGTCATTGTATTTGAAGCAATATGACTGAAAGAAAGGTAAAAGCAGAGAAGAACGCGATGCCGTCCTGTTAGTAATGTCCATTCGGGTCCCCAAGAATGAGCACAATTATTGCTTTTATCTTTTTTTATTAACAAATGCGCTTGTTATCATCCCCAAATCTTCGTCATTGTATTTGAAGCAATTTGACTGAAAGAAAGGTAAAAGAAGAACGCGATGCCGTCGTGTTAGTAATGTCCATTCGGGTCCCCCAAAATGAGCACAATTATTGCTTTTATCTTTTATTATTAACAAATGCGCCTGTTATCATCCCAAAATCTTCGTCATTGTATTTGAAGCAATATCACTGAAAGAAAGGTGAAAGCAAAAAAGAACTCGATGCCGTCGTGTTCGTAATGTCCATTCGGGTCCCCCAGAATGAGCACAATTATTGCTTTTACCTTTGTTTATTAACAAACGCGCCTGATATCAAACCCAAATCTTCGTCATTGTATTTGAAGCAATATGACTGAAAGAAAGGGAAAAGCAGAGAAGAACGCGATGCCCTCGTGTTAGTAATGTCCATTCGGGTCCCCCAAAATGAGCACAATTATTGCTTTTATCTTTTTTTATTAACAAATGCGCCTGTTATCATCCCCAAATCTTCGTCATTGTATTTGAAGCAATATGACTGAAAGAAAGGTAAAAGCAGAGAAGAACGCGATGCCGTCGTGTTAGTAATGTCCATTCGGGTCCCCCAGAATGAGCACAATTATTGCTTTTACCTTTGTTTATTAACAAATGCGCCTGTTATCATCCCCAAATGTTCGTCATTGTATTTGAAGCAATCTGACTGAAAGAAAGGTAAAAGCAGAGAAGAACGCGATGCCGTTGTGTTAGTAATGTCCACTCGGGTCCCCCAGAATGAGCACAATTATTGCTTTTATCTTTTTTTATTAACAAATGCGCCTGTAATCGTCTTCAAATCGTGTTCAGTGTATTTGATGCGATATGACAGAAACAAAGGTAAAAGCAGAGAAAAACTCGACGCCGTCATATTTGTAATGTCCATTTGGGTCCCCCAGAATCGACAGAACCATTGCTTTTACCTTTGCTTATTAACAAATGCGCCTGTTATCATCCCCAAATCTTCGTCATTGTATTTGAAGCAATATGACTGAAAGAACGGTAAAAGCAGAGAAGAACGCGATGCCGTCGTTTTAGTAATGTCCATTCGGGTCCCCCAGAATGAGCACAATTATTGCTTTTATCTTTTTTTATTAACAAATGCGCCTGTTATCATCGAAAAATCTTCGTCATTGTATTTGAAGCAATATGACTGAAAGAACGGTAAAAGCAGAGAAGAACGCGATGCCGTCGTGTTAGTAATGTCCATTCGGGTCCCCCAGAATGAGCATAATCATTGCTTTTACCTTTGTTTATTAACAAATGCGCCTGATATCATCCCCAAATCTTCGTCATTGTATTTGAAGCAATATGACTGAAAGAAAGGTAAAAGCAGATAAGAACGCGATGCCGTCGTGATAGTTCTGTCCATTCGGGTCCCCCAAAATGAGCACAATTATTGCTTTAACCTTTCTGTATTAACAAATGCGCCTGTTATCATCCCCACATGTTCGTCATTGTATTTGAAGGAATATGACTGAAAGAAAGGTAAAAGCAGAGAAGAACGCGATGCGGTCGTGTTAGTAATGTCTATTCGGGTCCCCCAGAATGAGCACAATTATTGCTTTTATCTTTTTTTATAAACAAATGCGCCTGTTATCATCCCGAAATCTTCGTCATTGTATTTGAAGCAATATGACTGAAAGAAAGGTAAAAGCAGAGAAGAACGCGATGCCGTCGTGTTAGTAATGTCCATTCGGGTCCCCCAGAATGAGCACAATTATTGCTTTTACCTTTGTTTATTAACAAATGCGCTTGGTATCATCCCCAAATCTTCGTTATTGGATTTGAAGCAATATGACTGAAAGAAAGGTAAAAGCAGAGAAAAACTCGACGCCGTCTTGTTAGTAATGTCCATTTGGGTTCCCCAGAATGAGCACAATTATTGCTTTTACCTTTGTTTATTAACAAATGCGCCTGATATCATCCCCAAATCTTCGTCATTGTATTTGGAGCAATATGACTGAAAGAAAGGTAAAAGCAGAGAAGTACGCGATGCCGTCGTGTTGGTAATGTCCATTCGGGTCCCCCAGAATGAGCACAATTATTGCTTTTATCTTTTTTTATTAACAAATGCGCCTGTTATAATCCCCAAATCTTCGTCATTGTATTTGAAGCAATATGACTGAAAGAAAGGTGAAAGCAGAGAAGAACGCGATGCCGTCGTGTTGGTAATGTCCATTCGGGTCTCCCAGAATGAGCACAATTATTGCTTTTACCTTTGTTTATTAACAAATGCGCCTGTTGTCATCCCCAAATCTTCGTCATTGGATTTAAAGCAATATGACTGAAAGAAAGGTAAAAGCAGAGAAGAACGCGATGCCGTCGTGTTAGTAATGTCCATTCGGGTCCCCCAGAATGAGCACAATTATTGCTGTTACATTTCTTTATTAACAAATGCGCCTATTATCATCCCCAAATCTTCGTCATTGTATTTGAAGGAATATGACTGAAAGAAAGGTAAAAGCAGAAAAGAACTCGATGCCGTCGTGTTAGTAATGTCCATTCGGGTCCCCCAGAATGAGCACAATTATTGCTTTTATCTTTTTTATTAACAAATGCGCCTGTAATCGTCCTCAAATCGTCGTCAGTGTATTTGACGCGATACGACAGAAACAAAGGTAAAAGCAGAGAAGAACTCGATGCCGTCGTGCTGGTAATGTCCATTCGGGTCCCCCAGAATGAGCACAATTATTGCTTTTATCTTTTTATATTAACAAATGCGCCTGTAATCGTCTTCAAATCGTGTTCACTGTATTTGATGCGATATGACAGAAACAAAGGTAAAAGCAGAGAAAAACTCGACGCCGTCATATAAGTAATGTCCATTTAAGTCCCCCAGAATCGATAGAACCATTGCTTTTACCTTTGTTTATTAACAAATGCGCCTGTTATCATCCCCAAATCTTCGTCATTGTATTTGAAGCAATATGACTGAAAGAACGGCGAAAGCAGAGAAGAACGCGATGCCGTCGTGTTAGTAATGTCCATTCGGGTCCCCCAGAATGAGCACAATTATTGCTTTTATCTTTTTTTATTAACAAATGCGCCTGTTATCATCCCAAAATCTTCGTCATTGTATTTGAAGCAATATGACTGAAAGAAAGGTAAAAGCAGAAAAGCACTCGATGCCGTCGTGTTAGTAATGTCCATTCGGGTCCCCAGAACGAGCACAATTATTGCTTTTACCATTGTTTATTAACAAATGCGCCTGATATCATCCCCAAATCTTCGTCATTGTATTTGAAGCAATATGACTGAAAGAAAGGTAACAGCAGAGTAGAACGCGATGCCGTCGTGTTGGTAATGTCCATTCGGGTCCCCCAGAATGAGCACAATTATTGCTTTTATCTTTTTTTAGTAACAAATGCGCCTGTTATCATCCCCAAATCTTCGTCATTGTATTTGAAGCAATATGACTGAAAGAAAGGTGAAAGCAGAGACGAACGCGAGGCCGTCGTGTTAGTAATGTCCATTCGGGTCCCCCAGAATGAGCACAATTATTGCTTATATCTCTTTTTATTAACAAATGCGCCTGTAATCGTCCTCAAATCGTCATCAGTGTATTTGACGCGATACGACAGAAACAAAGGTAAAAGCAGAGAAGAACTCGATGCCGTCGTGTTAGTAATGTCCATTCGGGTCCCCCAGAATGAGCACAATTATTGCTTTTATCTTTTTTTATTAACAAATGCGCCTGTTATCATCCCAAAATCTTCGTCATTGTATTTGAAGAAATATGACTGAAAGAAAGGTAAAAGCAGAGAAGAACGCGATGCCGTCGTGTTAGTAATGTCCATTCCGGTCCCCCAGAATGAGCACAATTATTGCTTTTACCTTTGTTTATTAACAAAGGCGCCTGTTGTCATCCCCAAATCTTCGTCATTGTATTTGAAGCAATATGACTGAAAGAAAGGTAAAAGCAGAGAAGAACGCGATGCCGTCCTGTTAGTAATGTCCATTCGGGTCCCCAAGAATGAGCACAATTATTGCTTTTATCTTTTTTTATTAACAAATGCGCTTGTTATCATCCCCAAATCTTCGTCATTGTATTTGAAGCAATTTGACTGAAAGAAAGGTAAAAGAAGAACGCGATGCCGTCGTGTTAGTAATGTCCATTCGGGTCCCCCAAAATGAGCACAATTATTGCTTTTATCTTTTATTATTAACAAATGCGCCTGTTATCATCCCAAAATCTTCGTCATTGTATTTGAAGCAATATCACTGAAAGAAAGGTGAAAGCAAAAAAGAACTCGATGCCGTCGTGTTCGTAATGTCCATTCGGGTCCCCCAGAATGAGCACAATTATTGCTTTTACCTTTGTTTATTAACAAACGCGCCTGATATCAAACCCAAATCTTCGTCATTGTATTTGAAGCAATATGACTGAAAGAAAGGGAAAAGCAGAGAAGAACGCGATGCCCTCGTGTTAGTAATGTCCATTCGGGTCCCCCAAAATGAGCACAATTATTGCTTTTATCTTTTTTTATTAACAAATGCGCCTGTTATCATCCCCAAATCTTCGTCATTGTATTTGAAGCAATATGACTGAAAGAAAGGTAAAAGCAGAGAAGAACGCGATGCCGTCGTGTTAGTAATGTCCATTCGGGTCCCCCAGAATGAGCACAATTATTGCTTTTACCTTTGTTTATTAACAAATGCGCCTGTTATCATCCCCAAATGTTCGTCATTGTATTTGAAGCAATCTGACTGAAAGAAAGGTAAAAGCAGAGAAGAACGCGATGCCGTTGTGTTAGTAATGTCCACTCGGGTCCCCCAGAATGAGCACAATTATTGCTTTTATCTTTTTTTATTAACAAATGCGCCTGTAATCGTCTTCAAATCGTGTTCAGTGTATTTGATGCGATATGACAGAAACAAAGGTAAAAGCAGAGAAAAACTCGACGCCGTCATATTTGTAATGTCCATTTGGGTCCCCCAGAATCGACAGAACCATTGCTTTTACCTTTGCTTATTAACAAATGCGCCTGTTATCATCCCCAACTCTTCGTCATTGTATTTGAAGCAATATGACTGAAAGAACGGTAAAAGCAGAGAAGAACGCGATGCCGTCGTTTTAGTAATGTCCATTCGGGTCCCCCAGAATGAGCACAATTATTGCTTTTATCTTTTTTTATTAACAAATGCGCCTGTTATCATCGAAAAATCTTCGTCATTGTATTTGAAGCAATATGACTGAAAGAACGGTAAAAGCAGAGAAGAACGCGATGCCGTCGTGTTAGTAATGTCCATTCGGGTCCCCCAGAATGAGCATAATCATTGCTTTTACCTTTGTTTATTAACAAATGCGCCTGATATCATCCCCAAATCTTCGTCATTGTATTTGAAGCAATATGACTGAAAGAAAGGTAAAAGCAGATAAGAACGCGATGCCGTCGTGATAGTTCTGTCCATTCGGGTCCCCCAAAATGAGCACAATTATTGCTTTAACCTTTCTGTATTAACAAATGCGCCTGTTATCATCCCCACATGTTCGTCATTGTATTTGAAGGAATATGACTGAAAGAAAGGTAAAAGCAGAGAAGAACGCGATGCGGTCGTGTTAGTAATGTCTATTCGGGTCCCCCAGAATGAGCACAATTATTGCTTTTATCTTTTTTTATAAACAAATGCGCCTGTTATCATCCCGAAATCTTCGTCATTGTATTTGAAGCAATATGACTGAAAGAAAGGTAAAAGCAGAGAAGAACGCGATGCCGTCGTGTTAGTAATGTCCATTCGGGTCCCCCAGAATGAGCACAATTATTGCTTTTACCTTTGTTTATTAACAAATGCGCTTGGTATCATCCCCAAATCTTCGTTATTGGATTTGAAGCAATATGACTGAAAGAAAGGTAAAAGCAGAGAAAAACTCGACGCCGTCTTGTTAGTAATGTCCATTTGGGTTCCCCAGAATGAGCACAATTATTGCTTTTACCTTTGTTTATTAACAAATGCGCCTGATATCATCCCCAAATCTTCGTCATTGTATTTGAAGCAATATGACTGAAAGAAAGGTAAAAGCAGAGAAGTACGCGATGCCGTCGTGTTGGTAATGTCCATTCGGGTCCCCCAGAATGAGCACAATTATTGCTTTTATCTTTTTTTATTAACAAATGCGCCTGTTATAATCCCCAAATCTTCGTCATTGTATTTGAAGCAATATGACTGAAAGAAAGGTGAAAGCAGAGAAGAACGCGATGCCGTCGTGTTGGTAATGTCCATTCGGGTCTCCCAGAATGAGCACAATTATTGCTTTTACCTTTGTTTATTAACAAATGCGCCTGTTGTCATCCCCAAATCTTCGTCATTGGATTTAAAGCAATATGACTGAAAGAAAGGTAAAAGCAGAGAAGAACGCGATGCCGTCGTGTTAGTAATGTCCATTCGGGTCCCCCAGAATGAGCACAATTATTGCTGTTACATTTCTTTATTAACAAATGCGCCTATTATCATCCCCAAATCTTCGTCATTGTATTTGAAGGAATATGACTGAAAGAAAGGTAAAAGCAGAAAAGAACTCGATGCCGTCGTGTTAGTAATGTCCATTCGGGTCCCCCAGAATGAGCACAATTATTGCTTTTATCTTTTTTATTAACAAATGCGCCTGTAATCGTCCTCAAATCGTCGTCAGTGTATTTGACGCGATACGACAGAAACAAAGGTAAAAGCAGAGAAGAACTCGATGCCGTCGTGCTGGTAATGTCCATTCGGGTCCCCCAGAATGAGCACAATTATTGCTTTTATCTTTTTATATTAACAAATGCGCCTGTAATCGTCTTCAAATCGTGTTCACTGTATTTGATGCGATATGACAGAAACAAAGGTAAAAGCAGAGAAAAACTCGACGCCGTCATATAAGTAATGTCCATTTAAGTCCCCCAGAATCGATAGAACCATTGCTTTTACCTTTGTTTATTAACAAATGCGCCTGTTATCATCCCCAAATCTTCGTCATTGTATTTGAAGCAATATGACTGAAAGAAAGGCAAAAGCAGAGAAGAACGTGATGCCGTCGTGTTAGTAATGTTCATTCGGGTCCCCCAGAATGAGCACAATTATTGCTTTTATCTTTTCTTATTAACAAATGCGCCTGTTATCATCCCAAAATCTTCGTCATTGTATTTGAAGCAATATGACTGAAAGAAAGGTAAAAGCAGAAAAGAACTCGATGCCGTCGTGTTAGTAATGTCCATTCGGGTCTCCCAGAATGAGCACAATTATTGCTTTTACCTTTGTTTATTAACAAATGCGCCTGTTATGATCCCCAAATCTTCGTCATTGTATTTGAAGCAATCTGACTGAAAGAAAGGTAAAAGCAGAGAAGAACGCGATGCCGTCGTGTTAGTAATGTCCACTCGGGTCCCCCAGAATGAGCAAAATTATTGCTTTTACCTTTGTTTATTAACAAATGCGCCTGTTATCATCCCCAAATCTTCGTCATTGTATTTGAAGCAATCTGACTGAAAGAAAGGTAAAAGCAGAGAAGAACGCGATGCCGTCGTGTTAGTAATGTCCACTCGGGTCCCCCAGAATGAGCAAAATTATTGCTTTTACCTTTGTTTATTAACAAATGCGCCTGTTATCATCCCCAAATCTTCGTCATTGTATTTGAAGCAGTATGACTGAAAGGAAGGTAAAAGCAGAGAAGAACGCGATGCCGTCGTGTTTGTAATGTCCATTCGGGTCCCCCAGAATCGACAGAACCATTGCGTTTACCTTTGTTTATTAACAAATGCGCCTGTTATCATCGCCAAATCTTCGTCATTGTATTTGAAGCAATATGACTGAAAGAAAGGTAAAAGCAGAGAAGAACGCGATGCCGTCGTGTTAGTATTGTCCATTCGGGTCCCCCAGAATGAGCACAATTATTGCTTTTATCTTTTTTTATTAACAAATGCGCCTGTTATCATCCCCAAATCTTCGTCATTGTATTTGAAGCAATATTACTGAAAGAAAGGTAAAAGCAGAGAAGAACGCGATGCCGTCGTGTTTGTAATGTCCATTCGGTTCCCCCAGAATCGACAGAACCATTGCGTTTACCTTTGTTTATTAACAAATGCGCCTGTTATCATCGCCAAATCTTCGTCATTGTATTTGAAGCAATATGACTGAAAGAAAGGTAAAAGCAGAGAAGAACGCGATGCCGTCGTGTTAGTATTGTCCATTCGGGTCCCCCAGAATGAGCACAATTATTGCTTTTATCTTTTTTATTAACAAATGCGCCTGTAATCGTCCTCAAATCGTCGTCAGTGTATTTGACGCGATACGACAGAAACAAAGGTAAAAGCAGAGAAGAACTCGATGCCGTCGTGTTGGTAATGTCCATTCGGGTCCCCCAGAATGAGCACAATTATTGCTTTTATCTTTTTTTATCAACAAATGCGCCTGTAATCGTCTTCAAATCGTGTTCAGTGTATTTGATGCGATATGACAGAAACAAAGGTAAAAGCAGAGAAAAGCTCGACGCCGTCATATTAGTAATGTCCATTTGGGTCCCCCAGAATCGACAGAACCATTGCTTTTACCTTTGTTTATTAACAAATGCGCCTGTTATCATCCCCAAATCTTCGTCGTTGTATTTGAAGCAATATGACTGAAAGAAAGGTAAAAGCAGAGAAGAACGCGATGCCGTCGTTTTAGTAATGTCCATTCGGGTCCCCCAGAATGAGCACAATTATTGCTTTTATCTTTTTTTATTAACAAATGCGCCTGTTATCATCGAAAAATCTTCGTCATTGTATTTGAAGCAATATGACTGAAAGAACGGTAAAAGCAGAGAAGAATGCGATGCCGTCGTGTTAGTAATGTCCATTCGGGTCCCCCAGAATGAGCATAATCATTGCTTTTACCTTTGTTTATTAACAAATGCGCCTGATATCATCCCCAAATCTTCGTCATTGTATTTGAAGCAATATGACTGAAAGAAAGGTAAAAGCAGATAAGAACGCGATGCCGTCGTGTTAGTACTGTCCATTCGGGTCCCCCAAAATGAGCACAATTATTGCTTTTATCAATTTTTATTAACAAATAGGCCTGTTATCATCCCCAAATCTTCGTCATTGTATTTAAAGCAATATGACTGAAAGAAAGGTAAAAGCAGAGAAGAACGCGATGCCGTCGTGTTAGTAATGTCCATTCGGGTCCCCCAGAATGAGTACAATTATTGCTTTTATCTTTTTTTATTAACAAATGCGCCTGTTATCATCCCGAAATCTTCGTCATTGTATTTGAAGCAATATGACTGAAAGAAAGGTAAAAGCAGAGAAGAACGCGATGCCGTCGTGTTAGTAATGTCCATTCGGGTCCCCCAAAATGAGCACAATTATTGCTTTTACCTTTGTTTATTAACAAATGCGCCTGTTATCATCCCCAAATCTTCGTCATTGTATTTGAAGCAATATGACTGAAAGAAAGGTAAAAGCAGAGAAAAACTCGACGCCGTCTTGTTAGTAATGTCCATTTGGGTTCCCCAGAATGAGCACAATTATTGCTTTTACCTTTGTTTATAAACAAATGCGCCTGATATCATCCCCAAATCTTCGTCATTGTATTTGAAGCAATATGACTGAAAGAAAGGTAAAAGCAGAGAAGAACGCGATGCCGTCGTGTTGGAAATGTCCATTCGGGTCCCCCAGGATGAGCACAATTATTGCTCTTATCTTTTTTTATTAACAAATGCGCCTGTTATCATCCCCAAATCTTCGTCTTTGTATTTGAAGCAATATGACTGAAAGAAAGGTGAAAGCAGTGAAGAACGCGAGGCCGTCGTGTTAGTAATGTCCATTCGGGTCCCCCAGAATGAGCACAATTATTGCTTTTATCTTTTTTTATTAACAAATGCGCCTGTAATCGTCTTCAAATCGTCGTCAGTGTATTTGACGCGATATGACAGAAACAAAGGTAAAAGCAGAGGAAAACTCGACGCCGTCATATTAGTAATGTCCCTTTGGGTCCCCCAGAATCGACACAACCATTGCTTTTACCTTTGTTTAATAACAAATGCGCCTGTTATCATCCCCAAATCTTCGTCATTGTATTTGAAGCAATATGACTGAAAGAAAGGTAAAAGCAGAGAAGAACGCGATGCCGTCGTGTTAGTAATGTACATTCGGGTCCCCCAGAATCAGCACAATTATTGCTTTAACCTTTCTTTATTAACAAATGCGCCTGTTATCATCCCCACATCTTTGTCATTGTATTTGAAGGAATATGACTGAAAGAAAGGTAAAAGCAGAAAAGAACTCGATGCCGTCGTGTTAGTAATGTCCATTCGGGTCCCCCAGAATGAGCACAATTACTGCTTATATCTTTTTTATTAACAAATGCGCCTGTAATCGTCCTCAAATCGTCGTCAGTGTATTTGACGCGATACGACAGAAACAAAGGTAAAAGCAGAGAAGAACTCGATGCCGTC
Organism: Ophion costatus; assembly: GCA_951751655.1. Lineage (NCBI taxonomy): Eukaryota > Metazoa > Arthropoda > Insecta > Hymenoptera > Ichneumonidae > Ophion > Ophion costatus. The sequence goes on along the minus strand of OX632361.1, from coordinate 8,485,815 downwards.
GTGTTGGTAATGTCCATTCGGGTCCCCCAGAATGAGCACAATTATTGCTTTTATCTTTTTTTATTAACAAATGCGCCTGTTATCATCCCCAAATCTTCGTCATTGTATTTGAAGCAATATGACTGAAAGAAAGGTAAAAGCAGAGAAGAACGCGATGCCGTCGTGTTTGTAATGTCCATTCGGGTCCCCCAGAATCGACAGAACCATTGCGTTTACCTTTGTTTATTAACAAATGCGCCTGTTAACATCGCCAAATCTTCGTCATTGTATTTGAAGCAATATGACTGAAAGAAAGGTAAAAGCAGAGAAGAACGCGATGCCGTCGTGTTAGTATTGTCCTTTCGGCTCCCCCAGAATGAGCACAATTATTGCTTTTATCTTTTTTATTAACAAATGCGCCTGTAATCGTCCTCAAATCGTCGTCAGTGTATTTGACGCGATACGACAGAAACAAAGGTAAAAGCAGAGAAGAACTCGATGCCGTCGTGTTGGTAATGCCCATTCGGGTCCCCCAGAATGAGCACAATTATTGCCTTTATCTTTTTTTATTAACAATTGCGCCTGTAATCGTCTTCAAATCGTGTTCAGTGTATTTGATGCGATATGACAGATACAAAGGTAAAAGCAGAGAAAAACTCGACGCCGTCATATGAGTAATGTCCATTTGGGTCCCCCAGAATCGACAGAACCATTGCTTTTACCTTTGTTTATTAACAAATGCGCCTGTTATCATCCCCAAATCTTCGTCATTGTATTTGAAGCAGTATGACTGAAAGGAAGGTAAAAGCAGAGAAGCACGCGATGCCGTCGTGTTGGTAATGTCCATTCGGGTCTCCCAGAATGAGCACAATTATTGCTTTTACCTTTGTTTATTAACAAATGCGCCTGATATCATCCCCAAATCTTCGTCATTGTATTTGAAGCAATATGACTGAAAGAAAGGTAAAAGCAGAAAAGAACTCGATGCCGTCGTGTTAGTAATGTCCATTCGGGTCCCCCAGAACGAGCACAATTATTGCTTTTACCTTTGTTTATTAACAAATGCGCCTGATATCATCCCCAAATCTTCGTCATTGTATTTGAAGCAATATGACTGAAAGAAAGGTAAAAGCAGAGAAGAACGCGATGCCGTCGTGTTGGTAATGTCCATTCGGGTCCCCCAGAACGAGCACAATTATTGCTTTTATCTTTTTTTATTAACAAATGCGCCTGTAATCGTCTTCAAATCGTGTTCAGTGTATTTGATGCGATATGACAGAAACAAAGGTAAACGCAGAGAAAAACTCGACGCCGTCATATGAGTAATGTCCATTTGGGTCCCCCAGAATCGACAGAACCATTGCTTTTACCTTTGTTTATTAACAAATGCGCCTGTTATCATCCCCAAATCTTCGTCATTGTATTTGAAGCAGTATGACTGAAAGGAAGGTAAAAGCAGAGAAGCACGCGATGCCGTCGTGTTGGTAATGTCCATTTGGGTCCCCCAGAATCGACAGAACCATTGCTTTTACCTTTGTTTATTAACAAATGCGCCTGTTATCATCCCCAAATCTTCGTCATTGTATTTGAAGCAGTATGACTGAAAGGAAGGTAAAAGCAGAGAAGCACGCGATGCCGTCGTGTTGGTAATGTCCATTCGGGTCCCCAAGAATGAGCACAATTATTGCTTTTATCTTTTTTTATTAACAAATGCGCTTGTTATCATCCCCAAATCTTCGTCATTGTATTTGAAGCAATTTGACTGAAAGAAAGGTAAAAGAAGAACGCGATGCCGTCGTGTTAGTAATGTCCATTCGGGTCCCCCAGAATGAGCACAATTATTGCTTTTATCTTTTATTATTAACAAATGCGCCTGTTATCATCCCAAAATCTTCGTCATTGTATTTGAAGCAATATCACTGAAAGAAAGGTGAAAGCAAAAAAGAACTCGATGCCGTCGTGTTCGTAATGTCCATTCGGGTCCCCCAGAATGAGCACAATTATTGCTTTTACCTTTGTTTATTAACAAACGCGCCTGATATCAAACCCAAATCTTCGTCATTGTATTTGAAGCAATATGACTGAAAGAAAGGGAAAAGCAGAGAAGAACGCGATGCCCTCGTGTTAGTAATGTCCATTCGGGTCCCCCAAAATGAGCACAATTATTGCTTTTATCTTTTTTTATTAACAAATGCGCCTGTTATCATCCCCAAATCTTCGTCATTGTATTTGAAGCAATATGACTGAAAGAAAGGTAAAAGCAGAGAAGAACGCGATGCCGTCGTGTTAGTAATGTCCATTCGGGTCCCCCAGAATGAGCACAATTATTGCTTTTACCTTTGTTTATTAACAAATGCGCCTGTTATCATCCCCAAATGTTCGTCATTGTATTTGAAGCAATCTGACTGAAAGAAAGGTAAAAGCAGAGAAGAACGCGATGCCGTTGTGTTAGTAATGTCCACTCGGGTCCCCCAGAATGAGCACAATTATTGCTTTTATCTTTTTTTATTAACAAATGCGCCTGTAATCGTCTTCAAATCGTGTTCAGTGTATTTGATGCGATATGACAGAAACAAAGGTAAAAGCAGAGAAAAACTCGACGCCGTCATATTTGTAATGTCCATTTGGGTCCCCCAGAATCGACAGAACCATTGCTTTTACCTTTGCTTATTAACAAATGCGCCTGTTATCATCCCCAAATCTTCGTCATTGTATTTGAAGCAATATGACTGAAAGAACGGTAAAAGCAGAGAAGAACGCGATGCCGTCGTTTTAGTAATGTCCATTCGGGTCCCCCAGAATGAGCACAATTATTGCTTTTATCTTTTTTTATTAACAAATGCGCCTGTTATCATCGAAAAATCTTCGTCATTGTATTTGAAGCAATATGACTGAAAGAACGGTAAAAGCAGAGAAGAACGCGATGCCGTCGTGTCAGTAATGTCCATTCGGGTCCCCCAGAATGAGCATAATCATTGCTTTTACCTTTGTTTATTAACAAATGCGCCTGATATCATCCCCAAATCTTCGTCATTGTATTTGAAGCAATATGACTGAAAGAAAGGTAAAAGCAGATAAGAACGCGATGCCGTCGTGATAGTTCTGTCCATTCGGGTCCCCCAAAATGAGCACAATTATTGCTTTAACCTTTCTGTATTAACAAATGCGCCTGTTATCATCCCCACATGTTCGTCATTGTATTTGAAGGAATATGACTGAAAGAAAGGTAAAAGCAGAGAAGAACGCGATGCGGTCGTGTTAGTAATGTCTATTCGGGTCCCCCAGAATGAGCACAATTATTGCTTTTATCTTTTTTTATAAACAAATGCGCCTGTTATCATCCCGAAATCTTCGTCATTGTATTTGAAGCAATATGACTGAAAGAAAGGTAAAAGCAGAGAAGAACGCGATGCCGTCGTGTTAGTAATGTCCATTCGGGTCCCCCAGAATGAGCACAATTATTGCTTTTACCTTTGTTTATTAACAAATGCGCTTGGTATCATCCCCAAATCTTCGTTATTGGATTTGAAGCAATATGACTGAAAGAAAGGTAAAAGCAGAGAAAAACTCGACGCCGTCTTGTTAGTAATGTCCATTTGGGTTCCCCAGAATGAGCACAATTATTGCTTTTACCTTTGTTTATTAACAAATGCGCCTGATATCATCCCCAAATCTTCGTCATTGTATTTGAAGCAATATGACTGAAAGAAAGGTAAAAGCAGAGAAGTACGCGATGCCGTCGTGTTGGTAATGTCCATTCGGGTCCCCCAGAATGAGCACAATTATTGCTTTTATCTTTTTTTATTAACAAATGCGCCTGTTATAATCCCCAAATCTTCGTCATTGTATTTGAAGCAATATGACTGAAAGAAAGGTGAAAGCAGAGAAGAACGCGATGCCGTCGTGTTGGTAATGTCCATTCGGGTCTCCCAGAATGAGCACAATTATTGCTTTTACCTTTGTTTATTAACAAATGCGCCTGTTGTCATCCCCAAATCTTCGTCATTGGATTTAAAGCAATATGACTGAAAGAAAGGTAAAAGCAGAGAAGAACGCGATGCCGTCGTGTTAGTAATGTCCATTCGGGTCCCCCAGAATGAGCACAATTATTGCTGTTACATTTCTTTAATAACAAATGCGCCTATTATCATCCCCAAATCTTCGTCATTGTATTTGAAGGAATATGACTGAAAGAAAGGTAAAAGCAGAAAAGAACTCGATGCCGTCGTGTTAGTAATGTCCATTCGGGTCCCCCAGAATGAGCACAATTATTGCTTTTATCTTTTTTATTAACAAATGCGCCTGTAATCGTCCTCAAATCGTCGTCAGTGTATTTGACGCGATACGACAGAAACAAAGGTAAAAGCAGAGAAGAACTCGATGCCGTCGTGCTGGTAATGTCCATTCGGGTCCCCCAGAATGAGCACAATTATTGCTTTTATCTTTTTATATTAACAAATGCGCCTGTAATCGTCTTCAAATCGTGTTCACTGTATTTGATGCGATATGACAGAAACAAAGGTAAAAGCAGAGAAAAACTCGACGCCGTCATATAAGTAATGTCCATTTAAGTCCCCCAGAATCGATAGAACCATTGCTTTTACCTTTGTTTATTAACAAATGCGCCTGTTATCATCCCCAAATCTTCGTCATTGTATTTGAAGCAATATGACTGAAAGAAAGGCAAAAGCAGAGAAGAACGTGATGCCGTCGTGTTAGTAATGTTCATTCGGGTCCCCCAGAATGAGCACAATTATTGCTTTTATCTTTTCTTATTAACAAATGCGCCTGTTATCATCCCAAAATCTTCGTCATTGTATTTGAAGCAATATGACTGAAAGAAAGGTAAAAGCAGAAAAGAACTCGATGCCGTCGTGTTAGTAATGTCCATTCGGGTCCCCCAGAACGAGCACAATTATTGCTTTTACCTTTGTTTATTAACAAATGCGCCTGGTATCATCCCCAAATCTTCGTCATTGTATTTGAAGCAATATGACTGAAAGAAAGGTAACAGCAGAGAAGAACGCGATGCCGTCGTGTTGGTAATGTCCATTCGGGTCCCCCAGAATGAGCACAATTATTGCTTTTATCTTTTTTTATTAACAAATGCGCCTGTTATCATCCCCAAATCTTCGTCATTGTATTTGAAGCCATATGACTGAAAGAAAGGTAAAAGCAGAAAAGAACTCGATGCCGTCGTGCTGGTAATGTCCATTCGGGTCCCCCAGAATGAGCACAATTATGGCTTTTATCTTTTTTTATTAACAAATGCGCCTGTAATCGTCTTCAAATCGTGTTCAGTATATTTGATGCGATATGACAGAAACAAAGGTAAAAGCAGAGAAAGACTCGACGCCGTCATATTAGTAATGTCCATTTAAGTCCCCCAGAATCGACAGAACCATTGCTTTTACCTTTGTATATTAACAAATGCGCCTGTTATTATCCCCAAATCTTCGTCATTGTATTTGAAGCAATATGACTGAAAGAACGGCGAAAGCAGAGAAGAACGCGATGCCGTCGTGTTAGTAATGTCCATTCGGGTCCCCCAGAATGAGCACAATTATTGCTTTTATCTTTTTTTATTAACAAATGCGCCTGTTATCATCCCAAAATCTTCGTCATTGTATTTGAAGCAATATGACTGAAAGAAAGGTAAAAGCAGAAAAGCACTCGATGCCGTCGTGTTAGTAATGTCCATTCGGGTCCCCAGAACGAGCACAATTATTGCTTTTACCTTTGTTTATTAACAAATGCGCCTGATATCATCCCCAAATCTTCGTCATTGTATTTGAAGCAATATGACTGAAAGAAAGGTAACAGCAGAGAAGAACGCGATGCCGTCGTGTTGGTAATGTCCATTCGGGTCCCCCAGAATGAGCACAATTATTGCTTTTATCTTTTTTTAGTAACAAATGCGCCTGTTATCATCCCCAAATCTTCGTCATTGTATTTGAAGCAATATGACTGAAAGAAAGGTGAAAGCAGAGAAGAACGCGAGGCCGTCGTGTTAGTAATGTCCATTCGGGTCCCCCAGAATGAGCACAATTATTGCTTATATCTCTTTTTATTAACAAATGCGCCTGTAATCGTCCTCAAATCGTCGTCAGTGTATTTGACGCGATACGACAGAAACAAAGGTAAAAGCAGAGAAGAACTCGATGCCGTCGTGTTGGTAATGCCCATTCGGGTCCCCCAGAATGAGCACAATTATTGCCTTTATCGTTTTTTATTAACAATTGCGCCTGTAATCGTCTTCAAATCGTGTTCAGTGTATTTGATGCGATATGACAGAAACAAAGGTAAAAGCAGAGAAAAACTCGACGCCGTCATATGAGTAATGTCCATTTGGGTCCCCCAGAATCGACAGAACCATTGCTTTTACCTTTGTTTATTAACAAATGCGCCTGCTATCATCCCCAAATCTTCGTCATTGTATTTGAAGCAGTATGACTGAAAGGAAAGTAAAAGCAGAGAAGAACGCGATGCCGTCGTGTTTGTAATGTCCATTCGGGTCCCCCAGAATCGACAGAACCATTGCGTTTACCTTTGTTTATTAACAAATGCGCCTGTTATCATCGCCAAATCTTCGTCATTGTATTTGAAGCAATATGACTGAAAGAAAGGTAAAAGCAGAGAAGAACGCGATGCCGTCGTGTTAGTATTGTCCATTCGGGTCCCCCAGAATGAGCACAATTATTGCTTTTATCTTTTTTATTAACAAATGCGCCTGTAATCGTCCTCAAATCGTCGTCAGTGTATTTGACGCGATACGACAGAAACAAAGGTAAAAGCAGAGAAGAACTCGATGCCGTCGTGTTGGTAATGTCCATTCGGGTCCCCCAGAATGAGCACAATTATTGCTTTTATCTTTTTTTATTAACAAATGCGCCTGTTATCATCCCCAAATCTTCGTCATTGTATTTGAAGCAATATGACTGAAAGAAAGGTAAAAGCAGAGAAGAACGCGATGCCGTCGTGTTTGTAATGTCCATTCGGGTCCCCCAGAATCGACAGAACCATTGCGTTTACCTTTGTTTATTAACAAATGCGCCTGTTATCATCGCCAAATCTTCGTCATTGTATTTAAAGCAATATGACCGAAAGAAAGGTAAAAGCAGAGAAGAACGCGATGCCGTCGTGTTTAGTATTGTCCATTCGGGTCCCCCAGAATGAGCACAATTATTGCTTTTATCTTTTTTATTAACAAATGCGCCTGTAATCGTCCTCAAATCGTCGTCAGTGTACTTGACGCGATACGACAGAAACAAAGGTAAAAGCAGAGAAGAACTCGATACCGTCGTGTTGATAATGTCCATTCGGGTCCCCCAGAATGAGCACAATTATTACTTTTATCTTTTTTTATTAACAAATGCGCCTGTAATCGTCTTCAAATCGTGTTCAGTGTATTTGATGCGATATGACAGAAACAAAGGTAAAAGCAGAGAAAAACTCGACGCCGTCATATTAGTAATGTCCATTTGGGTCCCCCAGAATCGACAGAACCATTGCTTTTACCTTTGTTTATTAACAAATGCGCCTGTTATCATCCCCAAATCTTCGTCATTGTATTTGAAGCAATATGACTGAAAGAAAGGTAAAAGCAGAGAAGAACGCGATGCCGTCGTTTTAGTAATGTCCATTCGGGTCCCCCAGAATGAGCACAATTACTGCTTTTATCTTTTTTGATTAACAAATGCGCCTGTTATCATCGAAAAATCTTCGTCATTGTATTTGAAGCAATATGACTGAAAGAACGGTAAAAGCAGAGAAGAATGCGATGCCGTCGTGTTAGTAATGTCCATTCGGGTCCCCCAGAATGAGCATAATCATTGCTATTACCTTTGTTTATTAACAAATGCGCCTGATATCATCCCCAAATCTTCGTCATTGTATTTGAAGCAATATGACTGAAAGAAAGGTAAAAGCAGAGAAGAACGCGATGCCGTCGTGTTAGTATTGTCCATTCGGGTCCCCCAGGATGAGCACAATTATTGCTTTTATCTTTTTTATTAACAAATGCGCCTGTAATCGTCCTCAAATCGTCGTCAGTGTATTTGACGCGATACGACAGAAACAAAGGTATAAGCAGAGAAGAACTCGATGCCGTCGTGTTGGTAATGTCCATTCGGGTCCCCCAGAATGAGCACAATTATTGCTTTTATCTTTTTTTGTTAACAAATGCGCCTGTAATCGTCTTCAAATCGTGTTCAGTGTATTTGATGCGATATGACAGAAACAAAGGTAAAAGCAGAGAAAAACTCGACGCCGTCATATTAGTAATGTCCATTTGGGTCCCCCAGAATCGACAGAACCATTGCTTTTACCTTTGTTTATTAACAAACGCGCCTGTTATCATCCCCAAATCTTCGTCATTGTATTTGAAGCAATATGCCTGAAAGAAAGGTAAAAGCAGAGAAGAACGCGATGCCGTCGTTTTAGTAATGTCCATTCGGGTCCCCCAGAATGAGCACAATTATTGCTTTTATCTTTTTTTATTAACAAATGCGCCTGTTATCATCCCGAAATCTTCGTCATTGTATTTGAAGCAATATGACTGAAAGAAAGGTAAAAGCAGAGAAGAACGCGATGCCGTCGTGTTAGTATTGTCCATTCGGGTCCCCCAGAATGAGCACAATTATTGCTTTTATCTTTTTTATTAACAAATGCGCCTGTAATCGTCCTCAAATCGTCGTCAGTGTATTTGACGCGATACGACAGAAACAAAGGTAAAAGCAGAGAAGAACTCGATGCCGTCGTGTTGGTAAGGTCCATTCGGGTCCCCCAGAATGAGCACAATTATTGCTTTTATCTTTTTTTATTAACAAATGCGCCTGTAGGCGTCTTCAAATCGTGTTCAGTGTATTTGATGCGATATGACAGAAACAAAGGTAAAAGCAGAGAAAAACTCGACGCCGTCATATTAGTAATGTCCATTTGGGTCCCCCAGAATCGACAGAACCATTGCTTTTACCTTTGTTTATTAACAAATGCGCCTGTTATCATCCCCAAATCTTCGTCATTGTATTTGAAGCAATATGACTGAAAGAAAGGTAAAAGCAGAGAAGAACGCGATGCCGTCGTTTTAGTAATGTCCATTCGGGTCCCCCAGAATGAGCACAATTATTGCTTTTATCTTTTTTTATTAACAAATGCGCCTTTTATCATCGAAAAATCTTCGTCATTGTATTTGAAGCAATATGACTGAAAGAACGGTAAAAGCAGAGAAGAATGCGATGCCGTCGTGTTAGTAATGTCCATTCGGGTCCCCCAGAATGAGCATAATCATTGCTTTTACCTTTGTTTATTAACAAATGCGCCTGATATCATCCCCAAATCTTCGTCATTGTATTTGAAGCAATATGACTGAAAGAAAGGTAAAAGCAGATAAGAACGCGATGCCGTCGTGTTAGTACTGTCCATTCGGGTCCCCCAAAATGAGCACAATTATTGCTTTTATCATTTTTTATTAACAAATAGGCCTGTTATCAACCCCAAATCTTCGTCATTGTATTTGAAGCAATATGACTGAAAGAAAGGTAAAAGCAGAGAAGAACGCGATGCCGTCGTGTTAGTAATGTCCATTCGGGTCCCCCAGAATGAGCACAATTATTGCTTTTATCTTTTTTTATTAACAAATGCGCCTGTTATCATCCCGAAATCTTCGTCATTGTATTTGAAGCAATATGACTGAAAGAAAGGTAAAAGCAGAGAAGAACGCGATGCCGTCGTGTTAGTAATGTCCATTCGGGTCCCCCAAAATGAGGACAATTATTGCTTTTACCTTTGTTTATTAACAAATGCGCCTGTTATCATCCCCAAATCTTCGTCATTGTATTTGAAGCAATATGACTGAAAGAAAGGTAAAAGCAGAGAAAAACTCGACGCCGTCTTGTTAGTAATGTCCATTTGGGTTCCCCAGAATGAGCACAATCATTGCTATTACCTTTGTTTATTAACAAATGCGCCTGATATCATCCCCAAATCTTCGTCATTGTATTTGAAGCAATATGACTGAAAGAAAGGTAAAAGCAGAGAAGAACGCGATGCCGTCGTGTTAGTATTGTCCATTCGGGTCCCCCAGGATGAGCACAATTATTGCTTTTATCTTTTTTATTAACAAATGCGCCTGTAATCGTCCTCAAATCGTCGTCAGTGTATTTGACGCGATACGACAGAAACAAAGGTATAAGCAGAGAAGAACTCGATGCCGTCGTGTTGGTAATGTCCATTCGGGTCCCCCAGAATGAGCACAATTATTGCTTTTATCTTTTTTTATTAACAAATGCGCCTGTAATCGTCTTCAAATCGTGTTCAGTGTATTTGATGCGATATGACAGAAACAAAGGTAAAAGCAGAGAAAAACTCGACGCCGTCATATTAGTAATGTCCATTTGGGTCCCCCAGAATCGACAGAACCATTGCTTTTACCTTTGTTTATTAACAAACGCGCCTGTTATCATCCCCAAATCTTCGTCATTGTATTTGAAGCAATATGCCTGAAAGAAAGGTAAAAGCAGAGAAGAACGCGATGCCGTCGTTTTAGTAATGTCCATTCGGGTCCCCCAGAATGAGCACAATTATTGCTTTTATCTTTTTTTATTAACAAATGCGCCTGTTATCATCCCGAAATCTTCGTCATTGTATTTGAAGCAATATGACTGAAAGAAAGGTAAAAGCAGAGAAGAACGCGATGCCGTCGTGTTAGTATTGTCCATTCGGGTCCCCCAGAATGAGCACAATTATTGCTTTTATCTTTTTTATTAACAAATGCGCCTGTAATCGTCCTCAAATCGTCGTCAGTGTATTTGACGCGATACGACAGAAACAAAGGTAAAAGCAGAGAAGAACTCGATGCCGTCGTGTTGGTAATGTCCATTCGGGTCCCCCAGAATGAGCACAATTGTTGCTTTTATCTTTTTTTATTAACAAATGCGCCTTTTATCATCGAAAAATCTTCGTCATTGTATTTGAAGCAATATGACTGAAAGAACGGTAAAAGCAGAGAAGAATGCGATGCCGTCGTGTTAGTAATGTCCATTCGGGTCCCCCAGAATGAGCATAATCATTGCTTTTACCTTTGTTTATTAACAAATGCGCCTGATATCATCCCCAAATCTTCGTCATTGTATTTGAAGCAATATGACTGAAAGAAAGGTAAAAGCAGATAAGAACGCGATGCCGTCGTGTTAGTACTGTCCATTCGGGTGCCCCAAAATGAGCACAATTATTGCTTTTATCATTTTTTATTAACAAATAGGCCTGTTATCATCCCCAAATCTTCGTCATTGTATTTGAAGCAATATGACTGAAAGAAAGGTAAAAGCAGAGAAGAACGCGATGCCGTCGTGTTAGTAATGTCCATTCGGGTCCCCCAGAATGAGCACAATTATTGCTTTTATCTTTTTTTATTAACAAATGCGCCTGTTATCATCCCGAAATCTTCGTCATTGTATTTGAAGCAATATGACTGAAAGAAAGGTAAAAGCAGAGAAGAACGCGATGCCGTCGTGTTAGTAATGTCCATTCGGGTCCCCCAAAATGAGGACAATTATTGCTTTTACCTTTGTTTATTAACAAATGCGCCTGTTATCATCCCCAAATCTTCGTCATTGTATTTGAAGCAATATGACTGAAAGAAAGGTGAAAGCAGAGAAGAACGCGAGGCCGTCGTGTTAGTAATGTCCATTCGGGTCCCCCAGAATGAGCACAATTATTGCTTTTATCTTTTTTTATTAACAAATGCGCCTGTAATCGTCTTCAAATCGTCGTCAGTGTATTTGACGCGATATGACAGAAACAAAGGTAAAAGCAGAGGAAAACTCGACGCCGTCATATTAGTAATGTCCCTTTGGGTCCCCCAGAATCGACACAACCATTGCTTTTACCTTTGCTTAATAACAAATGCGCCTGTTATCATCCCCAAATCTTCGTCATTGTATTTGAAGCAATATGACTGAAAGAAAGGTAAAAGCAGAGAAGAACGCGATGCCGTCGTGTTAGTAATGTCCATTCGGGTCCCCCAGAATGAGCACAATTATTGCTTTAACCTTTCTTTATTAACAAATGCGCCTGTTATCATCCCCACATCTTCTTCATTGTATTTGAAGGAATATGACTGAAAGAAAGGTAAAAGCAGGAAAGAACTCGATGCCGTCGTGTTAGTAATGTCGATTCGGGTCCCCCAGAATGAGCACAATTACTGCTTTTATCTTTTTTAGTAACAAATGCGCCTGTAATCGTCCTCAAATCGTCGTCAGTGTATTTGACGCGATACGACAGAAACAAAGGTAAAAGCAGAGAAGAACTCGATGCCGTCGTGTTGGTAATGTCCATTCGGGTCCCCCAGAATGAGCACAATTATTGCTTTTATCTTTTTTTATTAACAAATGCGCCTGTAATCGTCTTCAAATCGTGTTCAGTGTATTTGATGCGATATGACAGAAACAAAGGTAAAAGCAGAGAAAAACTCGACGCCGTCATATTAGTAATGTCCATTTGGGTCCCCCAGAATCGACAGAACCATTGCTTTTACCTTTGTTTATTAACAAATGCGCCTGTTATCATCCCCAAATCTTCGTCATTGTATTTGAAGCAATATGACTGGAAGAAAGGTAAAAGCAGAGAAGAACGCGATGCCGTCGTGTTGGTAATGTCCATTCGGGTCTCCCAGAATGAGCACAATTATTGCTTTTACCTTTGTTTATTAACAAATGCGCCTGATATCATCCCCAAATCTTCGTCATTGTATTTGAAGCAATATGACTGAAAGAAAGGTAAAAGCAGGAAAGAACTCGATGCCGTCGTGTTAGTAATGTCCATTCGGGTCCCCCAGAACGAGCACAATTATTGCTTTTACCTTTGTTTATTAACAAATGCGCCTGATATCATCCCCAAATCTTCGTCATTGTATTTGAAGCAATATGACTGAAAGAAAGGTAAAAGCAGAGAAGAACGCGATGCCGTCGTGTTGGTAATGTCCATTCGGGTCCCCCAGAATAAGCACAATTATTGCTGTTATCTTTTTTTATTAACAAATGCGCCTGTTATCATCCCCAAATCTTCGTCATTGTATTTGAAGCTATATGACTGAAAGAAAGGTAAAAGCAGAAAAGAACTCGATGCCGTCGTGTTAGTTATGTCCTTTCGGGTACCCCAGAATGAGCACAATTATTGCTTTTATCTTTTTTATTAACAAATGCGCCTGTAATCGTCCTCAAATCGTCGTCAGTGTATTTGACGCGATACGACAGAAACAAAGGTCAAAGCAGAGAAGAACTCGATGCCGTCGTGTTGGTAATGTCCATTCGGGTCCCCCAGAATGAGCACAATTATTGCTTTTATCTTTTTTTATTAACAAATGCGCCTGTTATCATCCCAAAATCTTCGTCATTGTATTTGAAGGAATATGACTGAAAGAAAGGTAAACGCAGAAAAGAACTCGATGCCGTCGTGTTAGTAATGTCCATTCGGGTCCCCCAGAATGAGCACAATTATTGCTTTTATCTTTTTTATTAACAAATGCGCCTGTAATCGTCCTCAAATCGTCGTCAGTGTATTCGACGCGATACGACAGAAACAAAGGTAAAAGCAGAGAAGAACTCGATGCCGTCGTGTTGGTAATGCCCATTCGGGTCCCCCAGAGTGAGCACAATTATTGCCTTTATCTTTTTTTATTAACAAATGCGCCTGTAATCGTCTTCAAATCGTGTTCAGTGTATTTGATGCGATATGACAGAAACAAATGTAAAAGCAGAGAAAAACTCGACGCCGTCATATGAGTAATGTCCATTTGGGTCCCCCAGAATCGACAGAACCATTGATTTTACCTTTGTTTATTAACAAATGCGCCTGTTATCATCCCCAAATCTTCGTCATTGTATTTGAAGCAGTATGACTGAAAGGAAGGTAAAAGCAGAGAAGAACGCGATGCCGTCGTGTTAGTAATGTCCATTCGGGTCCCCCAGAATGAGCACAATTAATGCTTTTATCTTTTTTTATTAACAAATGCGCCTGTTATCATCCCAAAATCTTCGTCATTGTATTTGAAGCAATATGACTGAAAGAAAGGTAAAGGCAGAAAAGAACTCGATGCCGTCGTGTTAGTAATGTCCATGCGGGTCCCCCAGAACGAGCACAATTATTTCTTTTACCTTTGTTTATTAACAAATGCGCCTGATATCATCCCCAAATCTTCGTCATTGTATTTGAAGCAATATGACTGAAAGAAAGGTAAAAGCAGAGAAGAACGCGATGCCGTCGTGTTGGTAATGTCCATTCGGGTCCCCCAGAATGAGCACAATTATTGCTTTTATCTTTTTTTATTAACAAATGCGCCTGTTATCATCCCCAAATCTTCGTCATTGTTTTTGAAGCCATATGACTGAAAGGAAGGAAAAAGCAGTAAAGAACTCGATGCCGTCGTGTTAGTAATGTCCATTCGGGTCCCGCAGAATGAGCACAATTATTGCTTTTATCTTTTTTATTAACAAATGCGCCTGTAATCGTCCTCAAATCGTCGTCAGTGTATTTGACGCGATACGACAGAAACAAAGGTAAAAGCAGAGAAGAACTCGATGCCGTCGTGTTGGTAATGTCCATTCGGGTCCCCCAGAATGAGCACAATTATTGCTTTTATCTTTTTTTATTAACAAATGCGCCTGTTATCATCCCAAAATCTTCGTCATTGTATTTGAAGGAATATGACTGAAAGAAAGGTAAAAGCAGAAAAGAACTCGATGCCGTCGTGTTAGTAATGTCCATTCGGGTCCCCCAGAATGCTGCACAATTATTGCCTTTACCTTTCTTTATTAACAAATGCGCCTGTTATCATGCCCAAATCTTCGTCATTGTATTTGAAGGAATATGACTGAAAGAAAGGTAAAAGCAGAAAAGAACTCGATGCCGTCGTGTTAGTAATGTCCATTCGGGTCCCCCAGAATGAGCACAATTATTGCTTTTATCTTTTTCATTAACAAATGCGCCTGTAATCGTCCTCAAATCGTCGTCAGTGTATTTGACGCGGTACGACAGAAACAAAGGTAAAAGCAGAGAAGAACTTGATGCCGTCGTGCTGGTAATGTCCATTCGGGTCCCCCAGAATGAGCACAATTATTGCTTTTATCTTTTTTTATTAACAAATGCGCCTGTAATCGTCTTCAAATCGTGTTCAGTGTATTTGATGCGATATGACAGAAACAAAGGTAAAAGCAGAGAAAAACTCGACGCCGTCATATTAGTAATGTCCATTTAAGTCCCCCAGAATCGACAGAACCATTGCTTTTACCTTTGTATATTAACAAATGCGCCTGTTATTATCCCCAAATCGCCGTCATTGTATTTGAAGCAATATGACTGAAAGAACGGCGAAAGCAGAGAAGAACGCGATGCCGTCGTGTTAGTAATGTCCATTCGGGTCCCCCAGAATGAGCACAATTATTGCTTTTATCTTTTTTTATTAACAAATGCGACTGTTATCATCCCAAAATCTTCGTCATTGTATTTGAAGCAATATGACTGAAAGAAAGGTAAAAGCAGAAAAGAACTCGATGCCGTCGTGTTAGTAATGTCCATTCGGGTCCCCAGAACGAGCACAATTATTGCTTTTACCTTTGTTCATTAACAAATGCGCCTGATATCATCCCCAAATCTTCGTCATTGTATTTGAAGCAATATGACTGAAAGAAAGGTAACAGCAGAGAAGAACGCGATGCCGTCGTGTTGGTAATGTCCATTCGGATCCCCCAGAATGAGCACAATTATTGCTTTTATCTTTTTTTAGTAACAATAGCGCCTGTTATCATCCTCAAATCTTCGTCATTGTATTTGAAGCAATATGACTGAAAGAAAGGTGAAAGCAGAGAAGAACGCGAGGCCGTCGTGTTAGTAATGTCCATTCGGGTCCCCCAGAATGAGCACAATTATTGCTTATATCTCTTTTTATTAACAAATGCGCCTGTAATCGTCCTCAAATCGTCGTCAGTGTATTTGACGCGATACGACAGAAACAAAGGTAAAAGCAGAGGAGAACTCGATGCCGTCGTGTTAGTAATGTCCATTCGGGTCCCCCAGAATGAGCACAATTATTGCTTTTATCTTTTTTTATTAACAAATGCGCCTGATATCATCCCAAAATCTTCGTCATTGTATTTGAAGAAATATGACTGAAAGAAAGGTAAAAGCAGAGAAGAACGCGATGCCGTCGTGTTAGTAATGTCCATTCGGGTCCCCCAGAATGAGCACAATTATTGCTTTTACCTTTGTTTATTAACAAAGGCGCCTGTTATCATCCCCAAATCTTCGTCATTGTATTTGAAGCAATATGACTGAAAGAAAGGTAAAAGCAGAGAAGAACGCGATGCCGTCCTGTTAGTAATGTCCATTCGGGTCCCCCAGAATGAGCACAATTATTGCTTTTATCTTTTTTTATTAACAAATGCGCCTGTTATCATCCCAAAATCTTCGTCATTGTATTTGAAGCAATATGACTGAAAGAAAGGTGAAAGCAAAAAAGAACTCGATGCCGTCGTGTTCGTAATGTCCATTCGGTTCCCCCAGAATGAGCACAATTATTGCTTTTACCTTTGTTTATTAACAAACGCGCCTGATATCAAACCCAAATCTTCGTCATTGTATTTGAAGCAATATAACTGAAAGAAAGGGAAAAGCAGAGAAGAACGCGATGCCCTCGTGTTAGTAATGTCCATTCGGGTCCCCCAAAATGAGCACAATTATTGCTTTTATCTTTTTTTATTAACAAATGCGCCTGTTATCATCCCCAAATCTTCGTCATTGTATTTGAAGCAATATGACTGAAAGAAAGGTAAAAGCAGAGAAGAACGCGATGCCGTCGTGTTAGTAATGTCCATTCGGGTCCCCCAGAATGAGCACAATTATTGCTTTTACCTTTGTTTATTAACAAATGCGCCTGATATCATCCCCAAATCTTCGTCATTGTATTTGAAGCAATACGACAGAAACAATGGTAAAAGCAGAGAAGAACTCGATGCCGTCGTGTTGGTAATGTCCATTCGGGTTTCCCAGAATGAGCACAATTATTGCTTTTACCTTTGTTTATTAACAAATGCGCCTGTTATCATCCCCAAATCTTCGTCATTGTATTTGAAGCAATATGACTGAAAGAAAGGTGAAAGCAGAGAAGAACTCGATGCCGTCGTGTTGGTAATGTCCATTCGGGTCCCCCAGAATGAGCACAATTATTGCTTTTATCTTTTTTTATTAACAAATGCGCCTGTAGGCGTCTTCAAATCGTGTTCAGTGTATTTGATGCGATATGACAGAAACAAAGGTAAAAGCAGAGAAAAACTCGACGCCGTCATATTAGTAATGTCCATTTGGGTCCCCCAGAATCGACAGAACCATTGCTTTTACCTTTGTTTATTAACAAATGCGCCTGTTATCATCCCCAAATCTTCGTCATTGTATTTGAAGCAATATGACTGAAAGAAAGGTAAAAGCAGAGAAGAACGCGATGCCGTCGTTTTAGTAATGTCCATTCGGGTCCCCCAGAATGAGCACAATTATTGCTTTTATCTTTTTTTATTAACAAATGCGCCTTTTATCATCGAAAAATCTTCGTCATTGTATTTGAAGCAATATGACTGAAAGAACGGTAAAAGCAGAGAAGAATGCGATGCCGTCGTGTTAGTAATGTCCATTCGGGTCCCCCAGAATGAGCATAATCATTGCTTTTACCTTTGTTTATTAACAAATGCGCCTGATATCATCCCCAAATCTTCGTCATTGTATTTGAAGCAATATGACTGAAAGAAAGGTAAAAGCAGATAAGAACGCGATGCCGTCGTGTTAGTACTGTCCATTCGGGTCCCCCAAAATGAGCACAATTATTGCTTTTATCATTTTTTATTAACAAATAGGCCTGTTATCATCCCCAAATCTTCGTCATTGTATTTGAAGCAATATGACTGAAAGAAAGGTAAAAGCAGAGAAGAACGCGATGCCGTCGTGTTAGTAATGTCCATTCGGGTCCCCCAGAATGAGCACAATTATTGCTTTTATCTTTTTTTATTAACAAATGCGCCTGTTATCATCCCGAAATCTTCGTCATTGTATTTGAAGCAATATGACTGAAAGAAAGGTAAAAGCAGAGAAGAACGCGATGCCGTCGTGTTAGTAATGTCCATTCGGGTCCCCCAAAATGAGGACAATTATTGCTTTTACCTTTGTTTATTAACAAATGCGCCTGTTATCATCCCCAAATCTTCGTCATTGTATTTGAAGCAATATGACTGAAAGAAAGGTAAAAGCAGAGAAAAACTCAACGCCGTCTTGTTAGTAATGTCCATTTGGGTTCCCCAGAATGAGCACAATTATTGCTTTTACCTTTGTTTATAAACAAATGCGCCTGATATCATCCCCAAATCTTCGTCATTGTATTTGAAGCAATATGACTGAAAGAAAGGTAAAAGCAGAGAAGAACGCGATGCCGTCGTGTTGGAAATGTCCATTCGGGTCCCCCAGAATGAGCACAATTATTGCTCTTATCTTTTTTTATTAACAAATGCGCCTGTTATCATCCCCAAATCTTCGTCATTGTATTTGAAGCAATATGACTGAAAGAAAGGTGAAAGCAGAGAAGAACGCGAGGCCGTCGTGTTAGTAATGTCCATTCGGGTCCCCCAGAATGAGCACAATTATTGCTTTTATCTTTTTTTATTAACAAATGCGCCTGTAATCGTCTTCAAATCGTCGTCAGTGTATTTGACGCGATATGACAGAAACAAAGGTAAAAGCAGAGGAAAACTCGACGCCGTCATATTAGTAATGTCCCTTTGGGTCCCCCAGAATCGACACAACCATTGCTTTTACCTTTGCTTAATAACAAATGCGCCTGTTATCATCCCCAAATCTTCGTCATTGTATTTGAAGCAATATGACTGAAAGAAAGGTAAAAGCAGAGAAGAACGCGATGCCGTCGTGTTAGTAATGTCCATTCGGATCCCCCAGAATGAGCACAATTATTGCTTTTATCTTTTTTTAGTAACAATAGCGCCTGTTATCATCCTCAAATCTTCGTCATTGTATTTGAAGCAATATGACTGAAAGAAAGGTGAAAGCAGAGAAGAACGCGAGGCCGTCGTGTTAGTAATGTCCATTCGGGTCCCCCAGAATGAGCACAATTATTGCTTATATCTCTTTTTATTAACAAATGCGCCTGTAATCGTCCTCAAATCGTCGTCAGTGTATTTGACGCGATACGACAGAAACAAAGGTAAAAGCAGAGGAGAACTCGATGCCGTCGTGTTAGTAATGTCCATTCGGGTCCCCCAGAATGAGCACAATTATTGCTTTTATCTTTTTTTATTAACAAATGCGCCTGATATCATCCCAAAATCTTCGTCATTGTATTTGAAGAAATATGACTGAAAGAAAGGTAAAAGCAGAGAAGAACGCGATGCCGTCGTGTTAGTAATGTCCATTCGGGTCCCCCAGAATGAGCACAATTATTGCTTTTACCTTTGTTTATTAACAAAGGCGCCTGTTATCATCCCCAAATCTTCGTCATTGTATTTGAAGCAATATGACTGAAAGAAAGGTAAAAGCAGAGAAGAACGCGATGCCGTCCTGTTAGTAATGTCCATTCGGGTCCCCCAGAATGAGCACAATTATTGCTTTTATCTTTTTTTATTAACAAATGCGCCTGTTATCATCCCAAAATCTTCGTCATTGTATTTGAAGCAATATGACTGAAAGAAAGGTGAAAGCAAAAAAGAACTCGATGCCGTCGTGTTCGTAATGTCCATTCGGTTCCCCCAGAATGAGCACAATTATTGCTTTTACCTTTGTTTATTAACAAACGCGCCTGATATCAAACCCAAATCTTCGTCATTGTATTTGAAGCAATATAACTGAAAGAAAGGGAAAAGCAGAGAAGAACGCGATGCCCTCGTGTTAGTAATGTCCATTCGGGTCCCCCAAAATGAGCACAATTATTGCTTTTATCTTTTTTTATTAACAAATGCGCCTGTTATCATCCCCAAATCTTCGTCATTGTATTTGAAGCAATATGACTGAAAGAAAGGTAAAAGCAGAGAAGAACGCGATGCCGTCGTGTTAGTAATGTCCATTCGGGTCCCCCAGAATGAGCACAATTATTGCTTTTACCTTTGTTTATTAACAAATGCGCCTGATATCATCCCCAAATCTTCGTCATTGTATTTGAAGCAATACGACAGAAACAATGGTAAAAGCAGAGAAGAACTCGATGCCGTCGTGTTGGTAATGTCCATTCGGGTTTCCCAGAATGAGCACAATTATTGCTTTTACCTTTGTTTATTAACAAATGCGCCTGTTATCATCCCCAAATCTTCGTCATTGTATTTGAAGCAATATGACTGAAAGAAAGGTGAAAGCAGAGAAGAACTCGATGCCGTCGTGTTGGTAATGTCCATTCGGGTCCCCCAGAATGAGCACAATTATTGCTTTTATCTTTTTTTATTAACAAATGCGCCTGTAGGCGTCTTCAAATCGTGTTCAGTGTATTTGATGCGATATGACAGAAACAAAGGTAAAAGCAGAGAAAAACTCGACGCCGTCATATTAGTAATGTCCATTTGGGTCCCCCAGAATCGACAGAACCATTGCTTTTACCTTTGTTTATTAACAAATGCGCCTGTTATCATCCCCAAATCTTCGTCATTGTATTTGAAGCAATATGACTGAAAGAAAGGTAAAAGCAGAGAAGAACGCGATGCCGTCGTTTTAGTAATGTCCATTCGGGTCCCCCAGAATGAGCACAATTATTGCTTTTATCTTTTTTTATTAACAAATGCGCCTTTTATCATCGAAAAATCTTCGTCATTGTATTTGAAGCAATATGACTGAAAGAACGGTAAAAGCAGAGAAGAATGCGATGCCGTCGTGTTAGTAATGTCCATTCGGGTCCCCCAGAATGAGCATAATCATTGCTTTTACCTTTGTTTATTAACAAATGCGCCTGATATCATCCCCAAATCTTCGTCATTGTATTTGAAGCAATATGACTGAAAGAAAGGTAAAAGCAGATAAGAACGCGATGCCGTCGTGTTAGTACTGTCCATTCGGGTCCCCCAAAATGAGCACAATTATTGCTTTTATCATTTTTTATTAACAAATAGGCCTGTTATCATCCCCAAATCTTCGTCATTGTATTTGAAGCAATATGACTGAAAGAAAGGTAAAAGCAGAGAAGAACGCGATGCCGTCGTGTTAGTAATGTCCATTCGGGTCCCCCAGAATGAGCACAATTATTGCTTTTATCTTTTTTTATTAACAAATGCGCCTGTTATCATCCCGAAATCTTCGTCATTGTATTTGAAGCAATATGACTGAAAGAAAGGTAAAAGCAGAGAAGAACGCGATGCCGTCGTGTTAGTAATGTCCATTCGGGTCCCCCAAAATGAGGACAATTATTGCTTTTACCTTTGTTTATTAACAAATGCGCCTGTTATCATCCCCAAATCTTCGTCATTGTATTTGAAGCAATATGACTGAAAGAAAGGTAAAAGCAGAGAAAAACTCAACGCCGTCTTGTTAGTAATGTCCATTTGGGTTCCCCAGAATGAGCACAATTATTGCTTTTACCTTTGTTTATAAACAAATGCGCCTGATATCATCCCCAAATCTTCGTCATTGTATTTGAAGCAATATGACTGAAAGAAAGGTAAAAGCAGAGAAGAACGCGATGCCGTCGTGTTGGAAATGTCCATTCGGGTCCCCCAGAATGAGCACAATTATTGCTCTTATCTTTTTTTATTAACAAATGCGCCTGTTATCATCCCCAAATCTTCGTCATTGTATTTGAAGCAATATGACTGAAAGAAAGGTGAAAGCAGAGAAGAACGCGAGGCCGTCGTGTTAGTAATGTCCATTCGGGTCCCCCAGAATGAGCACAATTATTGCTTTTATCTTTTTTTATTAACAAATGCGCCTGTAATCGTCTTCAAATCGTCGTCAGTGTATTTGACGCGATATGACAGAAACAAAGGTAAAAGCAGAGGAAAACTCGACGCCGTCATATTAGTAATGTCCCTTTGGGTCCCCCAGAATCGACACAACCATTGCTTTTACCTTTGCTTAATAACAAATGCGCCTGTTATCATCCCCAAATCTTCGTCATTGTATTTGAAGCAATATGACTGAAAGAAAGGTAAAAGCAGAGAAGAACGCGATGCCGTCGTGTTAGTAATGTCCATTCGGGTCCCCCAGAATGAGCACAATTATTGCTTTAACCTTTCTTTATTAACAAATGCGCCTGTTATCATCCCCACATCTTCGTCATTGTATTTGAAGGAATATGACTGAAAGAAAGGTAAAAGCAGGAAAGAACTCGATGCCGTCGTGTTAGTAATGTCGATTCGGGTCCCCCAGAATGAGCACAATTACTGCTTTTATCTTTTTTATTAACAAATGCGCCTGTAATCGTCCTCAAATCGTCGTCAGTGTATTTGACGCGATACGACAGAAACAAAGGTAAAAGCAGAGAAGAACTCGATGCCGTCGTGTTGGTAATGTCCATTCGGGTCCCCCAGAATGAGCACAATTATTGCTTTTATCTTTTTTTATTAACAAATGCGCCTGTTATCATCCCCAAATCTTCGTCATTGTATTTGAAGCAATATGACTGAAAGAAAGGTAAAAGCAGAGAAGAACGCGATGCCGTCGTGTTTGTAATGTCCATTCGGGTCCCCCAGAATCGACAGAACCACTGCGTTTACCTTTGTTTATTAACAAATGCGCCTGTTAACATCGCCAAATCTTCGTCATTGTATTTGAAGCAATATGACTGAAAGAAAGGTAAAAGCAGAGAAGAACGCGATGCCGTCGTGTTAGTATTGTCCTTTCGGCTCCCCCAGAATGAGCACAATTATTGCTTTTATCTTTTTTATTAACAAATGCGCCTGTAATCGTCCTCAAATCGTCGTCAGTGTATTTGACGCGATACGACAGAAACAAAGGTAAAAGCAGAGAAGAACTCGATGCCGTCGTGTTGGTAATGCCCATTCGGGTCCCCCAGAATGAGCACAATTATTGCCTTTATCTTTTTTTATTAACAATTGCGCCTGTAATCGTCTTCAAATCGTGTTCAGTGTATTTGATGCGATATGACAGATACAAAGGTAAAAGCAGAGAAAAACTCGACGCCGTCATATGAGTAATGTCCATTTGGGTCCCCCAGAATCGACAGAACCATTGCTTTTACCTTTGTTTATTAACAAATGCGCCTGTTATCATCCCCAAATCTTCGTCATTGTATTTGAAGCAGTATGACTGAAAGGAAGGTAAAAGCAGAGAAGCACGCGATGCCGTTGTGTTGGTAATGTCCATTCGGGTCTCCCAGAATGAGCACAATTATTGCTTTTACCTTTGTTTATTAACAAATGCGCCTGATATCATCCCCAAATCTTCGTCATTGTATTTGAAGCAATATGACTGAAAGAAAGGTAAAAGCAGAAAAGAACTCGATGCCGTCGTGTTAGTAATGTCCATTCGGGTCCCCCAGAACGAGCACAATTATTGCTTTTACCTTTGTTTATTAACAAATGCGCCTGATATCATCCCCAAATCTTCGTCATTGTATTTGAAGCAATATGACTGAAAGAAAGGTAAAAGCAGAGAAGAACGCGATGCCGTCGTGTTGGTAATGTCCATTCGGGTCCCCCAGAATGAGCACAATTATTGCTTTTATCTTTTTTTACTAACAAATGCGCCTGGTATCATCCCCAAATCTTCGTCATTGTATTTGAAGCTATATGACTGAAAGAAAGGTAAAAGCAGAAAAGAACTCGATGCCGTCGTGTTAGTTATGTCCTTTCGGGTACCCCAGAATGAGCACAATTATTGCTTTTATCTTTTTTATTAACAAATGCGCCTGTAATCGTCCTCAAATCGTCGTCAGTGTATTTGACGCGATACGACAGAAACAAAGGTCAAAGCAGAGAAGAACTCGATGCCGTCGTGTTGGTAATGTCCATTCGGGTCCCCCAGAATGAGCACAATTATTGCTTTTATCTTTTTTTATTAACAAATGCGCCTGTTATCATCCCAAAATCTTCGTCATTGTATTTGAAGGAATATGACTGAAAGAAAGGTAAAAGCAGAAAAGAACTCGATGCCGTCGTGTTAGTATTGTTCATTCGGGTCCCCCAGAATGAGCACAATTATTGCTTTTATCTTTTTTATTAACAAATGCGCCTGTAATCGTCCTCAAATCGTCGTCAGTGTATTTGACGCGATACGACAGAAACAAAGGTAAAAGCAGAGAAGAACTCGATGCCGTCGTGTTGGTAATGCCCATTCGGGTCCCCCAGAATGAGCACAATTATTGCCTTTATCGTTTTTTATTAACAATTGCGCCTGTAATCGTCTTCAAATCGTGTTCAGTGTATTTGATGCGATATGACAGAAACAAAGGTAAAAGCAGAGAAAAACTCGACGCCGTCATATGAGTAATGTCCATTTGGGTCCCCCAGAATCGGCAGAACCATTGCTTTTACCTTTGTTTATTAACAAATGCGCCTGCTATCATCCCCAAATCTTCGTCATTGTATTTGAAGCAGTATGACTGAAAGGAAAGTAAAAGCAGAGAAGAACGCGATGCCGTCGTGTTTGTAATGTCCATTCGGGTCCCCCAGAATCGACAGAACCATTGCGTTTACCTTTGTTTATTAACAAATGCGCCTGTTATCATCGCCAAATCTTCGTCATTGTATTTGAAGCAATATGACTGAAAGAAAGGTAAAAGCAGAGAAGAACGCGATGCCGTCGTGTTAGTATTGTCCATTCGGGTCCCCCAGAATGAGCACAATTATTGCTTTTATCTTTTTTATTAACAAATGCGCCTGTAATCGTCCTCAAATCGTCGTCAGTGTATTTGACGCGATACGACAGAAACAAAGGTAAAAGCAGAGAAGAACTCGATGCCGTCGTGTTGGTAATGTCCATTCGGGTCCCCCAGAATGAGCACAATTATTGCTTTTATCTTTTTTTATTAACAAATGCGCCTGTTATCATCCCCAAATCTTCGTCATTGTATTTGAAGCAATATGACTGAAAGAAAGGTAAAAGCAGAGAAGAACGCGATGCCGTCGTGTTTGTAATGTCCATTCGGGTCCCCCAGAATCGACAGAACCATTGCGTTTACCTTTGTTTATTAACAAATGCGCCTGTTATCATCGCCAAATCTTCGTCATTGTATTTAAAGCAATATGACCGAAAGAAAGGTAAAAGCAGAGAAGAACGCGATGCCGTCGTGTTTAGTATTGTCCATTCGGGTCCCCCAGAATGAGCACAATTATTGCTTTTATCTTTTTTATTAACAAATGCGCCTGTAATCGTCCTCAAATCGTCGTCAGTGTACTTGACGCGATACGACAGAAACAAAGGTAAAAGCAGAGAAGAACTCGATACCGTCGTGTTGATAATGTCCATTCGGGTCCCCCAGAATGAGCACAATTATTACTTTTATCTTTTTTTATTAACAAATGCGCCTGTAATCGTCTTCAAATCGTGTTCAGTGTATTTGATGCGATATGACAGAAACAAAGGTAAAAGCAGAGAAAAACTCGACGCCGTCATATTAGTAATGTCCATTTGGGTCCCCCAGAATCGACAGAACCATTGCTTTTACCTTTGTTTATTAACAAATGCGCCTGTTATCATCCCCAAATCTTCGTCATTGTATTTGAAGCAATATGACTGAAAGAAAGGTAAAAGCAGAGAAGAACGCGATGCCGTCGTTTTAGTAATGTCCATTCGGGTCCCCCAGAATGAGCACAATTATTGCTTTTATCTTTTTTGATTAACAAATGCGCCTGTTATCATCGAAAAATCTTCGTCATTGTATTTGAAGCAATATGACTGAAAGAACGGTAAAAGCAGAGAAGAATGCGATGCCGTCGTGTTAGTAATGTCCATTCGGGTCCCCCAGAATGAGCATAATCATTGCTATTACCTTTGTTTATTAACAAATGCGCCTGATATCATCCCCAAATCTTCGTCATTGTATTTGAAGCAATATGACTGAAAGAAAGGTAAAAGCAGAGAAGAACGCGATGCCGTCGTGTTAGTATTGTCCATTCGGGTCCCCCAGGATGAGCACAATTATTGCTTTTATCTTTTTTATTAACAAATGCGCCTGTAATCGTCCTCAAATCGTCGTCAGTGTATTTGTCGCGATACGACAGAAACAAAGGTATAAGCAGAGAAGAACTCGATGCCGTCGTGTTGGTAATGTCCATTCGGGTCCCCCAGAATGAGCACAATTATTGCTTTTATCTTTTTTTATTAACAAATGCGCCTGTAATCGTCTTCAAATCGTGTTCAGTGTATTTGATGCGATATGACAGAAACAAAGGTAAAAGCAGAGAAAAACTCGACGCCGTCATATTAGTAATGTCCATTTGGGTCCCCCAGAATCGACAGAACCATTGCTTTTACCTTTGTTTATTAACAAACGCGCCTGTTATCATCCCCAAATCTTCGTCATTGTATTTGAAGCAATATGCCTGAAAGAAAGGTAAAAGCAGAGAAGAACGCGATGCCGTCGTTTTAGTAATGTCCATTCGGGTCCCCCAGAATGAGCACAATTATTGCTTTTATCTTTTTTTATTAACAAATGCGCCTGTTATCATCCCGAAATCTTCGTCATTGTATTTGAAGCAATATGACTGAAAGAAAGGTAAAAGCAGAGAAGAACGCGATGCCGTCGTGTTAGTATTGTCCATTCGGGTCCCCCAGAATGAGCACAATTATTGCTTTTATCTTTTTTATTAACAAATGCGCCTGTAATCGTCCTCAAATCGTCGTCAGTGTATTTGACGCGATACGACAGAAACAAAGGTAAAAGCAGAGAAGAACTCGATGCCGTCGTGTTGGTAATGTCCATTCGGGTCCCCCAGAATGAGCACAATTATTGCTTTTATCTTTTTTTATTAACAAATGCGCCTGTAGGCGTCTTCAAATCGTGTTCAGTGTATTTGATGCGATATGACAGAAACAAAGGTAAAAGCAGAGAAAAACTCGACGCCGTCATATTAGTAATGTCCATTTGGGTCCCCCAGAATCGACAGAACCATTGCTTTTACCTTTGTTTATTAACAAATGCGCCTGTTATCATCCCCAAATCTTCGTCATTGTATTTGAAGCAATATGACTGAAAGAAAGGTAAAAGCAGAGAAGAACGCGATGCCGTCGTTTTAGTAATGTCCATTCGGGTCCCCCAGAATGAGCACAATTATTGCTTTTATCTTTTTTTATTAACAAATGCGCCTTTTATCATCGAAAAATCTTCGTCATTGTATTTGAAGCAATATGACTGAAAGAACGGTAAAAGCAGAGAAGAATGCGATGCCGTCGTGTTAGTAATGTCCATTCGGGTCCCCCAGAATGAGCATAATCATTGCTTTTACCTTTGTTTATTAACAAATGCGCCTGATATCATCCCCAAATCTTCGTCATTGTATTTGAAGCAATATGACTGAAAGAAAGGTAGAAGCAGATAAGAACGCGATGCCGTCGTGTTAGTACTGTCCATTCGGGTCCCCCAAAATGAGCACAATTATTGCTTTTATCATTTTTTATTAACAAATAGGCCTGTTATCATCCCCAAATCTTCGTCATTGTATTTGAAGCAATATGACTGAAAGAAAGGTAAAAGCAGAGAAGAACGCGATGCCGTCGTGTTAGTAATGTCCATTCGGGTCCCCCAGAATGAGCACAATTATTGCTTTTATCTTTTTTTATTAACAAATGCGCCTGTTATCATCCCGAAATCTTCGTCATTGTATTTGAAGCAATATGACTGAAAGAAAGGTAAAAGCAGAGAAGAACGCGATGCCGTCGTGTTAGTAATGTCCATTCGGGTCCCCCAAAATGAGGACAATTATTGCTTTTACCTTTGTTTATTAACAAATGCGCCTGTTATCATCCCCAAATCTTCGTCATTGTATTTGAAGCAATATGACTGAAAGAAAGGTAAAAGCAGAGAAAAACTCGACGCCGTCTTGTTAGTAATGTCCATTTGGGTTCCCCAGAATGAGCACAATTATTGCTTTTACCTTTGTTTATAAACAAATGCGCCTGATATCATCCCCAAATCTTCGTCATTGTATTTGAAGCAATATGACTGAAAGAAAGGTAAAAGCAGAGAAGAACGCGATGCCGTCGTGTTGGAAATGTCCATTCGGGTCCCCCAGAATGAGCACAATTATTGCTCTTATCTTTTTTTATTAACAAATGCGCCTGTTATCATCCCCAAATCTTCGTCATTGTATTTGAAGCAATATGACTGAAAGAAAGGTGAAAGCAGAGAAGAACGCGAGGCCGTCGTGTTAGTAATGTCCATTCGGGTCCCCCAGAATGAGCACAATTATTGCTTTTATCTTTTTTTATTAACAAATGCGCCTGTAATCGTCGTCAAATCGTCGTCAGTGTATTTGACGCGATATGACAGAAACAAAGGTAAAAGCAGAGGAAAACTCGACGCCGTCATATTAGTAATGTCCCTTTGGGTCCCCCAGAATCGACACAACCATTGCTTTTACCTTTGCTTAATAACAAATGCGCCTGTTATCATCCCCAAATCTTCGTCATTGTATTTGAAGCAATATGACTGAAAGAAAGGTAAAAGCAGAGAAGAACGCGATGCCGTCGTGTTAGTAATGTCCATTCGGGTCCCCCAGAATGAGCACAATTATTGCTTTAACCTTTCTTTATTAACAAATGCGCCTGTTATCATCCCCACATCTTCTTCATTGTATTTGAAGGAATATGACTGAAAGAAAGGTAAAAGCAGGAAAGAACTCGATGCCGTCGTGTTAGTAATGTCGATTCGGGTCCCCCAGAATGAGCACAATTACTGCTTTTATCTTTTTTATTAACAAATGCGCCTGTAATCGTCCTCAAATCGTCGTCAGTGTATTTGACGCGATACGACAGAAACAAAGGTAAAAGCAGAGAAGAACTCGATGCCGTCGTGTTGGTAATGTCCATTCGGGTCCCCCAGAATGAGCACAATTATTGCTTTTATCTTTTTTTATTAACAAATGCGCCTGTAATCGTCTTCAAATCGTGTTCAGTGTATTTGATGCGATATGACAGAAACAAAGGTAAAAGCAGAGAAAAACTCGACGCCGTCATATTAGTAATGTCCATTTGGGTCCCCCAGAATCGACAGAACCATTGCTTTTACCTTTGTTTATTAACAAATGCGCCTGTTATCATCCCCAAATCTTCGTCATTGTATTTGAAGCAATATGACTGGAAGAAAGGTAAAAGCAGAGAAGAACGCGATGCCGTCGTGTTGGTAATGTCCATTCGGGTCTCCCAGAATGAGCACAATTATTGCTTTTACCTTTGTTTATTAACAAATGCGCCTGATATCATCCCCAAATCTTCGTCATTGTATTTGAAGCAATATGACTGAAAGAAAGGTAAAAGCAGGAAAGAACTCGATGCCGTCGTGTTAGTAATGTCCATTCGGGTCCCCCAGAACGAGCACAATTATTGCTTTTACCTTTGTTTATTAACAAATGCGCCTGATATCATCCCCAAATCTTCGTCATTGTATTTGAAGCAATATGACTGAAAGAAAGGTAAAAGCAGAGAAGAACGCGATGCCGTCGTGTTGGTAATGTCCATTCGGGTCCCCCAGAATAAGCACAATTATTGCTGTTATCTTTTTTTATTAACAAATGCGCCTGTTATCATCCCCAAATCTTCGTCATTGTATTTGAAGCTATATGACTGAAAGAAAGGTAAAAGCAGAAAAGAACTCGATGCCGTCGTGTTAGTTATGTCCTTTCGGGTACCCCAGAATGAGCACAATTATTGCTTTTATCTTTTTTATTAACAAATGCGCCTGTAATCGTCCTCAAATCGTCGTCAGTGTATTTGACGCGATACGACAGAAACAAAGGTCAAAGCAGAGAAGAACTCGATGCCGTCGTGTTGGTAATGTCCATTCGGGTCCCCCAGAATGAGCACAATTATTGCTTTTATCTTTTTTTATTAACAAATGCGCCTGTTATCATCCCAAAATCTTCGTCATTGTATTTGAAGGAATATGACTGAAAGAAAGGTAAACGCAGAAAAGAACTCGATGCCGTCGTGTTAGTAATGTCCATTCGGGTCCCCCAGAATGAGCACAATTATTGCTTTTATCTTTTTTATTAACAAATGCGCCTGTAATCGTCCTCAAATCGTCGTCAGTGTATTTGACGCGATACGACAGAAACAAAGGTAAAAGCAGAGAAGAACTCGATGCCGTCGTGTTGGTAATGCCCATTCGGGTCCCCCAGAGTGAGCACAATTATTGCCTTTATCTTTTTTTATTAACAAATGCGCCTGTAATCGTCTTCAAATCGTGTTCAGTGTATTTGATGCGATATGACAGAAACAAATGTAAAAGCAGAGAAAAATTCGACGCCGTCATATGAGTAATGTCCATTTGGGTCCCCCAGAATCGACAGAACCATTGATTTTACCTTTGTTTATTAACAAATGCGCCTGTTATCATCCCCAAATCTTCGTCATTGTATTTGAAGCAGTATGACTGAAAGGAAGGTAAAAGCAGAGAAGAACGCGATGCCGTCGTGTTAGTAATGTCCATTCGGGTCCCCCAGAATGAGCACAATTAATGCTTTTATCTTTTTTTATTAACAAATGCGCCTGTTATCATCCCAAAATCTTCGTCATTGTATTTGAAGCAATATGACTGAAAGAAAGGTAAAGGCAGAAAAGAACTCGATGCCGTCGTGTTAGTAATGTCCATGCGGGTCCCCCAGAACGAGCACAATTATTTCTTTTACCTTTGTTTATTAACAAATGCGCCTGATATCATCCCCAAATCTTCGTCATTGTATTTGAAGCAATATGACTGAAAGAAAGGTAAAAGCAGAGAAGAACGCGATGCCGTCGTGTTGGTAATGTCCATTCGGGTCCCCCAGAATGAGCACAATTATTGCTTTTATCTTTTTTTATTAACAAATGCGCCTGTTATCATCCCCAAATCTTCGTCATTGTTTTTGAAGCCATATGACTGAAAGGAAGGAAAAAGCAGTAAAGAACTCGATGCCGTCGTGTTAGTAATGTCCATTCGGGTCCCGCAGAATGAGCACAATTATTGCTTTTATCTTTTTTATTAACAAATGCGCCTGTAATCGTCCTCAAATCGTCGTCAGTGTATTTGACGCGATACGACAGAAACAAAGGTAAAAGCAGAGAAGAACTCGATGCCGTCGTGTTGGTAATGTCCATTCGGGTCCCCCAGAATGAGCACAATTATTGCTTTTATCTTTTTTTATTAACAAATGCGCCTGTTATCATCCCAAAATCTTCGTCATTGTATTTGAAGGAATATGACTGAAAGAAAGGTAAAAGCAGAAAAGAACTCGATGCCGTCGTGTTAGTAATGTCCATTCGGGTCCCCCAGAATGCTGCACAATTATTGCCTTTACCTTTCTTTATTAACAAATGCGCCTGTTATCATGCCCAAATCTTCGTCATTGTATTTGAAGGAATATGACTGAAAGAAAGGTAAAAGCAGAAAAGAACTCGATGCCGTCGTGTTAGTAATGTCCATTCGGGTCCCCCAGAATGAGCACAATTATTGCTTTTATCTTTTTTATTAACAAATGCGCCTGTAATCGTCCTCAAATCGTCGTCAGTGTATTTGACGCGGTACGACAGAAACAAAGGTAAAAGCAGAGAAGAACTTGATGCCGTCGTGCTGGTAATGTCCATTCGGGTCCCCCAGAATGAGCACAATTATTGCTTTTATCTTTTTTTATTAACAAATGCGCCTGTAATCGTCTTCAAATCGTGTTCAGTGTATTTGATGCGATATGACAGAAACAAAGGTAAAAGCAGAGAAAAACTCGACGCCGTCATATTAGTAATGTCCATTTAAGTCCCCCAGAATCGACAGAACCATTGCTTTTACCTTTGTATATTAACAAATGCGCCTGTTATTATCCCCAAATCGTCGTCATTGTATTTGAAGCAATATGACTGAAAGAACGGCGAAAGCAGAGAAGAACGCGATGCCGTCGTGTTAGTAATGTCCATTCGGGTCCCCCAGAATGAGCACAATTATTGCTTTTATCTTTTTTTATTAACAAATGCGACTGTTATCATCCCAAAATCTTCGTCATTGTATTTGAAGCAATATGACTGAAAGAAAGGTAAAAGCAGAAAAGAACTCGATGCCGTCGTGTTAGTAATGTCCATTCGGGTCCCCAGAACGAGCACAATTATTGCTTTTACCTTTGTTCATTAAAAAATGCGCCTGATATCATCCCCAAATCTTCGTCATTGTATTTGAAGCAATATGACTGAAAGAAAGGTAACAGCAGAGAAGAACGCGATGCCGTCGTGTTGGTAATGTCCATTCGGATCCCCCAGAATGAGCACAATTATTGCTTTTATCTTTTTTTAGTAACAATAGCGCCTGTTATCATCCTCAAATCTTCGTCATTGTATTTGAAGCAATATGACTGAAAGAAAGGTGAAAGCAGAGAAGAACGCGAGGCCGTCGTGTTAGTAATGTCCATTCGGGTCCCCCAGAATGAGCACAATTATTGCTTATATCTCTTTTTATTAACAAATGCGCCTGTAATCGTCCTCAAATCGTCGTCAGTGTATTTGACGCGATACGACAGAAACAAAGGTAAAAGCAGAGGAGAACTCGATGCCGTCGTGTTAGTAATGTCCATTCGGGTCCCCCAGAATGAGCACAATTATTGCTTTTATCTTTTTTTATTAACAAAGGCGCCTGTTATCATCCCCAAATCTTCGTCATTGTATTTGAAGCAATATGACTGAAAGAAAGGTAAAAGCAGAGAAGAACGCGATGCCGTCCTGTTAGTAATGTCCATTCGGGTCCCCCAGAATGAGCACAATTATTGCTTTTATCTTTTTTTATTAACAAATGCGCCTGTTATCATCCCAAAATCTTCGTCATTGTATTTGAAGCAATATGACTGAAAGAAAGGTGAAAGCAAAAAAGAACTCGATGCCGTCGTGTTCGTAATGTCCATTCGGTTCCCCCAGAATGAGCACAATTATTGCTTTTACCTTTGTTTATTAACAAACGCGCCTGATATCAAACCCAAATCTTCGTCATTGTATTTGAAGCAATATAACTGAAAGAAAGGGAAAAGCAGAGAAGAACGCGATGCCCTCGTGTTAGTAATGTCCATTCGGGTCCCCCAAAATGAGCACAATTATTGCTTTTATCTTTTTTTATTAACAAATGCGCCTGTTATCATCCCCAAATCTTCGTCATTGTATTTGAAGCAATATGACTGAAAGAAAGGTAAAAGCAGAGAAGAACGCGATGCCGTCGTGTTAGTAATGTCCATTCGGGTCCCCCAGAATGAGCACAATTATTGCTTTTACCTTTGTTTATTAACAAATGCGCCTGATATCATCCCCAAATCTTCGTCATTGTATTTGAAGCAATACGACAGAAACAATGGTAAAAGCAGAGAAGAACTCGATGCCGTCGTGTTGGTAATGTCCATTCGGGTTTCCCAGAATGAGCACAATTATTGCTTTTACCTTTGTTTATTAACAAATGCGCCTGTTATCATCCCCAAATCTTCGTCATTGTATTTGAAGCAATATGACTGAAAGAAAGGTGAAAGCAGAGAAGAACTCGATGCCGTCGTGTTGGTAATGTCCATTCGGGTCCCCCAGAATGAGCACAATTATTGCTTTTATCTTTTTTTATTAACAAATGCGCCTGTAGGCGTCTTCAAATCGTGTTCAGTGTATTTGATGCGATATGACAGAAACAAAGGTAAAAGCAGAGAAAAACTCGACGCCGTCATATTAGTATTGTCCATTTGGGTCCCCCAGAATCGACAGAACCATTGCTTTTACCTTTGTTTATTAACAAATGCGCCTGTTATCATCCCCAAATCTTCGTCATTGTATTTGAAGCAATATGACTGAAAGAAAGGTAAAAGCAGAGAAGAACGCGATGCCGTCGTTTTAGTAATGTCCATTCGGGTCCCCCAGAATGAGCACAATTATTGCTTTTATCTTTTTTTATTAACAAATGCGCCTTTTATCATCGAAAAATCTTCGTCATTGTATTTGAAGCAATATGACTGAAAGAACGGTAAAAGCAGAGAAGAATGCGATGCCGTCGTGTTAGTAATGTCCATTCGGGTCCCCCAGAATGAGCATAATCATTGCTTTTACCTTTGTTTATTAACAAATGCGCCTGATATCATCCCCAAATCTTCGTCATTGTATTTGAAGCAATATGACTGAAAGAAAGGTAAAAGCAGATAAGAACGCGATGCCGTCGTGTTAGTACTGTCCATTCGGGTCCCCCAAAATGAGCACAATTATTGCTTTTATCATTTTTTATTAACAAATAGGCCTGTTATCATCCCCAAATCTTCGTCATTGTATTTGAAGCAATATGACTGAAAGAAAGGTAAAAGCAGAGAAGAACGCGATGCCGTCGTGTTAGTAATGTCCATTCGGGTCCCCCAGAATGAGCACAATTATTGCTTTTATCTTTTTTTATTAACAAATGCGCCTGTTATCATCCCGAAATCTTCGTCATTGTATTTGAAGCAATATGACTGAAAGAAAGGTAAAAGCAGAGAAGAACGCGATGCCGTCGTGTTAGTAATGTCCATTCGGGTCCCCCAAAATGAGGACAATTATTGCTTTTACCTTTGTTTATTAACAAATGCGCCTGTTATCATCCCCAAATCTTCGTCATTGTATTTGAAGCAATATGACTGAAAGAAAGGTAAAAGCAGAGAAAAACTCGACGCCGTCTTGTTAGTAATGTCCATTTGGGTTCCCCAGAATGAGCACAATTATTGCTTTTACCTTTGTTTATAAACAAATGCGCCTGATATCATCCCCAAATCTTCGTCATTGTATTTGAAGCAATATGACTGAAAGAAAGGTAAAAGCAGAGAAGAACGCGATGCCGTCGTGTTGGAAATGTCCATTCGGGTCCCCCAGAATGAGCACAATTATTGCTCTTATCTTTTTTTATTAACAAATGCGCCTGTTATCATCCCCAAATCTTCGTCATTGTATTTGAAGCAATATGACTGAAAGAAAGGTGAAAGCAGAGAAGAACGCGAGGCCGTCGTGTTAGTAATGTCCATTCGGGTCCCCCAGAATGAGCACAATTATTGCTTTTATCTTTTTTTATTAACAAATGCGCCTGTAATCGTCTTCAAATCGTCGTCAGTGTATTTGACGCGATATGACAGAAACAAAGGTAAAAGCAGAGGAAAACTCGACGCCGTCATATTAGTAATGTCCCTTTGGGTCCCCCAGAATCGACACAACCATTGCTTTTACCTTTGCTTAATAACAAATGCGCCTGTTATCATCCCCAAATCTTCGTCATTGTATTTGAAGCAATATGACTGAAAGAAAGGTAAAAGCAGAGAAGAACGCGATGCCGTCGTGTTAGTAATGTCCATTCGGGTCCCCCAGAATGAGCACAATTATTGCTTTAACCTTTCTTTATTAACAAATGCGCCTGTTATCATCCCCACATCTTCGTCATTGTATTTGAAGGAATATGACTGAAACAAAGGTAAAAGCAGAGAAGAACTCGATGCCGTCGTGTTGGTAATGTCCATTCGGGTCCCCCAGAATGAGCACAATTATTGCTTTTATCTTTTTTTATTAACAAATGCGCCTGTAATCGTCTTCAAATCGTGTTCAGTGTATTTGATGCGATATGACAGAAACAAAGGTAAAAGCAGAGAAAAACTCGACGCCGTCATATTAGTAATGTCCATTTGGGTCCCCCAGAATCGACAGAACCATTGCTTTTACCTTTGTTTATTAACAAATGCGCCTGTTATCATCCCCAAATCTTCGTCATTGTATTTGAAGCAATATGACTGGAAGAAAGGTAAAAGCAGAGAAGAACGCGATGCCGTCGTGTTGGTAATGTCCATTCGGGTCTCCCAGAATGAGCACAATTATTGCTTTTACCTTTGTTTATTAACAAATGCGCCTGATATCATCCCCAAATCTTCGTCATTGTATTTGAAGCAATATGACTGAAAGAAAGGTAAAAGCAGAAAAGAACTCGATGCCGTCGTGTTAGTAATGTCCATTCGGGTCCCCCAGAACGAGCACAATTATTGCTTTTACCTTTGTTTATTAACAAATGCGCCTGATATCATCCCCAAATCTTCGTCATTGTATTTGAAGCAATATGACTGAAAGAAAGGTAAAAGCAGAGAAGAACGCGATGCCGTCGTGTTGGTAATGTCCATTCGGGTCCCCCAGAATAAGCACAATTATTGCTGTTATCTTTTTTTATTAACAAATGCGCCTGTTATCATCCCCAAATCTTCGTCATTGTATTTGAAGCTATATGACTGAAAGAAAGGTAAAAGCAGAAAAGAACTCGATGCCGTCGTGTTAGTTATGTCCTTTCGGGTACCCCAGAATGAGCACAATTATTGCTTTTATCTTTTTTATTAACAAATGCGCCTGTAATCGTCCTCAAATCGTCGTCAGTGTATTTGACGCGATACGACAGAAACAAAGGTCAAAGCAGAGAAGAACTCGATGCCGTCGTGTTGGTAATGTCCATTCGGGTCCCCCAGAATGAGCACAATTATTGCTTTTATCTTTTTTTATTAACAAATGCGCCTGTTATCATCCCAAAATCTTCGTCATTGTATTTGAAGGAATATGACTGAAAGAAAGGTAAACGCAGAAAAGAACTCGATGCCGTCGTGTTAGTAATGTCCATTCGGGTCCCCCAGAATGAGCACAATTATTGCTTTTATCTTTTTTATTAACAAATGCGCCTGTAATCGTCCTCAAATCGTCGTCAGTGTATTTGACGCGATACGACAGAAACAAAGGTAAAAGCAGAGAAGAACTCGATGCCGTCGTGTTGGTAATGTCCATTCGGGTCCCCCAGAATGAGCACAATTATTGCTTTTATCTTTTTTTATTAACAAATGCGCCTGTTATCATCCCAAAATCTTCGTCATTGTATTTGAAGGAATATGACTGAAAGAAAGGTAAAAGCAGAAAAGAACTCGATGCCGTCGTGTTAGTAATGTCCATTCGGGTCCCCCAGAATGCTGCACAATTATTGCCTTTACCTTTCTTTATTAACAAATGCGCCTGTTATCATGCCCAAATCTTCGTCATTGTATTTGAAGGAATATGACTGAAAGAAAGGTAAAAGCAGAAAAGAACTCGATGCCGTCGTGTTAGTAATGTCCATTCGGGTCCCCCAGAATGAGCACAATTATTGCTTTTATCTTTTTTATTAACAAATGCGCCTGTAATCGTCCTCAAATCGTCGTCAGTGTATTTGACGCGGTACGACAGAAACAAAGGTAAAAGCAGAGAAGAACTTGATGCCGTCGTGCTGGTAATGTCCATTCGGGTCCCCCAGAATGAGCACAATTATTGCTTTTATCTTTTTTTATTAACAAATGCGCCTGTAATCGTCTTCAAATCGTGTTCAGTGTATTTGATGCGATATGACAGAAACAAAGGTAAAAGCAGAGAAAAACTCGACGCCGTCATATTAGTAATGTCCATTTAAGTCCCCCAGAATCGACAGAACCATTGCTTTTACCTTTGTATATTAACAAATGCGCCTGTTATTATCCCCAAATCGT
Source organism: Ophion costatus (assembly GCA_951751655.1). Classification (NCBI taxonomy): domain Eukaryota; kingdom Metazoa; phylum Arthropoda; class Insecta; order Hymenoptera; family Ichneumonidae; genus Ophion; species Ophion costatus. The sequence goes on along the minus strand of OX632361.1, from coordinate 8,448,166 downwards.
CGTCATTGTATTTGAAGCAATATGACTGAAAGAACGGCGAAAGCAGAGAAGAACGCGATGCCGTCGTGTTAGTAATGTCCATTCGGGTCCCCCAGAATGAGCACAATTATTGCTTTTATCTTTTTTTATTAACAAATGCGACTGTTATCATCCCAAAATCTTCGTCATTGTATTTGAAGCAATATGACTGAAAGAAAGGTAAAAGCAGAAAAGAACTCGATGCCGTCGTGTTAGTAATGTCCATTCGGGTCCCCAGAACGAGCACAATTATTGCTTTTACCTTTGTTCATTAACAAATGCGCCTGATATCATCCCCAAATCTTCGTCATTGTATTTGAAGCAATATGACTGAAAGAAAGGTAACAGCAGAGAAGAACGCGATGCCGTCGTGTTGGTAATGTCCATTCGGATCCCCCAGAATGAGCACAATTATTGCTTTTATCTTTTTTTAGTAACAATAGCGCCTGTTATCATCCTCAAATCTTCGTCATTGTATTTGAAGCAATATGACTGAAAGAAAGGTGAAAGCAGAGAAGAACGCGAGGCCGTCGTGTTAGTAATGTCCATTCGGGTCCCCCAGAATGAGCACAATTATTGCTTATATCTCTTTTTATTAACAAATGCGCCTGTAATCGTCCTCAAATCGTCGTCAGTGTATTTGACGCGATACGACAGAAACAAAGGTAAAAGCAGAGGAGAACTCGATGCCGTCGTGTTAGTAATGTCCATTCGGGTCCCCCAGAATGAGCACAATTATTGCTTTTATCTTTTTTTATTAACAAAGGCGCCTGTTATCATCCCCAAATCTTCGTCATTGTATTTGAAGCAATATGACTGAAAGAAAGGTAAAAGCAGAGAAGAACGCGATGCCGTCCTGTTAGTAATGTCCATTCGGGTCCCCCAGAATGAGCACAATTATTGCTTTTATCTTTTTTTATTAACAAATGCGCCTGTTATCATCCCAAAATCTTCGTCATTGTATTTGAAGCAATATGACTGAAAGAAAGGTGAAAGCAAAAAAGAACTCGATGCCGTCGTGTTCGTAATGTCCATTCGGTTCCCCCAGAATGAGCACAATTATTGCTTTTACCTTTGTTTATTAACAAACGCGCCTGATATCAAACCCAAATCTTCGTCATTGTATTTGAAGCAATATAACTGAAAGAAAGGGAAAAGCAGAGAAGAACGCGATGCCCTCGTGTTAGTAATGTCCATTCGGGTCCCCCAAAATGAGCACAATTATTGCTTTTATCTTTTTTTATTAACAAATGCGCCTGTTATCATCCCCAAATCTTCGTCATTGTATTTGAAGCAATATGACTGAAAGAAAGGTAAAAGCAGAGAAGAACGCGATGCCGTCGTGTTAGTAATGTCCATTCGGGTCCCCCAGAATGAGCACAATTATTGCTTTTACCTTTGTTTATTAACAAATGCGCCTGATATCATCCCCAAATCTTCGTCATTGTATTTGAAGCAATACGACAGAAACAATGGTAAAAGCAGAGAAGAACTCGATGCCGTCGTGTTGGTAATGTCCATTCGGGTTTCCCAGAATGAGCACAATTATTGCTTTTACCTTTGTTTATTAACAAATGCGCCTGTTATCATCCCCAAATCTTCGTCATTGTATTTGAAGCAATATGACTGAAAGAAAGGTGAAAGCAGAGAAGAACTCGATGCCGTCGTGTTGGTAATGTCCATTCGGGTCCCCCAGAATGAGCACAATTATTGCTTTTATCTTTTTTTATTAACAAATGCGCCTGTAGGCGTCTTCAAATCGTGTTCAGTGTATTTGATGCGATATGACAGAAACAAAGGTAAAAGCAGAGAAAAACTCGACGCCGTCATATTAGTATTGTCCATTTGGGTCCCCCAGAATCGACAGAACCATTGCTTTTACCTTTGTTTATTAACAAATGCGCCTGTTATCATCCCCAAATCTTCGTCATTGTATTTGAAGCAATATGACTGAAAGAAAGGTAAAAGCAGAGAAGAACGCGATGCCGTCGTTTTAGTAATGTCCATTCGGGTCCCCCAGAATGAGCACAATTATTGCTTTTATCTTTTTTTATTAACAAATGCGCCTTTTATCATCGAAAAATCTTCGTCATTGTATTTGAAGCAATATGACTGAAAGAACGGTAAAAGCAGAGAAGAATGCGATGCCGTCGTGTTAGTAATGTCCATTCGGGTCCCCCAGAATGAGCATAATCATTGCTTTTACCTTTGTTTATTAACAAATGCGCCTGATATCATCCCCAAATCTTCGTCATTGTATTTGAAGCAATATGACTGAAAGAAAGGTAAAAGCAGATAAGAACGCGATGCCGTCGTGTTAGTACTGTCCATTCGGGTCCCCCAAAATGAGCACAATTATTGCTTTTATCATTTTTTATTAACAAATAGGCCTGTTATCATCCCCAAATCTTCGTCATTGTATTTGAAGCAATATGACTGAAAGAAAGGTAAAAGCAGAGAAGAACGCGATGCCGTCGTGTTAGTAATGTCCATTCGGGTCCCCCAGAATGAGCACAATTATTGCTTTTATCTTTTTTTATTAACAAATGCGCCTGTTATCATCCCGAAATCTTCGTCATTGTATTTGAAGCAATATGACTGAAAGAAAGGTAAAAGCAGAGAAGAACGCGATGCCGTCGTGTTAGTAATGTCCATTCGGGTCCCCCAAAATGAGGACAATTATTGCTTTTACCTTTGTTTATTAACAAATGCGCCTGTTATCATCCCCAAATCTTCGTCATTGTATTTGAAGCAATATGACTGAAAGAAAGGTAAAAGCAGAGAAAAACTCGACGCCGTCTTGTTAGTAATGTCCATTTGGGTTCCCCAGAATGAGCACAATTATTGCTTTTACCTTTGTTTATAAACAAATGCGCCTGATATCATCCCCAAATCTTCGTCATTGTATTTGAAGCAATATGACTGAAAGAAAGGTAAAAGCAGAGAAGAACGCGATGCCGTCGTGTTGGAAATGTCCATTCGGGTCCCCCAGAATGAGCACAATTATTGCTCTTATCTTTTTTTATTAACAAATGCGCCTGTTATCATCCCCAAATCTTCGTCATTGTATTTGAAGCAATATGACTGAAAGAAAGGTGAAAGCAGAGAAGAACGCGAGGCCGTCGTGTTAGTAATGTCCATTCGGGTCCCCCAGAATGAGCACAATTATTGCTTTTATCTTTTTTTATTAACAAATGCGCCTGTAATCGTCTTCAAATCGTCGTCAGTGTATTTGACGCGATATGACAGAAACAAAGGTAAAAGCAGAGGAAAACTCGACGCCGTCATATTAGTAATGTCCCTTTGGGTCCCCCAGAATCGACACAACCATTGCTTTTACCTTTGCTTAATAACAAATGCGCCTGTTATCATCCCCAAATCTTCGTCATTGTATTTGAAGCAATATGACTGAAAGAAAGGTAAAAGCAGAGAAGAACGCGATGCCGTCGTGTTAGTAATGTCCATTCGGGTCCCCCAGAATGAGCACAATTATTGCTTTAACCTTTCTTTATTAACAAATGCGCCTGTTATCATCCCCACATCTTCGTCATTGTATTTGAAGGAATATGACTGAAACAAAGGTAAAAGCAGAGAAGAACTCGATGCCGTCGTGTTGGTAATGTCCATTCGGGTCCCCCAGAATGAGCACAATTATTGCTTTTATCTTTTTTTATTAACAAATGCGCCTGTAATCGTCTTCAAATCGTGTTCAGTGTATTTGATGCGATATGACAGAAACAAAGGTAAAAGCAGAGAAAAACTCGACGCCGTCATATTAGTAATGTCCATTTGGGTCCCCCAGAATCGACAGAACCATTGCTTTTACCTTTGTTTATTAACAAATGCGCCTGTTATCATCCCCAAATCTTCGTCATTGTATTTGAAGCAATATGACTGGAAGAAAGGTAAAAGCAGAGAAGAACGCGATGCCGTCGTGTTGGTAATGTCCATTCGGGTCTCCCAGAATGAGCACAATTATTGCTTTTACCTTTGTTTATTAACAAATGCGCCTGATATCATCCCCAAATCTTCGTCATTGTATTTGAAGCAATATGACTGAAAGAAAGGTAAAAGCAGAAAAGAACTCGATGCCGTCGTGTTAGTAATGTCCATTCGGGTCCCCCAGAACGAGCACAATTATTGCTTTTACCTTTGTTTATTAACAAATGCGCCTGATATCATCCCCAAATCTTCGTCATTGTATTTGAAGCAATATGACTGAAAGAAAGGTAAAAGCAGAGAAGAACGCGATGCCGTCGTGTTGGTAATGTCCATTCGGGTCCCCCAGAATAAGCACAATTATTGCTGTTATCTTTTTTTATTAACAAATGCGCCTGTTATCATCCCCAAATCTTCGTCATTGTATTTGAAGCTATATGACTGAAAGAAAGGTAAAAGCAGAAAAGAACTCGATGCCGTCGTGTTAGTTATGTCCTTTCGGGTACCCCAGAATGAGCACAATTATTGCTTTTATCTTTTTTATTAACAAATGCGCCTGTAATCGTCCTCAAATCGTCGTCAGTGTATTTGACGCGATACGACAGAAACAAAGGTCAAAGCAGAGAAGAACTCGATGCCGTCGTGTTGGTAATGTCCATTCGGGTCCCCCAGAATGAGCACAATTATTGCTTTTATCTTTTTTTATTAACAAATGCGCCTGTTATCATCCCAAAATCTTCGTCATTGTATTTGAAGGAATATGACTGAAAGAAAGGTAAACGCAGAAAAGAACTCGATGCCGTCGTGTTAGTAATGTCCATTCGGGTCCCCCAGAATGAGCACAATTATTGCTTTTATCTTTTTTATTAACAAATGCGCCTGTAATCGTCCTCAAATCGTCGTCAGTGTATTTGACGCGATACGACAGAAACAAAGGTAAAAGCAGAGAAGAACTCGATGCCGTCGTGTTGGTAATGTCCATTCGGGTCCCCCAGAATGAGCACAATTATTGCTTTTATCTTTTTTTATTAACAAATGCGCCTGTTATCATCCCAAAATCTTCGTCATTGTATTTGAAGGAATATGACTGAAAGAAAGGTAAAAGCAGAAAAGAACTCGATGCCGTCGTGTTAGTAATGTCCATTCGGGTCCCCCAGAATGCTGCACAATTATTGCCTTTACCTTTCTTTATTAACAAATGCGCCTGTTATCATGCCCAAATCTTCGTCATTGTATTTGAAGGAATATGACTGAAAGAAAGGTAAAAGCAGAAAAGAACTCGATGCCGTCGTGTTAGTAATGTCCATTCGGGTCCCCCAGAATGAGCACAATTATTGCTTTTATCTTTTTTATTAACAAATGCGCCTGTAATCGTCCTCAAATCGTCGTCAGTGTATTTGACGCGGTACGACAGAAACAAAGGTAAAAGCAGAGAAGAACTTGATGCCGTCGTGCTGGTAATGTCCATTCGGGTCCCCCAGAATGAGCACAATTATTGCTTTTATCTTTTTTTATTAACAAATGCGCCTGTAATCGTCTTCAAATCGTGTTCAGTGTATTTGATGCGATATGACAGAAACAAAGGTAAAAGCAGAGAAAAACTCGACGCCGTCATATTAGTAATGTCCATTTAAGTCCCCCAGAATCGACAGAACCATTGCTTTTACCTTTGTATATTAACAAATGCGCCTGTTATTATCCCCAAATCGTCGTCATTGTATTTGAAGCAATATGACTGAAAGAACGGCGAAAGCAGAGAAGAACGCGATGCCGTCGTGTTAGTAATGTCCATTCGGGTCCCCCAGAATGAGCACAATTATTGCTTTTATCTTTTTTTATTAACAAATGCGACTGTTATCATCCCAAAATCTTCGTCATTGTATTTGAAGCAATATGACTGAAAGAAAGGTAAAAGCAGAAAAGAACTCGATGCCGTCGTGTTAGTAATGTCCATTCGGGTCCCCAGAACGAGCACAATTATTGCTTTTACCTTTGTTCATTAACAAATGCGCCTGATATCATCCCCAAATCTTCGTCATTGTATTTGAAGCAATATGACTGAAAGAAAGGTAACAGCAGAGAAGAACGCGATGCCGTCGTGTTGGTAATGTCCATTCGGATCCCCCAGAATGAGCACAATTATTGCTTTTATCTTTTTTTAGTAACAATAGCGCCTGTTATCATCCTCAAATCTTCGTCATTGTATTTGAAGCAATATGACTGAAAGAAAGGTGAAAGCAGAGAAGAACGCGAGGCCGTCGTGTTAGTAATGTCCATTCGGGTCCCCCAGAATGAGCACAATTATTGCTTATATCTCTTTTTATTAACAAATGCGCCTGTAATCGTCCTCAAATCGTCGTCAGTGTATTTGACGCGATACGACAGAAACAAAGGTAAAAGCAGAGGAGAACTCGATGCCGTCGTGTTAGTAATGTCCATTCGGGTCCCCCAGAATGAGCACAATTATTGCTTTTATCTTTTTTTATTAACAAAGGCGCCTGTTATCATCCCCAAATCTTCGTCATTGTATTTGAAGCAATATGACTGAAAGAAAGGTAAAAGCAGAGAAGAACGCGATGCCGTCCTGTTAGTAATGTCCATTCGGGTCCCCCAGAATGAGCACAATTATTGCTTTTATCTTTTTTTATTAACAAATGCGCCTGTTATCATCCCAAAATCTTCGTCATTGTATTTGAAGCAATATGACTGAAAGAAAGGTGAAAGCAAAAAAGAACTCGATGCCGTCGTGTTCGTAATGTCCATTCGGTTCCCCCAGAATGAGCACAATTATTGCTTTTACCTTTGTTTATTAACAAACGCGCCTGATATCAAACCCAAATCTTCGTCATTGTATTTGAAGCAATATAACTGAAAGAAAGGGAAAAGCAGAGAAGAACGCGATGCCCTCGTGTTAGTAATGTCCATTCGGGTCCCCCAAAATGAGCACAATTATTGCTTTTATCTTTTTTTATTAACAAATGCGCCTGTTATCATCCCCAAATCTTCGTCATTGTATTTGAAGCAATATGACTGAAAGAAAGGTAAAAGCAGAGAAGAACGCGATGCCGTCGTGTTAGTAATGTCCATTCGGGTCCCCCAGAATGAGCACAATTATTGCTTTTACCTTTGTTTATTAACAAATGCGCCTGATATCATCCCCAAATCTTCGTCATTGTATTTGAAGCAATACGACAGAAACAATGGTAAAAGCAGAGAAGAACTCGATGCCGTCGTGTTGGTAATGTCCATTCGGGTTTCCCAGAATGAGCACAATTATTGCTTTTACCTTTGTTTATTAACAAATGCGCCTGTTATCATCCCCAAATCTTCGTCATTGTATTTGAAGCAATATGACTGAAAGAAAGGTGAAAGCAGAGAAGAACTCGATGCCGTCGTGTTGGTAATGTCCATTCGGGTCCCCCAGAATGAGCACAATTATTGCTTTTATCTTTTTTTATTAACAAATGCGCCTGTAGGCGTCTTCAAATCGTGTTCAGTGTATTTGATGCGATATGACAGAAACAAAGGTAAAAGCAGAGAAAAACTCGACGCCGTCATATTAGTATTGTCCATTTGGGTCCCCCAGAATCGACAGAACCATTGCTTTTACCTTTGTTTATTAACAAATGCGCCTGTTATCATCCCCAAATCTTCGTCATTGTATTTGAAGCAATATGACTGAAAGAAAGGTAAAAGCAGAGAAGAACGCGATGCCGTCGTTTTAGTAATGTCCATTCGGGTCCCCCAGAATGAGCACAATTATTGCTTTTATCTTTTTTTATTAACAAATGCGCCTTTTATCATCGAAAAATCTTCGTCATTGTATTTGAAGCAATATGACTGAAAGAACGGTAAAAGCAGAGAAGAATGCGATGCCGTCGTGTTAGTAATGTCCATTCGGGTCCCCCAGAATGAGCATAATCATTGCTTTTACCTTTGTTTATTAACAAATGCGCCTGATATCATCCCCAAATCTTCGTCATTGTATTTGAAGCAATATGACTGAAAGAAAGGTAAAAGCAGATAAGAACGCGATGCCGTCGTGTTAGTACTGTCCATTCGGGTCCCCCAAAATGAGCACAATTATTGCTTTTATCATTTTTTATTAACAAATAGGCCTGTTATCATCCCCAAATCTTCGTCATTGTATTTGAAGCAATATGACTGAAAGAAAGGTAAAAGCAGAGAAGAACGCGATGCCGTCGTGTTAGTAATGTCCATTCGGGTCCCCCAGAATGAGCACAATTATTGCTTTTATCTTTTTTTATTAACAAATGCGCCTGTTATCATCCCGAAATCTTCGTCATTGTATTTGAAGCAATATGACTGAAAGAAAGGTAAAAGCAGAGAAGAACGCGATGCCGTCGTGTTAGTAATGTCCATTCGGGTCCCCCAAAATGAGGACAATTATTGCTTTTACCTTTGTTTATTAACAAATGCGCCTGTTATCATCCCCAAATCTTCGTCATTGTATTTGAAGCAATATGACTGAAAGAAAGGTAAAAGCAGAGAAAAACTCGACGCCGTCTTGTTAGTAATGTCCATTTGGGTTCCCCAGAATGAGCACAATTATTGCTTTTACCTTTGTTTATAAACAAATGCGCCTGATATCATCCCCAAATCTTCGTCATTGTATTTGAAGCAATATGACTGAAAGAAAGGTAAAAGCAGAGAAGAACGCGATGCCGTCGTGTTGGAAATGTCCATTCGGGTCCCCCAGAATGAGCACAATTATTGCTCTTATCTTTTTTTATTAACAAATGCGCCTGTTATCATCCCCAAATCTTCGTCATTGTATTTGAAGCAATATGACTGAAAGAAAGGTGAAAGCAGAGAAGAACGCGAGGCCGTCGTGTTAGTAATGTCCATTCGGGTCCCCCAGAATGAGCAGAATTATTGCTTTTATCTTTTTTTATTAACAAATGCGCCTGTAATCGTCTTCAAATCGTCGTCAGTGTATTTGACGCGATATGACAGAAACAAAGGTAAAAGCAGAGGAAAACTCGACGCCGTCATATTAGTAATGTCCCTTTGGGTCCCCCAGAATCGACACAACCATTGCTTTTACCTTTGCTTAATAACAAATGCGCCTGTTATCATCCCCAAATCTTCGTCATTGTATTTGAAGCAATATGACTGAAAGAAAGGTAAAAGCAGAGAAGAACGCGATGCCGTCGTGTTAGTAATGTCCATTCGGGTCCCCCAGAATGAGCACAATTATTGCTTTAACCTTTCTTTATTAACAAATGCGCCTGTTATCATCCCCACATCTTCGTCATTGTATTTGAAGGAATATGACTGAAACAAAGGTAAAAGCAGAGAAGAACTCGATGCCGTCGTGTTGGTAATGTCCATTCGGGTCCCCCAGAATGAGCACAATTATTGCTTTTATCTTTTTTTATTAACAAATGCGCCTGTAATCGTCTTCAAATCGTGTTCAGTGTATTTGATGCGATATGACAGAAACAAAGGTAAAAGCAGAGAAAAACTCGACGCCGTCATATTAGTAATGTCCATTTGGGTCCCCCAGAATCGACAGAACCATTGCTTTTACCTTTGTTTATTAACAAATGCGCCTGTTATCATCCCCAAATCTTCGTCATTGTATTTGAAGCAATATGACTGGAAGAAAGGTAAAAGCAGAGAAGAACGCGATGCCGTCGTGTTGGTAATGTCCATTCGGGTCTCCCAGAATGAGCACAATTATTGCTTTTACCTTTGTTTATTAACAAATGCGCCTGATATCATCCCCAAATCTTCGTCATTGTATTTGAAGCAATATGACTGAAAGAAAGGTAAAAGCAGAAAAGAACTCGATGCCGTCGTGTTAGTAATGTCCATTCGGGTCCCCCAGAACGAGCACAATTATTGCTTTTACCTTTGTTTATTAACAAATGCGCCTGATATCATCCCCAAATCTTCGTCATTGTATTTGAAGCAATATGACTGAAAGAAAGGTAAAAGCAGAGAAGAACGCGATGCCGTCGTGTTGGTAATGTCCATTCGGGTCCCCCAGAATAAGCACAATTATTGCTGTTATCTTTTTTTATTAACAAATGCGCCTGTTATCATCCCCAAATCTTCGTCATTGTATTTGAAGCTATATGACTGAAAGAAAGGTAAAAGCAGAAAAGAACTCGATGCCGTCGTGTTAGTTATGTCCTTTCGGGTACCCCAGAATGAGCACAATTATTGCTTTTATCTTTTTTATTAACAAATGCGCCTGTAATCGTCCTCAAATCGTCGTCAGTGTATTTGACGCGATACGACAGAAACAAAGGTCAAAGCAGAGAAGAACTCGATGCCGTCGTGTTGGTAATGTCCATTCGGGTCCCCCAGAATGAGCACAATTATTGCTTTTATCTTTTTTTATTAACAAATGCGCCTGTTATCATCCCAAAATCTTCGTCATTGTATTTGAAGGAATATGACTGAAAGAAAGGTAAACGCAGAAAAGAACTCGATGCCGTCGTGTTAGTAATGTCCATTCGGGTCCCCCAGAATGAGCACAATTATTGCTTTTATCTTTTTTATTAACAAATGCGCCTGTAATCGTCCTCAAATCGCCGTCAGTGTATTTGACGCGATACGACAGAAACAAAGGTAAAAGCAGAGAAGAACTCGATGCCGTCGTGTTGGTAATGCCCATTCGGGTCCCCCAGAGTGAGCACAATTATTGCCTTTATCTTTTTTTATTAACAAATGCGCCTGTAATCGTCTTCAAATCGTGTTCAGTGTATTTGATGCGATATGACAGAAACAAATGTAAAAGCAGAGAAAAACTCGACGCCGTCATATGAGTAATGTCCATTTGGGTCCCCCAGAATCGACAGAACCATTGATTTTACCTTTGTTTATTAACAAATGCGCCTGTTATCATCCCCAAATCTTCGTCATTGTATTTGAAGCAGTATGACTGAAAGGAAGGTAAAAGCAGAGAAGAACGCGATGCCGTCGTGTTAGTAATGTCCATTCGGGTCCCCCAGAATGAGCACAATTAATGCTTTTATCTTTTTTTATTAACAAATGCGCCTGTTATCATCCCAAAATCTTCGTCATTGTATTTGAAGCAATATGACTGAAAGAAAGGTAAAGGCAGAAAAGAACTCGATGCCGTCGTGTTAGTAATGTCCATGCGGGTCCCCCAGAACGAGCACAATTATTTCTTTTACCTTTGTTTATTAACAAATGCGCCTGATATCATCCCCAAATCTTCGTCATTGTATTTGAAGCAATATGACTGAAAGAAAGGTAAAAGCAGAGAAGAACGCGATGCCGTCGTGTTGGTAATGTCCATTCGGGTCCCCCAGAATGAGCACAATTATTGCTTTTATCTTTTTTTATTAACAAATGCGCCTGTTATCATCCCCAAATCTTCGTCATTGTTTTTGAAGCCATATGACTGAAAGGAAGGAAAAAGCAGTAAAGAACTCGATGCCGTCGTGTTAGTAATGTCCATTCGGGTCCCGCAGAATGAGCACAATTATTGCTTTTATCTTTTTTATTAACAAATGCGCCTGTAATCGTCCTCAAATCGTCGTCAGTGTATTTGACGCGATACGACAGAAACAAAGGTAAAAGCAGAGAAGAACTCGATGCCGTCGTGTTGGTAATGTCCATTCGGGTCCCCCAGAATGAGCACAATTATTGCTTTTATCTTTTTTTATTAACAAATGCGCCTGTTATCATCCCAAAATCTTCGTCATTGTATTTGAAGGAATATGACTGAAAGAAAGGTAAAAGCAGAAAAGAACTCGATGCCGTCGTGTTAGTAATGTCCATTCGGGTCCCCAGAACGAGCACAATTATTGCTTTTACCTTTGTTCATTAACAAATGCGCCTGTAATCGTCTTCAAATCGTGTTCAGTGTATTTGATGCGATATGACAGAAACAAAGGTAAAAGCAGAGAAAAACTCGACGCCGTCATATTAGTAATGTCCATTTGGGTCCCCCAGAATCGACAGAACCATTGCTTTTACCTTTGTTTATTAACAAATGCGCCTGTTATCATCCCCAAATCTTCGTCATTGTATTTGAAGCAATATGACTGGAAGAAAGGTAAAAGCAGAGAAGAACGCGATGCCGTCGTGTTGGTAATGTCCATTCGGGTCTCCCAGAATGAGCACAATTATTGCTTTTACCTTTGTTTATTAACAAATGCGCCTGATATCATCCCCAAATCTTCGTCATTGTATTTGAAGCAATATGACTGAAAGAAAGGTAAAAGCAGAAAAGAACTCGATGCCGTCGTGTTAGTAATGTCCATTCGGGTCCCCCAGAACGAGCACAATTATTGCTTTTACCTTTGTTTATTAACAAATGCGCCTGATATCATCCCCAAATCTTCGTCATTGTATTTGAAGCAATATGACTGAAAGAAAGGTAAAAGCAGAGAAGAACGCGATGCCGTCGTGTTGGTAATGTCCATTCGGGTCCCCCAGAATAAGCACAATTATTGCTGTTATCTTTTTTTATTAACAAATGCGCCTGTTATCATCCCCAAATCTTCGTCATTGTATTTGAAGCTATATGACTGAAAGAAAGGTAAAAGCAGAAAAGAACTCGATGCCGTCGTGTTAGTTATGTCCTTTCGGGTACCCCAGAATGAGCACAATTATTGCTTTTATCTTTTTTATTAACAAATGCGCCTGTAATCGTCCTCAAATCGTCGTCAGTGTATTTGACGCGATACGACAGAAACAAAGGTCAAAGCAGAGAAGAACTCGATGCCGTCGTGTTGGTAATGTCCATTCGGGTCCCCCAGAATGAGCACAATTATTGCTTTTATCTTTTTTTATTAACAAATGCGCCTGTTATCATCCCAAAATCTTCGTCATTGTATTTGAAGGAATATGACTGAAAGAAAGGTAAACGCAGAAAAGAACTCGATGCCGTCGTGTTAGTAATGTCCATTCGGGTCCCCCAGAATGAGCACAATTATTGCTTTTATCTTTTTTATTAACAAATGCGCCTGTAATCGTCCTCAAATCGTCGTCAGTGTATTTGACGCGATACGACAGAAACAAAGGTAAAAGCAGAGAAGAACTCGATGCCGTCGTGTTGGTAATGTCCATTCGGGTCCCCCAGAATGAGCACAATTATTGCTTTTATCTTTTTTTATTAACAAATGCGCCTGTTATCATCCCAAAATCTTCGTCATTGTATTTGAAGGAATATGACTGAAAGAAAGGTAAAAGCAGAAAAGAACTCGATGCCGTCGTGTTAGTAATGTCCATTCGGGTCCCCCAGAATGCTGCACAATTATTGCCTTTACCTTTCTTTATTAACAAATGCGCCTGTTATCATGCCCAAATCTTCGTCATTGTATTTGAAGGAATATGACTGAAAGAAAGGTAAAAGCAGAAAAGAACTCGATGCCGTCGTGTTAGTAATGTCCATTCGGGTCCCCCAGAATGAGCACAATTATTGCTTTTATCTTTTTTATTAACAAATGCGCCTGTAATCGTCCTCAAATCGTCGTCAGTGTATTTGACGCGGTACGACAGAAACAAAGGTAAAAGCAGAGAAGAACTTGATGCCGTCGTGCTGGTAATGTCCATTCGGGTCCCCCAGAATGAGCACAATTATTGCTTTTATCTTTTTTTATTAACAAATGCGCCTGTAATCGTCTTCAAATCGTGTTCAGTGTATTTGATGCGATATGACAGAAACAAAGGTAAAAGCAGAGAAAAACTCGACGCCGTCATATTAGTAATGTCCATTTAAGTCCCCCAGAATCGACAGAACCATTGCTTTTACCTTTGTATATTAACAAATGCGCCTGTTATTATCCCCAAATCGTCGTCATTGTATTTGAAGCAATATGACTGAAAGAACGGCGAAAGCAGAGAAGAACGCGATGCCGTCGTGTTAGTAATGTCCATTCGGGTCCCCCAGAATGAGCACAATTATTGCTTTTATCTTTTTTTATTAACAAATGCGACTGTTATCATCCCAAAATCTTCGTCATTGTATTTGAAGCAATATGACTGAAAGAAAGGTAAAAGCAGAAAAGAACTCGATGCCGTCGTGTTAGTAATGTCCATTCGGGTCCCCAGAACGAGCACAATTATTGCTTTTACCTTTGTTCATTAACAAATGCGCCTGATATCATCCCCAAATCTTCGTCATTGTATTTGAAGCAATATGACTGAAAGAAAGGTAACAGCAGAGAAGAACGCGATGCCGTCGTGTTGGTAATGTCCATTCGGATCCCCCAGAATGAGCACAATTATTGCTTTTATCTTTTTTTAGTAACAATAGCGCCTGTTATCATCCTCAAATCTTCGTCATTGTATTTGAAGCAATATGACTGAAAGAAAGGTGAAAGCAGAGAAGAACGCGAGGCCGTCGTGTTAGTAATGTCCATTCGGGTCCCCCAGAATGAGCACAATTATTGCTTATATCTCTTTTTATTAACAAATGCGCCTGTAATCGTCCTCAAATCGTCGTCAGTGTATTTGACGCGATACGACAGAAACAAAGGTAAAAGCAGAGGAGAACTCGATGCCGTCGTGTTAGTAATGTCCATTCGGGTCCCCCAGAATGAGCACAATTATTGCTTTTATCTTTTTTTATTAACAAAGGCGCCTGTTATCATCCCCAAATCTTCGTCATTGTATTTGAAGCAATATGACTGAAAGAAAGGTAAAAGCAGAGAAGAACGCGATGCCGTCCTGTTAGTAATGTCCATTCGGGTCCCCCAGAATGAGCACAATTATTGCTTTTATCTTTTTTTATTAACAAATGCGCCTGTTATCATCCCAAAATCTTCGTCATTGTATTTGAAGCAATATGACTGAAAGAAAGGTGAAAGCAAAAAAGAACTCGATGCCGTCGTGTTCGTAATGTCCATTCGGTTCCCCCAGAATGAGCACAATTATTGCTTTTACCTTTGTTTATTAACAAACGCGCCTGATATCAAACCCAAATCTTCGTCATTGTATTTGAAGCAATATAACTGAAAGAAAGGGAAAAGCAGAGAAGAACGCGATGCCCTCGTGTTAGTAATGTCCATTCGGGTCCCCCAAAATGAGCACAATTATTGCTTTTATCTTTTTTTATTAACAAATGCGCCTGTTATCATCCCCAAATCTTCGTCATTGTATTTGAAGCAATATGACTGAAAGAAAGGTAAAAGCAGAGAAGAACGCGATGTCGTCGTGTTAGTAATGTCCATTCGGGTCCCCCAGAATGAGCACAATTATTGCTTTTACCTTTGTTTATTAACAAATGCGCCTGATATCATCCCCAAATCTTCGTCATTGTATTTGAAGCAATACGACAGAAACAATGGTAAAAGCAGAGAAGAACTCGATGCCGTCGTGTTGGTAATGTCCATTCGGGTTTCCCAGAATGAGCACAATTATTGCTTTTACCTTTGTTTATTAACAAATGCGCCTGTTATCATCCCCAAATCTTCGTCATTGTATTTGAAGCAATATGACTGAAAGAAAGGTGAAAGCAGAGAAGAACTCGATGCCGTCGTGTTGGTAATGTCCATTCGGGTCCCCCAGAATGAGCACAATTATTGCTTTTATCTTTTTTTATTAACAAATGCGCCTGTAGGCGTCTTCAAATCGTGTTCAGTGTATTTGATGCGATATGACAGAAACAAAGGTAAAAGCAGAGAAAAACTCGACGCCGTCATATTAGTATTGTCCATTTGGGTCCCCCAGAATCGACAGAACCATTGCTTTTACCTTTGTTTATTAACAAATGCGCCTGTTATCATCCCCAAATCTTCGTCATTGTATTTGAAGCAATATGACTGAAAGAAAGGTAAAAGCAGAGAAGAACGCGATGCCGTCGTTTTAGTAATGTCCATTCGGGTCCCCCAGAATGAGCACAATTATTGCTTTTATCTTTTTTTATTAACAAATGCGCCTTTTATCATCGAAAAATCTTCGTCATTGTATTTGAAGCAATATGACTGAAAGAACGGTAAAAGCAGAGAAGAATGCGATGCCGTCGTGTTAGTAATGTCCATTCGGGTCCCCCAGAATGAGCATAATCATTGCTTTTACCTTTGTTTATTAACAAATGCGCCTGATATCATCCCCAAATCTTCGTCATTGTATTTGAAGCAATATGACTGAAAGAAAGGTAAAAGCAGATAAGAACGCGATGCCGTCGTGTTAGTACTGTCCATTCGGGTCCCCCAAAATGAGCACAATTATTGCTTTTATCATTTTTTATTAACAAATAGGCCTGTTATCATCCCCAAATCTTCGTCATTGTATTTGAAGCAATATGACTGAAAGAAAGGTAAAAGCAGAGAAGAACGCGATGCCGTCGTGTTAGTAATGTCCATTCGGGTCCCCCAGAATGAGCACAATTATTGCTTTTATCTTTTTTTATTAACAAATGCGCCTGTTATCATCCCGAAATCTTCGTCATTGTATTTGAAGCAATATGACTGAAAGAAAGGTAAAAGCAGAGAAGAACGCGATGCCGTCGTGTTAGTAATGTCCATTCGGGTCCCCCAAAATGAGGACAATTATTGCTTTTACCTTTGTTTATTAACAAATGCGCCTGTTATCATCCCCAAATCTTCGTCATTGTATTTGAAGCAATATGACTGAAAGAAAGGTAAAAGCAGAGAAAAACTCGACGCCGTCTTGTTAGTAATGTCCATTTGGGTTCCCCAGAATGAGCACAATTATTGCTTTTACCTTTGTTTATAAACAAATGCGCCTGATATCATCCCCAAATCTTCGTCATTGTATTTGAAGCAATATGACTGAAAGAAAGGTAAAAGCAGAGAAGAACGCGATGCCGTCGTGTTGGAAATGTCCATTCGGGTCCCCCAGAATGAGCACAATTATTGCTCTTATCTTTTTTTATTAACAAATGCGCCTGTTATCATCCCCAAATCTTCGTCATTGTATTTGAAGCAATATGACTGAAAGAAAGGTGAAAGCAGAGAAGAACGCGAGGCCGTCGTGTTAGTAATGTCCATTCGGGTCCCCCAGAATGAGCACAATTATTGCTTTTATCTTTTTTTATTAACAAATGCGCCTGTAATCGTCTTCAAATCGTCGTCAGTGTATTTGACGCGATATGACAGAAACAAAGGTAAAAGCAGAGGAAAACTCGACGCCGTCATATTAGTAATGTCCCTTTGGGTCCCCCAGAATCGACACAACCATTGCTTTTACCTTTGCTTAATAACAAATGCGCCTGTTATCATCCCCAAATCTTCGTCATTGTATTTGAAGCAATATGACTGAAAGAAAGGTAAAAGCAGAGAAGAACGCGATGCCGTCGTGTTAGTAATGTCCATTCGGGTCCCCCAGAATGAGCACAATTATTGCTTTAACCTTTCTTTATTAACAAATGCGCCTGTTATCATCCCCACATCTTCGTCATTGTATTTGAAGGAATATGACTGAAACAAAGGTAAAAGCAGAGAAGAACTCGATGCCGTCGTGTTGGTAATGTCCATTCGGGTCCCCCAGAATGAGCACAATTATTGCTTTTATCTTTTTTTATTAACAAATGCGCCTGTAATCGTCTTCAAATCGTGTTCAGTGTATTTGATGCGATATGACAGAAACAAAGGTAAAAGCAGAGAAAAACTCGACGCCGTCATATTAGTAATGTCCATTTGGGTCCCCCAGAATCGACAGAACCATTGCTTTTACCTTTGTTTATTAACAAATGCGCCTGTTATCATCCCCAAATCTTCGTCATTGTATTTGAAGCAATATGACTGGAAGAAAGGTAAAAGCAGAGAAGAACGCGATGCCGTCGTGTTGGTAATGTCCATTCGGGTCTCCCAGAATGAGCACAATTATTGCTTTTACCTTTGTTTATTAACAAATGCGCCTGATATCATCCCCAAATCTTCGTCATTGTATTTGAAGCAATATGACTGAAAGAAAGGTAAAAGCAGAGAAGAACGCGATGCCGTCGTGTTGGTAATGTCCATTCGGGTCCCCCAGAATAAGCACAATTATTGCTGTTATCTTTTTTTATTAACAAATGCGCCTGTTATCATCCCCAAATCTTCGTCATTGTATTTGAAGCTATATGACTGAAAGAAAGGTAAAAGCAGAAAAGAACTCGATGCCGTCGTGTTAGTTATGTCCTTTCGGGTACCCCAGAATGAGCACAATTATTGCTTTTATCTTTTTTATTAACAAATGCGCCTGTAATCGTCCTCAAATCGTCGTCAGTGTATTTGACGCGATACGACAGAAACAAAGGTCAAAGCAGAGAAGAACTCGATGCCGTCGTGTTGGTAATGTCCATTCGGGTCCCCCAGAATGAGCACAATTATTGCTTTTATCTTTTTTTATTAACAAATGCGCCTGTTATCATCCCAAAATCTTCGTCATTGTATTTGAAGGAATATGACTGAAAGAAAGGTAAACGCAGAAAAGAACTCGATGCCGTCGTGTTAGTAATGTCCATTCGGGTCCCCCAGAATGAGCACAATTATTGCTTTTATCTTTTTTATTAACAAATGCGCCTGTAATCGTCCTCAAATCGTCGTCAGTGTATTTGACGCGATACGACAGAAACAAAGGTAAAAGCAGAGAAGAACTCGATGCCGTCGTGTTGGTAATGCCCATTCGGGTCCCCCAGAGTGAGCACAATTATTGCCTTTATCTTTTTTTATTAACAAATGCGCCTGTAATCGTCTTCAAATCGTGTTCAGTGTATTTGATGCGATATGACAGAAACAAATGTAAAAGCAGAGAAAAACTCGACGCCGTCATATGAGTAATGTCCATTTGGGTCCCCCAGAATCGACAGAACCATTGATTTTACCTTTGTTTATTAACAAATGCGCCTGTTATCATCCCCAAATCTTCGTCATTGTATTTGAAGCAGTATGACTGAAAGGAAGGTAAAAGCAGAGAAGAACGCGATGCCGTCGTGCTAGTAATGTCCATTCGGGTCCCCCAGAATGAGCACAATTAATGCTTTTATCTTTTTTTATTAACAAATGCGCCTGTTATCATCCCAAAATCTTCGTCATTGTATTTGAAGCAATATGACTGAAAGAAAGGTAAAGGCAGAAAAGAACTCGATGCCGTCGTGTTAGTAATGTCCATGCGGGTCCCCCAGAACGAGCACAATTATTTCTTTTACCTTTGTTTATTAACAAATGCGCCTGATATCATCCCCAAATCTTCGTCATTGTATTTGAAGCAATATGACTGAAAGAAAGGTAAAAGCAGAGAAGAACGCGATGCCGTCGTGTTGGTAATGTCCATTCGGGTCCCCCAGAATGAGCACAATTATTGCTTTTATCTTTTTTTATTAACAAATGCGCCTGTTATCATCCCCAAATCTTCGTCATTGTTTTTGAAGCCATATGACTGAAAGGAAGGAAAAAGCAGTAAAGAACTCGATGCCGTCGTGTTAGTAATGTCCATTCGGGTCCCGCAGAATGAGCACAATTATTGCTTTTATCTTTTTTATTAACAAATGCGCCTGTAATCGTCCTCAAATCGTCGTCAGTGTATTTGACGCGATACGACAGAAACAAAGGTAAAAGCAGAGAAGAACTCGATGCCGTCGTGTTGGTAATGTCCATTCGGGTCCCCCAGAATGAGCACAATTATTGCTTTTATCTTTTTTTATTAACAAATGCGCCTGTTATCATCCCAAAATCTTCGTCATTGTATTTGAAGGAATATGACTGAAAGAAAGGTAAAAGCAGAAAAGAACTCGATGCCGTCGTGTTAGTAATGTCCATTCGGGTCCCCAGAACGAGCACAATTATTGCTTTTACCTTTGTTCATTAACAAATGCGCCTGATATCATCCCCAAATCTTCGTCATTGTATTTGAAGCAATATGACTGAAAGAAAGGTAACAGCAGAGAAGAACGCGATGCCGTCGTGTTGGTAATGTCCATTCGGATCCCCCAGAATGAGCACAATTATTGCTTTTATCTTTTTTTAGTAACAATAGCGCCTGTTATCATCCTCAAATCTTCGTCATTGTATTTGAAGCAATATGACTGAAAGAAAGGTGAAAGCAGAGAAGAACGCGAGGCCGTCGTGTTAGTAATGTCCATTCGGGTCCCCCAGAATGAGCACAATTATTGCTTATATCTCTTTTTATTAACAAATGCGCCTGTAATCGTCCCAAAATCTTCGTCATTGTATTTGAAGAAATATGACTGAAAGAAAGGTAAAAGCAGAGAAGAACGCGATGCCGTCGTGTTAGTAATGTCCATTCGGGTCCCCCAGAATGAGCACAATTATTGCTTTTACCTTTGTTTATTAACAAAGGCGCCTGTTATCATCCCCAAATCTTCGTCATTGTATTTGAAGCAATATGACTGAAAGAAAGGTAAAAGCAGAGAAGAACGCGATGCCGTCCTGTTAGTAATGTCCATTCGGGTCCCCCAGAATGAGCACAATTATTGCTTTTATCTTTTTTTATTAACAAATGCGCCTGTTATCATCCCAAAATCTTCGTCATTGTATTTGAAGCAATATGACTGAAAGAAAGGTGAAAGCAAAAAAGAACTCGATGCCGTCGTGTTCGTAATGTCCATTCGGTTCCCCCAGAATGAGCACAATTATTGCTTTTACCTTTGTTTATTAACAAACGCGCCTGATATCAAACCCAAATCTTCGTCATTGTATTGGAAGCAATATAACTGAAAGAAAGGGAAAAGCAGAGAAGAACGCGATGCCCTCGTGTTAGTAATGTCCATTCGGGTCCCCCAAAATGAGCACAATTATTGCTTTTATCTTTTTTTATTAACAAATGCGCCTGTTATCATCCCCAAATCTTCGTCATTGTATTTGAAGCAATATGACTGAAAGAAAGGTAAAAGCAGAGAAGAACGCGATGCCGTCGTGTTAGTAATGTCCATTCGGGTCCCCCAGAATGAGCACAATTATTGCTTTTACCTTTGTTTATTAACAAATGCGCCTGATATCATCCCCAAATCTTCGTCATTGTATTTGAAGCAATACGACAGAAACAATGGTAAAAGCAGAGAAGAACTCGATGCCGTCGTGTTGGTAATGTCCATTCGGGTTTCCCAGAATGAGCACAATTATTGCTTTTACCTTTGTTTATTAACAAATGCGCCTGTTATCATCCCCAAATCTTCGTCATTGTATTTGAAGCAATATGACTGAAAGAAAGGTGAAAGCAGAGAAGAACGCGAGGCCGTCGTGTTAGTAATGTTCATTCGGGTCCCCCAGAATGAGCACAATTATTGCTTTTATCTCTTTGTATTAACAAATGCGCCTGTATTCGTCCTCAAATCGTCGTCAGTGTATTTGACGCGATACGACAGAAACAAAGGTAAAAGCAGATAAGAACTCGATGCCGTCGTGTTGGTAATGTCCATTCGGGTCCCCCAGAATGAGCACAATTATTGCTTTTATCTTTTTTTATTAACAAATGCGCCTGTAATCGTCTTCAAATCGTGTTCAGTGTATTTAATGCGATATGACAGAAACAAAGGTAAAAGCAGAGAAAAACTCGACGCCGTCATATTAGTAATGTCCATTTGGGTCCCCCAGAATCGACAGAACCATTGCTTTTACCTTTGTTTATTAACAAATGCGCCTGTTATCATCCCCAAATCTTCGTCATTGTATTTGAAGCAATATGACTGGAAGAAAGGTAAAAGCAGAGAAGAACGCGATGCCGTCGTGTTGGTAATGTCCATTCGGGTCCCCCAGAATGAGCACAATTATTGCTTTTATCTTTTTTTATTAACAAATGCGCCTGTTATCATCCCAAAATCTTCGTCATTGTATTTAAAGCAATATGACTGAAAGAAAGGTAAAAGCAAAAAAGAACTCGATGCCGTCGTGTTAGTAATGTCCATTCGGGTCCCCCAGAATGAGCACAATTATTGCTTTTATCTTTGTTTATTAACAAATGCGCCTGATATCATACCCAAATCTTCGTCATTGTATTTGAAGCAATATGACTGAAAGAAAGGTAAAACCAGAGAAGAACGCGATGCCGTCGTGTTAGTAATGTCCATTCGGGTCCCCCAGAATGAGCACAATTATTGCTTTTACCTTTGTTTATTAACAAATGCGCCTGTTATCATCCCCAAATCTTCGTCATTGTATTTGAAGCAATATGACTGAAAGAAAGGTAAAAGCAGAGAAGAACGCGATGCCGTCGTGTTAGTAATGTCCATTCGGGTCCCCCAGAATGAGCACAATTATTGCTTTTACCTTTGTTAATTAACAAATGCGCCTGTTATCATCCCCATATCTTCGTCATTGTATTTGAAGCAATATGACTGAAAGAAAGGTAAAAGCAGAGAAGAACGCGATGCCGTCGTGTTAGTAATGTCCATTTGGGTCCCCCAGAATGAGCACAATTATTGCTTGTATCTTTTTTTATTAACAAATGCGCCTGTTATCATCCCCAAATATTCATCATTGTATTTGAGGCAATATGACTGGAAGAAAGGTAAAAGCAGAAAACAACGCGATGCCGTCGTGTTGGTAATGTCCATTCGGGTCCCGCAGAATGAGCACAATTATTGCTTTTACCTTTGTTTATTAACAAATGCGCCTGTCATGATCCCAAAATCTCCGTCATTGTATTTGAAGCAATATGACTGGAAAAAAGGTAAAAGCAGAGAAGAACGCGATGCCGTCGTGTTAGTAATGTCCATTCGGGTCCCCCAGAATGAGCACAATTATTGCTTTTACCTTTGTTTATTAACAAATGCACCTGTTATCATCCCCAAATCTTCGTCATTGTATTTGAAGCAATATGACTGAAAGAAAGGTAAAAGCAGAGAAAAACTCGACGCCGTCGTGTTAGTAATGTCCATTTGGGTCCCCCAGAATGAGCACAATTATTGCTTTTACCTTTGTTTATTAACAAATGCGCCTGTTATGATCCCCAAATCTTAGTCATTGTATTTGAAGCAATATGACTGGAAGAAAGGTAAAAGCAGAGAAGAACGCGATGCCGTCGTGTTGGCAATGTCCATTCGGGTCTCCCAGAATGAGCACAATTATTGCTTTTACCTTTGTTTATTAACAAATGCACCCGTTATCATCCCCAAATCTTCGTCATTGTATTTAAAGCAATATGACTGAAAGAAAGGTAAAAGCAGAGAAGAACGCGATGCCGTCGTGTTAGTAATGTTCATTCGGGTCCCCCAGAATGAGCACAATTATTGCTTTTACCTTTCTTTATTAACAAATGCGCCTGTTATCATCCCCAAATCTTCGTCATTGTATTTGAAGGAATATGACTGAAAGAAAGGTAAAAGCAGAAAAGAACTCGATGCCGTCGTGTTAGTAATGTCCATTCGGGTCCCCCAGAATGAGCACAATTATTGCTTTTATCTTTTTTATTAACAAATGCGCCAGTAATCGTCCTCAAATTGTCGTCAGTGTATTTGACGCGATGCGACAGAAACAAAGGTAAAAGCAGAGAAGAACTCGATGCCGTCGTGCTGGTAATGTCCATTCGGGTCCCCCAGAATGAGCACAATTATTGCTTTTATCTTTTTTTATTAACAAATGCGCCTGTAATCGTCTTCAAACGGTGTTCAGTGTATTTGATGCGATATGACCGAATTAAAGGTAAAAGCAGAGAAAAACTCGACGTCGTCATATTAGTAATGTCCATTTAAGTCCCCCAGAATCGACAGAACCATTGCTTTTACCTTTGTTTATTAACAAATGCGCCTCTTATCATCCCCAAATCTTCGTCATTGTACTTGAAGCAATATGACTGAAAGAAAGGCAAAAGCAGAGAAGAACGCGATGCCGTCGTGTTAGTAATGTCCATTCGGGTCCCCCAGAATGAGCACAATTATTGCTTTTATCTTTTTTTATTAACAAATGCGCCTGTTATCATCCCAAAATCTTCGTCATTGTATTTGAAGCAATATGACTGAGAGAAAGGTAAAAGCAGAAAAGAACTCGATGCCGTCGTGTTAGTAATGTCCATTCGGTTCCCCCAGAACGAGCACAATTATTGCTTTTACCTTTGTATATTAACAAATGCGCCTGATATCATCCCCAAATCTTCGTCATTGTATTTGAAGCAATATGACTGAAAGAAAGGTAAAAGCAGAGAAGGACGCGATGCCGTCGTGTTGGTAATGTCCTTTCGGGTCCCCCAGAATGAGCACAATTATTGCTTTTATCTCTTTTTATTAACAAATGCGCCTGTTATCATCCCCAAATCTTCGTCATTGTATTTGAAGCCATATGACTGAAAGAAAGGTAAAAGCAGAAAAGAACTCGATGCCGTCGTGTTAGTAATGTCCATTCGGGTCCCCCAGAATGAGCACAATTATTGCTTATATCTTTTTTATTAACAAATGCGCCTGTAATCGTCCTCAAATCGTCGTCAGTGTATTTGACGCGATACGACAGAAACAAAGGTAAAAGCAGAGAAGAACTCGATGCCGTCGTGTTGGTAATGTCCATTCGGGTCTCCCAGAATGAGCACAATTATTGCTTTTACCTTTGTTTATTAACAAATGCGCCCGTTATCATCCCCAAATCTTCGTCATTGTATTTAAAGCAATATGACTGAAAGAAAGGTAAAAGCAGAGAAGAACGCGATGCCGTCGTGTTAGTAATGTTCATTCGGGTCCCCCAGAATGAGCACAATTATTGCTTTTACCTTTCTTTATTAACAAATGCGCCTGTTATCATCCCCAAATCTTCGTCATTGTATTTGAAGGAATATGACTGAAAGAAAGGTAAAAGCAGAAAAGAACTCGATGCCGTCGTGTTAGTAATGTCCATTCGGGTCCCCCAGAATGCTGCACAATTATTGCTTTTACCTTTCTTTATTAACAAATGCGCCTGTTATCATGCCCAAATCTTCGTCATTGTATTTGAAGGAATATGACTGAAAGAAAGGTAAAAGCAGAAAAGAACTCGATGCCGTCGTGTTAGTAATGTCCATTCGGTTCCCCCAGAACGAGCACAATTATTGCTTTTACCTTTGTATATTAACAAATGCGCCTGATATCATCCCCAAATCTTCGTCATTGTATTTGAAGCAATATGACTGAAAGAAAGGTAAAAGCAGAGAAGGACGCGATGCCGTCGTGTTGGTAATGTCCTTTCGGGTCCCCCAGAATGAGCACAATTATTGCTTTTATCTCTTTTTATTAACAAATGCGCCTGTTATCATCCCCAAATCTTCGTCATTGTATTTGAAGCCATATGACTGAAAGAAAGGTAAAAGCAGAAAAGAACTCGATGCCGTCGTGTTAGTAATGTCCATTCGGGTCCCCCAGAATGAGCACAATTATTGCTTATATCTTTTTTATTAACAAATGCGCCTGTAATCGTCCTCAAATCGTCGTCAGTGTATTTGACGCGATACGACAGAAACAAAGGTAAAAGCAGAGAAGAACTCGATGCCGTCGTGTTGGTAATGTCCATTCGGGTCTCCCAGAATGAGCACAATTATTGCTTTTACCTTTGTTTATTAACAAATGCGCCCGTTATCATCCCCAAATCTTCGTCATTGTATTTAAAGCAATATGACTGAAAGAAAGGTAAAAGCAGAGAAGAACGCGATGCCGTCGTGTTAGTAATGTTCATTCGGGTCCCCCAGAATGAGCACAATTATTGCTTTTACCTTTCTTTATTAACAAATGCGCCTGTTATCATCCCCAAATCTTCGTCATTGTATTTGAAGGAATATGACTGAAAGAAAGGTAAAAGCAGAAAAGAACTCGATGCCGTCGTGTTAGTAATGTCCATTCGGGTCCCCCAGAATGCTGCACAATTATTGCTTTTACCTTTCTTTATTAACAAATGCGCCTGTTATCATGCCCAAATCTTCGTCATTGTATTTGAAGGAATATGACTGAAAGAAAGGTAAAAGCAGAAAAGAACTCGATGCCGTCGTGTTAGTAATGTCCATTCGGGTCCCCCAGAATGAGCACAAATATTGCTTTTATCTTTTTTTATTAACAAATGCGCCTGTAATCGTCTTCAAATCGTGTTCAGTGTATTTGATGCGATATGACAGAAACAAAGGTAAAAGCAGAGAAAAACTCGACGCCGTCATATTAGTAATGTCCATTTAAGTCCCCCAGAATCGACAGAACCATTGCTTTTACCTTTGTATATGAACAAATGCGCCTGTTATTATCCCCAAATCTTCGTCATTGTATTTGAAGCAATATGACTGAAAGAACGGCGAAAGCAGAGAAGAACGCGATGCCGTCGTGTTAGTAATGTCCATTCGGGTCCCCCAGAATGAGCACAATTATTGCTTTTATCTTTTTTTATTAACAAATGCGCCTGTTATCATCCCAAAATCTTCGTCATTGTATTTGAAGCAATATGACTGAAAGAAAGGTAAAAGCAGAAAAGAACTCGATGCCGTCGTGTTAGTAATGTCCATTCGGGTCCCCAGAACGAGCACAATTATTGCTTTTACCTTTGTTTATTAACAAATGCGCCTGATATCATCCCCAAATCTTCGTCATTGTATTTGAAGCAATATGACTGAAAGAAAGGTAACAGCAGAGAAGAACGCGATGCCGTCGTGTTGGTAATGTTCATTCGGGTCCCCCAGAATGAGCACAATTATTGCTTTTATCTTTTTTTAGTAACAATAGCGCCTGTTATCATCCTCAAATCTTCGTCATTGTATTTGAAGCAATATGACTGAAAGAAAGGTGAAAGCAGAGAAGAACGCGAGGCCGTCGTGTTAGTAATGTCCATTCGGGTCCCCCAGAATGAACACAATTATTGCTTATATCTCTTTTTATTAACAAATGCGCCTGTAATCGTCCTCAAATCGTCGTCAGTGTATTTGACGCGATACAACAGAAACAAAGGTAAAAGCAGAGAAGAACTCGATGCCGTCGTGTTAGTAATGTCCATTCGGGTCCCTCAGAATGAGCACAATTATTGCTTTTATCTTTTTTTATTAACAAATGCGCCTGTTATCATCCCAAAATCTTCGTCATTGTATTTGAAGAAATATGACTGAAAGAAAGGTAAAAGCAGAGAAGAACGCGATGCCGTCGTGTTAGTAATGTCCATTCGGGTCCCCCAGAATGAGCACAATTATTGCTTTTACCTTTGTTTATTAACAAAGGCGCCTGTTATCATCCCCAAATCTTCGTCATTGTATTTGAAGCAATATGACTGAAAGAAAGGTAAAAGCAGAGAAGAACGCGATGCCGTCCTGTTAGTAATGTCCATTCGGGTCCCCCAGAATGAGCACAATTATTGCTTTTATCTTTTTTTATTAACAAATGCGCCTGTAATCGTCTTCAAATCGTGTTCAGTGTATTTGATGCGATATGACAGAAACAAAGGTAAAAGCAGAGAAAAACTCGACGCCGTCATATTAGTAATGTCCATTTAAGTCCCCCAGAATCGACAGAACCATTGCTTTTACCTTTGTATATGAACAAATGCGCCTGTTATTATCCCCAAATCTTCGTCATTGTATTTGAAGCAATATGACTGAAAGAACGGCGAAAGCAGAGAAGAACGCGATGCCGTCGTGTTAGTAATGTCCATTCGGGTCCCCCAGAATGAGCACAATTATTGCTTTTATCTTTTTTTATTAACAAATGCGCCTGTTATCATCCCAAAATCTTCGTCATTGTATTTGAAGCAATATGACTGAAAGAAAGGTAAAAGCAGAAAAGAACTCGATGCCGTCGTGTTAGTAATGTCCATTCGGGTCCCCAGAACGAGCACAATTATTGCTTTTACCTTTGTTTATTAACAAATGCGCCTGTTATCATCCCCAAATCTTCGTCATTGTATTTGAAGCAATATGACTGAAAGAACGGCGAAAGCAGAGAAGAACGCGATGCCGTCGTGTTAGTAATGTCCATTCGGGTCCCCCAAAATGAGCACAATTATTGCTTTGATCTTTTTTTATTAACAAATGCGCCTGTTATCATCCCCAAATCTTCGTCATTGTATTTGAAGCAATATGACTGAAAGAAAGGTAAAAGCAGAGAAGAACGCGATGCCGTCGTGTTAGTAATGTCCATTCGGGTCCCCCAGAATGAGCACAATTATTGCTTTTACCTTTGTTTATTAACAAATGCGCCTGTTATCATCCCCAAATCTTCGTCATTGTATTTGAAGCAATATGACTGAAAGAAAGGTAAAAGCAGAGAAAAACTCGACGTCGTCTTGTTAGTGATGTCCATTTGGGTTCCCCAGAATGAGCACAATTATTGCTATTACCTTTGTTTATTAACAAATGCGCCTGATATCATCCCCAAATCGTCGTCAGTGTATTTGACACGATATAACAGAAACAAAGGTATAAGCAGAGAAAAACTCGACGCCGTCATATTAGTAATTTCCCTTTGGGTCCCCCAGAATCGACACAACCATTGCTTTGACCTTTGTTTATTAACAAATGCGCCTGTTATCATCCCCAAATCTTCGTCATTGTATTTGAAGCAATATGACTGAAAGAAAGATAAAAGCAGAGAAGAACGCGATGCCGTCGTGTTAGTAATGTCCATTCGGGTCCCCCAGAATGAGCACAATTATTGCTTTTACCTTTGTTTATTAACAAATGCGCCTGTTATCATCCCCAAATGTTCGTCATTGTATTTGAAGCAATATGACTGAAAGAAAGGTAAAAGCAGAGAAGAACGCGATGCCGTCGTGTTAGTAATGTCCATTCGGGTCCCCCAGAATGAGCACAATTATTGCTTTTACCTTTGTTTATTAACAAATGCGCCTGTTATCATCCCCAAATCTTCGTCATTGTATTTGAAGCAATATGACTGAAAGAAAGGTAAAAGCAGAGAAAAACTCGACGCCGTCGTGTTAGTAATGTCCATTTGGGTCCCCCAGAATGAGCACAATTATTGCTTTTACCTTTGTTTATTAAAAAATGCGCCTGTTATGATCCCCAAATCTTCGTCATTGTATTTGAAGCAATATGACTGGAAGAAAGGTAAAAGCAGAGAAGACCGCGATATCGTCGTGTTGGTAATGTCCATTCGGGTCTCCCAGAATGAGCACAATTATTGGTTTACCTTTGTTTATTAACAAATGCGCCCGTTATCATCCCCAAATCTTCGTCATTGTATTTGAAGGAATATGACTGACAGAAAGGTAAAAGCAGAAAAGAACTCGATGCCGTCGTGTTAGTAATGTCCATTCGGGTCCCCCAGAATGAGCACAATTATTGCTTTTATCTTTTTTATTAACAAATGCGCCAGTAATCGTCCTCAAATCGTCGTCAGTGTATTTGACGCGATACGACAGAAACAAAGGTAAAAGCAGAGAAGAACTCGATGCCGTCGTGCTGGTAATGTCCATTCGGGTCCCCCAGAATGAGCACAATTATTGCTTTTATCTTTTTTTATTAACAAATGCGCCTGTAATCGTCTTCAAACGGTGTTCAGTGTATTTGATGCGATATGACCGAATTAAAGGTAAAAGCAGAGAAAAACTCGAAGTCGTCATATTAGTAATGTCCATTTAAGTCCCCCAGAATCGACAGAACCATTGCTTTTACCTTTGTTTATTAACAAATGCGCCTCTTATCATCCCCAAATCTTCGTCATTGTATTTGAAGCAATATGACTGAAAGAAAGGCAAAAGCAGAGAAGAACGCGATGCCGTCGTGTTAGTAATGTCCATTCGGGTCCCCCAGAATGAGCACAATTATTGCTTTTATCTTTTTTTATTAACAAATGCGCCTGTTATCATCCCAAAATCTTCGTCATTGTATTTGAAGCAATATGACTGAAAGAAAGGTAAAAGCAGAAAAGAACTCGATGCCGTCGTGTTAGTAATGTCCATTCGGTTCCCCCAGAACGAACACAATTATTGCTTTTACCTTTGTATATTAACAAATGCGCCTGATATCATCCCCAAATCTTCGTCATTGTATTTTAAGCAATATGACTGAAAGAAAGGTAAAAGCAGAGAAGGACGCGATGCCGTCGTGTTGGTAATGTCCTTTCGGGTCCCCCAGAATGAGCACAATTATTGCTTTTATCTCTTTTTATTAACAAATGCGCCTGTTATCATCCCCAAATCTTCGTCATTGTATT
Source organism: Ophion costatus (assembly GCA_951751655.1). NCBI lineage: Eukaryota > Metazoa > Arthropoda > Insecta > Hymenoptera > Ichneumonidae > Ophion > Ophion costatus. The sequence goes on along the minus strand of OX632361.1, from coordinate 8,418,204 downwards.
TGAAGCCATATGACTGAAAGAAAGGTAAAAGCAGAAAAGAACTCGATGCCGTCGTGTTAGTAATGTCCATTCGGGTCCCCCAGAATGAGCACAATTATTGCTTTTACCTTTGTTTATTAACAAATGCACCTGTTATCATCCCCAAATCTTCGTCATTGTATTTGAAGCAATATGACTGAAAGAAAGGTAAAAGCAGAGAAAAACTCGACGCCGTCGTGTTAGTAATGTCCATTTGGGTCCCCCAGAATGAGCACAATTATTGCTTTTACCTTTGTTTATTAACAAATGCGCCTGTTATGATCCCCAAATCTTAGTCATTGTATTTGAAGCAATATGACTGGAAGAAAGGTAAAAGCAGAGAAGAACGCGATGCCGTCGTGTTGGCAATGTATATTCGGGTCTCCCAGAATGAGCACAATTATTGCTTTTACCTTTGTTTATTAACAAATGCGCCCGTTATCATCCCCAAATCTTCGTCATTGTATTTAAAGCAATATGACTGAAAGAAAGGTAAAAGCAGAGAAGAGCGCGATGCCGTCGTGTTAGTAATGTTCATTCGGGTCCCCCAGAATGAGCACAATTATTGCTTTTACCTTTCTTTATTAACAAATGCGCCTGCTATCATCCCCAAATCTTCGTCATTGTATTTGAAGGAATATGACTGAAAGAAAGGTAAAAGCAGAAAAGAACTCGATGCCGTCGTGTTAGTAATGTCCATTCGGGTCCCCCAGAATGAGCACAATTATTGCTTTTATCTTTTTTATTAACAAATGCGCCAGTAATCGTCCTCAAATTGTCGTCAGTGTATTTCACGCGATACGACAGAAACAAAGGTAAAAGCAGAGAAGAACTCGATGCCGTCGTGCTGGTAATGTCCATTCGGGTCCCCCAGAATGAGCACAATTATTGCTTTTATCTTTTTTTATTAACAAATGCGCCTGTAATCGTCTTCAAACGGTGTTCAGTGTATTTGATGCGATATGACCGAATTAAAGGTAAAAGCAGAGAAAAACTCGACGTCGTCATATTAGTAATGTCCATTTAAGTCCCCCAGAATCGACAGAACCATTGCTTTTACCTTTGTTTATTAACAAATGCGCCTCTTATCATCCCCAAATCTTCGTCTTTGTACTTGAAGCAATATGACTGAAAGAAAGGCAAAAGCAGAGAAGAACGCGATGCCGTCGTGTTAGTAATGTCCATTCGGGTCCCCCAGAATGAGCACAATTATTGCTTTTATCTTTTTTTATTAACAAATGCGCCTGTTATCATCCCAAAATCTTCGTCATTGTATTTGAAGCAATATGACTGAGAGAAAGGTAAAAGCAGAAAAGAACTCGATGCCGTCGTGTTAGTAATGTCCATTCGGTTCCCCCAGAACGAGCACAATTATTGCTTTTACCTTTGTATATTAACAAATGCGCCTGATATCATCCCCAAATCTTCGTCATTGTATTTGAAGCAATATGACTGAAAGAAAGGTAAAAGCAGAGAAGGACGCGATGCCGTCGTGTTGGTAATGTCCTTTCGGGTCCCCCAGAATGAGCACAATTATTGCTTTTATCTCTTTTTATTAACAAATGCGCCTGTTATCATCCCCAAATCTTCGTCATTGTATTTGAAGCCATATGACTGAAAGAAAGGTAAAAGCAGAAAAGAACTCGATGCCGTCGTGTTAGTAATGTCCATTCGGGTCCCCCAGAATGAGCACAATTATTGCTTATATCTTTTTTATTAACAAATGCGCCTGTAATCGTCCTCAAATCGTCGTCAGTGTATTTGACGCGATACGACAGAAACAAAGGTAAAAGCAGAGAAGAACTCGATGCCGTCGTGTTGGTAATGTCCATTCGGGTCTCCCAGAATGAGCACAATTATTGCTTTTACCTTTGTTTATTAACAAATGCGCCCGTTATCATCCCCAAATCTTCGTCATTGTATTTAAAGCAATATGACTGAAAGAAAGGTAAAAGCAGAGAAGAACGCGATGCCGTCGTGTTAGTAATGTTCATTCGGGTCCCCCAGAATGAGCACAATTATTGCTTTTACCTTTCTTTATTAACAAATGCGCCTGTTATCATCCCCAAATCTTCGTCATTGTATTTGAAGGAATATGACTGAAAGAAAGGTAAAAGCAGAAAAGAACTCGATGCCGTCGTGTTAGTAATGTCCATTCGGGTCCCCCAGAATGCTGCACAATTATTGCTTTTACCTTTCTTTATTAACAAATGCGCCTGTTATCATGCCCAAATCTTCGTCATTGTATTTGAAGGAATATGACTGAAAGAAAGGTAAAAGCAGAAAAGAACTCGATGCCGTCGTGTTAGTAATGTCCATTCGGGTCCCCCAGAATGAGCACAATTATTGCTTTTATCTTTTTTTATTAACAAATGCGCCTGTAATCGTCTTCAAATCGTGTTCAGTGTATTTGATGCGATATGACAGAAACAAAGGTAAAAGCAGAGAAAAACTCGACGCCGTCATATTAGTAATGTCCATTTAAGTCCCCCAGAATCGACAGAACCATTGCTTTTACCTTTGTATATGAACAAATGCGCCTGTTATTATCCCCAAATCTTCGTCATTGTATTTGAAGCAATATGACTGAAAGAACGGCGAAAGCAGAGAAGAACGCGATGCCGTCGTGTTAGTAATGTCCATTCGGGTCCCCCAGAATGAGCACAATTATTGCTTTTACCTTTGTTTATTAACAATTGCGCCTGTTATGATCCCCAAATCTTCGTCATTGTATTTGAAGCAATATGACTGGAACAAAGATAACAGCAGAGAAGAACGCGATGCCGTCGTGTTGGTAATGTCCATTCGGGTCTCCCAGAATGAGCACAATTATTGCTTTTACCTTTGTTGATTAACAAATGCGCCTGTTATCATCCCCAAATCTTCGTCATTGTATTTGAAGCAATATGACTGAAAGAACGGCGAAAGCAGAGAAGAACGCGATGCCGTCGTGTTAGTAATGTCCATTCGGGTCCCCCAGAATGAGCACAATTATTGCTTTTATCTTTTTTTATTAACAAATGCGCCTGTTATCATCCCAAAATCTTCGTCATTGTATTTGAAGCAATATGACTGAAAGAAAGGTAAAAGCAGAAAAGAACTCGATGCCGTCGTGTTAGTAATGTCCATTCGGGTCCCCAGAACGAGCACAATTATTGCTTTTACCTTTGTTTATTAACAAAAGCGCCTGATATCATCCCCAAATCTTCGTCATTGTATTTGAAGCAATATGACTGAAAGAAAGGTAACAGCAGAGAAGAACGAGATGCCGTCGTGTTGGTAATGTCCATTCGGGTCCCCCAGAATGAGCACAATTATTGCTTTTATCTTTTTTTAGTAACAATAGCGCCTGTTATCATCCTCAAATCTTCGTCATTGTATTTGAAGCAATATGACTGAAAGAAAGGTGAAAGCAGAGAAGAACGCGAGGCCGTCGTGTTAGTAATGTCCATTCGGGTCCCCCAGAATGAGCACAATTATTGCTTATATCTCTTTTTATTAACAAATGCGCCTGTAATCGTCCTCAAATCGTCGTCAGTGTATTTGACGCGATACGACAGAAACAAAGGTAAAAGCAGAGAAGAACTCGATGCCGTCGTGTTAGTAATGTCCATTCGGGTCCCCCAGAATGAGCACAATTATTGCTTTTATCTTTTTTTATTAACAAATGCGCCTGTTATCATCCCAAAATCTTCGTCATTGTATTTGAAGAAATATGACTGAAAGAAAGGTAAAAGCAGAGAAGAACGCGATGCCGTCGTGTTAGTAATGTCCATTCGGGTCCCCCAGAATGAGCACAATTATTGCTTTTACCTTTGTTTATTAACAAAGGCGCCTGTTATCATCCCCAAATCTTCGTCATTGTATTTGAAGCAATATGACTGAAAGAAAGGTAAAAGCAGAGAAGAACGCGATGCCGTCCTGTTAGTAATGTCCATTCGGGTCCTCCAGAATGAGCACAATTATTGCTTTTATCTTTTTTTATTAACAAATGCGCCAGTTATCATCCCAAAATCTTCGTCATTGTATTTGAAGCAATATGACTGAAAGAAAGGTGAAAGCAAAAAAGAACTCGATGCCGTCGTGTTCGTAATGTCCATTCGGGTCCCCCAGAATGAGCACAATTATTGCTTTTATCTTTTTTTATTAACAAATGCGCCTGTTATCATCCCAAAATCTTCGTCATTGTATTTGAAGCAATATGACTGAGAGAAAGGTAAAAGCAGAAAAGAACTCGATGCCGTCGTGTTAGTAATGTCCATTCGGTTCCCCCAGAACGAGCACAATTATTGCTTTTACCTTTGTATATTAACAAATGCGCCTGATATCATCCCCAAATCTTCGTCATTGTATTTGAAGCAATATGACTGAAAGAAAGGTAAAAGCAGAGAAGGACGCGATGCCGTCGTGTTGGTAATGTCCTTTCGGGTCCCCCAGAATGAGCACAATTATTGCTTTTATCTCTTTTTATTAACAAATGCGCCTGTTATCATCCCCAAATCTTCGTCATTGTATTTGAAGCCATATGACTGAAAGAAAGGTAAAAGCAGAAAAGAACTCGATGCCGTCGTGTTAGTAATGTCCATTCGGGTCCCCCAGAATGAGCACAATTATTGCTTATATCTTTTTTATTAACAAATGCGCCTGTAATCGTCCTCAAATCGTCGTCAGTGTATTTGACGCGATACGACAGAAACAAAGGTAAAAGCAGAGAAGAACTCGATGCCGTCGTGTTGGTAATGTCCATTCGGGTCTCCCAGAATGAGCACAATTATTGCTTTTACCTTTGTTTATTAACAAATGCGCCCGTTATCATCCCCAAATCTTCGTCATTGTATTTAAAGCAATATGACTGAAAGAAAGGTAAAAGCAGAGAAGAACGCGATGCCGTCGTGTTAGTAATGTTCATTCGGGTCCCCCAGAATGAGCACAACTATTGCTTTTACCTTTCTTTATTAACAAATGCGCCTGTTATCATCCCCAAATCTTCGTCATTGTATTTGAAGGAATATGACTGAAAGAAAGGTAAAAGCAGAAAAGAACTCGATGCCGTCGTGTTAGTAATGTCCATTCGGGTCCCCCAGAATGCTGCACAATTATTGCGTTTACCTTTCTTTATTAACAAATGCGCCTGTTATCATGCCCAAATCTTCGTCATTGTATTTGAAGGAATATGACTGAAAGAAAGGTAAAAGCAGAAAAGAACTCGATGCCGTCGTGTTAGTAATGTCCATTCGGGTCCCCCAGAATGAGCACAATTATTGCTTGTATCTTTTTTTATTAACAAATGCGCCTGTAATCGTCTTCAAATCGTGTTCAGTGTATTTGATGCGATATGACAGAAACAAAGGTAAAAGCAGAGAAAAACTCGACGCCGTCATATTAGTAATGTCCATTTAAGTCCCCCAGAATCGACAGAACCATTGCTTTTACCTTTGTATATGAACAAATGCGCCTGTTATTATCCCCAAATCTTCGTCATTGTATTTGAAGCAATATGACTGAAAGAACGGCGAAAGCAGAGAAGAACGCGATGCCGTCGTGTTAGTAATGTCCATTCGGGTCCCCCAGAATGAGCACAATTATTGCTTTTATCTTTTTTTATTAACAAATGCGCCTGTTATCATCCCAAAATCTTCGTCATTGTATTTGAAGCAATATGACTGAAAGAAAGGTAAAAGCAGAAAAGAACTCGATGCCGTCGTGTTAGTAATGTCCATTCGGGTCCCCAGAACGAGCACAATTATTGCTTTTACCTTTGTTTATTAACAAATGCGCCTGATATCATCCCCAAATCTTCGTCATTGTATTTGAAGCAATATGACTGAAAGAAAGGTAACAGCAGAGAAGAACGCGATGCCGTCGTGTTGGTAATGTCCATTCGGGTCCCCCAGAATGAGCACAATTATTGCTTTTATCTTTTTTTAGTAACAATAGCGCCTGTTATCATCCTCAAATCTTCGTCATTGTATTTGAAGCAATATGACTGAAAGAAAGGTGAAAGCAGAGAAGAACGCGAGGCCGTCGTGTTAGTAATGTCCATTCGGGTCCCCCAGAATGAGCACAATTATTGCTTATATCTCTTTTTATTAACAAATGCGCCTGTAATCGTCCTCAAATCGTCGTCAGTGTATTTGACGCGATACAACAGAAACAAAGGTAAAAGCAGAGAAGAACTCGATGCCGTCGTGTTAGTAATGTCCATTCGGGTCCCTCAGAATGAGCACAATTATTGCTTTTATCTTTTTTTATTAACAAATGCGCCTGTTATCATCCCAAAATCTTCGTCATTGTATTTGAAGAAATATGACTGAAAGAAAGGTAAAAGCAGAGAAGAACGCGATGCCGTCGTGTTAGTAATGTCCATTCGGGTCCCCCAGAATGAGCACAATTATTGCTTTTACCTTTGTTTATTAACAAAGGCGCCTGTTATCATCCCCAAATCTTCGTCATTGTATTTGAAGCAATATGACTGAAAGAAAGGTAAAAGCAGAGAAGAACGCGATGCCGTCCTGTTAGTAATGTCCATTCGGGTCCTCCAGAATGAGCACAATTATTGCTTTTATCTTTTTTTATTAACAAATGCGCCTGTTATCATCCCAAAATCTTCGTCATTGTATTTGAAGCGATATGACTGAAAGAAAGGTGAATGCAAAAAAGAACTCGATGCCGTCGTGTTCGTAATGTCCATTCGGGTCCCCCAGAAGGAGCACAATTATTGCTTTTACCTTTGTTTATTAACAAACGCGCCTGATATCAAACCCAAATCTTCGTCATTGTATTTGGAGCAATATAACTGAAAGAAAGGGAAAAGCAGAGAAGAACGCGATGCCCTCGTGTTAGTAATGTCCATTCGGGTCCCCCAAAATGAGCACAATTATTGCTTTTATCTTTTTTTATTAACAAATTCGCCTGTTATCATCCCCAAATCTTCGTCATTGTATTTGAAGCAATATGACTGAAAGAAAGGTAAAAGCAGAGAAGAACGCGATGCCGTCGTGTTAGTAATGTCCATTCGGGTCCCCCAGAATGAGCACAATTATTGCTTTTATCTTTTTTTATTAACAAATGCGCCTGTTATCATCCCAAAATCTTCGTCATTGTATTTGAAGCAATATGACTGAAAGAAAGGTAAAAGCAGAGAAGAACGCGATGCCGTCGTGTTAGTAATGTCCATTCGGGTCCCCCAGAATGAGCACAATTATTGCTTTTACCTTTGTTTATTAACAAATGCGCCTGATATCATCCCCAAATCTTGGTCATTGTATTTGAAGCAATACGACAGAAACAATGGTAAAAGCAGAGAAGAACTCGATGCCGTCGTGTTGGTAATGTCCATTCGGGTCCCCCAGAATGAGCACAATTATTGCTTTTACCTTTGTTTATTAACAAATGCGCCTGTGATCATCCCCAAATTTTCGTCATTGTATTTGAAGCAATATGACTGAAAGAAAGGTGAAAGCAGAGAAGAACGCGAGGCCGTCGTGTTAGTAATGTTCATTCGGGTCCCCCAGAATGAGCACAATTATTGCTTTTATCTCTTTGTATTAACAAATGCGCCTGTAATCGTCCTCAAATCGTCGTCAGTGTATTTGACGCGATACGACAGAAACAAAGGTAAAAGCAGATAAGAACTCGATGCCGTCGTGTTGGTAATGTCCATTCGGGTCCCCCAGAATGAGCACAATTATTGCTTTTATCTTTTTTTATTAACAAATGCGCCTGTTATCATCCCAAAATCTTCGTCATTGTATTTAAAGCAATATGACTGAAAGAAAGGTAAAAGCAGAAAAGAACTCGATGCCGTCGTGTTAGTAATGTCCATTCGGGTCCCCCAGAATGAGCACAATTATTGCTTTTAGCTTTGTTTATTAACAAATGCGCCTGATATCATACCCAAATCTTCGTCATTGTATTTGAAGCAATATGACTGAAAGAAAGGTAAAAGCAGAGAAGAACGCGATGCCGCCGTGGTAGTAATGTCCATTCGGGTCCCCCAAAATGAGCACAATTATTGCTTTTATGTTTTTTTATGAACAAATGCGCCTGTTATCATCCCCAAATCTTCGTCATTGTATTTGAAGCAATATGACTGAAAGAAAGGTAAAAGCAGAGAAGAACGCGATGCCGTCGTGTTAGTAATGTCCATTCGGGTCCCCCAGAATGAGCACAATTATTGCTTTTACCTTTGTTTATTAACAAATGCGCCTGTTATCGTCCCCAAATCTTCGTCATTGTATTTGAAGCAATATGACTGAAAGAAAGGTAAAAGCAGAGAAGAACGCGATGCCGTCGTGTTAGTAATGTCCATTCGGGTCCCCCAGAATGAGCACAATTATTGCTTTTACCTTTGTTAATTAACAAATGCGCCTGTTATCATCCCCATATCTTCGTCATTGTATTTGAAGCAATATGACTGAAAGAAAGGTAAAAGCAGAGAAGAACGCGATGCCGTCGTGTTAGTAATGTCCATTCGGGTCCCCCAGAATGAGCACAATTATTGCTTTTATTCTTTTTTATTAACAAATGCGCCTGTTATCATCCCCAAATCTTCGTCAATGGATTTGAAGCAATATGACTGAACGAAAGGTAAAAGCAGAGAAGAACGCGATTCCGTCGTGTTTGTAGTGTCCATTTGAGTCCCCCAGAATGAGCACAATTATTGCTTTTACCTTTGTTTATTAACAAATACGCCTGTTATCATCCCCAAATCTTCGTCATTGTATTTGAAGCAACATGACTGGAAGAAAGGTAAAAGCAAAGAAGAACGCGATGCCGTCGTGTTAGTAATGTCCATTCGGGTCCCCCAGAATGAGCACAATTATTGCTTTTATCTTTTTTTATTAACAAATGCGCCTGTTATCATCCCCAAATCTTCGTCATTGTATTTGAAGCAATATAACTGAAAGAAAGGTAAAAGCAGAGAAAAACTCGACGCCGTCGTGTTAGTAATGTCCATTTGGGTCCCCCAGAATGAGCACAATTATTGCTTGTATCTTTTTTATTAACAAATGCGCCTGTTGTCATCCCCAAATCTTCATCATTGTATTTGAGGCAATATGACTGGAAGAAAGGTAAAAGCAGAAAACAACAGGATGCCGTCGTGTTGGTAATGTCCATTCGGGTCCCGCAGAATGAGCACAATTATTGCTTTTATCTTTGTTTATTAACAAATGCGCCTGTTATGATCCCAAAATCTTCGTCATTGTATTTGAATTAATATGACTGGAAGAAAGGTAAAAGCAGAGAAGAACGCGATGCCGTCGTGTCGGTAATGTCCATTCGGGTCCCCCAGAATGAGCACAATTATTGCTTTTACCTTTGTTTATTAACAAATGAGCCTGTTATGATCCCAAAATCTTCGTCATTGTATTTGGAGCAATATGACTGGAAGAAAGGTATAAGCAGAGAAGAACGCGATGCCGTCGTGTTGGTAATGTCCATTCGGGTCTCCCAGAATGAGCACAATTATTGCTTTTACCTTTGTTTATTAACAAATGCGCCGTTAATCGTCTTCAAATCGTCGTCATTGTATTTGAAGCAATATGACTGGAAGAAAGGTAAAAGCAGAGAAGAACGCGATGCCGTCGTGTTGGTAATGTCCATTCGGGTCCCCCAGAATGAGCACAATTATTGCTTTTACCTTTGTTTATTAACAATTGCGCCTGTTATGATCCCCAAATCTTCGTCATTGTATTTGAAGCAATATGACTGGAACAAAGATAAAAGCAGAGAAGAACGCGATGCCGTCGTGTTGGTAATGTCCATTCGGGTCTCCCAGAATGAGCACAATTATTGCTTTTACCTTTGTTGATTAACAAATGCGCCTGTTATCATCCCCAAATCTTCGTCATTGTATTTGAAGCAATATGACTGAAAGAAAGGTAAAACCAGAGAAGAACGCGATGCCGTCGTGTTAGTAATGTCCATTCGGGTCCCCCAGAATGAGCACAATTATTGCTTTTACCTTTCTTTATTAACAAATGCGCCTGTTATCATGCCCAAATCTTCGTCATTGTATTTGAAGGAATATGACTGAAAGAAAGGTAAAAGCAAAAAAGAACTCGATGCCGTCGTGTTAGTAATGTCCATTCGGGTCCCCCAAAATGAGCACAATTATTGCTTTTATCTTTTTTATTAACAAATGCGCCTGTAATCGTCCTCAAATCGTCGTCAGTGTATTTGACGCGATACGACAGAAACAAAGGTAAAAGCAGAGAAGAACTCGATGCCGCCGTGCTGGTAATGTCCATTCGGGTCCCCCAGAATGAGCACAATTATTGCTTCTATCTTTTTTTATTAACAAATGCGCCTGTTATCATCCCAAAATCTTCGTCATTGTATTTGAAGGAATATGACTGAAAGAAAGGTAAAAGCAGAAAAGAACTCGATGCCGTCGTGTTAGTAATGTCCATTCGGGTCCCCCAGAATGAGCACAATTATTGCCTTTACCTTTCTTTATTAACAAATGCGCCTGTTATCATGCCCAAATCTTCGTCATTGTATTTGAAGGAATATGACTGAAAGAAAGGTAAAAGCAGAAAAGAACTCGATGCCGTCGTGTTAGTAATGTCCATTCGGGTCCCCCAGAATGAGCACAATTATTGCTTTTATCTTTTTTATTAACAAATGCGCCTGTAATCGTCCTCAAATCGTCGTCAGTGTATTTGACGCGGTACGACAGAAACAAAGGTAAAAGCAGAGAAGAACTTGATGCCGTCGTGCTGGTAATGTCCATTCGGGTCCCCCAGAATGAGCACAATTATTGCTTTTATCTTTTTTTATTAACAAATGCGCCTGTAATCGTCTTCAAATCGTGTTCAGTGTATTTGATGCGATATGACAGAAACAAAGGTAAAAGCAGAGAAAAACTCGACGCCGTCATATTAGTAATGTCCATTTAAGTCCCCCAGAATCGACAGAACCATTGCTTTTACCTTTGTATATTAACAAATGCGCCTGTTATTATCCCCAAATCTTCGTCATTGTATTTGAAGCAATATGACTGAAAGAACGGCGAAAGCAGAGAAGAACGCGATGCCGTCGTGTTAGTAATGTCCATTCGGGTCCCCCAGAATGAGCACAATTATTGCTTTTATCTTTTTTTATTAACAAATGCGCCTGTTATCATCCCAAAATCTTCGTCATTGTATTTGAAGCAATATGACTGAAAGAAAGGTAAAAGCAGAAAAGAACTCGATGCCGTCGTGTTAGTAATGTCCATTCGGGTCCCCAGAACGAGCACAATTATTGCTTTTACCTTTGTTTATTAACAAATGCGCCTGATATCATCCCCAAATCTTCGTCATTGTATTTGAAGCAATATGACTGAAAGAAAGGTAACAGCAGAGAAGAACGCGATGCCGTCGTGTTGGTAATGTCCATTCGGGTCCCCCAGAATGAGCACAATTATTGCTTTTATCTTTTTTTAGTAACAAATGCGCCTGTTATCATCCTCAAATCTTCGTCATTGTATTTGAAGCAATATGACTGAAAGAAAGGTGAAAGCAGAGAAGAACGCGAGGCCGTCGTGTTAGTAATGTCCATTCGGGTCCCCCAGAATGAGCACAATTATTGCTTATATCTCTTTTTATTAACAAATGCGCCTGTAATCGTCCTCAAATCGTCGTCAGTGTATTTGACGCGATACGACAGAAACAAAGGTAAAAGCAGAGAAGAACTCGATGCCGTCGTGTTAGTAATGTCCATTCGGGTCCCCCAGAATGAGCACAATTATTGCTTTTATCTTTTTTTATTAACAAATGCGCCTGTTATCATCCCAAAATCTTCGTCATTGTATTTGAAGAAATATGACTGAAAGAAAGGTAAAAGCAGAGAAGAACGCGATGCCGTCGTGTTAGTAATGTCCATTCCGGTCCCCCAGAATGAGCACAATTATTGCTTTTACCTTTGTTTATTAACAAAGGCGCCTGTTATCATCCCCAAATCTTCGTCATTGTATTTGAAGCAATATGACTGAAAGAAAGGTAAAAGCAGAGAAGAACGCGATGCCGTCCTGTTAGTAATGTCCATTCGGGTCCCCCAGAATGAGCATAATTATTGCTTTTATCTTTTTTTATTAACAAATGCGCCTGTTATCATCCCAAAAACTTCGTCATTGTATTTGAAGCAATATGACTGAAAGAAAGGTGAAAGCAAAAAAGAACTCGATGCCGTCGTGTTCGTAATGTCCATTCGGGTCCCCCAGAATGAGCACAATTATTGCTTTTACCTTTGTTTATTAACAAACGCGCCTGATATCAAACCCAAATCTTCGTCATTGTATTTGAAGCAATATAACTGAAAGAAAGGGAAAAGCAGAGAAGAACGCGATGCCCTCGTGTTAGTAATGTCCATTCGGGTCCCCCAAAATCAGCACAATTATTGCTTTTATCTTTTTTTATTAACAAATGCGCCTGTTATCATCCCCAAATCTTCGTCATTGTATTTGAAGCAATATGACTGAAAGAAAGGTAAAAGCAGAGAAGAACGCGATGCTGTCGTGTTAGTAATGTCAATTCGGGTCCCCCAGAATGAGCACAATTATTGCTTTTATCTTTTTTTATTAACAAATGCGCCTGTTATCATCCCAAAATCTTCGTCATTGTATTTAAAGCAATATGACTGAAAGAAAGGTAAAAGCAGAGAAGACCTCGATGCCGTCGTGTTAGTAATGACCATTCGGGTCCCCCAGAATGAGCACAATTGCTGCTTTTACCTTTGTTTATTAACAAATGCGCCTGATATCATCCCCAAATCTTCGTCATTGTATTTGAAGCAATACGACTGAAAGGAAGGTAAAAGCGGAGAAGAACGCGATGCCGTCGTGTTAGTAATGTCCATTCGGGTCCCCCAAAATGAGCACAATTATTGCTTTGATCTTTTTTTATGAACAAATGCGCCTGTTATCATCCCCAAATCTTCGTCATTGTATTTGAAGCAATATGACTGAAAGAAAGGTAAAAGCAGAGAAGAACGCGATGCCGTCGTGTTAGTAATGTCCATTCGGGTCCCCCAGAATGAGCACAATTATTGCTTTTACCTTTGTTTATTAACAAATGCGCCTGTTATCATCCCCAAATCTTCGTCATTGTATTTGAAGCAATATGACTGAAAGAAAGGTAAAAGCAGAGAAAAACTCGACGCCGTCTTGTTAGTAATGTCCATTCGGGTCCCCCAGAATGAGCACAATTATTGCTTTTATCTTTTTTTATTAACAAATGCGCCTGTTATCATTCCCAAATCTTCGTCATTGTATTTGAAGCAATATGACTGAAAGAAAGGTGAAAGCAGAGAAGAACGCGAGGCCGTCGTGTTAGTAATGTCCATTCGGGTCCCCCAGAATGAGCACAATTATTGCTTTTATCTTTTTTTATTTAACAAATGCGCCTGTAATCGTCTTCAAATCGTCGTCAGTGTATTTGACACGATATGACAGAGACAAAGGTATAAGCATAGAAAAACTCGACGCCGTCATATTAGTAATGTCCCTTTGGGTCCCCCAGAATCGACACAACCATTGCTTTTACCTTTGTTTATTAACAAATGCGCCTGTTATCATCCCCAAATCTTCGTCATTGTATTTGAAGCAATATGACTGAAAGAAAGGTAAAAGCAGAGAAGAACGCAATGCCGTCGTGTTAGTAATGTCCATTCGGGTCCCCCAGAATGAGCACAATTATTGCTTTTACCTTTGTTTATTAACAAATGCGCCTGTTATCATCCCCAAATCTTCGTCATTGTATTTGAAGCAATATGACTGAAAGAAAGGTAAATGCAGAGAAGAACGCGATGCCGTCGTGTTAGTAATGTCCATTCGGGTCCCCCAGAATGAGCACAATTATTGCTTTTACCTTTGTTTATTAACAAATGCGCCTGATATCATCCCCAAATCTTCGTCATTGTATTTGAAGCAATATGACTGAAAGAAAGGTAAAAGCAGAGAAAAACTCGGCGCCGTCGTGTTAGTAATGTCCATTTGGGTCCCCCAGAATGAGCACAATTATTGCTTTTACCTTTGTTTATTAACAAATGCGCCTGTTATGATCCCGAAATCTTCGTCATTGTATTTGAAGCAATATGACTGGAAGAAAGGTAAAAGCAGAGAAGAACGCGATGCCGTCGTGTTGGTAATGTCCATTCGGGTCTCCCAGAATGAGCACAATTATTGCTTTTACCTTTGTTTATTAACAAATGCGCCCGTTATCATCCCCAAATCTTCGTCATTGTATTTAAAGCAATATGACTGAAAGAAAGGTAAAAGCAGAAAAGAACTCGATGCCGTCGTGTTAGTAATGTCCATTCGGGTCCCCCAGAATGAGCACAATTATTGCTTTTATCTTTTTTATTAACAAATGCGCCAGTAATCGTCCTCAAATCGTCGTCAGTGTATTTGACGCGATACGACAGAAACAAAGGTAAAAGCAGAGAAGAACTCGATGCCGTCGTGCTGGTAATGTCCATTCGCGTCCCCCAGAATGAGCACAATTATTGCATTTATCTTTTTTTATTAACAAATGCGCCTGTAATCGTCTTCAAACGGTGTTCAGTGTATTTGATGCGATATGACCGAATTAAAGGTAAAAGCAGAGAAAAACTCGACGTCGTCATATTCGTAATGTCCATTTAAGTCCCCCAGAATCGACAGAACCATTGCTTTTGACTTTGTTTATTAACAAATGCGCCTGATATCATACCCAAATCTTCGTCATTGTATTTGAAGCAATATGACTGAAAGAAAGGTAAAAGCAGAGAAGAACGCGATGCCGGCGTGTTAGTAATGTTCATTCGAGTCCCCCAAAATGAGCACAATTATTGCTTTTATCTTTTTTTATGATAAAAAAGCGCCTGTTATCATCCCCAAATCTTCGTCATTGTATTTGAAGCAATATGACTGAAAGAAAGGTAAAAGCAGAGAAGAACGCGATGCCGTCGTGTTAGTAATGTCCATTCGGGTCCCCCAGAATGAGCACAATTATTGCTTTTACCTATGTTTATTAACAAATGCGCCTGATATCATCCTCAAATCTTCGTCATTGTATTTGAAGCAATACGACAGAAACAATGGTAAAAGCAGAGAAGAACTCGATGCCGTCGTGTTGGTAATGTCCATTCGGGTCCCCCAGAATGAGCACGATTGTTGCTTATACCTTTGTTTATTAACAAATGCGCCTGTTATCATCCCCAAATCTTCGTCATTGTATTTGAAGCAATATGACTGAAAGAAAGGTGAAAGCAGAGAAGAACGCGAGGCCGTCGTGTTAGTAATGTTCATTCGGGTCCCCCAGAATGAGCACAATTATTGCTTTTATCTCTTTGTATTAACAAATGCGCCTGTAATCGTCCTCAAATCGTCGTCAGTGTATTTGACGCGATACGACAGAAACAAAGGTAAAAGCAGATAAGAACTCGATGCCGTCGTGTTGGTAATGTCCATTCGGGTCCCCCAGAATGAGCACAATTATTGCTTTTATCTTTTTTTATTAACAAATGCGCCTGTAATCGTCTTCAAATCGTGTTCAGTGTATTTAATGCGATATGACAGAAACAAAGGTAAAAGCAGAGAAAAACTCGACGCCGTCATATTAGTAATGTCCATTTGGGTCCCCCAGAATCGACAGAACCATTGCTTTTACCTTTGTTTATTAACAAATGCGCCTGTTATCATCCCCAAATCTTCGTCATTGTATTTGAAGCAATATGACTGAAAGAAAGGTAAAAGCGGAGAAGAACGCGATGCCGTCGTGTTAGTAATGTCCATTCGGGTCCCCCAGAATGAGCACAATTATTGCTTTTATCTTTTTTTATTAACAAATGCGCCTGTTATCATCCCAAAATCTTCGTCATTGTATTTAAAGCAATATGACTGAAAGAAAGGTAAAAGCAGAAAAGAACTCGATGCCGTCGTGTTAGCAATGTCCATTCGGGTCCCCCAGAATGAGCACAATTATTGCTTTTACCTTTGTTTATTAACAAATGCGCCTGATATCATACCCAAATCTTCGTCATTGTATTTGAAGCAATATGACTGAAAGAAAGGTAAAAGCAGAGAAGAACGCGATGCCGCCGTGTTAGTAATGTCCATTCGGGTCCCCCAAAATGAGCACAATTATTGCTTTTATCTTTTTTTATGAACAAATGCGCCTGTTATCATCCCCAAATCTTCGTCATTGTATTTGAAGCAATATGACTGAAAGAAAGGTAAAAGCAGAGAAGAACGCGATGCCTCCGTGTTAGTAATGTCCATTCGGGTCCCCCAGAATGAGCACAATTATTGCTTTTACCTTTGTTTATTAACAAATGCGCCTGTTATCATCCCCAAATCTTCGTCATTGTATTTGAAGCAATATGACTGAAAGAAAGGTAAAAGCAGAGAAGAACGCGATGCCGTCGTGTTAGTAATGTCCATTCGGGTCCCCCAGAATGAGCACAATTATTGCTTTTACCTTTGTTAATTTACAAATGCGCCTGTTATCATCCCCATATCTTCGTCATTGTATTTGAAGCAATATGACTGAAAGAAAGGTAAAAGCAGAGAAGAACGCGATGCCGTCGTGTTAGTAAAATCCATTCGTGTCCCCCAGAATGAGCACAATTATTGCTTTTATCTTTTTTTATTAACAAATGCGCCTGTTATCATCCCCAAATCTTCGTCAATGGATTTGAAGCAATATGACTGAAAGAAAGGTAAAAGCAGAGAAGAACGCGATGCCGTCGTGTTTGTAGTGTCCATTTGGGTCCCCCAGAATGAGCACAATTATTGCTTTTACCTTTGTTTATTAACAAATACGCCTGCTATCATCCCCAAATCTCCGTCATTGTATTTGAAGCAACATGACTGGAAGAAAGGTAAAAGCAAAGAAGAACGCGATGCCGTCGTGTTAGTAATGTCCATTCGGGTCCCCCAGAATGAGCACAATTATTGCTTTTATCTTTTTTTATTAACAAATGCGCCTGTTATCATCCCCAAATCTTCGTCATTGTATTTGAAGCAATATAACTGAAAGAAAGGTAAAAGCAGAGAAAAACTCGACGCCGTCGTGTTAGTAATGTCCATTTGGGTCCCCCAGAATGAGCACAATTATTGCTTGTATCTTTTTTTATTAACAAATGCGCCTGTTATCATCCCCAAATCTTCATCATTGTATTTGAGGCAATATGACTGGAAGAAAGGTAAAAGCAGAAAACAACGCGATGCCGTCGTGTTGGTAATGTCCATTCGGGTCCCGCAGAATGAGCACAATTATTGCTTTTACCTTTGTTTATTAACAAATGCGCCTGTTATGATCCCCAAATCTTCGTCATTGTATTTGAAGCAATATGACTGAAAGAAAGGTAAAAGCAGAGAAGAACGCGATGCCGTCCTGTTAGTAATGTCCATTCGGGTCCCCCAGAATGAGCATAATTATTGCTTTTATCTTTTTTTATTAACAAATGCGCCTGTTATCATCCCAAAAACTTCGTCATTGTATTTGAAGCAATATGACTGAAAGAAAGGTGAAAGCAAAAAAGAACTCGATGCCGTCGTGTTCGTAATGTCCATTCGGGTCCCCCAGAATGAGCACAATTATTGCTTTTACCTTTGTTTATTAACAAACGCGCCTGATATCAAACCCAAATCTTCGTCATTGTATTTGAAGCAATATAACTGAAAGAAAGGGAAAAGCAGAGAAGAACGCGATGCCCTCGTGTTAGTAATGTCCATTCGGGTCCCCCAAAATCAGCACAATTATTGCTTTTATCTTTTTTTATTAACAAATGCGCCTGTTATCATCCCCAAATCTTCGTCATTGTATTTGAAGCAATATGACTGAAAGAAAGGTAAAAGCAGAGAAGAACGCGATGCTGTCGTGTTAGTAATGTCCATTCGGGTCCCCCAGAATGAGCACAATTATTGCTTTTATCTTTTTTTATTAACAAATGCGCCTGTTATCATCCCAAAATCTTCGTCATTGTATTTGAAGCAATATGACTGAAAGAAAGGTAAAAGCAGAGAAGAACGCAATGCCGCCGTGTTAGTAATGTCCATTCGGGTCCCCCAGAATGAGCACAATTATTGCTTTTACCTTTGTTTATTAACAAATGCGCCTGATATCATCCCCAAATCCTCGTCATTGTATTTGAAGCAATACGACAAAAACAATGGTAAAAGCAGAGAAGAACTCGATGCCGTCGTGTTGGTAATGTCCATTCGGGTCCCCCAGAATGAGCACAATTATTGCTTTTACCTTTGTTTATTAACAAATGCGCCTGTTATCATCCCCAAATCTTCGTCATTGTATTTGAAGCAATATGACTGAAAGAAAGGTGAAAGCAGAGAAGAACGCGAGGCCGTCGTGTTAGTAATGTTCATTCGGGTCCCCCAGAATGAGCACAATTATTGCTTTTATCTCTTTGTATTAACAAATGCGCCTGTAATCGTCCTCAAATCGTCGTCAGTGTATTTGACGCGATACGACAGAAACAAAGGTAAAAGCAGATAAGAACTCGATGCTGTCGTGTTGGTAATGTCCATTCGGGTCCCCCAGAATGAGCACAATTATTGCTTTTATCTTTTTTTATTAACAAATGCGCCTGTAATCGTCTTCAAATCGTGTTCAGTGTATTTAATGCGATATGACAGAAACAAAGGTAAAAGCAGAGAAAAACTCGACGCCGTCATATTAGTAATGTCCATTTGGGTCCCCCAGAATCGACAGAACCATTGCTTTTACCTTTGTTTATTAACAAATGCGCCTGATACATCCCCAAATCTTCGTCATTGTATTTGAAGCAATATGACTGAAAGAAAGGTAAAAGCAGAGAAGAACGCGATGCCGTCGTGTTAGTAATGTCCATTCGGGTCCCCCAAAATGAGCACAATTATTGCTTTTATCTTTTTTTATTAACAAATGCGCCTGTTATCATCCCGAAATCTTCGTCATTGTATTTGAAGCAATATGACTGAAAGAAAGGTAAAAGCAGAGAAGACCTCGATGCCGTCGTGTTAGTAATGACCATTCGGGTCCCCCAGAATGAGCACAATTGCTGCTTTTACCTTTGTTTATCAACAAATGCGCCTGATATCATCCCCAAATCTTCGTCATTGTATTTGAAGCAATACGACTGAAAGGAAGGTAAAAGCGGAGAAGAACGCGATGCCGTCGTGTTAGTAATGTCCATTCGGGTCCCCCAAAATGAGCACAATTATTGCTTTGATCTTTTTTTATGAACAAATGCGCCTGTTATCATCCCCAAATCTTCGTCATTGTATTTGAAGCAATATGACTGAAAGAAAGGTAAAAGCAGAGAAGAACGCGATGTCGTCGTGTTAGTAATGTCCATTCGGGTCCCCCAGAATGAGCACAATTATTGCTTTTACCTTTGTTTATTAACAAATGCGCCTGTTATCATCCCCAAATCTTCGTCATTGTATTTGAAGCAATATGACTGAAAGAAAGGTAAAAGCAGAGAAAAACTCGACGCCGTCTTGTTAGTAATGTCCATTCGGGTCCCCCAGAATGAGCACAATTATTGCTTTTATCTTTTTTTATTAACAAATGCGCCTGTTATCATCCCCAAATCTTCGTCATTGTATTTGAAGCAATATGACTGAAAGAAAGGTGAAAGCAGAGAAGAACGCGAGGCCGTCGTGTTAGTAATGTCCATTCGGGTCCCCCAGAATGAGCACAATTATTGCTTTTATCTTTTTTTATTTAACAAATGCGCCTGTAATCGTCTTCAAATCGTCGTCAGTGTATTTGACACGATATGACAGAGACAAAGGTATAAGCATAGAAAAACTCGACGCCGTCATATTAGTAATGTCCCTTTGGGTCCCCCAGAATCGACACAACCATTGCTTTTACCTTTGTTTATTAACAAATGCGCCTGTTATCATCCCCAAATCTTCGTCATTGTATTTGAAGCAATATGACTGAAAGAAAGGTAAAAGCAGAGAAGAACGCAATGCCGTCGTGTTAGTAATGTCCATTCGGGTCCCCCAGAATGAGCACAATTATTGCTTTTACCTTTGTTTATTAACAAATGCGCCTGTTATCATCCCCAAATCTTCGTCATTGTATTTGAAGCAATATGACTGAAAGAAAGGTAAATGCAGAGAAGAACGCGATGCCGTCGTGTTAGTAATGTCCATTCGGGTCCCCCAGAATGAGCACAATTATTGCTTTTACCTTTGTTTATTAACAAATGCGCCTGATATCATCCCCAAATCTTCGTCATTGTATTTGAAGCAATATGACTGAAAGAAAGGTAAAAGCAGAGAAAAACTCGGCGCCGTCGTGTTAGTAATGTCCATTTGGGTCCCCCAGAATGAGCACAATTATTGCTTTTACCTTTGTTTATTAACAAATGCGCCTGTTATGATCCCGAAATCTTCGTCATTGTATTTGAAGCAATATGACTGGAAGAAAGGTAAAAGCAGAGAAGAACGCGATGCCGTCGTGTTGGTAATGTCCATTCGGGTCTCCCAGAATGAGCACAATTATTGCTTTTACCTTTGTTTATTAACAAATGCGCCCGTTATCATCCCCAAATCTTCGTCATTGTATTTAAAGCAATATGACTGAAAGAAAGGTAAAAGCAGAAAAGAACTCGATGCCGTCGTGTTAGTAATGTCCATTCGGGTCCCCCAGAATGAGCACAATTATTGCTTTTATCTTTTTTATTAACAAATGCGCCAGTAATCGTCCTCAAATCGTCGTCAGTGTATTTGACGCGATACGACAGAAACAAAGGTAAAAGCAGAGAAGAACTCGATGCCGTCGTGCTGGTAATGTCCATTCGGGTCCCCCAGAATGAGCACAATTATTGCATTTATCTTTTTTTATTAACAAATGCGCCTGTAATCGTCTTCAAACGGTGTTCAGTGTATTTGATGCGATATGACCGAATTAAAGGTAAAAGCAGAGAAAAACTCGACGTCGTCATATTCGTAATGTCCATTTAAGTCCCCCAGAATCGACAGAACCATTGCTTTTGACTTTGTTTATTAACAAATGCGCCTGATACCATACCCAAATCTTCGTCATTGTATTTGAAGCAATATGACTGAAAGAAAGGTAAAAGCAGAGAAGAACGCGATGCCGGCGTGTTAGTAATGTTCATTCGAGTCCCCCAAAATGAGCACAATTATTGCTTTTATCTTTTTTTATGATAAAAAAGCGCCTGTTATCATCCCCAAATCTTCGTCATTGTATTTGAAGCAATATGACTGAAAGAAAGGTAAAAGCAGAGAAGAACGCGATGCCGTCGTGTTAGTAATGTCCATTCGGGTCCCCCAGAATGAGCACAATTATTGCTTTTACCTATGTTTATTAACAAATGCGCCTGATATCATCCCCAAATCTTCGTCATTGTATTTGAAGCAATACGACAGAAACAATGGTAAAAGCAGAGAAGAACTCGATGCCGTCGTGTTGGTAATGTCCATTCGGGTCCCCCAGAATGAGCACGATTGTTGCTTATACCTTTGTTTATTAACAAATGCGCCTGTTATCATCCCCAAATCTTCGTCATTGTATTTGAAGCAATATGACTGAAAGAAAGGTGAAAGCAGAGAAGAACGCGAGGCCGTCGTGTTAGTAATGTTCATTCGGGTCCCCCAGAATGAGCACAATTATTGCTTTTATCTCTTTGTATTAACAAATGCGCCTGTAATCGTCCTCAAATCGTCGTCAGTGTATTTGACGCGATACGACAGAAACAAAGGTAAAAGCAGATAAGAACTCGATGCCGTCGTGTTGGTAATGTCCATTCGGGTCCCCCAGAATGAGCACAATTATTGCTTTTATCTTTTTTTATTAACAAATGCGCCTGTAATCGTCTTCAAATCGTGTTCAGTGTATTTAATGCGATATGACAGAAACAAAGGTAAAAGCAGAGAAAAACTCGACGCCGTCATATTAGTAATGTCCATTTGGGTCCCCCAGAATCGACAGAACCATTGCTTTTACCTTTGTTTATTAACAAATGCGCCTGTTATCATCCCCAAATCTTCGTCATTGTATTTGAAGCAATATGACTGAAAGAAAGGTAAAAGCAGAGAAGAACGCGATGCCGTCGTGTTAGTAATGTCCATTCGGGTCCCCCAGAATGAGCACAATTATTGCTTTTATCTTTTTTTATTAACAAATGCGCCTGTTATCATCCCAAAATCTTCGTCATTGTATTTAAAGCAATATGACTGAAAGAAAGGTAAAAGCAGAAAAGAACTCGATGCCGTCGTGTTAGCAATGTCCATTCGGGTCCCCCAGAATGAGCACAATTATTGCTTTTACCTTTGTTTATTAACAAATGCGCCTGATATCATACCCAAATCTTCGTCATTGTATTTGAAGCAATATGACTGAAAGAAAGGTAAAAGCAGAGAAGAACGCGATGCCGCCGTGTTAGTAATGTCCATTCGGGTCCCCCAAAATGAGCACAATTATTGCTTTTATCTTTTTTTATGAACAAATGCGCCTGTTATCATCCCCAAATCTTCGTCATTGTATTTGAAGCAATATGACTGAAAGAAAGGTAAAAGCAGAGAAGAACGCGATGCCTCCGTGTTAGTAATGTCCATTCGGGTCCCCCAGAATGAGCACAATTATTGCTTTTACCTTTGTTTATTAACAAATGCGCCTGTTATCATCCCCAAATCTTCGTCATTGTATTTGAAGCAATATGACTGAAAGAAAGGTAAAAGCAGAGAAGAACGCGATGCCGTCGTGTTAGTAATGTCCATTCGGGTCCCCCAGAATGAGCACAATTATTGCTTTTACCTTTGTTAATTAACAAATGCGCCTGTTATCATCCCCATATCTTCGTCATTGTATTTGAAGCAATATGACTGAAAGAAAGGTAAAAGCAGAGAAGAACGCGATGCCGTCGTGTTAGTAATGTCCATTCGTGTCCCCCAGAATGAGCACAATTATTGCTTTTATCTTTTTTTATTAACAAATGCGCCTGTTATCATCCCCAAATCTTCGTCAATGGATTTGAAGCAATATGACTGAAAGAAAGGTAAAAGCAGAGAAGAACGCGATGCCGTCGTGTTTGTAGTGTCCATTTGGGTCCCCCAGAATGAGCACAATTATTGCTTTTACCTTTGTTTATTAACAAATACGCCTGCTATCATCCCCAAATCTCCGTCATTGTATTTGAAGCAACATGACTGGAAGAAAGGTAAAAGCAAAGAAGAACGCGATGCCGTCGTGTTAGTAATGTCCATTCGGGTCCCCCAGAATGAGCACAATTATTGCTTTTATCTTTTTTTATTAACAAATGCGCCTGTTATCATCCCCAAATCTTCGTCATTGTATTTGAAGCAATATAACTGAAAGAAAGGTAAAAGCAGAGAAAAACTCGACGCCGTCGTGTTAGTAATGTCCATTTGGGTCCCCCAGAATGAGCACAATTATTGCTTGTATCTTTTTTTATTAACAAATGCGCCTGTTATCATCCCCAAATCTTCATCATTGTATTTGAGGCAATATGACTGGAAGAAAGGTAAAAGCAGAAAACAACGCGATGCCGTCGTGTTGGTAATGTCCATTCGGGTCCCGCAGAATGAGCACAATTATTGCTTTTACCTTTGTTTATTAACAAATGCGCCTGTTATGATCCCCAAATCTTCGTCATTGTATTTGAAGCAATATGACTGAAAGAAAGGTAAAAGCAGAGAAGAACGCGATGCCGTCCTGTTAGTAATGTCCATTCGGGTCCCCCAGAATGAGCATAATTATTGCTTTTATCTTTTTTTATTAACAAATGCGCCTGTTATCATCCCAAAAACTTCGTCATTGTATTTGAAGCAATATGACTGAAAGAAAGGTGAAAGCAAAAAAGAACTCGATGCCGTCGTGTTCGTAATGTCCATTCGGGTCCCCCAGAATGAGCACAATTATTGCTTTTACCTTTGTTTATTAACAAACGCGCCTGATATCAAACCCAAATCTTCGTCATTGTATTTGAAGCAATATAACTGAAAGAAAGGGAAAAGCAGAGAAGAACGCGATGCCCTCGTGTTAGTAATGTCCATTCGGGTCCCCCAAAATCAGCACAATTATTGCTTTTATCTTTTTTTATTAACAAATGCGCCTGTTATCATCCCCAAATCTTCGTCATTGTATTTGAAGCAATATGACTGAAAGAAAGGTAAAAGCAGAGAAGAACGCGATGCTGTCGTGTTAGTAATGTCCATTCGGGTCCCCCAGAATGAGCACAATTATTGCTTTTATCTTTTTTTATTAACAAATGCGCCTGTTATCATCCCAAAATCTTCGTCATTGTATTTGAAGCAATATGACTGAAAGAAAGGTAAAAGCAGAGAAGAACGCAATGCCGCCGTGTTAGTAATGTCCATTCGGGTCCCCCAGAATGAGCACAATTATTGCTTTTACCTTTGTTTATTAACAAATGCGCCTGATATCATCCCCAAATCTTCGTCATTGTATTTGAAGCAATATGACTGAAAGAAAGGTGAAAGCAGAGAAGAACGCGAGGCCGTCGTGTTAGTAATGTTCATTCGGGTCCCCCAGAATGAGCACAATTATTGCTTTTATCTCTTTGTATTAACAAATGCGCCTGTAATCGTCCTCAAATCGTCGTCAGTGTATTTGACGCGATACGACAGAAACAAAGGTAAAAGCAGATAAGAACTCGATGCTGTCGTGTTGGTAATGTCCATTCGGGTCCCCCAGAATGAGCACAATTATTGCTTTTATCTTTTTTTATTAACAAATGCGCCTGTAATCGTCTTCAAATCGTGTTCAGTGTATTTAATGCGATATGACAGAAACAAAGGTAAAAGCAGAGAAAAACTCGACGCCGTCATATTAGTAATGTCCATTTGGGTCCCCCAGAATCGACAGAACCATTGCTTTTACCTTTGTTTATTAACAAATGCGCCTGATACATCCCCAAATCTTCGTCATTGTATTTGAAGCAATATGACTGAAAGAAAGGTAAAAGCAGAGAAGAACGCGATGCCGTCGTGTTAGTAATGTCCATTCGGGTCCCCCAAAATGAGCACAATTATTGCTTTTATCTTTTTTTATTAACAAATGCGCCTGTTATCATCCCGAAATCTTCGTCATTGTATTTGAAGCAATATGACTGAAAGAAAGGTAAAAGCAGAGAAGACCTCGATGCCGTCGTGTTAGTAATGACCATTCGGGTCCCCCAGAATGAGCACAATTGCTGCTTTTACCTTTGTTTATTAACAAATGCGCCTGATATCATCCCCAAATCTTCGTCATTGTATTTGAAGCAATACGACTGAAAGGAAGGTAAAAGCGGAGAAGAACGCGATGCCGTCGTGTTAGTAATGTCCATTCGGGTCCCCCAAAATGAGCACAATTATTGCTTTGATCTTTTTTTATGAACAAATGCGCCTGTTATCATCCCCAAATCTTCGTCATTGTATTTGAAGCAATATGACTGAAAGAAAGGTAAAAGCAGAGAAGAACGCGATGCCGTCGTGTTAGTAATGTCCATTCGGGTCCCCCAGAATGAGCACAATTATTGCTTTTACCTTTGTTTATTAACAAATGCGCCTGTTATCATCCCCAAATCTTCGTCATTGTATTTGAAGCAATATGACTGAAAGAAAGGTAAAAGCAGAGAAAAACTCGACGCCGTCTTGTTAGTAATGTCCATTCGGGTCCCCCAGAATGAGCACAATTATTGCTTTTATCTTTTTTTATTAACAAATGCGCCTGTTATCATCCCCAAATCTTCGTCATTGTATTTGAAGCAATATGACTGAAAGAAAGGTGAAAGCAGAGAAGAACGCGAGGCCGTCGTGTTAGTAATGTCCATTCGGGTCCCCCAGAATGAGCACAATTATTGCTTTTATCTTTTTTTATTTAACAAATGCGCCTGTAATCGTCTTCAAATCGTCGTCAGTGTATTTGACACGATATGACAGAGACAAAGGTATAAGCATAGAAAAACTCGACGCCGTCATATTAGTAATGTCCCTTTGGGTCCCCCAGAATCGACACAACCATTGCTTTTACCTTTGTTTATTAACAAATGCGCCTGTTATCATCCCCAAATCTTCGTCATTGTATTTGAAGCAATATGACTGAAAGAAAGGTAAAAGCAGAGAAGAACGCAATGCCGTCGTGTTAGTAATGTCCATTCGGGTCCCCCAGAATGAGCACAATTATTGCTTTTACCTTTGTTTATTAACAAATGCGCCTGTTATCATCCCCAAATCTTCGTCATTGTATTTGAAGCAATATGACTGAAAGAAAGGTAAATGCAGAGAAGAACGCGATGCCGTCGTGTTAGTAATGTCCATTCGGGTCCCCCAGAATGAGCACAATTATTGCTTTTACCTTTGTTTATTAACAAATGCGCCTGATATCATCCCCAAATCTTCGTCATTGTATTTGAAGCAATATGACTGAAAGAAAGGTAAAAGCAGAGAAAAACTCGGCGCCGTCGTGTTAGTAATGTCCATTTGGGTCCCCCAGAATGAGCACAATTATTGCTTTTACCTTTGTTTATTAACAAATGCGCCTGTTATGATCCCGAAATCTTCGTCATTGTATTTGAAGCAATATGACTGGAAGAAAGGTAAAAGCAGAGAAGAACGCGATGCCGTCGTGTTGGTAATGTCCATTCGGGTCTCCCAGAATGAGCACAATTATTGCTTTTACCTTTGTTTATTAACAAATGCGCCCGTTATCATCCCCAAATCTTCGTCATTGTATTTAAAGCAATATGACTGAAAGAAAGGTAAAAGCAGAAAAGAACTCGATGCCGTCGTGTTAGTAATGTCCATTCGGGTCCCCCAGAATGAGCACAATTATTGCTTTTATCTTTTTTATTAACAAATGCGCCAGTAATCGTCCTCAAATCGTCGTCAGTGTATTTGACGCGATACGACAGAAACAAAGGTAAAAGCAGAGAAGAACTCGATGCCGTCGTGCTGGTAATGTCCATTCGGGTCCCCCAGAATGAGCACAATTATTGCATTTATCTTTTTTTATTAACAAATGCGCCTGTAATCGTCTTCAAACGGTGTTCAGTGTATTTGATGCGATATGACCGAATTAAAGGTAAAAGCAGAGAAAAACTCGACGTCGTCATATTCGTAATGTCCATTTAAGTCCCCCAGAATCGACAGAACCATTGCTTTTGACTTTGTTTATTAACAAATGCGCCTGATACCATACCCAAATCTTCGTCATTGTATTTGAAGCAATATGACTGAAAGAAAGGTAAAAGCAGAGAAGAACGCGATGCCGGCGTGTTAGTAATGTTCATTCGAGTCCCCCAAAATGAGCACAATTATTGCTTTTATCTTTTTTTATGATAAAAAAGCGCCTGTTATCATCCCCAAATCTTCGTCATTGTATTTGAAGCAATATGACTGAAAGAAAGGTAAAAGCAGAGAAGAACGCGATGCCGTCGTGTTAGTAATGTCCATTCGGGTCCCCCAGAATGAGCACAATTATTGCTTTTACCTATGTTTATTAACAAATGCGCCTGATATCATCCCCAAATCTTCGTCATTGTATTTGAAGCAATACGACAGAAACAATGGTAAAAGCAGAGAAGAACTCGATGCCGTCGTGTTGGTAATGTCCATTCGGGTCCCCCAGAATGAGCACGATTGTTGCTTATACCTTTGTTTATTAACAAATGCGCCTGTTATCATCCCCAAATCTTCGTCATTGTATTTGAAGCAATATGACTGAAAGAAAGGTGAAAGCAGAGAAGAACGCGAGGCCGTCGTGTTAGTATTGTTCATTCGGGTCCCCCAGAATGAGCACAATTATTGCTTTTATCTCTTTGTATTAACAAATGCGCCTGTAATCGTCCTCAAATCGTCGTCAGTGTATTTGACGCGATACGACAGAAACAAAGGTAAAAGCAGATAAGAACTCGATGCCGTCGTGTTGGTAATGTCCATTCGGGTCCCCCAGAATGAGCACAATTATTGCTTTTATCTTTTTTTATTAACAAATGCGCCTGTAATCGTCTTCAAATCGTGTTCAGTGTATTTAATGCGATATGACAGAAACAAAGGTAAAAGCAGAGAAAAACTCGACGCCGTCATATTAGTAATGTCCATTTGGGTCCCCCAGAATCGACAGAACCATTGCTTTTACCTTTGTTTATTAACAAATGCGCCTGTTATCATCCCCAAATCTTCGTCATTGTATTTGAAGCAATATGACTGAAAGAAAGGTAAAAGCAGAGAAGAACGCGATGCCGTCGTGTTAGTAATGTCCATTCGGGTCCCCCAGAATGAGCACAATTATTGCTTTTATCTTTTTTTATTAACAAATGCGCCTGTTATCATCCCAAAATCTTCGTCATTGTATTTAAAGCAATATGACTGAAAGAAAGGTAAAAGCAGAAAAGAACTCGATGCCGTCGTGTTAGCAATGTCCATTCGGGTCCCCCAGAATGAGCACAATTATTGCTTTTACCTTTGTTTATTAACAAATGCGCCTGATATCATACCCAAATCTTCGTCATTGTATTTGAAGCAATATGACTGAAAGAAAGGTAAAAGCAGAGAAGAACGCGATGCCGCCGTGTTAGTAATGTCCATTCGGGTCCCCCAAAATGAGCACAATTATTGCTTTTATCTTTTTTTATGAACAAATGCGCCTGTTATCATCCCCAAATCTTCGTCATTGTATTTGAAGCAATATGACTGAAAGAAAGGTAAAAGCAGAGAAGAACGCGATGCCTCCGTGTTAGTAATGTCCATTCGGGTCCCCCAGAATGAGCACAATTATTGCTTTTACCTTTGTTTATTAACAAATGCGCCTGTTATCATCCCCAAATCTTCGTCATTGTATTTGAAGCAATATGACTGAAAGAAAGGTAAAAGCAGAGAAGAACGCGATGCCGTCGTGTTAGTAATGTCCATTCGGGTCCCCCAGAATGAGCACAATTATTGCTTTTACCTTTGTTAATTAACAAATGCGCCTGTTATCATCCCCATATCTTCGTCATTGTATTTGAAGCAATATGACTGAAAGAAAGGTAAAAGCAGAGAAGAACGCGATGCCGTCGTGTTAGTAATGTCCATTCGTGTCCCCCAGAATGAGCACAATTATTGCTTTTATCTTTTTTTATTAACAAATGCGCCTGTTATCATCCCCAAATCTTCGTCAATGGATTTGAAGCAATATGACTGAAAGAAAGGTAAAAGCAGAGAAGAACGCGATGCCGTCGTGTTTGTAGTGTCCATTTGGGTCCCCCAGAATGAGCACAATTATTGCTTTTACCTTTGTTTATTAACAAATACGCCTGCTATCATCCCCAAATCTCCGTCATTGTATTTGAAGCAACATGACTGGAAGAAAGGTAAAAGCAAAGAAGAACGCGATGCCGTCGTGTTAGTAATGTCCATTCGGGTCCCCCAGAATGAGCACAATTATTGCTTTTATCTTTTTTTATTAACAAATGCGCCTGTTATCATCCCCAAATCTTCGTCATTGTATTTGAAGCAATATAACTGAAAGAAAGGTAAAAGCAGAGAAAAACTCGACGCCGTCGTGTTAGTAATGTCCATTTGGGTCCCCCAGAATGAGCACAATTATTGCTTGTATCTTTTTTTATTAACAAATGCGCCTGTTATCATCCCCAAATCTTCATCATTGTATTTGAGGCAATATGACTGGAAGAAAGGTAAAAGCAGAAAACAACGCGATGCCGTCGTGTTGGTAATGTCCATTCGGGTCCCGCAGAATGAGCACAATTATTGCTTTTACCTTTGTTTATTAACAAATGCGCCTGTTATGATCCCAAAATCTTCGTCATTGTATTTGAAGCAATATGACTGGAAGAAAGGTAAAAGCAGAGAAGAACGCGATGCCGTCGTGTCGGTAATGTCCATTCGGGTCCCCCAGAATGAGCACAATTATTGCTTTTACCTTTGTTTATTAACAAATGCGCCTGTTATGATCCCAAAATCTTCGTCATTGTATTTGGAGCAATATGACTGGAAGAAAGGTAAAAGCAGAGAAGAACGCGATGCCGTCGTGTTGGTAATGTCCATTCGGGTCTCCCAGAATGAGCACAATTATTGCTTTTACCTTTGTTTATTAACGAATGCGCCGTTAATCGTCTTCAAATCGTCGTCATTGTATTTGAAGCAATATGACTGGAAGAAAGGTAAAAGCAGAGAAGAACGCGATGCTGTCGTGTTGGTAATGTCCATTCGGGTCCCCCAGAATGAGCACAATTATTGCTTTTACCTTTGTTTATTAACAATTGCGCCTGTTATGATCCCCAAATCTTCGTCATTGTATTTGAAGCAATATGACTGGAACAAAGGTAAAAGCAGAGAAGAACGCGATGCCGTCGTGTTGGTAATGTCCATTCGGGTCTCCCAGAATGAGCACAATTATTGCTTTTACCTTTGTTGATTTACAAATGCGCCTGTTATCATCCCCAAATCTTCGTCATTGTATTTGAAGCAATATGACTGAAAGAAAGGTAAAACCAGAGAAGAACGCGATGCCGTCGTGTTAGTAATGTCCATTCGGGTCCCCCAGAATGAGCACAATTATTGCTTTTACCTTTCTTTATTAACAAATGCGCCTGTTATCATGCCCAAATCTTCGTCATTGTATTTGAAGGAATATGACTGAAAGAAAGGTAAAAGCAGAAAAGAACTCGATGCCGTCGTGTTAGTAATGTCCATTCGGGTCCCCCAGAATGAGCACAATTATTGCTTTTACCTTTCTTTATTAACAAATGAGCCTGTTATCACCCCCAAATCTTCGTCATTGTATTTGAAGGAATATGACTGAAAGAAAGGTATAAGCAGAAAAGAACTCGATGCCGTCGTGTTAGTAATGTCCATTCGGGTCCCCCAGAATGAGCACAATTATTGCTTTTATCTTTTTTTATTAACAAATGCGCCTGTAATCGTCTTCAAATCGTGTTCAGTGTATTTAATGCGATATGACAGAAACAAAGGTAAAAGCAGAGAAAAACTCGACGCCGTCATATTAGTAATGTCCATTTGGGTCCCCCAGAATCGACAGAACCATTGCTTTTACCTTTGTTTATTAACAAATGCGCCTGTTATCATCCCCAAATCTTCGTCATTGTATTTGAAGCAATATGACTGAAAGAAAGGTAAAAGCAGAGAAGAACGCGATGCCGTCGTGTTAGTAATGTCCATTCGGGTCCCCCAGAATGAGCACAATTATTGCTTTTATCTTTTTTTATTAACAAATGCGCCTGTTATCATCCCAAAATCTTCGTCATTGTATTTGAAGCAATACGACTGAAAGAAAGGTAAAAGCAGAAAAGAACTCGATGCCGTCGTGTTAGTAATGTCCATTCGGGTCCCCCAGAATGAGCACAATTATTGCTTTTACCTTTGTTTATTAACAAATGCGCCTGATATCATACCCAAATCTTCGTCATTGTATTTGAAGCAATATGACTGAAAGAAAGGTAAAAGCAGAGAAGAACGCGATGCCGTCGTGTTAGTAATGTCCATTCGGGTCCCCCAGACTGAGCACAATTATTGCTTTTACCTTTGTTTATTAACAAATGCGCCTGTTATCATCCCCAAGTCTTCGTCATTGTATTTGAAGCAATATGACTGAAAGAAAGGTGAAAGCAGAGAAGAACGCGAGGCCGTCGTGTTAGTAATGTTCATTCGGGTCCCCCAGAATGAGCACAATTATTGCTTTTATCTCTTTTTATTAACAAATGCGCCTGTAATCGTCCTCAAATCGTCGTCAGTGTATTTGACGCGATACGACAGAAACAAAGGTAAAAGCAGATAAGAACTCGATGCCGTCGTGTTGGTAATGTCCATTCGGGTCCCCCAGAATGAGCACAATTATTGCTTTTATCTTTTTTTATTAACAAATGCGCCTGTAATCGTCTTCAAATCGTGTTCAGTGTATTTAATGCGATATGACAGAAACAAAGGTAAAAGCAGAGAAAAACTCGACGCCGTCATATTAGTAATGTCCATTTGGGTCCCCCAGAATCGACAGAACCATTGCTTTTACCTTTGTTTATTAACAAATGCGCCTGTTATCATCCCCAAATCTTCGTCATTGTATTTGAAGCAATATGACTGAAAGAAAGGTAAAAGCAGAGAAGAACGCGATGCCGTCGTGTTAGTAATGTCCATTCGGGTCCCCCAGAATGAGCACAATTATTGCTTTTATCTTTTTTTATTAACAAATGCGCCTGTTATGATCCCAAAATCTTCGTCATTGTATTTGAAGCAATACGACTGAAAGAAAGGTAAAAGCAGGAAAGAACTCGATGCCGTCGTGTTAGTAATGTCCATTCGGGTCCCCCAGAATGAGCACAATTATTGCTTTTACCTTTGTTTATTAACAAATGCGCCTGATATCATACCCAAATCTTCGTCATTGTATTTGAAGCAATATGACTGAAAGAAAGGTAAAAGCAGAGAAGAATGCGATGCCGTCGTGTTAGTAATGTCCATTCGGATCCCCCAAAATGAGCACAATTATTGCTTTTATCTTTTTTTATGATAAAAAAGCGCCTGTTATCATCCCCGAATCTTCGTCATTGTATTTGAAGCAATATGACTGAAAGAAAGGTAAAAGCAGAGAAGAACGCGATGCCGTCGTGTTAGTAATGTCCATTCTGGTCCCCCAGAATGAGCACAATTATTGCTTTTACCTTTGTTTATTAACAAATGCGCCTGTTATCATCCCCAAATCTTCGTCATTGTATTTGAAGCAATATGACTGAAAGAAAGGTAAAAGCAGAGAAGAACGCGATGCCGTCGTGTTAGTAATGTCCATTCGGGTCCCCCAGAATGAGCACAATTATTGCTTTTATCTTTGTTTATTAACAAATGCGCCTGTTATCATCGAAAAATCTTCGTCATTGTATTTGAAGCAATTTGACTGAAAGAACGGTAAAAGCAGAGAAGAACGAGATGCCGTCGTGTTAGTTATGTCCGTTCGGGTCCCCCAGAATGTGCATAATTATTGCTTTTACCTTTGTTTATTAACAAATGCGCCTGATACATCCCCAAATCTTCGTCATTGTATTTGAAGCAATATGACTGAAAGAAAGGTAAAAGCAGAGAAGAACGCGATGCCGTCGTGTTAGTAATGTCCATTCGGGTCCCCCAAAATGAGCACAATTATTGCTTTTATCTTTTTTTATTAACAAATGCGCCTGTTATCATCCCGAAATCTTCGTCATTGTATTTGAAGCAATATGACTGAAAGAAAGGTAAAAGCAGAGAAGAACGCAATGCCG
The DNA here is from genome assembly GCA_951751655.1 of Ophion costatus. Classification (NCBI taxonomy): domain Eukaryota; kingdom Metazoa; phylum Arthropoda; class Insecta; order Hymenoptera; family Ichneumonidae; genus Ophion; species Ophion costatus. Next base: position 8,384,949 of record OX632361.1, on the reverse strand, counting down.
TCGTATTAGTAATGTCCATTCGGGTTCCCCAGAATGAGCACAATTATTGCTATTACCTTTGTTTATTAACAAATGCGCCTGATATCATCCCCAAATCTTCGTCATTGTATTTGAAGCAATATGACTGAAAGAAAGGTAAAAGCAGAGAAGAACGCGATGCCGTCGTGTTGGTAATGTCCATTCGGGTCCCCCATAATGAGCACAATTATTGCTTTTATCTTTTTTTATTAACAAATGCGCCTGTTATCATCCCCAAATCTTCGTCATTGTATTTGAAGCAATATGACTGAAAGAAAGGTGAAAGCAGAGAAGAACGCGAGGCCGTCGTGTTAGTAATGTCCATTCGGGTCCCCCAGAATGAGCACAATTATTGCTTTTATCTTTTTTTATTTAACAAATGCGCCTGTAATCGTCTTCAAATCGTCGTCAGTGTATTTGACACGATATGACAGAAACAAAGGTATAAGCAGAGAAAAACTCGACGCCGTCATATTAGTAATGTCCCTTTGGGTCCCCCAGAATCGACACAACCATTGCTTTTACCTTTGTTTATTAACAAATGCGCCTGTTATCATCCCCAAATCTTCGTCATTGTATTTGAAGCAATATGACTGAAAGAAAGGTAAAAGCAGAGAAGAACGCGATGCCGTCGTGTTAGTAATGTCCATTCGGGTCCCCCAGAATGAGCACAATTATTGCTTTTACCTTTGTTTATTAACAAATGCGCCTGTTTTCATCCCCAAATCTTCGTCATTGTATTTGAAGCAATATGACTGAAAGAAAGGTAAAAGCAGAGAAGAACGCGATGCCGTCGTGTTAGTAATGTCCATTCGGGTCCCCCAGAATGAGCACAATTATTGCTTTTACCTTTGTTTATTAACAAATGCGCCTGTTATCATCCCCAAATCTTCGTCATTGTATTTGAAGCAATATGACTGAAAGAAAGGTAAAAGCAGAGAAAAACTCGATGCCGTCGTGTTAGTAATGTCCAATTGGGTCCCCCAGAACGAGCACAATTATTGCTTTTACCTTTGTTTATTAACAAATGCGCCTGGTATGATCCCCAAATCTTCGTCATTGTATTTGAAGCAATATGACTGAAAGAAAGGTAAAAGCAGAGAAGAACGCGATGCCGTCGTGTTGGTAATGTCCATTCGGGTCTCCCAGAATGAGCACAATTATTGCTTTTACCTTTGTTTATCAACAAATGCGCCCGTTATCATCCCCAAATCTTCGTCATTGTATTTAAAGCAATATGACTGAAAGAAAGGTAAAAGCAGAGAAGAACGCGATGCCGTCGTGTTAGTAATGTTCATTCGGGTCCCCCAGAATGAGCACAATTATTGCTTTTACCTTTCTTTATTAACAAATGCGCCTGTTATCATCCCCAAATCTTCGTCATTGTATTTGAAGGAATATGACTGAAAGAAAGGTAAAAGCAGAAAAGAACTCGATGCCGTCGTGTTAGTAATGTCCATTCGGGTCCCCCAGAATGAGCACAATTATTGCTTTTATCTTTTTTATTAACAAATGCGCCAGTAATCGTCCTCAAATCGTCGTAAGTGTATTTGACGCGATACGACAGAAACAAAGGTAAAAGCAGAGAAGAACTCGATGCCGTCGTGCTGGTAATGTCCATTCGGGTCCCCCAGAATGAGCACAATTATTGCTTTTACCTTTTTTTATTAACAAATGCGCCTGTTATCATCCCAAAATCTTCGTCATTGTATTTGAAGCAATATGACTGAAAGAAAGGTGAAAGCAAAAAAGAACTCGATGCCGTCGTGTTCGTAATGTCCATTCGGGTCCCCCAGAATGAGCACAATTATTGCTTTTACCTTTGTTTATTAACAAACGCGCCTGATATCAAACCCAAATCTTCGTCATTGTATTTGAAGCAATATAACTGAAAGAAAGGGAAAAGCAGAGAAGAACGCGATGCCCTCGTGTTAGTAATGTCCATTCGGGTCCCCCAAAATGAGCACAATTATTGCTTTTATCTTTTTTTATTAACAAATGCGCCTGTTATCATCCCCAAATCTTCGTCATTGTATTTGAAGCAATATGACTGAAAGAAAGGTAAAAGCAGAGAAGAACGCGATGCCGTCGTGTTAGTAATGTCCATTCGGGTCCCCCAGAATGAGCACAATTATTGCTTTTACCTTTGTTTATTAACAAATGCGCCTGTTATCATCCCCAAATCTTCGTCATTGTATTTGAAGCAATCTGACTGAAAGAAAGGTAAAAGCAGAGAAGAACGCGATGCCGTCGTGTTAGTAATGGCCACTCGGGTCCCCCAGAATGAGCAAAATTATTGCTTTTACCTTTGTTTATTAACAAATGCGCCTGTTATCATCCCCAAATCTTCGTCATTGTATTTGAAGCAATATGACTGAAAGAAAGGTAAAAGCAGAGAGGAACGCGATGCCGTCGTGTTAGTAATGCCCACTCGGGTCCCCCAGAATGAGCACAATTATTGCTTTTATCTTTTTTTATTAACAAATGCGCCTGTTATCATCCCCAAATCTTCGTCATTGTATTTGAAGCAATATGACTGAAAGAAAGGTAAAAGCAGAGAAGAACGCGATGCCGTCGTGTTTGTAATGTCCATTCGGGTCCCCCAGAATCGACAGAACCATTGCGTTTACCTTTGTTTATTAACAAATGCGCCTGTTATCATCGCCAAATCTTCGTCATTGTATTTGAAGCAATATGACTGAAAGAAAGGTAAAAGCAGAGAAGAACGCGATGCCGTCGTGTTAGTATTGTCCATTCGGGTCCCCCAGAATGAGCACAATTATTGCTTTTATCTTTTTAATTAACAAATGCGCATGTAATCGTCCTCAAATCGTCGTCAGTGTATTTGACGCGATACGACAGAAACAAAGGTAAAAGCAGAGAAGAACTCGATGCCGTCGTGTTGGTAATGTCCATTCGGGTCCCCCAGAACGAGCACAATTATTGCTTTTATCTTTTTTTATTAAGAAATGCGCCTGTAATCGTCTTCAAATCGTGTTCAGTGTATTTGATGCGATATGACAGAAACAAAGGTAAAAGCAGAGAAAAACTCGACGCCGTCATATTAGTAATGTCCATTTGGGTCCCCCAGAATCGACAGAACCATTGCTTTTACCTTTGCTTATTAACAAATGCGCCTGTTATCATCCCCAAATCTTCGTCATTGTATTTGAAGCAATATGACTGAAAGAAAGGTAAAAGCAGAGAAGAACGCGATGCCGTCGTTTTAGTAATGTCCATTCGGGTCCCCCAGAATGAGCATAATTATTGCTTTTATCTTTTTTTATTAACAAATGCGCCTGTTATCATCGAAAAATCTTCGTCATTGTATTTGAAGCAATATGACTGAAAGAACGGTAAAAGCAGAGAAGAACGCGATGCCGTCGTGTTAGTAATGTCCATTCGGGTCCCCCAGAATGAGCATAATCATTGCTTTTACCTTTTTTTATTAACAAATGCGCCTGTTATCATCCCAAAATCTTCGTCATTGTATTTGAAGCAATATGACTGAAAGAAAGGTGAAAGCAAAAAAGAACTCGATGCCGTCGTGTTCGTAATGTCCATTCGGGTCCCCCAGAATGAGCACAATTATTGCTTTTACATTTGTTTATTAACAAACGCGCCTGATATCAAACCCAAATCTTCGTCATTGTATTTGAGGCAATATAACTGAAAGAAAGGGAAAAGCAGAGAAGAACGCGATGCCCTCGTGTTAGTAATGTCCATTCGGGTCCCCCAAAATGAGCACAATTATTGCTTTTATCTTTTTTTATTAACAAATGCGCCTGTTATCATCCCCAAATCTTCGTCATTGTATTTGAAGCAATATGACTGAAAGAAAGGTAAAAGCAGAGAAGAACGCGATGCCGTCGTGTTAGTAATGTCAATTCGGGTCCCCCAGACTGAGCACAATTATTGCTTTTACCTTTGTTTATTAACAAATGCGCCTGTTATCATCCCCAAGTCTTCGTCATTGTATTTGAAGCAATATGACTGAAAGAAAGGTGAAAGCAGAGAAGAACGCGAGGCCGTCGTGTTAGTAATGTTCATTCGGGTCCCCCAGAATGAGCACAATTATTGCTTTTATCTCTTTTTATTAACAAATGCGCCTGTAATCGTCCTCAAATCGTCGTCAGTGTATTTGACGCGATACGACAGAAACAAAGGTAAAAGCAGATAAGAACTCGATGCCGTCGTGTTGGTAATGTCCATTCGGGTCCCCCAGAATGAGCACAATTATTGCTTTTATCTTTTTTTATTAACAAATGCGCCTGTAATCGTCTTCAAATCGTGATCAGTGTATTTAATGCGATATGACAGAAACAAAGGTAAAAGCAGAGAAAAACTCGACGCCGTCATATTAGTAATGTCCATTTGGGTCCCCCAGAATCGACAGAACCATTGCTTTTACCTTTGTTTATTAACAAATGCGCCTGTTATCATCCCCAAATCTTCGTCATTGTATTTGAAGCAATATGACTGAAAGAAAGGTAAAAGCAGAGAAGAACGCGATGCCGTCGTGTTAGTAATGTCCATTCGGGTCCCCCAGAATGAGCACAATTATTGCTTTTATCTTTTTTTATTAACAAATGCGCCTGTTATGATCCCAAAATCTTCGTCATTGTATTTGAAGCAATACGACTGAAAGAAAGGTAAAAGCAGGAAAGAACTCGATGCCGTCGTGTTAGTAATGTCCATTCGGGTCCCCCAGAATGAGCACAATTATTGCTTTTACCTTTGTTTATTAACAAATGCGCCTGATATCATACCCAAATCTTCGTCATTGTATTTGAAGCAATATGACTGAAAGAAAGGTAAAAGCAGAGAAGAATGCGATGCCGTCGTGTTAGTAATGTCCATTCGGATCCCCCAAAATGAGCACAATTATTGCTTTTATCTTTTTTTATGATAAAAAAGCGCCTGTTATCATCCCCGAATCTTCGTCATTGTATTTGAAGCAATATGACTGAAAGAAAGGTAAAAGCAGAGAAGAACGCGATGCCGTCGTGTTAGTAATGTCCATTCGGGTCCCCCAGAATGAGCACAATTATTGCTTTTACCTTTGTTTATTAACAAATGCGCCTGTTATCATCCCCAAATCTTCGTCATTGTATTTGAAGCAATATGACTGAAAGAAAGGTAAAAGCAGAGAAGAACGCGATGCCGTCGTGTTAGTAATGTCCATTCGGGTCCCCCAGAATGAGCACAATTATTGCTTTTATCTTTGTTTATTAACAAATGCGCCTGTTATCATCGAAAAATCTTCGTCATTGTATTTGAAGCAATTTGACTGAAAGAACGGTAAAAGCAGAGAAGAACGAGATGCCGTCGTGTTAGTTATGTCCGTTCGGGTCCCCCAGAATGTGCATAATTATTGCTTTTACCTTTGTTTATTAACAAATGCGCCTGATACATCCCCAAATCTTCGTCATTGTATTTGAAGCAATATGACTGAAAGAAAGGTAAAAGCAGAGAAGAACGCGATGCCGTCGTGTTAGTAATGTCCATTCGGGTCCCCCAAAATGAGCACAATTATTGCTTTTATCTTTTTTTATTAACAAATGCGCCTGTTATCATCCCGAAATCTTCGTCATTGTATTTGAAGCAATATGACTGAAAGAAAGGTAAAAGCAGAGAAGAACGCAATGCCGTCGTTTTAGTAATGTCCATTCGGGTCCCCCAGAATGAGCATAATTATTGCTTTTATCTTTTTTTATTAACAAATGCGCCTGTTATCATCGAAAAATCTTCGTCATTGTATTTGAAGCAATATGACTGAAAGAACGGTAAAAGCAGAGAAGAACGCGATGCCGTCGTGTTAGTAATGTCCATTCGGGTCCCCCAGAATGAGCATAATCATTGCTTTTACCTTTTTTTATTAACAAATGCGCCTGTTATCATCCCAAAATCTTCGTCATTGTATTTGAAGCAATATGACTGAAAGAAAGGTGAAAGCAAAAAAGAACTCGATGCCGTCGTGTTCGTAATGTCCATTCGGGTCCCCCAGAATGAGCACAATTATTGCTTTTACATTTGTTTATTAACAAACGCGCCTGATATCAAACCCAAATCTTCGTCATTGTATTTGAGGCAATATAACTGAAAGAAAGGGAAAAGCAGAGAAGAACGCGATGCCCTCGTGTTAGTAATGTCCATTCGGGTCCCCCAAAATGAGCACAATTATTGCTTTTATCTTTTTTTATTAACAAATGCGCCTGTTATCATCCCCAAATCTTCGTCATTGTATTTGAAGCAATATGACTGAAAGAAAGGTAAAAGCAGAGAAGAACGCGATGCCGTCGTGTTAGTAATGTCAATTCGGGTCCCCCAGACTGAGCACAATTATTGCTTTTACCTTTGTTTATTAACAAATGCGCCTGTTATCATCCCCAAGTCTTCGTCATTGTATTTGAAGCAATATGACTGAAAGAAAGGTGAAAGCAGAGAAGAACGCGAGGCCGTCGTGTTAGTAATGTTCATTCGGGTCCCCCAGAATGAGCACAATTATTGCTTTTATCTCTTTTTATTAACAAATGCGCCTGTAATCGTCCTCAAATCGTCGTCAGTGTATTTGACGCGATACGACAGAAACAAAGGTAAAAGCAGATAAGAACTCGATGCCGTCGTGTTGGTAATGTCCATTCGGGTCCCCCAGAATGAGCACAATTATTGCTTTAATCTTTTTTTATTAACAAATGCGCCTGTAATCGTCTTCAAATCGTGTTCAGTGTATTTAATGCGATATGACAGAAACAAAGGTAAAAGCAGAGAAAAACTCGACGCCGTCATATTAGTAATGTCCATTTGGGTCCCCCAGAATCGACAGAACCATTGCTTTTACCTTTGTTTATTAACAAATGCGCCTGTTATCATCCCCAAATCTTCGTCATTGTATTTGAAGCAATATGACTGAAAGAAAGGTAAAAGCAGAGAAGAACGCGATGCCGTCGTGTTAGTAATGTCCATTCGGGTCCCCCAGAATGAGCACAATTATTGCTTTTATCTTTTTTTATTAACAAATGCGCCTGTTATGATCCCAAAATCTTCGTCATTGTATTTGAAGCAATACGACTGAAAGAAAGGTAAAAGCAGGAAAGAACTCGATGCCGTCGTGTTAGTAATGTCCATTCGGGTCCCCCAGAATGAGCACAATTATTGCTTTTACCTTTGTTTATTAACAAATGCGCCTGATATCATACCCAAATCTTCGTCATTGTATTTGAAGCAATATGACTGAAAGAAAGGTAAAAGCAGAGAAGAATGCGATGCCGTCGTGTTAGTAATGTCCATTCGGATCCCCCAAAATGAGCACAATTATTGCTTTTATCTTTTTTTATGATAAAAAAGCGCCTGTTATCATCCCCGAATCTTCGTCATTGTATTTGAAGCAATATGACTGAAAGAAAGGTAAAAGCAGAGAAGAACGCGATGCCGTCGTGTTAGTAATGTCCATTCGGGTCCCCCAGAATGAGCACAATTATTGCTTTTACCTTTGTTTATTAACAAATGCGCCTGTTATCATCCCCAAATCTTCGTCATTGTATTTGAAGCAATATGACTGAAAGAAAGGTAAAAGCAGAGAAGAACGCGATGCCGTCGTGTTAGTAATGTCCATTCGGGTCCCCCAGAATGAGCACAATTATTGCTTTTATCTTTGTTTATTAACAAATGCGCCTGTTATCATCGAAAAATCTTCGTCATTGTATTTGAAGCAATTTGACTGAAAGAACGGTAAAAGCAGAGAAGAACGAGATGCCGTCGTGTTAGTTATGTCCGTTCGGGTCCCCCAGAATGTGCATAATTATTGCTTTTACCTTTGTTTATTAACAAATGCGCCTGATACATCCCCAAATCTTCGTCATTGTATTTGAAGCAATATGACTGAAAGAAAGGTAAAAGCAGAGAAGAACGCGATGCCGTCGTGTTAGTAATGTCCATTCGGGTCCCCCAAAATGAGCACAATTATTGCTTTTATCTTTTTTTATTAACAAATGCGCCTGTTATCATCCCGAAATCTTCGTCATTGTATTTGAAGCAATATGACTGAAAGAAAGGTAAAAGCAGAGAAGAACGCAATGCCGTCGTATTAGTAATGTCCATTCGGGTTCCCCAGAATGAGCACAATTATTGCTATTACCTTTGTTTATTAACAAATGCGCCTGATATCATCCCCAAATCTTCGTCATTGTATTTGAAGCAATATGACTGAAAGAAAGGTAAAAGCAGAGAAGAACGCGATGCCGTCGTGTTGGTAATGTCCATTCGGGTCCCCCATAATGAGCACAATTATTGCTTTTATCTTTTTTTATTAACAAATGCGCCTGTTATCATCCCCAAATCTTCGTCATTGTATTTGAAGCAATATGACTGAAAGAAAGGTGAAAGCAGAGAAGAACGCGAGGCCGTCGTGTTAGTAATGTCCATTCGGGTCCCCCAGAATGAGCACAATTATTGCTTTTATCTTTTTTTATTTAACAAATGCGCCTGTAATCGTCTTCAAATCGTCGTCAGTGTATTTGACACGATATGACAGAAACAAAGGTATAAGCAGAGAAAAACTCGACGCCGTCATATTAGTAATGTCCCTTTGGGTCCCCCAGAATCGACACAACCATTGCTTTTACCTTTGTTTATTAACAAATGCGCCTGTTATCATCCCCAAATCTTCGTCATTGTATTTGAAGCAATATGACTGAAAGAAAGGTAAAAGCAGAGAAGAACGCGATGCCGTCGTGTTAGTAATGTCCATTCGGGTCCCCCAGAATGAGCACAATTATTGCTTTTACCTTTGTTTATTAACAAATGCGCCTGTTTTCATCCCCAAATCTTCGTCATTGTATTTGAAGCAATATGACTGAAAGAAAGGTAAAAGCAGAGAAGAACGCGATGCCGTCGTGTTAGTAATGTCCATTCGGGTCCCCCAGAATGAGCACAATTATTGCTTTTACCTTTGTTTATTAACAAATGCGCCTGTTATCATCCCCAAATCTTCGTCATTGTATTTGAAGCAATATGACTGAAAGAAAGGTAAAAGCAGAGAAAAACTCGATGCCGTCGTGTTAGTAATGTCCAATTGGGTCCCCCAGAACGAGCACAATTATTGCTTTTACCTTTGTTTATTAACAAATGCGCCTGGTATGATCCCCAAATCTTCGTCATTGTATTTGAAGCAATATGACTGAAAGAAAGGTAAAAGCAGAGAAGAACGCGATGCCGTCGTGTTGGTAATGTCCATTCGGGTCTCCCAGAATGAGCACAATTATTGCTTTTACCTTTGTTTATCAACAAATGCGCCCGTTATCATCCCCAAATCTTCGTCATTGTATTTAAAGCAATATGACTGAAAGAAAGGTAAAAGCAGAGAAGAACGCGATGCCGTCGTGTTAGTAATGTTCATTCGGGTCCCCCAGAATGAGCACAATTATTGCTTTTACCTTTCTTTATTAACAAATGCGCCTGTTATCATCCCCAAATCTTCGTCATTGTATTTGAAGGAATATGACTGAAAGAAAGGTAAAAGCAGAAAAGAACTCGATGCCGTCGTGTTAGTAATGTCCATTCGGGTCCCCCAGAATGAGCACAATTATTGCTTTTATCTTTTTTATTAACAAATGCGCCAGTAATCGTCCTCAAATCGTCGTAAGTGTACTTGACGCGATACGACAGAAACAAAGGTAAAAGCAGAGAAGAACTCGATGCCGTCGTGCTGGTAATGTCCATTCGGGTCCCCCAGAATGAGCACAATTATTGCTTTTACCTTTTTTTATTAACAAATGCGCCTGTTATCATCCCAAAATCTTCGTCATTGTATTTGAAGCAATATGACTGAAAGAAAGGTGAAAGCAAAAAAGAACTCGATGCCGTCGTGTTCGTAATGTCCATTCGGGTCCCCCAGAATGAGCACAATTATTGCTTTTACCTTTGTTTATTAACAAACGCGCCTGATATCAAACCCAAATCTTCGTCATTGTATTTGAAGCAATATAACTGAAAGAAAGGGAAAAGCAGAGAAGAACGCGATGCCCTCGTGTTAGTAATGTCCATTCGGGTCCCCCAAAATGAGCACAATTATTGCTTTTATCTTTTTTTATTAACAAATGCGCCTGTTATCATCCCCAAATCTTCGTCATTGTATTTGAAGCAATATGACTGAAAGAAAGGTAAAAGCAGAGAAGAACGCGATGCCGTCGTGTTAGTAATGTCCATTCGGGTCCCCCAGAATGAGCACAATTATTGCTTTTACCTTTGTTTATTAACAAATGCGCCTGTTATCATCCCCAAATCTTCGTCATTGTATTTGAAGCAATCTGACTGAAAGAAAGGTAAAAGCAGAGAAGAACGCGATGCCGTCGTGTTAGTAATGGCCACTCGGGTCCCCCAGAATGAGCAAAATTATTGCTTTTACCTTTGTTTATTAACAAATGCGCCTGTTATCATCCCCAAATCTTCGTCATTGTATTTGAAGCAATATGACTGAAAGAAAGGTAAAAGCAGAGAGGAACGCGATGCCGTCGTGTTAGTAATGCCCACTCGGGTCCCCCAGAATGAGCACAATTATTGCTTTTATCTTTTTTTATTAACAAATGCGCCTGTTATCATCCCCAAATCTTCGTCATTGTATTTGAAGCAATATGACTGAAAGAAAGGTAAAAGCAGAGAAGAACGCGATGCCGTCGTGTTTGTAATGTCCATTCGGGTCCCCCAGAATCGACAGAACCATTGCGTTTACCTTTGTTTATTAACAAATGCGCCTGTTATCATCGCCAAATCTTCGTCATTGTATTTGAAGCAATATGACTGAAAGAAAGGTAAAAGCAGAGAAGAACGCGATGCCGTCGTGTTAGTATTGTCCATTCGGGTCCCCCAGAATGAGCACAATTATTGCTTTTATCTTTTTAATTAACAAATGCGCATGTAATCGTCCTCAAATCGTCGTCAGTGTATTTGACGCGATACGACAGAAACAAAGGTAAAAGCAGAGAAGAACTCGATGCCGTCGTGTTGGTAATGTCCATTCGGGTCCCCCAGAACGAGCACAATTATTGCTTTTATCTTTTTTTATTAACAAATGCGCCTGTAATCGTCTTCAAATCGTGTTCAGTGTATTTGATGCGATATGACAGAAACAAAGGTAAAAGCAGAGAAAAACTCGACGCCGTCATATTAGTAATGTCCATTTGGGTCCCCCAGAATCGACAGAACCATTGCTTTTACCTTTGTTTATTAACAAATGCGCCTGTTATCATCCCCAAATCTTCGTCATTGTATTTGAAGCAATATGACTGAAAGAAAGGTAAAAGCAGAGAAGAACGCGATGCCGTCGTTTTAGTAATGTCCATTCGGGTCCCCCAGAATGAGCATAATTATTGCTTTTATCTTTTTTTATTAACAAATGCGCCTGTTATCATCGAAAAATCTTCGTCATTGTATTTGAAGCAATATGACTGAAAGAACGGTAAAAGCAGAGAAGAACGCGATGCCGTCGTGTTAGTAATGTCCATTCGGGTCCCCCAGAATGAGCATAATCATTGCTTTTACCTTTTTTTATTAACAAATGCGCCTGTTATCATCCCAAAATCTTCGTCATTGTATTTGAAGCAATATGACTGAAAGAAAGGTGAAAGCAAAAAAGAACTCGATGCCGTCGTGTTCGTAATGTCCATTCGGGTCCCCCAGAATGAGCACAATTATTGCTTTTACATTTGTTTATTAACAAACGCGCCTGATATCAAACCCAAATCTTCGTCATTGTATTTGAGGCAATATAACTGAAAGAAAGGGAAAAGCAGAGAAGAACGCGATGCCCTCGTGTTAGTAATGTCCATTCGGGTCCCCCAAAATGAGCACAATTATTGCTTTTATCTTTTTTTATTAACAAATGCGCCTGTTATCATCCCCAAATCTTCGTCATTGTATTTGAAGCAATATGACTGAAAGAAAGGTAAAAGCAGAGAAGAACGCGATGCCGTCGTGTTAGTAATGTCAATTCGGGTCCCCCAGAATGAGCACAATTATTGCTTTTACCTTTGTTTATTAACAAATGCGCCTGTTATCATCCCCAAATCTTCGTCATTGTATTTGAAGCAATCTGACTGAAAGAAAGGTAAAAGCAGAGAAGAACGCGATGCCGTCGTGTTAGTAATGGCCACTCGGGTCCCCCAGAATGAGCAAAATTATTGCTTTTACCTTTGTTTATTAACAAATGCGCCTGTTATCATCCCCAAGTCTTCGTCATTGTATTTGACGCAATATGACTGAAAGAAAGGTGAAAGCAGAGAAGAACGCGAGGCCGTCGTGTTAGTAATGTTCATTCGGGTCCCCCAGAATGAGCACAATTATTGCTTTTATCTTTTTTTATTAACAAATGCGCCTGTAATCGTCTTCAAATCGAGTTCAGTGTATTTAATGCGATATGACAGAAACAAAGGTAAAAGCAGAGAAAAACTCGACGCCGTCATATTAGTAATGTCCATTTGGGTCCCCCAGAATCGACAGAACCATTGCTTTTACCTTTGTTTATTAACAAATGCGCCTGTTATCATCCCCAAATCTTCGTCATTGTATTTGAAGCAATATGACTGAAAGAAAGGTAAAAGCAGAGAAGAACGCGATGCCGTCGTGTTAGTAATGTCCATTCGGGTCCCCCAGAATGAGCACAATTATTGCTTTTATCTTTTTTTATTAACAAATGCGCCTGTTATCATCCCAAAATCTTCGTCATTGTATTTGAAGCAATACGACTGAAAGAAAGGTAAAAGCAGAAAAGAACTCGATGCCGTCGTGTTAGTAATGTCCATTCGGGTCCCCCAGAATGAGCACAATTATTGCTTTTACCTTTGTTTATTAACAAATGCGCCTGATATCATACCCAAATCTTCGTCATTGTATTTGAAGCAATATGACTGAAAGAAAGGTAAAAGCAGAGAAGAACGCGATGCCGTCGTGTTAGTAATGTCCATTCGGGTCCCCCAGAATGAGCACAATTATTGCTTTTACCTTTGTTTATTAACAAATGCGCCTGTTATCATCCCCAAGTCTTCGTCATTGTATTTGAAGCAATATGACTGAAAGAAAGGTGAAAGCAGAGAAGAACGCGAGGCCGTCGTGTTAGTAATGTTCATTCGGGTCCCCCAGAATGAGCACAATTATTGCTTTTATCTCTTTTTATTAACAAATGCGCCTGTAATCGTCCTCAAATCGTCGTCAGTGTATTTGACGCGATACGACAGAAACAAAGGTAAAAGCAGATACGAACTCGATGCCGTCGTGTTGGTAATGTCCATTCGGGTCCCCCAGAATGAGCACAATTATTGCTTTTATCTTTTTTTATTAACAAATGCGCCTGTAATCGTCTTCAAATCGTGTTCAGTGTATTTAATGCGATATGACAGAAACAAAGGTAAAAGCAGAGAAAAATTCGACGCCGTCATATTAGTAATGTCCATTTGGGTCCCCCAGAATCGACAGAACCATTGCTTTTACCTTTGTTTATTAACAAATGCGCCTGTTATCATCCCCAAATCTTCGTCATTGTATTTGAAGCAATATGACTGAAAGAAAGGTAAAAGCAGAGAAGAACGCGATGCCGTCGTGTTAGTAATGTCCATTCGGGTCCCCCAGAATGAGCACAATTATTGCTTTTATCTTTTTTTATTAACAAATGCGCCTGTTATGATCCCAAAATCTTCGTCATTGTATTTGAAGCAATACGACTGAAAGAAAGGTAAAAGCAGGAAAGAACTCGATGCCGTCGTGTTAGTAATGTCCATTCGGGTCCCCCAGAATGAGCACAATTATTGCTTTTACCTTTGTTTATTAACAAATGCGCCTGATATCATACCCAAATCTTCGTCATTGTATTTGAAGCAATATGACTGAAAGAAAGGTAAAAGCAGAGAAGAACGCGATGCCGTCGTGTTAGTAATGTCCATTCGGATCCCCCAAAATGAGCACAATTATTGCTTTTATCTTTTTTTATGATAAAAAAGCGCCTGTTATCATCCCCAAATCTTCGTCATTGTATTTGAAGCAATATGACTGAAAGAAAGGTAAAAGCAGAGAAGAGCGCGATGCCGTCGTGTTAGTAATGTCCATTCGGGTCCCCCAGAATGAGCACAATTATTGCTTTTACCTTTGTTTATTAACAAATGCGCCTATTATCATCCCCAAATCTTCGTCATTCTATTTGAAGCAATATGACTGAAAGAAAGGTAAAAGCAGAGAAGAACGCGATGCCGTCGTGTTAGTAATGTCCATGCGGGTCCCCCAGAATGAGCACAATTATTGCTTTTATCTTTGTTTATTAACAAATGCGCCTGTTATCTTCGAAAAATCTTCGTCATTGTATTTGAAGCAATATGACTGAAAGAACGGTAAAAGCAGAGAAGAACGAGATGCCGTCGTGTTAGTTATGTCCGTTCGGGTCCCCCAGAATGTGCATAATTATTGCTTTTACCTTTGTTTATTAACAAATGCGCCTGATACATCCCCAAATCTTCGTCATTGTATTTGAAGCAATATGACTGAAAGAAAGGTAAAAGCAGAGAAGAACGCGATGCCGTCGTGTTAGTAATGTCCATTCGGGTCCCCCAAAATGAGCACAATTATTGCTTTTATCTTTTTTTATTAACAAATGCGCCTGTTATCATCCCGAAATCTTCGTCATTGTATTTGAAGCAATATGACTGAAAGAAAGGTAAAAGCAGAGAAGAACGCAATGCCGTCGTATTAGTAATGTCCATTCGGGTTCCCCAGAATGAGCACAATTATTGCTATTACCTTTGTTTATTAACAAATGCGCCTGATATCATCCCCAAATCTTCGTCATTGTATTTGAAGCAATATGACTGAAAGAAAGGTAAAAGCAGAGAAGAACGCGATGCCGTCGTGTTGGTAATGTCCATTCGGGTCCCCCATAATGAGCACAATGATTGCTTTTATCTTTTTTTATTAACAAATGCGCCTGGTATGATCCCCAAATCTTCGTCATTGTATTTGAAGCAATATGACTGAAAGAAAGGTAAAAGCAGAGAAGAACGCGATGCCGTCGTGTTGGTAATGTCCATTCGGGTCTCCCAGAATGAGCACAATTATTGCTTTTACCTTTGTTTATCAACAAATGCGCCCGTTATCATCCCCAAATCTTCGTCATTGTATTTAAAGCAATATGACTGAAAGAAAGGTAAAAGCAGAGAAGAACGCGATGCCGTCGTGTTAGTAATGTTCATTCGGGTCCCCCAGAATGAGCACAATTATTGCTTTTACCTTTCTTTATTAACAAATGCGCCTGTTATCATCCCCAAATCTTCGTCATTGTATTTGAAGGAATATGACTGAAAGAAAGGTAAAAGCAGAAAAGAACTCGATGCCGTCGTGTTAGTAATGTCCATTCGGGTCCCCCAGAATGAGCACAATTATTGCTTTTATCTTTTTTATTAACAAATGCGCCAGTAATCGTCCTCAAATCGTCGTAAGTGTACTTGACGCGATACGACAGAAACAAAGGTAAAAGCAGAGAAGAACTCGATGCCGTCGTGCTGGTAATGTCCATTCGGGTCCCCCAGAATGAGCACAATTATTGCTTTTACCTTTTTTTATTAACAAATGCGCCTGTTATCATCCCAAAATCTTCGTCATTGTATTTGAAGCAATATGACTGAAAGAAAGGTGAAAGCAAAAAAGAACTCGATGCCGTCGTGTTCGTAATGTCCATTCGGGTCCCCCAGAATGAGCACAATTATTGCTTTTACCTTTGTTTATTAACAAACGCGCCTGATATCAAACCCAAATCTTCGTCATTGTATTTGAAGCAATATAACTGAAAGAAAGGGAAAAGCAGAGAAGAACGCGATGCCCTCGTGTTAGTAATGTCCATTCGGGTCCCCCAAAATGAGCACAATTATTGCTTTTATCTTTTTTTATTAACAAATGCGCCTGTTATCATCCCCAAATCTTCGTCATTGTATTTGAAGCAATATGACTGAAAGAAAGGTAAAAGCAGAGAAGAACGCGATGCCGTCGTGTTAGTAATGTCCATTCGGGTCCCCCAGAATGAGCACAATTATTGCTTTTACCTTTGTTTATTAACAAATGCGCCTGTTATCATCCCCAAATCTTCGTCATTGTATTTGAAGCAATCTGACTGAAAGAAAGGTAAAAGCAGAGAAGAACGCGATGCCGTCGTGTTAGTAATGGCCACTCGGGTCCCCCAGAATGAGCAAAATTATTGCTTTTACCTTTGTTTATTAACAAATGCGCCTGTTATCATCCCCAAATCTTCGTCATTGTATTTGAAGCAATATGACTGAAAGAAAGGTAAAAGCAGAGAGGAACGCGATGCCGTCGTGTTAGTAATGCCCACTCGGGTCCCCCAGAATGAGCACAATTATTGCTTTTATCTTTTTTTATTAACAAATGCGCCTGTTATCATCCCCAAATCTTCGTCATTGTATTTGAAGCAATATGACTGAAAGAAAGGTAAAAGCAGAGAAGAACGCGATGCCGTCGTGTTTGTAATGTCCATTCGGGTCCCCCAGAATCGACAGAACCATTGCGTTTACCTTTGTTTATTAACAAATGCGCCTGTTATCATCGCCAAATCTTCGTCATTGTATTTGAAGCAATATGACTGAAAGAAAGGTAAAAGCAGAGAAGAACGCGATGCCGTCGTGTTAGTATTGTCCATTCGGGTCCCCCAGAATGAGCACAATTATTGCTTTTATCTTTTTAATTAACAAATGCGCATGTAATCGTCCTCAAATCGTCGTCAGTGTATTTGACGCGATACGACAGAAACAAAGGTAAAAGCAGAGAAGAACTCGATGCCGTCGTGTTGGTAATGTCCATTCGGGTCCCCCAGAACGAGCACAATTATTGCTTTTATCTTTTTTTATTAACAAATGCGCCTGTAATCGTCTTCAAATCGTGTTCAGTGTATTTGATGCGATATGACAGAAACAAAGGTAAAAGCAGAGAAAAACTCGACGCCGTCATATTAGTAATGTCCATTTGGGTCCCCCAGAATCGACAGAACCATTGCTTTTACCTTTGTTTATTAACAAATGCGCCTGTTATCATCCCCAAATCTTCGTCATTGTATTTGAAGCAATATGACTGAAAGAAAGGTAAAAGCAGAGAAGAACGCGATGCCGTCGTTTTAGTAATGTCCATTCGGGTCCCCCAGAATGAGCATAATTATTGCTTTTATCTTTTTTTATTAACAAATGCGCCTGTTATCATCGAAAAATCTTCGTCATTGTATTTGAAGCAATATGACTGAAAGAACGGTAAAAGCAGAGAAGAACGCGATGCCGTCGTGTTAGTAATGTCCATTCGGGTCCCCCAGAATGAGCATAATCATTGCTTTTACCTTTTTTTATTAACAAATGCGCCTGTTATCATCCCAAAATCTTCGTCATTGTATTTGAAGCAATATGACTGAAAGAAAGGTGAAAGCAAAAAAGAACTCGATGCCGTCGTGTTCGTAATGTCCATTCGGGTCCCCCAGAATGAGCACAATTATTGCTTTTACATTTGTTTATTAACAAACGCGCCTGATATCAAACCCAAATCTTCGTCATTGTATTTGAGGCAATATAACTGAAAGAAAGGGAAAAGCAGAGAAGAACGCGATGCCCTCGTGTTAGTAATGTCCATTCGGGTCCCCCAAAATGAGCACAATTATTGCTTTTATCTTTTTTTATTAACAAATGCGCCTGTTATCATCCCCAAATCTTCGTCATTGTATTTGAAGCAATATGACTGAAAGAAAGGTAAAAGCAGAGAAGAACGCGATGCCGTCGTGTTAGTAATGTCAATTCGGGTCCCCCAGAATGAGCACAATTATTGCTTTTACCTTTGTTTATTAACAAATGCGCCTGTTATCATCCCCAAATCTTCGTCATTGTATTTGAAGCAATCTGACTGAAAGAAAGGTAAAAGCAGAGAAGAACGCGATGCCGTCGTGTTAGTAATGGCCACTCGGGTCCCCCAGAATGAGCAAAATTATTGCTTTTACCTTTGTTTATTAACAAATGCGCCTGTTATCATCCCCAAGTCTTCGTCATTGTATTTGACGCAATATGACTGAAAGAAAGGTGAAAGCAGAGAAGAACGCGAGGCCGTCGTGTTAGTAATGTTCATTCGGGTCCCCCAGAATGAGCACAATTATTGCTTTTATCTTTTTTTATTAACAAATGCGCCTGTAATCGTCTTCAAATCGAGTTCAGTGTATTTAATGCGATATGACAGAAACAAAGGTAAAAGCAGAGAAAAACTCGACGCCGTCATATTAGTAATGTCCATTTGGGTCCCCCAGAATCGACAGAACCATTGCTTTTACCTTTGTTTATTAACAAATGCGCCTGTTATCATCCCCAAATCTTCGTCATTGTATTTGAAGCAATATGACTGAAAGAAAGGTAAAAGCAGAGAAGAACGCGATGCCGTCGTGTTAGTAATGTCCATTCGGGTCCCCCAGAATGAGCACAATTATTGCTTTTATCTTTTTTTATTAACAAATGCGCCTGTTATCATCCCAAAATCTTCGTCATTGTATTTGAAGCAATACGACTGAAAGAAAGGTAAAAGCAGAAAAGAACTCGATGCCGTCGTGTTAGTAATGTCCATTCGGGTCCCCCAGAATGAGCACAATTATTGCTTTTACCTTTGTTTATTAACAAATGCGCCTGATATCATACCCAAATCTTCGTCATTGTATTTGAAGCAATATGACTGAAAGAAAGGTAAAAGCAGAGAAGAACGCGATGCCGTCGTGTTAGTAATGTCCATTCGGGTCCCCCAGAATGAGCACAATTATTGCTTTTACCTTTGTTTATTAACAAATGCGCCTGTTATCATCCCCAAGTCTTCGTCATTGTATTTGAAGCAATATGACTGAAAGAAAGGTGAAAGCAGAGAAGAACGCGAGGCCGTCGTGTTAGTAATGTTCATTCGGGTCCCCCAGAATGAGCACAATTATTGCTTTTATCTCTTTTTATTAACAAATGCGCCTGTAATCGTCCTCAAATCGTCGTCAGTGTATTTGACGCGATACGACAGAAACAAAGGTAAAAGCAGATACGAACTCGATGCCGTCGTGTTGGTAATGTCCATTCGGGTCCCCCAGAATGAGCACAATTATTGCTTTTATCTTTTTTTATTAACAAATGCGCCTGTAATCGTCTTCAAATCGTGTTCAGTGTATTTAATGCGATATGACAGAAACAAAGGTAAAAGCAGAGAAAAATTCGACGCCGTCATATTAGTAATGTCCATTTGGGTCCCCCAGAATCGACAGAACCATTGCTTTTACCTTTGTTTATTAACAAATGCGCCTGTTATCATCCCCAAATCTTCGTCATTGTATTTGAAGCAATATGACTGAAAGAAAGGTAAAAGCAGAGAAGAACGCGATGCCGTCGTGTTAGTAATGTCCATTCGGGTCCCCCAGAATGAGCACAATTATTGCTTTTATCTTTTTTTATTAACAAATGCGCCTGTTATGATCCCAAAATCTTCGTCATTGTATTTGAAGCAATACGACTGAAAGAAAGGTAAAAGCAGGAAAGAACTCGATGCCGTCGTGTTAGTAATGTCCATTCGGGTCCCCCAGAATGAGCACAATTATTGCTTTTACCTTTGTTTATTAACAAATGCGCCTGATATCATACCCAAATCTTCGTCATTGTATTTGAAGCAATATGACTGAAAGAAAGGTAAAAGCAGAGAAGAACGCGATGCCGTCGTGTTAGTAATGTCCATTCGGATCCCCCAAAATGAGCACAATTATTGCTTTTATCTTTTTTTATGATAAAAAAGCGCCTGTTATCATCCCCAAATCTTCGTCATTGTATTTGAAGCAATATGACTGAAAGAAAGGTAAAAGCAGAGAAGAGCGCGATGCCGTCGTGTTAGTAATGTCCATTCGGGTCCCCCAGAATGAGCACAATTATTGCTTTTACCTTTGTTTATTAACAAATGCGCCTATTATCATCCCCAAATCTTCGTCATTCTATTTGAAGCAATATGACTGAAAGAAAGGTAAAAGCAGAGAAGAACGCGATGCCGTCGTGTTAGTAATGTCCATGCGGGTCCCCCAGAATGAGCACAATTATTGCTTTTATCTTTGTTTATTAACAAATGCGCCTGTTATCTTCGAAAAATCTTCGTCATTGTATTTGAAGCAATATGACTGAAAGAACGGTAAAAGCAGAGAAGAACGAGATGCCGTCGTGTTAGTTATGTCCGTTCGGGTCCCCCAGAATGTGCATAATTATTGCTTTTACCTTTGTTTATTAACAAATGCGCCTGATACATCCCCAAATCTTCGTCATTGTATTTGAAGCAATATGACTGAAAGAAAGGTAAAAGCAGAGAAGAACGCGATGCCGTCGTGTTAGTAATGTCCATTCGGGTCCCCCAAAATGAGCACAATTATTGCTTTTATCTTTTTTTATTAACAAATGCGCCTGTTATCATCCCGAAATCTTCGTCATTGTATTTGAAGCAATATGACTGAAAGAAAGGTAAAAGCAGAGAAGAACGCAATGCCGTCGTATTAGTAATGTCCATTCGGGTTCCCCAGAATGAGCACAATTATTGCTATTACCTTTGTTTATTAACAAATGCGCCTGATATCATCCCCAAATCTTCGTCATTGTATTTGAAGCAATATGACTGAAAGAAAGGTAAAAGCAGAGAAGAACGCGATGCCGTCGTGTTGGTAATGTCCATTCGGGTCCCCCATAATGAGCACAATGATTGCTTTTATCTTTTTTTATTAACAAATGCGCCTGTTATCATCCCCAAATCTTCGTCATTGTATTTGAAGCAATATGACTGAAAGAAAGGTGAAAGCAGAGAAGAACGCGATGCCGTCGTGTTAGTAATGTCCATTCGGGTCCCCCAGAATGAGCACAATTATTGCTTTTACCTTTGTTTATTAACAAATGCGCCTGTTATCATCCCCAAATCTTCGTCATTGTATTTGAAGCAATCTGACTGAAAGAAAGGTAAAAGCAGAGAAGAACGCGATGCCGTCGTGTTAGTAATGGCCACTCGGGTCCCCCAGAATGAGCAAAATTATTGCTTTTACCTTTGTTTATTAACAAATGCGCCTGTTATCATCCCCAAATCTTCGTCATTGTATTTGAAGCAATATGACTGAGAGAAAGGTAAAAGCAGAGAGGAACGCGATGCCGTCGTGTTAGTAATGCCCACTCGGGTCCCCCAGAATGAGCACAATTATTGCTTTTATCTTTTTTTATTAACAAATGCGCCTGTTATCATCCCCAAATCTTCGTCATTGTATTTGAAGCAATATGACTGAAAGAAAGGTAAAAGCAGAGAAGAACGCGATGCCGTCGTGTTTGTAATGTCCATTCGGGTCCCCCAGAATCGACAGAACCATTGCGTTTACCTTTGTTTATTAACAAATGCGCCTGTTATCATCGCCAAATCTTCGTCATTGTATTTGAAGCAATATGACTGAAAGAAAGGTAAAAGCAGAGAAGAACGCGATGACGTCGTGTTAGTATTGTCCATTCGGGTCCCCCAGAATGAGCACAATTATTGCTTTTATCTTTTTAATTAACAAATGCGCATGTAATCGTCCTCAAATCGTCGTCAGTGTATTTGACGCGATACGACAGAAACAAAGGTAAAAGCAGAGAAGAACTCGATGCCGTCGTGTTGGTAATGTCCATTCGGGTCCCCCAGAACGAGCACAATTATTGCTTTTATCTTTTTTTATTAACAAATGCGCCTGTAATCGTCTTCAAATCGTGTTCAGTGTATTTGATGCGATATGACAGAAACAAAAGTAAAAGCAGAGAAAAACTCGACGCCGTCATATTAGTAATGTCCATTTGGGTCCCCCAGAATCGACAGAACCATTGCTTTTACCTTTGTTTATTAACAAATGCGCCTGTTATCATCCCCAAATCTTCGTCATTGTATTTGAAGCAATATGACTGAAAGAAAGGTAAAAGCAGAGAAGAACGCGATGCCGTCGTTTTAGTAATGTCCATTCGGGTCCCCCAGAATGAGCATAATTATTGCTTTTATCTTTTTTTATTAACAAATGCGCCTGTTATCATCGAAAAATCTTCGTCATTGTATTTGAAGCAATATGACTGAAAGAACGGTAAAAGCAGAGAAGAACGCGATGCCGTCGTGTTAGTAATGTCCATTCGGGTCCCCCAGAATGAGCATAATCATTGCTTATACCTTTTTTTATTAACAAATGCGCCTGTTATCATCCCAAAATCTTCGTCATTGTATTTGAAGCAATATGACTGAAAGAAAGGTGAAAGCAAAAAAGAACTCGATGCCGTCGTGTTCGTAATGTCCATTCGGGTCCCCCAGAATGAGCACAATTATTGCTTTTACATTTGTTTATTAACAAACGCGCCTGATATCAAACCCAAATCTTCGTCATTGTATTTGAGGCAATATAACTGAAAGAAAGGGAAAAGCAGAGAAGAACGCGATGCCCTCGTGTTAGTAATGTCCATTCGGGTCCCCCAAAATGAGCACAATTATTGCTTTTATCTTTTTTTATTAACAAATGCGCCTGTTATCATCCCCAAATCTTCGTCATTGTATTTGAAGCAATATGACTGAAAGAAAGGTAAAAGCAGAGAAGAACGCGATGCCGTCGTGTTAGTAATGTCGATTCGGGTCCCCCAGAATGAGCACAATTATTGCTTTTACCTTTGTTTACTAACAAATGCGCCTGTTATCATCCCCAAATCTTCGTCATTGTATTTGAAGCAATCTGACTGAAAGAAAGGTAAAAGCAGAGAAGAACGCGATGCCGTCGTGTTAGTAATGGCCACTCGGGTCCCCCAGAATGAGCAAAATTATTGCTTTTACCTTTGTTTATTAACAAATGCGCCTGTTATCATCCCCAAGTCTTCGTCATTGTATTTGACGCAATATGACTGAAAGAAAGGTGAAAGCAGAGAAGAACGCGAGGCCGTCGTGTTAGTAATGTTCATTCGGGTCCCCCAGAATGAGCACAATTATTGCTTTTATCTTTTTTTATTAACAAATGCGCCTGTAATCGTCTTCAAATCGTGTTCAGTGTATTTAATGCGATATGACAGAAACAAAGGTAAAAGCAGAGAAAAACTCGACGCCGTCATATTAGTAATGTCCATTTGGGTCCCCCAGAATCGACAGAACCATTGCTTTTACCTTTGTTTATTAACAAATGCGCCTGTTATCATCCCCAAATCTTCGTCATTGTATTTGAAGCAATATGACTGAAAAAAAAGGTAAAAGCAGAGAAGAACGCGATGCCGTCGTGTTAGTAATGTCCATTCGGGTCCCCCAGAATGAGCACAATTATTGCTTTTATCTTTTTTTATTAACAAATGCGCCTGTTATCATCCCAAAATCTTCGTCATTGTATTTGAAGCAATACGACTGAAAGAAAGGTAAAAGCAGAAAAGAACTCGATGCCGTCGTGTTAGTAATGTCCATTCGGGTCCCCCAGAATGAGCACAATTATTGCTTTTACCTTTGTTTATTAACAAATGCGCCTGATATCATACCCAAATCTTCGTCATTGTATTTGAAGCAATATGACTGAAAGAAAGGTAAAAGCAGAGAAGAACGCGATGCCGTCGTGTTAGTAATGTCCATTCGGGTCCCCCAGAATGAGCACAATTATTGCTTTTACCTTTGTTTATTAACAAATGCGCCTGTTATCATCCCCAAGTCTTCGTCATTGTATTTGAAGCAATATGACTGAAAGAAAGGTGAAAGCAGAGAAGAACGCGAGGCCGTCGTGTTAGTAATGTTCATTCGGGTCCCCCAGAATGAGCACAATTATTGCTTTTATCTCTTTTTATTAACAAATGCGCCTGTAATCGTCCTCAAATCGTCGTCAGTGTATTTGACGCGATACGACAGAAACAAAGGTAAAAGCAGATACGAACTCGATGCCGTCGTGTTGGTAATGTCCATTCGGGTCCCCCAGAATGAGCACAATTATTGCTTTTATCTTTTTTTATTAACAAATGCGCCTGTAATCGTCTTCAAATCGTGTTCAGTGTATTTAATGCGATATGACAGAAACAAAGGTAAAAGCAGAGAAAAACTCGACGCCGTCATATTAGTAATGTCCATTTGGGTCCCCCAGAATCGACAGAACCATTGCTTTTACCTTTGTTTATTAACAAATGCGCCTGTTATCATCCCCAAATCTTCGTCATTGTATTTGAAGCAATATGACTGAAAGAAAGGTAAAAGCAGAGAAGAACGCGATGCCGTCGTGTTAGTAATGTCCATTCGGGTCCCCCAGAATGAGCACAATTATTGCTTTTATCTTTTTTTATTAACAAATGCGCCTGTTATGATCCCAAAATCTTCGTCATTGTATTTGAAGCAATACGACTGAAAGAAAGGTAAAAGCAGGAAAGAACTCGATGCCGTCGTGTTAGTAATGTCCATTCGGGTCCCCCAGAATGAGCACAATTATTGCTTTTACCTTTGTTTATTAACAAATGCGCCTGATATCATACCCAAATCTTCGTCATTGTATTTGAAGCAATATGACTGAAAGAAAGGTAAAAGCAGAGAAGAACGCGATGCCGTCGTGTTAGTAATGTCCATTCGGATCCCCCAAAATGAGCACAATTATTGCTTTTATCTTTTTTATGATAAAAAAGCGCCTGTTACCATCCCCAAATCTTCGTCATTGTATTTGAAGCAATATGACTGAAAGAAAGGTAAAAGCAGAGAAGAACGCGATGCCGTCGTGTTAGTAATGTCCATTCGGGTCCCCCAGAATGAGCACAATTATTGCTTTTACCTTTGTTTATTAACAAATGCGCCTGTTATCATCCCCAAATCTTCGTCATTGTATTTGAAGCAATATGACTGAAAGAAAGGTAAAAGCAGAGAAGAACGCGATGCCGTCGTGTTAGTAATGTCCATTCGGGTCCCCCAGAATGAGCACAATTATTGCTTTTATCTTTGTTTATTAACAAATGCGCCTGTTATCATCGAAAAATCTTCGTCATTGTATTTGAAGCAATATGACTGAAAGAACGGTAAAAGCAGAGAAGAACGAGATGCCGTCGTGTTAGTTATGTCCGTTCGGGTCCCCCAGAATGTGCATAATTATTGCTTTTACCTTTGTTTATTAACAAATGCGCCTGATACATCCCCAAATCTTCGTCATTGTATTTGAAGCAATATGACTGAAAGAAAGGTAAAAGCAGAGAAGAACGCGATGCCGTCGTGTTAGTAATGTCCATTCGGGTCCCCCAAAATGAGCACAATTATTGCTTTTATCTTTTTTTATTAACAAATGCGCCTGTTATCATCCCGAAATCTTCGTCATTGTTTTTGAAGCAATATGACTGAAAGAAAGGTAAAAGCAGAGAAGAACGCAATGCCGTCGTATTAGTAATGTCCATTCGGGTTCCCCAGAATGAGCACAATTATTGCTATTACCTTTGTTTATTAACAAATGCGCCTGATATCATCCCCAAATCTTCGTCATTGTATTTGAAGCAATATGACTGAAAGAAAGGTAAAAGCAGAGAAGAACGCGATGCCGTCGTGTTGGTAATGTCCATTCGGGTCCCCCATAATGAGCACAATGATTGCTTTTATCTTTTTTTATTAACAAATGCGCCTGTTATCATCCCCAAATCTTCGTCATTGTATTTGAAGCAATATGACTGAAAGAAAGGTGAAAGCAGAGAAGAACGCGAGGCCGTCGTGTTAGTAATGTCCATTCGGGTCCCCCAGAATGAGCACAATTATTGCTTTTATCTTTTTTTATTTAACAAATGCGCCTGTAATCGTCTTCAAATCGTCGTCAGTGTATTTGACACGATATGACAGAAACAAAGGTATAAGCAGAGAAAAACTCGACGCCGTCATATTAGTAATGTCCCTTTGGGTCCCCCAGAATCGACACAACCATTGCTTTTACCTTTGTTTATTAACAAATGCGCCTGTTATCATCCCCAAATCTTCGTCATTGTATTTGAAGCAATATGACTGAAAGAAAGGTAAAAGCAGAGAAGAACGCGATGCCGTCGTGTTAGTAATGTCCATTCGGGTCCCCCAGAATGAGCACAATTATTGCTTTTACCTTTGTTTATTAACAAATGCGCCTGTGTTCATCCCCAAATCTTCGTCATTGTATTTGAAGCAATATGACTGAAAGAAAGGTAAAAGCAGAGAAGAACGCGATGCCGTCGTGTTAGTAATGTCCATTCGGGTCCCCCAGAATGAGCACAATTATTGCTTTTACCTTTGTTTATTAACAAATGCGCCTGTTATCATCCCCAAATCTTCGTCATTGTATTTGAAGCAATATGACTGAAAGAAAGGTAAA
Source organism: Ophion costatus (assembly GCA_951751655.1). Taxonomy (NCBI): domain Eukaryota; kingdom Metazoa; phylum Arthropoda; class Insecta; order Hymenoptera; family Ichneumonidae; genus Ophion; species Ophion costatus. Next base: position 8,358,569 of record OX632361.1, on the reverse strand, counting down.
AGCAGAGAAAAACTCGACGCCGTCGTGTTAGTAATGTCCAATTGGGTCCCCCAGAACGAGCACAATTATTGCTTTTACCTTTGTTTATTAACAAATGCGCCTGTTATGATCCCCAAATCTTCGTCATTGTATTTGAAGCAATATGACTGGAAGAAAGGTAAAAGCAGAGAAGAACGCGATGCCGTCGTGTTGGTAATGTCCATTCGGGTCTCCCAGAATGAGCACAATTATTGCTTTTACCTTTGTTTATTAACAAATAGGCCCGTTATCATCCCCAAATCTTCGTCATTGTATTTAAAGCAATATGACTGAAAGAAAGGTAAAAGCAGAGAAGAACGCGATGCCGTCGTGTTAGTAATGTTCATTCGGGTCCCCCAGAATGAGCACAATTATTGCTTTTACCTTTCTTTATTAACAAATGCGCCTGTTATCATCCCCAAATCTTCGTCATTGTATTTGAAGGAATATGACTGAAAGAAAGGTAAAAGCAGAAAAGAACTCGATGCCGTCGTGTTAGTAATGTCCATTCGGGTCCCCCAGAATGAGCACAATTATTGCTTTTATCTTTTTTATTAACAAATGCGCCAGTAATCGTCCTCAAATCGTCGTCAGTGTATTTGACGCGATACGACAGAAACAAAGGTAAAAGCAGAGAAGAACTCGATGCCGTCGTGCTGGTAATGTCCATTCGGGTCCCCCAGAATGAGCACAATTATTGCTTTTACCTTTTTTTATTAACAAATGCGCCTGTTATCAGCCCAAAATCTTCGTCATTGTATTTGAAGCAATATGACTGAAAGAAAGGTGAAAGCAAAAAAGAACTCGATGCCGTCGTGTTCGTAATGTCCATTCGGGTCCCCCAGAATGAGCACAATTATTGCTTTTACCTTTGTTTATTAACAAACGCGCCTGATATCAAACCCAAATCTTCGTCATTGTATTTGAAGCAATATAACTGAAAGAAAGGGAAAAGCAGAGAAGAACGCGATGCCCTCGTGTTAGTAATGTCCATTCGGGTCCCCCAAAATGAGCACAATTATTGCTTTTATCTTTTTTTATTAACAAATGCGCCTGTTATCATCCCCAAATCTTCGTCATTGTATTTGAAGCAATATGACTGAAAGAAAGGTAAAAGCAGAGAAGAACGCGATGCCGTCGTGTTAGTAATGTCCATTCGGGTCCCCCAGAATGAGCACAATTATTGCTTTTACCTTTGTTTATTAACAAATGCGCCTGTTATCATCCCCAAATCTTCGTCATTGTATTTGAAGCAATCTGACTGAAAGAAAGGTAAAAGCAGAGAAGAACGCGATGCCGTCGTGTTAGTAATGGCCACTCGGGTCCCCCAGAATGAGCAAAATTATTGCTTTTACCTTTGTTTATTAACAAATGCGCCTGTTATCATCCCCAAATCTTCGTCATTGTATTTGAAGCAATATGACTGAAAGAAAGGTAAAAGCAGAGAAGAACGCGATGCCGTCGTGTTAGTAATGCCCACTCGGGTCCCCCAGAATGAGCACAATTATTGCTTTTATCTTTTTTTATTAACAAATGCGCCTGTTATCATCCCCAAATCTTCGTCATTGTATTTGAAGCAATATGACTGAAAGAAAGGTAAAAGCAGAGAAGAACGCGATGCCGTCGTGTTTGTAATGTCCATTCGGGTCCCCCAGAATCGACAGAACCATTGCGTTTACCTTTGTTTATTAACAAATGCGCCTGTTATCATCGCCAAATCTTCGTCATTGTATTTGAAGCTATATGACTGAAAGAAAGGTAAAAGCAGAGAAGAACGCGATGCCGTCGTGTTAGTATTGTCCATTCGGGTCCCCCAGAATGAGCACAATTATTGCTTTTATCTTTTTAATTAACAAATGCGCATGTAATCGTCCTCAAATCGTCGTCAGTGTATTTGACGCGATACAACAGAAACAAAGGTAAAAGCAGAGAAGAACTCGATGCCGTCGTGTTGGTAATGTCCATTCGGGTCCCCCAGAATGAGCACAATTATTGCTTTTATCTTTTTTTATTAACAAATGCGCCTGTAATCGTCTTCAAATCGTGTTCAGTGTATTTGATGCGATATGACAGAAACAAAGGTAAAAGCAGAGAAAAACTCGACGCCGTCATATTAGTAATGTCCATTTGGGTCCCCCAGAATCGACAGAACCATTGCTTTTACCTTTGTTTATTAACAAATGCGCCTGTTATCATCCCCAAATCTTCGTCATTGTATTTGAAGCAATATGACTGAAAGAAAGGTAAAAGCAGAGAAGAACGCGATGTCGTCGGTTTAGTAATGTCCATTCGGGTCCCCCAGAATGAGCATAATTATTGCTTTTATCTTTTTTTATTAACAAATGCCCCTGTTATCATCGAAAAATCTTCGTCATTGTATTTGAAGCAATATGACTGAAAGAACGGTAAAAGCAGAGAAGAACGCGATGCCGCCGTGTTAGTAATGTCCATTCGGGTCCCCCAGAATGAGCATAATCATTGCTTTTACCTTTTTTTATTAACAAATGCGCCTGTTATCATCCCAAAATCTTCGTCATTGTATTTGAAGCAATATGACTGAAAGAAAGGTGAAAGCAAAAAAGAACTCGATGCCGTCGTGTTCGTAATGTCCATTCGGGTCCCCCAGAATGAGCACAATTATTGCTTTTACATTTGTTGATTAACAAACGCGCCTGATATCAAACCCAAATCTTCGTCATTGTATTTGAGGCAATATAACTGAAAGAAAGGGAAAAGCAGAGAAGAACGCGATGCCCTCGTGTTAGTAATGTCCATTCGGGTCCCCCAAAATGAGCACAATTATTGCTTTTATCTTTTTTTATTAACAAATGCGCCTGTTATCATCCCCAAATCTTCGTCATTGTATTTGAAGCAATATGACTGAAAGAAAGGTAAAAGCAGAGAAGAACGCGATGCCGTCGTGTTAGTAATGTCGATTCGGGTCCCCCAGAATGAGCACAATTATTGCTTTTACCTTTGTTTATTAACAAATGCGCCTGTTATCATCCCCAAATCTTCGTCATTGTATTTGAAGCAATATGACTGAAAGAAAGGTAAAAGCAGAGAAGAACGCGATGCCGTCGTTTTAGTAATGTCCATTCGGGTCCCCCAGAATGAGCATAATTATTGCTTTTATCTTTTTTTATTAACAAATGCGCCTGTTATCATCGAAAAATCTTCGTCATTGTATTTGAAGCAATATGACTGAAAGAACGGTAAAAGCAGAGAAGAACGCGATGCCGTCGTGTTAGTAATGTCCATTCGGGTCCCCCAGAATGAGCATAATCATTGCTTTTACCTTTGTTTATTAGCAAATGCGCCTGATATCATCCCCAAATCTTCGTCATTGTATTTGAAGCAATATGACTGAAAGAAAGGTAAAAGCAGATAAGAACGCGATGCCGTCGTGTTAGTACTGTCCATTCGGGTCCCCCAGAATGAGCACAATTATTGCTTTTATCTTTTTTTATTAACAAATGCGCCTGTTATCATCCCCAAATCTTCGTCATTGTATTTGAAGCAATATGACTGAAAGAAAGGTAAAAGCAGAGAAGAACGCGATGCCGTCGTGTTAGTAATGTCCATTCGGGTCCCCCAGAATGAGCACAATTATTGCTTTTATCTTTTTTTATTAACAAATGCGCCTGTTATCATCCCGAAATCTTCGTCATTGCATTTGAAGCAATATGACTGAAAGAAAGGTAAAAGCAGAGAAGAACTCGATGCCGTCGTGTTAGTAATGTCCATTCGGGTCCCCCAGAATGAGCACAATTATTGCTTTTACCTTTGTTTATTAACAAATGCGCCTGATATCATCCCCAAATCTTCGTCATTGTATTTGAAGCAATATGACTGAAAGAAAGGTAAAAGCAGAGAAGAACGCGATGCCGTCGTGTTGGTAATGTCCATTCGGGTCCCCCAGAATGAGCACAATTATTGCTTTTATCTTTTTTTATTAACAAATGCGCCTGTTATCATCCCCAAATCTTCGTCATTGTATTTGAAGCAATATGACTGAAAGAAAGGTAAAAGCAGAGAAGAACGCGATGCCGTCGTGTTAGTAATGTCCATTCGGGTCCCCCAGAATGAGCACAATTATTGCTTTTATCTTTTTTATTAACAAATGCGCCAGTAATCGTCCTCAAATCGTCGTCAGTGTATTTGACGCGATACGACAGAAACAAAGGTAAAAGCAGAGAAGAACTCGATGCCGTCGTGCTGGTAATGTCCATTCGGGTCCCCCAGAATGAGCACAATTATTGCTTTTACCTTTTTTTATTAACAAATGCGCCTGTTATCATCCCAAAATCTTCGTCATTGTATTTGAAGCAATATGACTGAAAGAAAGGTGAAAGCAAAAAAGAACTCGATGCCGTCGTGTTCGTAATGTCCATTCGGGTCCCCCAGAATGAGCACAATTATTGCTTTTACCTTTGTTTATTAACAAACGCGCCTGATATCAAACCCAAATCTTCGTCATTGTATTTGAAGCAATATAACTGAAAGAAAGGGAAAAGCAGAGAAGAACGCGATGCCCTCGTGTTAGTAATGTCCATTCGGGTCCCCCAAAATGAGCACAATTATTGCTTTTATCTTTTTTTATTAACAAATGCGCCTGTTATCATCCCCAAATCTTCGTCATTGTATTTGAAGCAATATGACTGAAAGAAAGGTAAAAGCAGAGAAGAACGCGATGCCGTCGTGTTAGTAATGTCCATTCGGGTCCCCCAGAATGAGCACAATTATTGCTTTTACCTTTGTTTATTAACAAATGCGCCTGTTATCATCCCCAAATCTTCGTCATTGTATTTGAAGCAATCTGACTGAAAGAAAGGTAAAAGCAGAGAAGAACGCGATGCCGTCGTGTTAGTAATGGCCACTCGGGTCCCCCAGAATGAGCAAAATTATTGCTTTTACCTTTGTTTATTAACAAATGCGCCTGTTATCATCCCCAAATCTTCGTCATTGTATTTGAAGCAATATGACTGAGAGAAAGGTAAAAGCAGAGAGGAACGCGATGCCGTCGTGTTAGTAATGCCCACTCGGGTCCCCCAGAATGAGCACAATTATTGCTTTTATCTTTTTTTATTAACAAATGCGCCTGTTATCATCCCCAAATCTTCGTCATTGTATTTGAAGCAATATGACTGAAAGAAAGGTAAAAGCAGAGAAGAACGCGATGCCGTCGTGTTTGTAATGTCCATTCGGGTCCCCCAGAATCGACAGAACCATTGCGTTTACCTTTGTTTATTAACAAATGCGCCTGTTATCATCGCCAAATCTTCGTCATTGTATTTGAAGCAATATGACTGAAAGAAAGGTAAAAGCAGAGAAGAACGCGATGACGTCGTGTTAGTATTGTCCATTCGGGTCCCCCAGAATGAGCACAATTATTGCTTTTATCTTTTTAATTAACAAATGCGCATGTAATCGTCCTCAAATCGTCGTCAGTGTATTTGACGCGATACGACAGAAACAAAGGTAAAAGCAGAGAAGAACTCGATGCCGTCGTGTTGGTAATGTCCATTCGGGTCCCCCAGAACGAGCACAATTATTGCTTTTATCTTTTTTTATTAACAAATGCGCCTGTAATCGTCTTCAAATCGTGTTCAGTGTATTTGATGCGATATGACAGAAACAAAAGTAAAAGCAGAGAAAAACTCGACGCCGTCATATTAGTAATGTCCATTTGGGTCCCCCAGAATCGACAGAACCATTGCTTTTACCTTTGTTTATTAACAAATGCGCCTGTTATCATCCCCAAATCTTCGTCATTGTATTTGAAGCAATATGACTGAAAGAAAGGTAAAAGCAGAGAAGAACGCGATGCCGTCGTTTTAGTAATGTCCATTCGGGTCCCCCAGAATGAGCATAATTATTGCTTTTATCTTTTTTTATTAACAAATGCGCCTGTTATCATCGAAAAATCTTCGTCATTGTATTTGAAGCAATATGACTGAAAGAACGGTAAAAGCAGAGAAGAACGCGATGCCGTCGTGTTAGTAATGTCCATTCGGGTCCCCCAGAATGAGCATAATCATTGCTTATACCTTTTTTTATTAACAAATGCGCCTGTTATCATCCCAAAATCTTCGTCATTGTATTTGAAGCAATATGACTGAAAGAAAGGTGAAAGCAAAAAAGAACTCGATGCCGTCGTGTTCGTAATGTCCATTCGGGTCCCCCAGAATGAGCACAATTATTGCTTTTACATTTGTTTATTAACAAACGCGCCTGATATCAAACCCAAATCTTCGTCATTGTATTTGAGGCAATATAACTGAAAGAAAGGGAAAAGCAGAGAAGAACGCGATGCCCTCGTGTTAGTAATGTCCATTCGGGTCCCCCAAAATGAGCACAATTATTGCTTTTATCTTTTTTTATTAACAAATGCGCCTGTTATCATCCCCAAATCTTCGTCATTGTATTTGAAGCAATATGACTGAAAGAAAGGTAAAAGCAGAGAAGAACGCGATGCCGTCGTGTTAGTAATGTCGATTCGGGTCCCCCAGAATGAGCACAATTATTGCTTTTACCTTTGTTTACTAACAAATGCGCCTGTTATCATCCCCAAATCTTCGTCATTGTATTTGAAGCAATCTGACTGAAAGAAAGGTAAAAGCAGAGAAGAACGCGATGCCGTCGTGTTAGTAATGGCCACTCGGGTCCCCCAGAATGAGCAAAATTATTGCTTTTACCTTTGTTTATTAACAAATGCGCCTGTTATCATCCCCAAGTCTTCGTCATTGTATTTGACGCAATATGACTGAAAGAAAGGTGAAAGCAGAGAAGAACGCGAGGCCGTCGTGTTAGTAATGTTCATTCGGGTCCCCCAGAATGAGCACAATTATTGCTTTTATCTTTTTTTATTAACAAATGCGCCTGTAATCGTCTTCAAATCGTGTTCAGTGTATTTAATGCGATATGACAGAAACAAAGGTAAAAGCAGAGAAAAACTCGACGCCGTCATATTAGTAATGTCCATTTGGGTCCCCCAGAATCGACAGAACCATTGCTTTTACCTTTGTTTATTAACAAATGCGCCTGTTATCATCCCCAAATCTTCGTCATTGTATTTGAAGCAATATGACTGAAAAAAAAGGTAAAAGCAGAGAAGAACGCGATGCCGTCGTGTTAGTAATGTCCATTCGGGTCCCCCAGAATGAGCACAATTATTGCTTTTATCTTTTTTTATTAACAAATGCGCCTGTTATCATCCCAAAATCTTCGTCATTGTATTTGAAGCAATACGACTGAAAGAAAGGTAAAAGCAGAAAAGAACTCGATGCCGTCGTGTTAGTAATGTCCATTCGGGTCCCCCAGAATGAGCACAATTATTGCTTTTACCTTTGTTTATTAACAAATGCGCCTGATATCATACCCAAATCTTCGTCATTGTATTTGAAGCAATATGACTGAAAGAAAGGTAAAAGCAGAGAAGAACGCGATGCCGTCGTGTTAGTAATGTCCATTCGGGTCCCCCAGAATGAGCACAATTATTGCTTTTACCTTTGTTTATTAACAAATGCGCCTGTTATCATCCCCAAGTCTTCGTCATTGTATTTGAAGCAATATGACTGAAAGAAAGGTGAAAGCAGAGAAGAACGCGAGGCCGTCGTGTTAGTAATGTTCATTCGGGTCCCCCAGAATGAGCACAATTATTGCTTTTATCTCTTTTTATTAACAAATGCGCCTGTAATCGTCCTCAAATCGTCGTCAGTGTATTTGACGCGATACGACAGAAACAAAGGTAAAAGCAGATACGAACTCGATGCCGTCGTGTTGGTAATGTCCATTCGGGTCCCCCAGAATGAGCACAATTATTGCTTTTATCTTTTTTTATTAACAAATGCGCCTGTAATCGTCTTCAAATCGTGTTCAGTGTATTTAATGCGATATGACAGAAACAAAGGTAAAAGCAGAGAAAAACTCGACGCCGTCATATTAGTAATGTCCATTTGGGTCCCCCAGAATCGACAGAACCATTGCTTTTACCTTTGTTTATTAACAAATGCGCCTGTTATCATCCCCAAATCTTCGTCATTGTATTTGAAGCAATATGACTGAAAGAAAGGTAAAAGCAGAGAAGAACGCGATGCCGTCGTGTTAGTAATGTCCATTCGGGTCCCCCAGAATGAGCACAATTATTGCTTTTATCTTTTTTTATTAACAAATGCGCCTGTTATGATCCCAAAATCTTCGTCATTGTATTTGAAGCAATACGACTGAAAGAAAGGTAAAAGCAGGAAAGAACTCGATGCCGTCGTGTTAGTAATGTCCATTCGGGTCCCCCAGAATGAGCACAATTATTGCTTTTACCTTTGTTTATTAACAAATGCGCCTGATATCATACCCAAATCTTCGTCATTGTATTTGAAGCAATATGACTGAAAGAAAGGTAAAAGCAGAGAAGAACGCGATGCCGTCGTGTTAGTAATGTCCATTCGGATCCCCCAAAATGAGCACAATTATTGCTTTTATCTTTTTTATGATAAAAAAGCGCCTGTTACCATCCCCAAATCTTCGTCATTGTATTTGAAGCAATATGACTGAAAGAAAGGTAAAAGCAGAGAAGAACGCGATGCCGTCGTGTTAGTAATGTCCATTCGGGTCCCCCAGAATGAGCACAATTATTGCTTTTACCTTTGTTTATTAACAAATGCGCCTGTTATCATCCCCAAATCTTCGTCATTGTATTTGAAGCAATATGACTGAAAGAAAGGTAAAAGCAGAGAAGAACGCGATGCCGTCGTGTTAGTAATGTCCATTCGGGTCCCCCAGAATGAGCACAATTATTGCTTTTATCTTTGTTTATTAACAAATGCGCCTGTTATCATCGAAAAATCTTCGTCATTGTATTTGAAGCAATATGACTGAAAGAACGGTAAAAGCAGAGAAGAACGAGATGCCGTCGTGTTAGTTATGTCCGTTCGGGTCCCCCAGAATGTGCATAATTATTGCTTTTACCTTTGTTTATTAACAAATGCGCCTGATACATCCCCAAATCTTCGTCATTGTATTTGAAGCAATATGACTGAAAGAAAGGTAAAAGCAGAGAAGAACGCGATGCCGTCGTGTTAGTAATGTCCATTCGGGTCCCCCAAAATGAGCACAATTATTGCTTTTATCTTTTTTTATTAACAAATGCGCCTGTTATCATCCCGAAATCTTCGTCATTGTTTTTGAAGCAATATGACTGAAAGAAAGGTAAAAGCAGAGAAGAACGCAATGCCGTCGTATTAGTAATGTCCATTCGGGTTCCCCAGAATGAGCACAATTATTGCTATTACCTTTGTTTATTAACAAATGCGCCTGATATCATCCCCAAATCTTCGTCATTGTATTTGAAGCAATATGACTGAAAGAAAGGTAAAAGCAGAGAAGAACGCGATGCCGTCGTGTTGGTAATGTCCATTCGGGTCCCCCATAATGAGCACAATGATTGCTTTTATCTTTTTTTATTAACAAATGCGCCTGTTATCATCCCCAAATCTTCGTCATTGTATTTGAAGCAATATGACTGAAAGAAAGGTGAAAGCAGAGAAGAACGCGAGGCCGTCGTGTTAGTAATGTCCATTCGGGTCCCCCAGAATGAGCACAATTATTGCTTTTATCTTTTTTTATTTAACAAATGCGCCTGTAATCGTCTTCAAATCGTCGTCAGTGTATTTGACACGATATGACAGAAACAAAGGTATAAGCAGAGAAAAACTCGACGCCGTCATATTAGTAATGTCCCTTTGGGTCCCCCAGAATCGACACAACCATTGCTTTTACCTTTGTTTATTAACAAATGCGCCTGTTATCATCCCCAAATCTTCGTCATTGTATTTGAAGCAATATGACTGAAAGAAAGGTAAAAGCAGAGAAGAACGCGATGCCGTCGTGTTAGTAATGTCCATTCGGGTCCCCCAGAATGAGCACAATTATTGCTTTTACCTTTGTTTATTAACAAATGCGCCTGTGTTCATCCCCAAATCTTCGTCATTGTATTTGAAGCAATATGACTGAAAGAAAGGTAAAAGCAGATAAGAACGCGATGCCGTCGTGTTAGTACTGTCCATTCGGGTCCCCCAGAATGAGCACAATTATTGCTTTTATCTTTTTTTATTAACAAATGCGCCTGTTATCATCCCCAAATCTTCGTCATTGTATTTGAAGCAATATGACTGAAAGAAAGGTAAAAGCAGAGAAGAACGCGATGCCGTCGTGTTAGTAATGTCCATTCGGGTCCCCCAGAATGAGCACAATTATTGCTTTTATCTTTTTTTATTAACAAATGCGCCTGTTATCATCCCGAAATCTTCGTCATTGCATTTGAAGCAATATGACTGAAAGAAAGGTAAAAGCAGAGAAGAACTCGATGCCGTCGTGTTAGTAATGTCCATTCGGGTCCCCCAGAATGAGCACAATTATTGCTTTTACCTTTGTTTATTAACAAATGCGCCTGATATCATCCCCAAATCTTCGTCATTGTATTTGAAGCAATATGACTGAAAGAAAGGTAAAAGCAGAGAAGAACGCGATGCCGTCGTGTTGGTAATGTCCATTCGGGTCCCCCAGAATGAGCACAATTATTGCTTTTATCTTTTTTTATTAACAAATGCGCCTGTTATCATCCCCAAATCTTCGTCATTGTATTTGAAGCAATATGACTGAAAGAAAGGTAAAAGCAGAGAAGAACGCGATGCCGTCGTGTTAGTAATGTCCATTCGGGTCCCCCAGAATGAGCACAATTATTGCTTTTATCTTTTTTATTAACAAATGCGCCAGTAATCGTCCTCAAATCGTCGTCAGTGTATTTGACGCGATACGACAGAAACAAAGGTAAAAGCAGAGAAGAACTCGATGCCGTCGTGCTGGTAATGTCCATTCGGGTCCCCCAGAATGAGCACAATTATTGCTTTTACCTTTTTTTATTAACAAATGCGCCTGTTATCATCCCAAAATCTTCGTCATTGTATTTGAAGCAATATGACTGAAAGAAAGGTGAAAGCAAAAAAGAACTCGATGCCGTCGTGTTCGTAATGTCCATTCGGGTCCCCCAGAATGAGCACAATTATTGCTTTTACCTTTGTTTATTAACAAACGCGCCTGATATCAAACCCAAATCTTCGTCATTGTATTTGAAGCAATATAACTGAAAGAAAGGGAAAAGCAGAGAAGAACGCGATGCCCTCGTGTTAGTAATGTCCATTCGGGTCCCCCAAAATGAGCACAATTATTGCTTTTATCTTTTTTTATTAACAAATGCGCCTGTTATCATCCCCAAATCTTCGTCATTGTATTTGAAGCAATATGACTGAAAGAAAGGTAAAAGCAGAGAAGAACGCGATGCCGTCGTGTTAGTAATGTCCATTCGGGTCCCCCAGAATGAGCACAATTATTGCTTTTACCTTTGTTTATTAACAAATGCGCCTGTTATCATCCCCAAATCTTCGTCATTGTATTTGAAGCAATCTGACTGAAAGAAAGGTAAAAGCAGAGAAGAACGCGATGCCGTCGTGTTAGTAATGGCCACTCGGGTCCCCCAGAATGAGCAAAATTATTGCTTTTACCTTTGTTTATTAACAAATGCGCCTGTTATCATCCCCAAATCTTCGTCATTGTATTTGAAGCAATATGACTGAAAGAAAGGTAAAAGCAGAGAAGAACACGATGCCGTCGTGTTAGTAATGCCCACTCGGGTCCCCCAGAATGAGCACAATTATTGCTTTTATCTTTTTTTATTAACAAATGCGCCTGTTATCATCCCCAAATCTTCGTCATTGTATTTGAAGCAATATGACTGAAAGAAAGGTAAAAGCAGAGAAGAACGCGATGCCGTCGTGTTTGTAATGTCCATTCGGGTCCCCCAGAATCGACAGAACCATTGCGTTTACCTTTGTTTATTAACAAATGCGCCTGTTATCATCGCCAAATCTTCGTCATTGTATTTGAAGCTATATGACTGAAAGAAAGGTAAAAGCAGAGAAGAACGCGATGCCGTCGTGTTAGTATTGTCCATTCGGGTCCCCCAGAATGAGCACAATTATTGCTTTTATCTTTTTAATTAACAAATGCGCCTGTAATCGTCTTCAAATCGTGTTCAGTGTATTTGATGCGATATGACAGAAACAAAGGTAAAAGCAGAGAAAAACTCGACGCCGTCATATTAGTAATGTCCATTTGGGTCCCCCAGAATCGACAGAACCATTGCTTTTACCTTTGTTTATTAACAAATGCGCCTGTTATCATCCCCAAATCTTCGTCATTGTATTTGAAGCAATATGACTGAAAGAAAGGTAAAAGCAGAGAAGAACGCGATGTCGTCGGTTTAGTAATGTCCATTCGGGTCCCCCAGAATGAGCATAATTATTGCTTTTATCTTTTTTTATTAACAAATGCCCCTGTTATCATCGAAAAATCTTCGTCATTGTATTTGAAGCAATATGACTGAAAGAACGGTAAAAGCAGAGAAGAACGCGATGCCGCCGTGTTAGTAATGTCCATTCGGGTCCCCCAGAATGAGCATAATCATTGCTTTTACCTTTTTTTATTAACAAATGCGCCTGTTATCATCCCAAAATCTTCGTCATTGTATTTGAAGCAATATGACTGAAAGAAAGGTGAAAGCAAAAAAGAACTCGATGCCGTCGTGTTCGTAATGTCCATTCGGGTCCCCCAGAATGAGCACAATTATTGCTTTTACATTTGTTGATTAACAAACGCGCCTGATATCAAACCCAAATCTTCGTCATTGTATTTGAGGCAATATAACTGAAAGAAAGGGAAAAGCAGAGAAGAACGCGATGCCCTCGTGTTAGTAATGTCCATTCGGGTCCCCCAAAATGAGCACAATTATTGCTTTTATCTTTTTTTATTAACAAATGCGCCTGTTATCATCCCCAAATCTTCGTCATTGTATTTGAAGCAATATGACTGAAAGAAAGGTAAAAGCAGAGAAGAACGCGATGCCGTCGTGTTAGTAATGTCGATTCGGGTCCCCCAGAATGAGCACAATTATTGCTTTTACCTTTGTTTATTAACAAATGCGCCTGTTATCATCCCCAAATCTTCGTCATTGTATTTGAAGCAATCTGACTGAAAGAAAGGTAAAAGCAGAGAAGAACGCGATGCCGTCGTGTTAGTAATGGCCACTCGGGTCCCCCAGAATGAGCAAAATTATGGCTTTTACCTTTGTTTATTAACAAATGCGCCTGTTATCATCCCCAAATCTTCGTCATTGTATTTGAAGCAATATGACTGAAAGAAAGGTAAAAGCAGAGAAGAACGCGATGCCGTCGTGTCTGTAATGTCCATTCGGGTGCCCCAGAATCGACAGAACCATTGCGTTTACCTTTGTTTATTAACAAATGCGCCTGTTATCATCGCCAAATCTTCGTCATTGTATTTGAAGCAATATGACTGAAAGAAAGGTAAAAGCAGAGAAGAACGCGATGCCGTCGTGTTAGTATTGTCCATTCGGGTCCCCCAGAATGAGCACAATTATTGCTTTTAACTTTTTAATTAACAAATGCGCCTGTAATCGTCCTCAAATCGTCGTCAGTGTATTTGACGCGATACGACAGAAACAAAGGTAAAAGCAGAGAAGAACTCGATGCCGTCGTGTTGGTAATGTCCATTCGGGTCCCCCAGAATGAGCACAATTATTGCTTTTATCTTTTTTTATTAACAAATGCGCCTGTAATCGTCTTCAAATCGTGTTCAGTGTATTTGATGCGATATGACAGAAACAAAGGTAAAAGCAGAGAAAAACTCGACGCCGTCATATTAGTAATGTCCATTTGGGTCCCCCAGAATCGACAGAACCATTGCTTTTACCTTTGTTTATTAACAAATGCGCCTGTTATCATCCCCAAATCTTCGTCATTGTATTTGAAGCAATATGACTGAAAGAAAGGTAAAAGCAGAGAAGAACGCGATGCCGTCGTTTTAGTAATGTCCATTCGGGTCCCCCAGAATGAGCATAATTATTGCTTTTATCTTTTTTTATTAACAAATGCGCCTGTTATCATCGAAAAATCTTCGTCATTGTATTTGAAGCAATATGACTGAAAGAACGGTAAAAGCAGAGAAGAACGCGATGCCGTCGTGTTAGTAATGTCCATTCGGGTCCCCCAGAATGAGCATAATCATTGCTTTTACCTTTGTTTATTAGCAAATGCGCCTGATATCATCCCCAAATCTTCGTCATTGTATTTGAAGCAATATGACTGAAAGAAAGGTAAAAGCAGATAAGAACGCGATGCCGTCGTGTTAGTACTGTCCATTCGGGTCCCCCAAAATGAGCACAATTATTGCTTTTATCTTTTTTTATTAACAAATAGGCCTGTTATCATCCCCAAATCTTCGTCATTGTATTTGAAGCAATATGACTGAAAGAAAGGTAAAAGCAGAGAAGAACGCGATGCCGTCGTGTTAGTAATGTCCATTCGGGTCCCCCAGAATGAGCACAATTATTGCTTTTATCTTTTTTTATTAACAAATGCGCCTGTTATCATCCCGAAATCTTCGTCATTGCATTTGAAGCAATATGACTGAAAGAAAGGTAAAAGCAGAGAAGAACTCGATGCCGTCGTGTTAGTAATGTCCATTCGGGTCCCCCAGAATGAGCACAATTATTGCTTTTACCTTTGTTTATTAACAAATGCGCCTGATATCATCCCCAAATCTTCGTCATTGTATTTGAAGCAATATGACTGAAAGAAAGGTAAAAGCAGAGAAGAACGCGATGCCGTCGTGTTGGTAATGTCCATTCGGGTCCCCCAGAATGAGCACAATTATTGCTTTTATCTTTTTTCATTAACAAATGCGCCTGTTATCATCCCCAAATCTTCGTCATTGTATTTGAAGCAATATGACTGAAAGAAAGGTAAAAGCAGAGAAGAACGCGATGCCGTCGTGTTAGTAATGTCCATTCGGGTCCCCCAGAATGAGCACAATTATTGCTTTTACCTTTGTTTATTAACAAATGCGCCTGTTATCATCCCCAAATCTTCCTCATTGTATTTGAAGCAATCTGACTGAAAGAAAGGTAAAAGCAGAGAAGAACGCGATGCCGTCGTGTTAGTAATGGCCACTCGGGTCCCCCAGAATGAGCAAAATTATTGCTTTTACCTTTGTTTATTAACAAATGCGCCTGTTATCATCCCCAAATCTTCGTCATTGTATTTGAAGCAATATGACTGAAAGAAAGGTAAAAGCAGAGAGGAACGCGATGCCGTCGTGTTAGTAATGCCCACTCGGGTCCCCCAGAATGAGCACAATTATTGCTTTTATCTTTTTTTTATTAACAAATGCGCCTGTTATCATCCCCAAATCTTCGTCATTGTATTTGAAGCAATATGACTGAAAGAAAGGTAAAAGCAGAGAAGAACGCGATGCCGTCGTGTTTGTAATGTCCATTCGGGTCCCCCAGAATCGACAGAACCATTGCGTTTACCTTTGTTTATTAACAAATGCGCCTGTTATCATCGCCAAATCTTCGTCATTGTATTTGAAGCAATATGACTGAAAGAAAGGTAAAAGCAGAGAAGAACGCGATGCCGTCGTGTTAGTATTGTCCATTCGGGTCCCCCAGAATGAGCACAATTATTGCTTTTATCTTTTTAATTAACAAATGCGCATGTAATCGTCCTCAAATCGTCGTCAGTGTATTTGACGCGATACGACAGAAACAAAGGTAAAAGCAGAGAAGAACTCGATGCCGTCGTGTTGGTAATGTCCATTCGGGTCCCCCAGAACGAGCACAATTATTGCTTTTATCTTTTTTTATTAACAAATGCGCCTGTAATCGTCTTCAAATCGTGTTCAGTGTATTTGATGCGATATGACAGAAACAAAGGTAAAAGCAGAGAAAAACTCGACGCCGTCATATTAGCAATGTCCATTTGGGTCCCCCAGAATCGACAGAACCATTGCTTTTACCTTTGTTTATTAACAAATGCGCCTGTTATCATCCCCAAATCTTCGTCATTGTATTTGAAGCAATATGACTGAAAGAAAGGTAAAAGCAGAGAAGAACGCGATGCCGTCGTTTTAGTAATGTCCATTCGGGTCCCCCAGAATGAGCATAATTATTGCTTTTATCTTTTTTTATTAACAAATGCGCCTGTTATCATCGAAAAATCTTCGTCATTGTATTTGAAGCAATATGACTGAAAGAACGGTAAAAGCAGAGAAGAACGCGATGCCGTCGTGTTAGTAATGTCCATTCGGGTCCCCCAGAATGAGCATAATCATTGCTTTTACCTTTTTTTATTAACAAATGCGCCTGTTATCATCCCAAAATCTTCGTCATTGTATTTGAAGCAATATGACTGAAAGAAAGGTGAAAGCAAAAAAGAACTCGATGCCGTCGTGTTCGTAATGTCCATTCGGGTCCCCCAGAATGAGCACAATTATTGCTTTTACATTTGTTTATTAACAAACGCGCCTGATATCAAACCCAAATCTTCGTCATTGTATTTGAGGCAATATAACTGAAAGAAAGGGAAAAGCAGAGAAGAACGCGATGCCCTCGTGTTAGTAATGTCCATTCGGGTCCCCCAAAATGAGCACAATTATTGCTTTTATCTTTTTTTATTAACAAATGCGCCTGTTATCATCCCCAAATCTTCGTCAATGTATTTGAAGCAATATGACTGAAAGAAAGGTAAAAGCAGAGAAGAACGCGATGCCGTCGTGTTAGTAATGTCGATTCGGGTCCCCCAGAATGAGCACAATTATTGCTTTTACCTTTGTTTATTAACAAATGCGCCTGTTATCATCCCCAAATCTTCGTCATTGTATTTGAAGCAATCTGACTGAAAGAAAGGTAAAAGCAGAGAAGAACGCGATGCCGTCGTGTTAGTAATGGCCACTCGGGTCCCCCAGAATGAGCAAAATTATTGCTTTTACCTTTGTTTATTAACAAATGCGCCTGTTATCATCCCCAAGTCTTCGTCATTGTATTTGACGCAATATGACTGAAAGAAAGGTGAAAGCAGAGAAGAACGCGAGGCCGTCGTGTTAGTAATGTTCATTCGGGTCCCCCAGAATGAGCACAATTATTGCTTTTATCTTTTTTATTAACAAATGCGCCAGTAATCGTCCTCAAATCGTCGTCAGTGTATTTGACGCGATACGACAGAAACAAAGGTAAAAGCAGAGAAGAACTCGATGCCGTCGTGCTGGTAATGTCCATTCGGGTCCCCCAGAATGAGCACAATTATTGCTTTTACCTTTTTTTATTAACAAATGCGCCTGTTATCATCCCAAAATCTTCGTCATTGTATTTGAAGCAATATGACTGAAAGAAAGGTGAAAGCAAAAAAGAACTCGATGCCGTCGTGTTCGTAATGTCCATTCGGGTCCCCCAGAATGAGCACAATTATTGCTTTTACCTTTGTTTATTAACAAACGCGCCTGATATCAAACCCAAATCTTCGTCATTGTATTTGAAGCAATATAACTGAAAGAAAGGGAAAAGCAGAGAAGAACGCGATGCCCTCGTGTTAGTAATGTCCATTCGGGTCCCCCAAAATGAGCACAATTATTGCTTTTATCTTTTTTTATTAACAAATGCGCCTGTTATCATCCCCAAATCTTCGTCATTGTATTTGAAGCAATATGACTGAAAGAAAGGTAAAAGCAGAGAAGAACGCGATGCCGTCGTGTTAGTAATGTCCATTCGGGTCCCCCAGAATGAGCACAATTATTGCTTTTACCTTTGTTTATTAACAAATGCGCCTGTTATCATCCCCAAATCTTCGTCATTGTATTTGAAGCAATCTGACTGAAAGAAAGGTAAAAGCAGAGAAGAACGCGATGCCGTCGTGTTAGTAATGGCCACTCGGGTCCCCCAGAATGAGCAAAATTATTGCTTTTACCTTTGTTTATTAACAAATGCGCCTGTTATCATCCCCAAATCTTCGTCATTGTATTTGAAGCAATATGACTGAAAGAAAGGTAAAAGCAGAGAAGAACGCGATGCCGTCGTGTTAGTAATGCCCACTCGGGTCCCCCAGAATGAGCACAATTATTGCTTTTATCTTTTTTTATTAACAAATGCGCCTGTTATCATCCCCAAATCTTCGTCATTGTATTTGAAGCAATATGACTGAAAGAAAGGTAAAAGCAGAGAAGAACGCGATGCCGTCGTGTTTGTAATGTCCATTCGGGTCCCCCAGAATCGACAGAACCATTGCGTTTACCTTTGTTTATTAACAAATGCGCCTGTTATCATCGCCAAATCTTCGTCATTGTATTTGAAGCTATATGACTGAAAGAAAGGTAAAAGCAGAGAAGAACGCGATGCCGTCGTGTTAGTATTGTCCATTCGGGTCCCCCAGAATGAGCACAATTATTGCTTTTATCTTTTTAATTAACAAATGCGCCTGTAATCGTCTTCAAATCGTGTTCAGTGTATTTGATGCGATATGACAGAAACAAAGGTAAAAGCAGAGAAAAACTCGACGCCGTCATATTAGTAATGTCCATTTGGGTCCCCCAGAATCGACAGAACCATTGCTTTTACCTTTGTTTATTAACAAATGCGCCTGTTATCATCCCCAAATCTTCGTCATTGTATTTGAAGCAATATGACTGAAAGAAAGGTAAAAGCAGAGAAGAACGCGATGTCGTCGGTTTAGTAATGTCCATTCGGGTCCCCCAGAATGAGCATAATTATTGCTTTTATCTTTTTTTATTAACAAATGCCCCTGTTATCATCGAAAAATCTTCGTCATTGTATTTGAAGCAATATGACTGAAAGAACGGTAAAAGCAGAGAAGAACGCGATGCCGCCGTGTTAGTAATGTCCATTCGGGTCCCCCAGAATGAGCATAATCATTGCTTTTACCTTTTTTTATTAACAAATGCGCCTGTTATCATCCCAAAATCTTCGTCATTGTATTTGAAGCAATATGACTGAAAGAAAGGTGAAAGCAAAAAAGAACTCGATGCCGTCGTGTTCGTAATGTCCATTCGGGTCCCCCAGAATGAGCACAATTATTGCTTTTACATTTGTTGATTAACAAACGCGCCTGATATCAAACCCAAATCTTCGTCATTGTATTTGAGGCAATATAACTGAAAGAAAGGAAAAAGCAGAGAAGAACGCGATGCCCTCGTGTTAGTAATGTCCATTCGGGTCCCCCAAAATGAGCACAATTATTGCTTTTATCTTTTTTTATTAACAAATGCGCCTGTTATCATCCCCAAATCTTCGTCATTGTATTTGAAGCAATATGACTGAAAGAAAGGTAAAAGCAGAGAAGAACGCGATGCCGTCGTGTTAGTAATGTCGATTCGGGTCCCCCAGAATGAGCAAAATTATTGCTTTTACCTTTGTTTATTAACAAATGCGCCTGTTATCATCCCCAAATCTTCGTCATTGTATTTGAAGCAATATGACTGAAAGAAAGGTAAAAGCAGAGAAGAACGCGATGCCGTCGTGTCTGTAATGTCCATTCGGGTGCCCCAGAATCGACAGAACCATTGCGTTTACCTTTGTTTATTAACAAATGCGCCTGTTATCATCGCCAAATCTTCGTCATTGTATTTGAAGCAATATGACTGAAAGAAAGGTAAAAGCAGAGAAGAACGCGATGCCGTCGTGTTAGTATTGTCCATTCGGGTCCCCCAGAATGAGCACAATTATTGCTTTTATCTTTTTAATTAACAAATGCGCCTGTAATCGTCCTCAAATCGTCGTCAGTGTATTTGACGCGATACGACAGAAACAAAGGTAAAAGCAGAGAAGAACTCGATGCCGTCGTGTTGGTAATGTCCATTCGGGTCCCCCAGAATGAGCACAATTATTGCTTTTATCTTTTTTTATTAACAAATGCGCCTGTAATCGTCTTCAAATCGTGTTCAGTGTATTTGATGCGATATGACAGAAACAAAGGTAAAAGCAGAGAAAAACTCGACGCCGTCATATTAGTAATGTCCATTTTGGTCCCCCAGAATCGACAGAACCATTGCTTTTACCTTTGTTTATTAACAAATGCGCCTGTTATCATCCCCAAATCTTCGTCATTGTATTTGAAGCAATATGACTGAAAGAAAGGTAAAAGCAGAGAAGAACGCGATGCCGTCGTTTTAGTAATGTCCATTCGGGTCCCCCAGAATGAGCATAATTATTGCTTTTATCTTTTTTTATTAACAAATGCGCCTGTTATCATCGAAAAATCTTCGTCATTGTATTTGAAGCAATATGACTGAAAGAACGGTAAAAGCAGAGAAGAACGCGATGCCGTCGTGTTAGTAATGTCCATTCGGGTCCCCCAGAATGAGCATAATCATTGCTTTTACCTTTGTTTATTAGCAAATGCGCCTGATATCATCCCCAAATCTTCGTCATTGTATTTGAAGCAATATGACTGAAAGAAAGGTAAAAGCAGATAAGAACGCGATGCCGTCGTGTTAGTACTGTCCATTCGGGTCCCCCAAAATGAGCACAATTATTGCTTTTATCTTTTTTTATTAACAAATAGGCCTGTTATCATCCCCAAATCTTCGTCATTGTATTTGAAGCAATATGACTGAAAGAAAGGTAAAAGCAGAGAAGAACGCGATGCCGTCGTGTTAGTAATGTCCATTCGGGTCCCCCAGAATGAGCACAATTATTGCTTTTATCTTTTTTTATTAACAAATGCGCCTGTTATCATCCCGAAATCTTCGTCATTGCATTTGAAGCAATATGACTGAAAGAAAGGTAAAAGCAGAGAAGAACTCGATGCCGTCGTGTTAGTAATGTCCATTCGGGTCCCCCAGAATGAGCACAATTATTGCTTTTACCTTTGTTTATTAACAAATGCGCCTGATATCATCCCCAAATCTTCGTCATTGTATTTGAAGCAATATGACTGAAAGAAAGGTAAAAGCAGAGAAGAACGCGATGCCGTCGTGTTGGTAATGTCCATTCGGGTCCCCCAGAATGAGCACAATTATTGCTTTTATCTTTTTTTATTAACAAATGCGCCTGTTATCATCCCCAAATCTTCGTCATTGTATTTGAAGCAATATGACTGAAAGAAAGGTAAAAGCAGAGAAGAACGCGATGCCGTCGTGTTAGTAATGTCCATTCGGGTCCCCCAGAATGAGCACAATTATTGCTTTTACCTTTGTTTATTAACAAATGCGCCTGTTATCATCCCCAAATCTTCCTCATTGTATTTGAAGCAATCTGACTGAAAGAAAGGTAAAAGCAGAGAAGAACGCGATGCCGTCGTGTTAGTAATGGCCACTCGGGTCCCCCAGAATGAGCAAAATTATTGCTTTTACCTTTGTTTATTAACAAATGCGCCTGTTATCATCCCCAAATCTTCGTCATTGTATTTGAAGCAATATGACTGAAAGAAAGGTAAAAGCAGAGAGGAACGCGATGCCGTCGTGTTAGTAATGCCCACTCGGGTCCCCCAGAATGAGCACAATTATTGCTTTTATCTTTTTTTTATTAACAAATGCGCCTGTTATCATCCCCAAATCTTCGTCATTGTATTTGAAGCAATATGACTGAAAGAAAGGTAAAAGCAGAGAAGAACGCGATGCCGTCGTGTTTGTAATGTCCATTCGGGTCCCCCAGAATCGACAGAACCATTGCGTTTACCTTTGTTTATTAACAAATGCGCCTGTTATCATCGCCAAATCTTCGTCATTGTATTTGAAGCAATATGACTGAAAGAAAGGTAAAAGCAGAGAAGAACGCGATGCCGTCGTGTTAGTATTGTCCATTCGGGTCCCCCAGAATGAGCACAATTATTGCTTTTATCTTTTTAATTAACAAATGCGCATGTAATCGTCCTCAAATCGTCGTCAGTGTATTTGACGCGATACGACAGAAACAAAGGTAAAAGCAGAGAAGAACTCGATGCCGTCGTGTTGGTAATGTCCATTCGGGTCCCCCAGAACGAGCACAATTATTGCTTTTATCTTTTTTTATTAACAAATGCGCCTGTAATCGTCTTCAAATCGTGTTCAGTGTATTTGATGCGATATGACAGAAACAAAGGTAAAAGCAGAGAAAAACTCGACGCCGTCATATTAGCAATGTCCATTTGGGTCCCCCAGAATCGACAGAACCATTGCTTTTACCTTTGTTTATTAACAAATGCGCCTGTTATCATCCCCAAATCTTCGTCATTGTATTTGAAGCAATATGACTGAAAGAAAGGTAAAAGCAGAGAAGAACGCGATGCCGTCGTTTTAGTAATGTCCATTCGGGTCCCCCAGAATGAGCATAATTATTGCTTTTATCTTTTTTTATTAACAAATGCGCCTGTTATCATCGAAAAATCTTCGTCATTGTATTTGAAGCAATATGACTGAAAGAACGGTAAAAGCAGAGAAGAACGCGATGCCGTCGTGTTAGTAATGTCCATTCGGGTCCCCCAGAATGAGCATAATCATTGCTTTTACCTTTTTTTATTAACAAATGCGCCTGTTATCATCCCAAAATCTTCGTCATTGTATTTGAAGCAATATGACTGAAAGAAAGGTGAAAGCAAAAAAGAACTCGATGCCGTCGTGTTCGTAATGTCCATTCGGGTCCCCCAGAATGAGCACAATTATTGCTTTTACATTTGTTTATTAACAAACGCGCCTGATATCAAACCCAAATCTTCGTCATTGTATTTGAGGCAATATAACTGAAAGAAAGGGAAAAGCAGAGAAGAACGCGATGCCCTCGTGTTAGTAATGTCCATTCGGGTCCCCCAAAATGAGCACAATTATTGCTTTTATCTTTTTTTATTAACAAATGCGCCTGTTATCATCCCCAAATCTTCGTCAATGTATTTGAAGCAATATGACTGAAAGAAAGGTAAAAGCAGAGAAGAACGCGATGCCGTCGTGTTAGTAATGTCGATTCGGGTCCCCCAGAATGAGCACAATTATTGCTTTTACCTTTGTTTATTAACAAATGCGCCTGTTATCATCCCCAAATCTTCGTCATTGTATTTGAAGCAATCTGACTGAAAGAAAGGTAAAAGCAGAGAAGAACGCGATGCCGTCGTGTTAGTAATGGCCACTCGGGTCCCCCAGAATGAGCAAAATTATTGCTTTTACCTTTGTTTATTAACAAATGCGCCTGTTATCATCCCCAAGTCTTCGTCATTGTATTTGACGCAATATGACTGAAAGAAAGGTGAAAGCAGAGAAGAACGCGAGGCCGTCGTGTTAGTAATGTTCATTCGGGTCCCCCAGAATGAGCACAATTATTGCTTTTATCTTTTTTTATTAACAAATGCGCCTGTAATCGTCTTCAAATCGTGTTCACTGTATTTAATGCGATATGACAGAAACAAAGGTAAAAGCAGAGAAAAACTCGACGCCGTCATATTAGTAATGTCCATTTGGGTCCCCCAGAATCGACAGAACCATTGCTTTTACCTTTGTTTATTAACAAATGCGCCTGTTATCATCCCCAAATCTTCGTCATTGTATTTGAAGCAATATGACTGAAAGAAAGGTAAAAGCAGAGAAGAACGCGATGCCGTCGTGTTAGTAATGTCCATTCGGGTCCCCCAGAATGAGCACAATTATTGCTTTTATCTTTTTTTATTAACAAATGCGCCTGTTATCATCCCAAAATCTTCGTCATTGTATTTGAAGCAATACGACTGAAAGAAAGGTAAAAGCAGAAAAGAACTCGATGCCGTCGTGTTAGTAATGTCCATTCGGGTCCCCCAGAATGAGCACAATTATTGCTTTTACCTTTGTTTATTAACAAATGCGCCTGATATCATACCCAAATCTTCGTCATTGTATTTGAAGCAATATGACTGAAAGAAAGGTAAAAGCAGAGAAGAACGCGATGCCGTCGTGTTAGTAATGTCCATTCGGTTCCCCAGAATGAGCACAATTATTGCTTTTACCTTTGTTTATTAACAAATGCGCCTGTTATCATCCCCAAGTCTTCGTCATTGTATTTGAAGCAATATGACTGAAAGAAAGGTGAAAGCAGAGAAGAACGCGAGGCCGTCGTGTTAGTAATGTTCATTCGGGTCCCCCAGAATGAGCACAATTATTGCTTTTATCTCTTTTTATTAACAAATGCGCCTGTAATCGTCCTCAAATCGTCGTCAGTGTATTTGACGCGATACGACAGAAACAAAGGTAAAAGCAGATACGAACTCGATGCCGTCGTGTTGGTAATGTCCATTCGGGTCCCCCAGAATGAGCACAATTATTGCTTTTATCTTTTTTTATTAACAAATGCGCCTGTAATCGTCTTCAAATCGTGTTCAGTGTATTTAATGCGATATGACAGAAACAAAGGTAAAAGCAGAGAAAAACTCGACGCCGTCATATTAGTAATGTCCATTTGGGTCCCCCAGAATCGACAGAACCATTGCTTTTACCTTTGTTTATTAACAAATGCGCCTGTTATCATCCCCAAATCTTCGTCATTGTATTTGAAGCAATATGACTGAAAGAAAGGTAAAAGCAGAGAAGAACGCGATGCCGTCGTGTTAGTAATGTCCATTCGGGTCCCCCAGAATGAGCACAATTATTGCTTTTATCTTTTTTTATTAACAAATGCGCCTGTTATGATCCCAAAATCTTCGTCATTGTATTTGAAGCAATACGACTGAAAGAAAGGTAAAAGCAGGAAAGAACTCGATGCCGTCGTGTTAGTAATGTCCATTCGGGTCCCCCAGAATGAGCACAATTATTGCTTTTACCTTTGTTTATTAACAAATGCGCCTGATATCATACCCAAATCTTCGTCATTGTATTTGAAGCAATATGACTGAAAGAAAGGTAAAAGCAGAGAAGAACGCGATGCCGTCGTGTTAGTAATGTCCCTTCGGATCCCCCAAAATGAGCACAATTATTGCTTTTATCTTTTTTTATGATAAAAAAGCGCCTGTTATCATCCCCAAATCTTCGTCATTGTATTTGAAGCAATATGACTGAAAGAAAGGTAAAAGCAGAGAAGAACGCGATGCCGTCGTGTTAGTAATGTCCATTCGGGTCCCCCAGAATGAGCACAATTATTGCTTTTACCTTTGTTTATTAACAAATGCGCCTGTTATCATCCCCAAATCTTCGTCATTGTATTTGAAGCAATATGACTGAAAGAAAGGTAAAAGCAGAGAAGAACGCGATGCCGTCGTGTTAGTAATGTCCATTCGGGTCCCCCAGAATGAGCACAATTATTGCTTTTATCTTTGTTTATTAACAAATGCGCCTGTTATCATCGAAAAATCTTCGTCATTGTATTTGAAGCAATATGACTGAAAGAACGGTAAAAGCAGAGAAGAACGAGATGCCGTCGTGTTAGTTATGTCCGTTCGGGTCCCCCAGAATGTGCATAATTATTGCTTTTACCTTTGTTTATTAACAAATGCGCCTGATACATCCCCAAATCTTCGTCATTGTATTTGAAGCAATATGACTGAAAGAAAGGTAAAAGCAGAGAAGAACGCGATGCCGTCGTGTTAGTAATGTCCATTCGGGTCCCCCAAAATGAGCACAATTATTGCTTTTATCTTTTTTTATTAACAAATGCGCCTGTTATCATCCCCAAATCTTCGTCATTGTATTTGAAGCAATCTGACTGAAAGAAAGGTAAAAGCAGAGAAGAACGCGATGCCGTCGTGTTAGTAATGGCCACTCGGGTCCCCCAGAATGAGCAAAATTATTGCTTTTCCCTTTGTTTATTAACAAATGCGCCTGTTATCATCCCCAAATCTTCGTCATTGTATTTGAAGCAATATGACTGAAAGAAAGGTAAAAGCAGAGAAGAACGCGATGCCGTCGTGTTAGTAATGCCCACTCGGGTCCCCCAGAATGAGCACAATTATTGCTTTTATCTTTTTTTATTAACAAATGCGCCTGTTATCATCCCCAAATCTTCGTCATTGTATTTGAAGCAATATGACTGAAAGAAAGGTAAAAGCAGAGAAGAACGCGATGCCGTCGTGTTTGTAATGTCCATTCGGGTCCCCCAGAATCGACAGAACCATTGCGTTTACCTTTGTTTATTAACAAATGCGCCTGTTATCATCGCCAAATCTTCGTCATTGTATTTGAAGCTATATGACTGAAAGAAAGGTAAAAGCAGAGAAGAACGCGATGCCGTCGTGTTAGTATTGTCCATTCGGGTCCCCCAGAATGAGCACAATTATTGCTTTTATCTTTTTAATTAACAAATGCGCATGTAATCGTCCTCAAATCGTCGTCAGTGTATTTGACGCGATACGACAGAAACAAAGGTAAAAGCAGAGAAGAACTCGATGCCGTCGTGTTGGTAATGTCCATTCGGGTCCCCCAGAATGAGCACAATTATTGCTTTTATCTTTTTTTATTAACAAATGCGCCTGTAATCGTCTTCAAATCGTGTTCAGTGTATTTGATGCGATATGACAGAAACAAAGGTAAAAGCAGAGAAAAACTCGACGCCGTCATATTAGTAATGTCCATTTGGGTCCCCCAGAATCGACAGAACCATTGCTTTTACCTTTGTTTATTAACAAATGCGCCTGTTATCATCCCCAAATCTTCGTCATTGTATTTGAAGCAATATGACTGAAAGAAAGGTAAAAGCAGAGAAGAACGCGATGTCGTCGGTTTAGTAATGTCCATTCGGGTCCCCCAGAATGAGCATAATTATTGCTTTTATCTTTTTTTATTAACAAATGCGCCTGTTATCATCGAAAAATCTTCGTCATTGTATTTGAAGCAATATGACTGAAAGAACGGTAAAAGCAGAGAAGAACGCGATGCCGCCGTGTTAGTAATGTCCATTCGGGTCCCCCAGAATGAGCATAATCATTGCTTTTACCTTTTTTTATTAACAAATGCGCCTGTTATCATCCCAAAATCTTCGTCATTGTATTTGAAGCAATATGACTGAAAGAAAGGTGAAAGCAAAAAAGAACTCGATGCCGTCGTGTTCGTAATGTCCATTCGGGTCCCCCAGAATGAGCACAATTATTGCTTTTACATTTGTTTATTAACAAACGCGCCTGATATCAAACCCAAATCTTCGTCATTGTATTTGAGGCAATATAACTGAAAGAAAGGGAAAAGCAGAGAAGAACGCGATGCCCTCGTGTTAGTAATGTCCATTCGGGTCCCCCAGAATGAGCAAAATTATTGCTTTTACCTTTGTTTATTAACAAATGCGCCTGTTATCATCCCCAAGTCTTCGTCATTGTATTTGACGCAATATGACTGAAAGAAAGGTGAAAGCAGAGAGGAACGCGAGGCCGTCGTGTTAGTAATGTTCATTCGGGTCCCCCAGAATGAGCACAATTATTGCTTTTATCTTTTTTTATTAACAAATGCGCCTGTAATCGTCTTCAAATCGTGTTCAGTGTATTTAATGCGATATGACAGAAACAAAGGTAAAAGCAGAGAAAAACTCGACGCCGTCATATTAGTAATGTCCATTTGGGTCCCCCAGAATCGACAGAACCATTGCTTTTACCTTTGTTTATTAACAAATGCGCCTGTTATCATCCCCAAATCTTCGTCATTGTATTTGAAGCAATATGACTGAAAAAAAGGTAAAAGCAGAGAAGAACGCGATGCCGTCGTGTTAGTAATGTCCATTCGGGTCCCCCAGAATGAGCACAATTATTGCTTTTATCTTTTTTTATTAACAAATGCGCCTGTTATCATCCCAAAATCTTCGTCATTGTCTTTGAAGCAATACGACTGAAAGAAAGGTAAAAGCAGAAAAGAACTCGATGCCGTCGTGTTAGTAATGTCCATTCGGGTCCCCCAGAATGAGCACAATTATTGCTTTTACCTTTGTTTATTAACAAATGCGCCTGATATCATACCCAAATCTTCGTCATTGTATTTGAAGCAATATGACTGAAAGAAAGGTAAAAGCAGAGAAGAACGCGATGCCGTCGTGTTAGTAATGTCCATTCGGGTCCCCCAGAATGAGCACAATTATTGCTTTTACCTTTGTTTATTAACAAATGCGCCTGTTATCATCCCCAAGTCTTCGTCATTGTATTTGAAGCAATATGACTGAAAGAAAGGTGAAAGCAGAGAAGAACGCGAGGCCGTCGTGTTAGTAATGTTCATTCGGGTCCCCCAGAATGAGCACAATTATTGCTTTTATCTCTTTTTATTAACAAATGCGCCTGTAATCGTCCTCAAATCGTCGTCAGTGTATTTGACGCGATACGACAGAAACAAAGGTAAAAGCAGATACGAACTCGATGCCGTCGTGTTGGTAATGTCCATTCGGGTCCCCCAGAATGAGCACAATTATTGCTTTTATCTTTTTTTATTAACAAATGCGCCTGTAATCGTCTTCAAATCGTGTTCAGTGTATTTAATGCGATATGACAGAAACAAAGGTAAAAGCAGAGAAAAACTCGACGCCGTCATATTAGTAATGTCCATTTGGGTCCCCCAGAATCGACAGAACCATTGCTTTTACCTTTGTTTATTAACAAATGCGCCTGTTATCATCCCCAAATCTTCGTCATTGTATTTGAAGCAATATGACTGAAAGAAAGGTAAAAGCAGAGAAGAACGCGATGCCGTCGTGTTAGTAATGTCCATTCGGGTCCCCCAGAATGAGCACAATTATTGCTTTTATCTTTTTTTATTAACAAATGCGCCTGTTATGATCCCAAAATCTTCGTCATTGTATTTGAAGCAATACGACTGAAAGAAAGGTAAAAGCAGGAAAGAACTCGATGCCGTCGTGTTAGTAATGTCCATTCGGGTCCCCCAGAATGAGCACAATTATTGCTTTTACCTTTGTTTATTAACAAATGCGCCTGATATCATACCCAAATCTTCGTCATTGTATTTGAAGCAATATGACTGAAAGAAAGGTAAAAGCAGAGAAGAACGCGATGCCGTCGTGTTAGTAATGTCCATTCGGATCCCCCAAAATGAGCACAATTATTGCTTTTATCTTTTTTTATGATAAAAAAGCGCCTGTTATCATCCCCAAATCTTCGTCATTGTATTTGAAGCAATATGACTGAAAGAAAGGTAAAAGCAGAGAAGAACGCGATGCCGTCGTGTTAGTAATGTCCATTCGGGTCCCCCAGAATGAGCACAATTATTGCTTTTACCTTTGTTTATTAACAAATGCGCCTGTTATCATCCCCAAATCTTCGTCATTGTATTTGAAGCAATATGACTGAAAGAAAGGTAAAAGCAGAGAAGAACGCGATGCCGTCGTGTTAGTAATGTCCATTCGGGTCCCCCAGAATGAGCACAATTATTGCTTTTATCTTTGTTTATTAACAAATGCGCCTGTTATCATCGAAAAATCTTCGTCATTGTATTTGAAGCAATATGACTGAAAGAACGGTAAAAGCAGAGAAGAACGAGATGCCGTCGTGTTAGTTATGTCCGTTCGGGTCCCCCAGAATGTGCATAATTATTGCTTTTACCTTTGTTTATTAACAAATGCGCCTGATACATCCCCAAATCTTCGTCATTGTATTTGAAGCAATATGACTGAAAGAAAGGTAAAAGCAGAGAAGAACGCGATGCCGTCGTGTTAGTAATGTCCATTCGGGTCCCCCAAAATGAGCACAATTATTGCTTTTATCTTTTTTTATTAACAAATGCGCCTGTTATCATCCCGAAATATTCGTCATTGTATTTGAAGCAATATGACTGAAAGAAAGGTAAAAGCAGAGAAGAACGCAATGCCGTCGTATTAGTAATGTCCATTCGGGTTCCCCAGAATGAGCACAATTATTGCTATTACCTTTGTTTATTAACAAATGCGCCTGATATCATCCCCAAATCTTCGTCATTGTATTTGAAGCAATATGACTGAAAGAAAGGTAAAAGCAGAGAAGAACGCGATGCCGTCGTGTTGGTAATGTCCATTCGGGTCCCCCATAATGAGCACAATGATTGCTTTTATCTTTTTTTATTAACAAATGCGCCTGTTATCATCCCCAAATCTCCGTCATTGTATTTGAAGCAATATGACTGAAAGAAAGGTGAAAGCAGAGAAGAACGCGAGGCCGTCGTGTTAGTAATGTCCATTCGGGTCCCCCAGAATGAGCACAATTATTGCTTTTATCTTTTTTTATTTAACAAATGCGCCTGTAATCGTCTTCAAATCGTCGTCAGTGTATTTGACACGATATGACAGAAACAAAGGTATAAGCAGAGAAAAACTCGACGCCGTCATATTAGTAATGTCCCTTTGGGTCCCCCAGAATCGACACAACCATTGCTTTTACCTTTGTTTATTAACAAATGCGCCTGTTATCATCCCCAAATCTTCGTCATTGTATTTGAAGCAATATGACTGAAAGAAAGGTAAAAGCAGAGAAGAACGCGATGCCGTCGTGTTAGTAATGTCCATTCAGGTCCCCCAGAATGAGCACAATTATTGCTTTTACCTTTGTTTATTAACAAATGCGCCTGTGTTCATCCCCAAATCTTCGTCATTGTATTTGAAGCAATATGACTGAAAGAAAGGTAAAAGCAGATAAGAACGCGATGCCGTCGTGTTAGTACTGTCCATTCGGGTCCCCCAAAATGAGCACAATTATTGCTTTTATCTTTTTTTATTAACAAATAGGCCTGTTATCATCCCCAAATCTTCGTCATTGTATTTGAAGCAATATGACTGAAAGAAAGGTAAAAGCAGAGAAGAACGCGATGCCGTCGTGTTAGTAATGTCCATTCGGGTCCCCCAGAATGAGCACAATTATTGCTTTTATCTTTTTTTATTAACAAATGCGCCTGTTATCATCCCGAAATCTTCGTCATTGCATTTGAAGCAATATGACTGAAAGAAAGGTAAAAGCAGAGAAGAACTCGATGCCGTCGTGTTAGTAATGTCCATTCGGGTCCCCCAGAATGAGCACAATTATTGCTTTTACCTTTGTTTATTAACAAATGCGCCTGATATCATCCCCAAATCTTCGTCATTGTATTTGAAGCAATATGACTGAAAGAAAGGTAAAAGCAGAGAAGAACGCGATGCCGTCGTGTTGGTAATGTCCATTCGGGTCCCCCAGAATGAGCACAATTATTGCTTTTATCTTTTTTTATTAACAAATGCGCCTGTTATCATCCCCAAATCTTCGTCATTGTATTTGAAGCAATATGACTGAAAGAAAGGTAAAAGCAGAGAAGAACGCGATGCCGTCGTGTTAGTAATGTCCATTCGGGTCCCCCAGAATGAGCACAATTATTGCTTTTATCTTTTTTATTAACAAATGCGCCAGTAATCGTCCTCAAATCGTCGTCAGTGTATTTGACGCGATACGACAGAAACAAAGGTAAAAGCAGAGAAGAACTCGATGCCGTCGTGCTGGTAATGTCCATTCGGGTCCCCCAGAATGAGCACAATTATTGCTTTTACCTTTTTTTATTAACAAATGCGCCTGTTATCATCCCAAAATCTTCGTCATTGTATTTGAAGCAATATGACTGAAAGAAAGGTGAAAGCAAAAAAGAACTCGATGCCGTCGTGTTCGTAATGTCCATTCGGGTCCCCCAGAATGAGCACAATTATTGCTTTTACCTTTGTTTATTAACAAACGCGCCTGATATCAAACCCAAATCTTCGTCATTGTATTTGAAGCAATATAACTGAAAGAAAGGGAAAAGCAGAGAAGAACGCGATGCCCTCGTGTTAGTAATGTCCATTCGGGTCCCCCAAAATGAGCACAATTATTGCTTTTATCTTTTTTTATTAACAAATGCGCCTGTTATCATCCCCAAATCTTCGTCATTGTATTTGAAGCAATATGACTGAAAGAAAGGTAAAAGCAGAGAAGAACGCGATGCCGTCGTGTTAGTAATGTCCATTCGGGTCCCCCAGAATGAGCACAATTATTGCTTTTACCTTTGTTTATTAACAAATGCGCCTGTTATCATCCCCAAATCTTCGTCATTGTATTTGAAGCAATATGACTGAAAGAAAGGTAAAAGCAGAGAAAAACTCGACGCCGTCGTGTTAGTAATGTCCAATTGGGTCCCCCAGAACGAGCACAATTATTGCTTTTACCTTTGTTTATTAACAAATGCGCCTGTTATGATCCCCAAATCTTCGTCATTGTATTTGAAGCAATATGACTGGAAGAAAGGTAAAAGCAGAGAAGAACGCGATGCCGTCGTGTTGGTAATGTCCATTCGGGTCTCCCAGAATGAGCACAATTATTGCTTTTACCTTTGTTTATTAACAAATAGGCCCGTTATCATCCCCAAATCTTCGTCATTGTATTTAAAGCAATATGACTGAAAGAAAGGTAAAAGCAGAGAAGAACGCGATGCCGTCGTGTTAGTAATGTTCATTCGGGTCCCCCAGAATGAGCACAATTATTGCTTTTACCTTTCTTTATTAACAAATGCGCCTGTTATCATCCCCAAATCTTCGTCATTGTATTTGAAGGAATATGACTGAAAGAAAGGTAAAAGCAGAAAAGAACTCGATGCCGTCGTGTTAGTAATGTCCATTCGGGTCCCCCAGAATGAGCACAATTATTGCTTTTATCTTTTTTATTAACAAATGCGCCAGTAATCGTCCTCAAATCGTCGTCAGTGTATTTGACACGATACGACAGAAACAAAGGTAAAAGCAGAGAAGAACTCGATGCCGTCGTGCTGGTAATGTCCATTCGGGTCCCCCAGAATGAGCACAATTATTGCTTTTACCTTTTTTTATTAACAAATGCGCCTGTTATCATCCCAAAATCTTCGTCATTGTATTTGAAGCAATATGACTGAAAGAAAGGTGAAAGCAAAAAAGAACTCGATGCCGTCGTGTTCGTAATGTCCATTCGGGTCCCCCAGAATGAGCACAATTATTGCTTTTACCTTTGTTTATTAACAAACGCGCCTGATATCAAACCCAAATCTTCGTCATTGTATTTGAAGCAATATAACTGAAAGAAAGGGAAAAGCAGAGAAGAACGCGATGCCCTCGTGTTAGTAATGTCCATTCGGGTCCCCCAAAATGAGCACAATTATTGCTTTTATCTTTTTTTATTAACAAATGCGCCTGTTATCATCCCCAAATCTTCGTCATTGTATTTGAAGCAATATGACTGAAAGAAAGGTAAAAGCAGAGAAGAACGCGATGCCGTCGTGTTAGTAATGTCCATTCGGGTCCCCCAGAATGAGCACAATTATTGCTTTTACCTTTGTTTATTAACAAATGCGCCTGTTATCATCCCCAAATCTTCGTCATTGTATTTGAAGCAATCTGACTGAAAGAAAGGTAAAAGCAGAGAAGAACGCGATGCCGTCGTGTTAGTAATGGCCACTCGGGTCCCCCAGAATGAGCAAAATTATTGCTTTTACCTTTGTTTATTAACAAATGCGCCTGTTATCATCCCCAAATCTTCGTCATTGTATTTGAAGCAATATGACTGAAAGAAAGGTAAAAGCAGAGAAGAACGCGATGCCGTCGTGTTAGTAATGCCCACTCGGGTCCCCCAGAATGAGCACAATTATTGCTTTTATCTTTTTTTATTAACAAATGCGCCTGTTATCATCCCCAAATCTTCGTCATTGTATTTGAAGCAATATGACTGAAAGAAAGGTAAAAGCAGAGAAGAACGCGATGCCGTCGTGTTTGTAATGTCCATTCGGGTCCCCCAGAATGAGCACAATTATTGCTTTTATCTTTTTTTATTAACAAATGCGCCTGTAATCGTCTTCAAATCGTGTTCAGTGTATTTGATGCGATATGACAGAAACAAAGGTAAAAGCAGAGAAAAACTCGACGCCGTCATATTAGTAATGTCCATTTGGGTCCCCCAGAATCGACAGAACCATTGCTTTTACCTTTGTTTATTAACAAATGCGCCTGTTATCATCCCCAAATCTTCGTCATTGTATTTGAAGCAATATGACTGAAAGAAAGGTAAAAGCAGAGAAGAACGCGATGCCGTCGTTTTAGTAATGTCCATTCGGGTCCCCCAGAATGAGCATAATTATTGCTTTTATCTTTTTTTATTAACAAATGCGCCTGTTATCATCGAAAAATCTTCGTCATTGTATTTGAAGCAATATGACTGAAAGAACGGTAAAAGCAGAGAAGAACGCGATGCCGTCGTGTTAGTAATGTCCATTCGGGTCCCCCAGAATGAGCATAATCATTGCTTTTACCTTTGTTTATTAGCAAATGCGCCTGATATCATCCCCAAATCTTCGTCATTGTATTTGAAGCAATATGACTGAAAGAAAGGTAAAAGCAGATAAGAACGCGATGCCGTCGTGTTAGTACTGTCCATTCGGGTCCCCCAAAATGAGCACAATTATTGCTTTTATCTTTTTTTATTAACAAATAGGCCTGTTATCATCCCCAAATCTTCGTCATTGTATTTGAAGCAATATGACTGAAAGAAAGGTAAAAGCAGAGAAGAACGCGATGCCGTCGTGTTAGTAATGTCCATTCGGGTCCCCCAGAATGAGCACAATTATTGCTTTTATCTTTTTTTATTAACAAATGCGCCTGTTATCATCCCGAAATCTTCGTCATTGCATTTGAAGCAATATGACTGAAAGAAAGGTAAAAGCAGAGAAGAACTCGATGCCGTCGTGTTAGTAATGTCCATTCGGGTCCCCCAGAATGAGCACAATTATTGCTTTTACCTTTGTTTATTAACAAATGCGCCTGATATCATCCCCAAATCTTCGTCATTGTATTTGAAGCAATATGACTGAAAGAAAGGTAAAAGCAGAGAAGAACGCGATGCCGTCGTGTTGGTAATGTCCATTCGGGTCCCCCAGAATGAGCACAATTATTGCTTTTATCTTTTTTTATTAACAAATGCGCCTGTTATCATCCCCAAATCTTCGTCATTGTATTTGAAGCAATATGACTGAAAGAAAGGTAAAAGCAGAGAAGAACGCGATGCCGTCGTGTTAGTAATGTCCATTCGGGTCCCCCAGAATGAGCACAATTATTGCTTTTATCTTTTTTATTAACAAATGCGCCAGTAATCGTCCTCAAATCGTCGTCAGTGTATTTGACGCGATACGACAGAAACAAAGGTAAAAGCAGAGAAGAACTCGATGCCGTCGTGCTGGTAATGTCCATTCGGGTCCCCCAGAATGAGCACAATTATTGCTTTTACCTTTTTTTATTAACAAATGCGCCTGTTATCATCCCAAAATCTTCGTCATTGTATTTGAAGCAATATGACTGAAAGAAAGGTGAAAGCAAAAAAGAACTCGATGCCGTCGTGTTCGTAATGTCCATTCGGGTCCCCCAGAATGAGCACAATTATTGCTTTTACCTTTGTTTATTAACAAACGCGCCTGATATCAAACCCAAATCTTCGTCATTGTATTTGAAGCAATATAACTGAAAGAAAGGGAAAAGCAGAGAAGAACGCGATGCCCTCGTGTTAGTAATGTCCATTCGGGTCCCCCAAAATGAGCACAATTATTGCTTTTATCTTTTTTTATTAACAAATGCGCCTGTTATCATCCCCAAATCTTCGTCATTGTATTTGAAGCAATATGACTGAAAGAAAGGTAAAAGCAGAGAAGAACGCGATGCCGTCGTGTTAGTAATGTCCATTCGGGTCCCCCAGAATGAGCACAATTATTGCTTTTACCTTTGTTTATTAACAAATGCGCCTGTTATCATCCCCAAATCTTCGTCATTGTATTTGAAGCAATCTGACTGAAAGAAAGGTAAAAGCAGAGAAGAACGCGATGCCGTCGTGTTAGTAATGGCCACTCGGGTCCCCCAGAATGAGCAAAATTATTGCTTTTACCTTTGTTTATTAACAAATGCGCCTGTTATCATCCCCAAATCTTCGTCATTGTATTTGAAGCAATATGACTGAAAGAAAGGTAAAAGCAGAGAAGAACGCGATGCCGTCGTGTTAGTAATGCCCACTCGGGTCCCCCAGAATGAGCACAATTATTGCTTTTATCTTTTTTTATTAACAAATGCGCCTGTTATCATCCCCAAATCTTCGTCATTGTATTTGAAGCAATATGACTGAAAGAAAGGTAAAAGCAGAGAAGAACGCGATGCCGTCGTGTTTGTAATGTCCATTCGGGTCCCCCAGAATCGACAGAACCATTGCGTTTACCTTTGTTTATTAACAAATGCGCCTGTTATCATCGCCAAATCTTCGTCATTGGATTTGAAGCTATATGACTGAAAGAAAGGTAAAAGCAGAGAAGAACGCGATGCCGTCGTGTTAGTATTGTCCATTCGGGTCCCCCAGAATGAGCACAATTATTGCTTTTATCTTTTTAATTAACAAATGCGCATGTAATCGTCCTCAAATCGTCGTCAGTGTATTTGACGCGATACAACAGAAACAAAGGTAAAAGCAGAGAAGAACTCGATGCCGTCGTGTTGGTAATGTCCATTCGGGTCCCCCAGAATGAGCACAATTATTGCTTTTATCTTTTTTTATTAACAAATGCGCCTGTAATCGTCTTCAAATCGTGTTCAGTGTATTTGATGCGATATGACAGAAACAAAGGTAAAAGCAGAGAAAAACTCGACGCCGTCATATTAGTAATGTCCATTTGGGTCCCCCAGAATCGACAGAACCATTGCTTTTACCTTTGTTTATTAACAAATGCGCCTGTTATCATCCCCAAATCTTCGTCATTGTATTTGAAGCAATATGACTGAAAGAAAGGTAAAAGCAGAGAAGAACGCGATGTCGTCGGTTTAGTAATGTCCATTCGGGTCCCCCAGAATGAGCATAATTATTGCTTTTATCTTTTTTTATTAACAAATGCCCCTGTTATCATCGAAAAATCTTCGTCATTGTATTTGAAGCAATATGACTGAAAGAACGGTAAAAGCAGAGAAGAACGCGATGCCGCCGTGTTAGTAATGTCCATTCGGGTCCCCCAGAATGAGCATAATCATTGCTTTTACCTTTTTTTATTAACAAATGCGCCTGTTATCATCCGAAAATCTTCGTCATTGTATTTGAAGCAATATGACTGAAAGAAAGGTGAAAGCAAAAAAGAACTCGATGCCGTCGTGTTCGTAATGTCCATTCGGGTCCCCCAGAATGAGCACAATTATTGCTTTTACATTTGTTGATTAACAAACGCGCCTGATATCAAACCCAAATCTTCGTCATTGTATTTGAGGCAATATAACTGAAAGAAAGGGAAAAGCAGAGAAGAACGCGATGCCCTCGTGTTAGTAATGTCCATTCGGGTCCCCCAAAATGAGCACAATTATTGCTTTTATCTTTTTTTATTAACAAATGCGCCTGTTATCATCCCCAAATCTTCGTCATTGTATTTGAAGCAATATGACTGAAAGAAAGGTAAAAGCAGAGAAGAACGCGATGCCGTCGTGTTAGTAATGTCGATTCGGGTCCCCCAGAATGAGCACAATTATTGCTTTTACCTTTGTTTATTAACAAATGCGCCTGTTATCATCCCCAAATCTTCGTCATTGTATTTGAAGCAATCTGACTGAAAGAAAGGTAAAAGCAGAGAAGAACGCGATGCCGTCGTGTTAGTAATGGCCACTCGGGTCCCCCAGAATGAGCAAAATTATTGCTTTTACCTTTGTTTATTAACAAATGCGCCTGTTATCATCCCCAAATCTTCGTCATTGTATTTGAAGCAATATGACTGAAAGAAAGGTAAAAGCAGAGAAGAACGCGATGCCGTCGTGTCTGTAATGTCCATTCGGGTGCCCCAGAATCGACAGAACCATTGCGTTTACCTTTGTTTATTAACAAATGCGCCTGTTATCATCGCCAAATCTTCGTCATTGTATTTGAAGCAATATGACTGAAAGAAAGGTAAAAGCAGAGAAGAACGCGATGCCGTCGTGTTAGTATTGTCCATTCGGGTCCCCCAGAATGAGCACAATTATTGCTTTTATCTTTTTAATTAACAAATGCGCCTGTAATCGTCCTCAAATCGTCGTCAGTGTATTTGACGCGATACGACAGAAACAAAGGTAAAAGCAGAGAAGAACTCGATGCCGTCGTGTTGGTAATGTCCATTCGGGTCCCCCAGAATGAGCACAATTATTGCTTTTATCTTTTTTTATTAACAAATGCGCCTGTAATCGTCTTCAAATCGTGTTCAGTGTATTTGATGCGATATGACAGAAACAAAGGTAAAAGCAGAGAAAAACTCGACGCCGTCATATTAGTAATGTCCATTTGGGTCCCCCAGAATCGACAGAACCATTGCTTTTACCTTTGTTTATTAACAAATGCGCCTGTTATCATCCCCAAATCTTCGTCATTGTATTTGAAGCAATATGACTGAAAGAAAGGTAAAAGCAGAGAAGAACGCGATGCCGTCGTTTTAGTAATGTCCATTCGGGTCCCCCAGAATGAGCATAATTATTGCTTTTATCTTTTTTTATTAACAAATGCGCCTGTTATCATCGAAAAATCTTCGTCATTGTATTTGAAGCAATATGACTGGAAGAAAGGTAAAAGCAGAGAAGAACGCGATGCCGTCGTGTTGGTAATGTCCATTCGGGTCTCCCAGAATGAGCACAATTATTGCTTTTACCTTTGTTTATTAACAAATGCGCCTTGCAATCGTCTTCAAATCGTCGTCATTGTATTTGAAGCAATATGACTGGAAGAAAGGTAAAAGCAGAGAGGAAGCGATGCCGTCGTGTTGGTAATGTCCATTCGGGTCCCCCAGAATGAGCACAATTATTGCTTTTACCTTTGTTTATTAACAAATGCGCCTGTTAAGATCCCCAAATCTTCGTCATTGTTTTTGAAGCAATATGACTGAAAGAAAGGTAAAAGCAGAGAAGAACGCGATGCCGTCGTGTTGGTCATGACCATTCGGGTCTCCCAGAATGAGCACAATTATTGCTTTTACCTTTGTTTATTAACAAATGCGCCTGTTATCATCCCCAAATCTTCGTCATTATATTTAAAGCAATATGACTGAAAGAAAGGTAAAAGCAGAGAAGAACGCGATGCCGTCGTGTTAGTAATGTCCATTCGGGTCCCCCAGAATGAGCACAATTATTGCTGTTACCTTTCTTTATTAACAAATGCGCCTGTTATCATCCCCAAATCTTCGTCATTGTATTTGAAGGAATATGACTGAAAGAAAGGTAAAAGCAGAAAAGAACTCGATGCCGTCGTGTTAGTAATGTCCATTCGGGTTCCCCAGAATGAGCACAATTATTGCTTTTATCTTTTTTATTAACAAATGCGCCTGTAATCGTCCTCAAATCGTCGTCAGTGTATTTGACGCGGTACGACAGAAACAAAGGTAAAAGCAGAGAAGAACTTGATGCCGTCGTGCTGGTAATGTCCATTCGGGTCCCCCAGAATGAGCACAATTATTGCTTTTATCTTTTTTTATTAACAAATGCGCCTGTAATCGTCTTCAAATCGTGTTCAGTGTATTTGATGCGATATGACAGAAACAAAGGTAAAAGCAGAGAAAGACTCGACGCCGTCATATTAGTAATGTCCATTTAAGTCCCCCAGAATCGACAGAACCATTGCTTTTACCTTTGTATATTAACAAATGCGCCTGTTATTATCCCCAAATCTTCGTCATTGTATTTGAAGCAATATGACTGAAAGAACGGCGAAAGCAGAGAAGAACGCGATGCCGTCGTGTTAGTATTGTCCATTCGGGTCCCCCAGAATGAGCACAATTATTGCTTTTATCTTTTTTTATTAACAAATGCGCCTGTTATCATCCCCAAATCTTCGTCATTGTATTTGAAGCAATATGACTGAAAGAAAGGTAAAAGCAGAAAAGAACTCGATGCCGTCGTGTTAGTAATGTCCATTCGGGTCCCCCAGAATGAGCACAATTATTGCTTTTATCTTTTTTATTAACAAATGCGCCTGTAATCGTCCTCAAATCGTCGTCAGTGTATTTGACGCGATACGACAGAAACAAAGGTAAAAGCAGAGAAGAACTCGACGCCGTCATATAAGTAATGTCCATTTAAGTCCCCCAGAATCGATAGAACCATTGCTTTTACCTTTGTTTATTAACAAATGCGCCTGTTATCATCCTCAAATCTTCGTCACTATATTTGAAGCAATATGACTGAAAGAAAGGCAAAAGCAGAGAAGAACGCGATGCCGTCGTGTTAGTAATGTCCATTCGGGTCCCCCAGAATGAGCACAATTATTGCTTTTATCTTTTTTTATTAACAAATGCGCCTGTTATCATCCCAAAATCTTCGTCATTGTATTTGAAGCAATATGACTGAAAGAAAGGTAAAAGCAGAAAAGAACTCGATGCCGTGGTGTTAGTAATGTCCATTCGGGTCCCCCAGAACGAGCACAATTATTGCTTTTACCTTTGTTTATTAACAAATGCGCCTGATATCATCTCCAAATCTTCGTCATTGTATTTGAAGCAATATGACTGAAAGAAAGGTAACAGCAGAGAAGAACGCGATGCCGTCGTGTTGGTAATGTCCATTCGGGTCCCCCAGAATGAGCACAATTATTGCTTTTATCTTTTTTTATTAACAAATGCGCCTGTTATCATCCCCAAATCTTCGTCATTGTATTTGAAGCAATATGACTGAAAGAAAGGTAAAAGCAGAGAAGAACGCGATGCCGTCGTGTTAGTATTGTCCATTCGGGTCCCCCAGAATGAGCACAATTATTGCTTTTATCTTTTTAATTAACAAATGCGCCTGTAATCGTCCTCAAATCGTCGTCAGTGTATTTGACGCGATACGACAGAAACAAAGGTAAAAGCAGAGAAGAACTCGATGCCGTCGTGTTCGTAATGCACATTCGGGTCCCCAAGAATGAGCACGATTATTGCCTTTATCTTTTTTTATTAACAAATGCGCCTGTAATCGTCT
Organism: Ophion costatus; assembly: GCA_951751655.1. NCBI lineage: Eukaryota > Metazoa > Arthropoda > Insecta > Hymenoptera > Ichneumonidae > Ophion > Ophion costatus. Next base: position 8,317,813 of record OX632361.1, on the reverse strand, counting down.
TCAAATCGTGTTCAGTGTATTTGATGCGATATGACAGAAACAAAGGTAAAAGCAGAGAAAAACTCGACGCCGTCATATTAGTAATGTCCCATTGGGTCCCCCAGAATCGACACAACCATTGCTTGTACCTTTGTTTATTAACAAATGCGCCTGTTATCATCCCCAAATCTTCGTCATTGTATTTGAAGCAATATAACTGAAAGAATGGTAAAAGCAGAGAAGAACGCGATGCCGTCGTGGTAGTAATGTCCATTCAGGTCTCCCAGAATGAGCACACTCATTGCTTTTGCCTTTGTTTATTAACAAATGCGCCTGTTATCATCCCCAAATCTTCGTCATTGTATTTGAAGCAATATGACTGAAAGAAAGGTAAAAGCAGAGAAAAACTCGACGCCGTCGTGTTAGTAATGTCCATTTGGGTCCCCCAGAATGAGCACAATTATTGCTTTTATCTTTTTTTATTAACAAATGCGCCTGTAATCGTATTCAAATCGTCGTCATTGTATTTGAAGCAATATGACTGGAAGAAAGGTAAAAGCAGAGAAGAGCGCGATACCGTCGTGTTAGTAATGTCCATTCGGGTCCCCCAGAATGAGCACAATGATTGCTTTTACCTTTGTTTATTAACAAATGCGCCTGTTTGATCCCCAAATCTTCGTCATTGTATTTGAAGCAATATGACTGGAAGAAAGGTAAAAGCAGAGAAGAACGCGATGCCGTCGTGTTGGTAATGTCCATTCGGGTCTCCCAGAATGAGCACAATTATTGCTTTTACCTTTGTTTATTAACAAATGCGCCTTGCAATCGTCTTCAAATCGTCGTCATTGTATTTGAAGCAATATGACTGGAAGAAAGGTAAAAGCAGAGAGGAAGCGATGCCGTCGTGTTGGTAATGTCCATTCGGGTCCCCCAGAATGAGCACAATTATTGCTTTTACCTTTGTTTATTAACAAATGCGCCTGTTAAGATCCCCAAATCTTCGTCATTGTTTTTGAAGCAATATGACTGAAAGAAAGGTAAAAGCAGAGAAGAACGCGATGCCGTCGTGTTGGTCATGACCATTCGGGTCTCCCAGAATGAGCACAATTATTGCTTTTACCTTTGTTTATTAACAAATGCGCCTGTTATCATCCCCAAATCTTCGTCATTATATTTAAAGCAATATGACTGAAAGAAAGGTAAAAGCAGAGAAGAACGCGATGCCGTCGTGTTAGTAATGTCCATTCGGGTCCCCCAGAATGAGCACAATTATTGCTGTTACCTTTCTTTATTAACAAATGCGCCTGTTATCATCCCCAAATCTTCGTCATTGTATTTGAAGGAATATGACTGAAAGAAAGGTAAAAGCAGAAAAGAACTCGATGCCGTCGTGTTAGTAATGTCCATTCGGGTTCCCCAGAATGAGCACAATTATTGCTTTTATCTTTTTTATTAACAAATGCGCCTGTAATCGTCCTCAAATCGTCGTCAGTGTATTTGACGCGGTACGACAGAAACAAAGGTAAAAGCAGAGAAGAACTTGATGCCGTCGTGCTGGTAATGTCCATTCGGGTCCCCCAGAATGAGCACAATTATTGCTTTTATCTTTTTTTATTAACAAATGCGCCTGTAATCGTCTTCAAATCGTGTTCAGTGTATTTGATGCGATATGACAGAAACAAAGGTAAAAGCAGAGAAAGACTCGACGCCGTCATATTAGTAATGTCCATTTAAGTCCCCCAGAATCGACAGAACCATTGCTTTTACCTTTGTATATTAACAAATGCGCCTGTTATTATCCCCAAATCTTCGTCATTGTATTTGAAGCAATATGACTGAAAGAACGGCGAAAGCAGAGAAGAACGCGATGCCGTCGTGTTAGTATTGTCCATTCGGGTCCCCCAGAATGAGCACAATTATTGCTTTTATCTTTTTTTATTAACAAATGCGCCTGTTATCATCCCCAAATCTTCGTCATTGTATTTGAAGCAATATGACTGAAAGAAAGGTAAAAGCAGAAAAGAACTCGATGCCGTCGTGTTAGTAATGTCCATTCGGGTCCCCCAGAATGAGCACAATTATTGCTTTTATCTTTTTTATTAACAAATGCGCCTGTAATCGTCCTCAAATCGTCGTCAGTGTATTTGACGCGATACGACAGAAACAAAGGTAAAAGCAGAGAAGAACTCGACGCCGTCATATAAGTAATGTCCATTTAAGTCCCCCAGAATCGATAGAACCATTGCTTTTACCTTTGTTTATTAACAAATGCGCCTGTTATCATCCTCAAATCTTCGTCACTATATTTGAAGCAATATGACTGAAAGAAAGGCAAAAGCAGAGAAGAACGCGATGCCGTCGTGTTAGTAATGTCCATTCGGGTCCCCCAGAATGAGCACAATTATTGCTTTTATCTTTTTTTATTAACAAATGCGCCTGTTATCATCCCAAAATCTTCGTCATTGTATTTGAAGCAATATGACTGAAAGAAAGGTAAAAGCAGAAAAGAACTCGATGCCGTGGTGTTAGTAATGTCCATTCGGGTCCCCCAGAACGAGCACAATTATTGCTTTTACCTTTGTTTATTAACAAATGCGCCTGATATCATCTCCAAATCTTCGTCATTGTATTTGAAGCAATATGACTGAAAGAAAGGTAACAGCAGAGAAGAACGCGATGCCGTCGTGTTGGTAATGTCCATTCGGGTCCCCCAGAATGAGCACAATTATTGCTTTTATCTTTTTTTATTAACAAATGCGCCTGTTATCATCCCCAAATCTTCGTCATTGTATTTGAAGCCATATGACTGAAAGAAAGGTAAAAGCAGAAAAGAACTCGATGCCGTCGTGTGAGTAATGTCCATTCGGGTCCCCCAGAATGAGCACAATTATTGCTTTTATCTTTTTTATTAACAAATGCGCCTGTAATCGTCCTCAAATCGTCGTCAGTGTATTTGACGCGATACGACAGAAACAAAGGTAAAAGCAGAGAAGAACTCGATGCCGTCGTGTTCGTAATGCACATTCGGGTCCCCAAGAATGAGCACGATTATTGCCTTTATCTTTTTTTATTAACAAATGCGCCTGTAATCGTCTTCAAATCGTGTTCAGTGTATTTGATGCGATATGACAGAAACAAAGGTAAAAGCAGAGAAAAACTCGACGCCGTCATATTAGTAATGTCCCATTGGGTCCCCCAGAATCGACACAACCATTGCTTGTACCTTTGTTTATTAACAAATGCGCCTGTTATCATCCCCAAATCTTCGTCATTGTATTTGAAGCAATATAACTAAAAGAATGGTAAAAGCAGAGAAGAACGCGATGCCGTCGTGGTAGTAATGTCCATTCAGGTCTCCCAGAATGAGCACACTCATTGCTTTTGCCTTTGTTTATTAACAAATGCGCCTGTTATCATCCCCAAATCTTCGTCATTGTATTTGAAGCAATATGACTGAAAGAAAGGTAAAAGCAGAGAAAAACTCGACGCCGTCGTGTTAGTAATGTCCATTTGGGTCCCCCAGAATGAGCACAATTATTGCTTTTATCTTTTTTTATTAACAAATGCGCCTGTAATCGTATTCAAATCGTCGTCATTGTATTTGAAGCAATATGACTGGAAGAAAGGTAAAAGCAGAGAAGAGCGCGATACCGTCGTGTTAGTAATGTCCATTCGGGTCCCCCAGAATGAGCACAATGATTGCTTTTACCTTTGTTTATTAACAAATGCGCCTGTTTGATCCCCAAATCTTCGTCATTGTATTTGAAGCAATATGACTGGAAGAAAGGTAAAAGCAGAGAAGAACGCGATGCCGTCGTGTTGGTAATGTCCATTCGGGTCTCCCAGAATGAGCACAATTATTGCTTTTACCTTTGTTTATTAACAAATGCGCCTTGCAATCGTCTTCAAATCGTCGTCATTGTATTTGAAGCAATATGACTGGAAGAAAGGTAAAAGCAGAGAGGAAGCGATGCCGTCGTGTTGGTAATGTCCATTCGGGTCCCCCAGAATGAGCACAATTATTGCTTTTACCTTTGTTTATTAACAAATGCGCCTGTTAAGATCCCCAAATCTTCGTCATTGTTTTTGAAGCAATATGACTGAAAGAAAGGTAAAAGCAGAGAAGAACGCGATGCCGTCGTGTTGGTCATGTCCATTCGGGTCTCCCAGAATGAGCACAATTATTGCTTTTACCTTTGTTTATTAACAAATGCGCCTGTTATCATCCCCAAATCTTCGTCATTATATTTAAAGCAATATGACTGAAAGAAAGGTAAAAGCAGAGAAGAACGCGATGCCGTCGTGTTAGTAATGTCCATTCGGGTCCCCCAGAATGAGCACAATTATTGCTGTTACCTTTCTTTATTAACAAATGCGCCTGTTATCATCCCCAAATCTTCGTCATTGTATTTGAAGGAATATGACTGAAAGAAAGGTAAAAGCAGAAAAGAACTCGATGCCGTCGTGTTAGTAATGTCCATTCGGGTTCCCCAGAATGAGCACAATTATTGCTTTTATCTTTTTTATTAACAAATGCGCCTGTAATCGTCCTCAAATCGTCGTCAGTGTATTTGACGCGGTACGACAGAAACAAAGGTAAAAGCAGAGAAGAACTTGATGCCGTCGTGCTGGTAATGTCCATTCGGGTCCCCCAGAATGAGCACAATTATTGCTTTTATCTTTTTTTATTAACAAATGCGCCTGTAATCGTCTTCAAATCGTGTTCAGTGTATTTGATGCGATATGACAGAAACAAAGGTAAAAGCAGAGAAAGACTCGACGCCGTCATATTAGTAATGTCCATTTAAGTCCCCCAGAATCGACAGAACCATTGCTTTTACCTTTGTATATTAACAAATGCGCCTGTTATTATCCCCAAATCTTCGTCATTGTATTTGAAGCAATATGACTGAAAGAACGGCGAAAGCAGAGAAGAACGCGATGCCGTCGTGTTAGTATTGTCCATTCGGGTCCCCCAGAATGAGCACAATTATTGCTTTTATCTTTTTTTATTAACAAATGCGCCTGTTATCATCCCAAAATCTTCGTCATTGTATTTGAAGCAATATGACTGAAAGAAAGGTAAATGCAGAAAAGAACTCGATGCCGTCGTGTTAGTAATGTCCATTCGGGTCCCCAGAACGAGCACAATTATTGCTTTTACCTTTGTTTATTAACAAATGCGCCTGATATCATCCCCAAATCTTCGTCATTGTATTTGAAGCAATATGACTGAAATAAAGGTAACAGCAGAGAAGAACGCGATGCCGTCGTGTTGGTAATGTCCATTCGGGTCCCCCAGAATGAGCACAATTATTGCTTTTATCTTTTTTTAGTAACAAATGCGCCTGTTATCATCCCCAAATCTTCGTCATTGTATTTGAAGCAATATGACTGAAAGAAAGGTGAAAGCAGAGAAGAACGCGAGGCCGTCGTGTTAGTAATGTCCATTCGGGTCCCCCAGAATGAGCACAATTATTGCTTATATCTCTTTTTATTAACAAATGCGCCTGTAATCGTCCTCAAGTCGTCATCAGTGTATTTGACGCGATACGACAGAAACAAAGGTAAAAGCAGAGAAGAACTCGTTGCCGTCGTGTTAGTAATGTCCATTCGGGTCCCCCAGAATGAGCACAATTATTGCTTTTATCTTTTTTTATTAACAAATGCGCCTGTTATCATCCCAAAATCTTCGTCAATGTATTTCAAGAAATATGACTGAAAGAAAGGTAAAAGCAGAGAAGAACGCGATGCCGTCGTGTTAGTAATGTCCATTCGGGTCCCCCAGAATGAGCACAATTATTGCTTTTACCTTTGTTTATTAACAAAGGCGCCTGCTATCATCCCCAAATCTTCGTCATTGTATTTGAAGCAATATGACTGAAAGAAAGGTAAAAGCAGAGAAGAACGCGATGCCGTCCTGTTAGTAATGTCCATTCGGGTCCCCCAGAATAGCACAATTATTGCTTTTATCTTTTTTTAGTAACAAATGCGCCTGTTATCATCCCAAAATCTTCGTCATTGTATTTGAAGCAATATGACTGAAAGAAAGGTGAAAGCAAAAAAGAACTCGATGCCGTCGTGTTCGTAATGTCCATTCGGGTCCCCCAGAATGAGCACAATTATTGCTTTTACCTTTGTTTATTAACAAACGCGCCTGATATCAAACCCAAATCTTCGTCATTGTATTTGAAGCAATATGACTGAAAGAAAGGGAAAAGCAGAGAAGAACGCGATGCCCTCGTGTTAGTAATGTCCATTCGGGTCCCCCAAAATGAGCACAATTATTGCTTTTATCTTTTTTTATTAACAAATGCGCCTGTTATCATCCCCAAATCTTCGTCATTGTATTTGAAGCAATATGACTGAAAGAAAGGTAAAAGCAGAGAAGAACGCGATGCCGTCGTGTTAGTAATGTCCATTAGGGTCCCCCAGAATGAGCACAATTATTGCTTTTACCTTTGTTTATTAACAAATGCGCCTGTTATCATCCCCAAATCTTCGTCATTGTATTTGAAGCAATCTGACTGAAAGAAAGGTAAAAGCAGAGAAGAACGCGATGCCGTCGTGTTAGTAATGTCCACTCGGGTCCCCCAGAATGAGCAAAATTATTGCTTTTACCTTTGTTTATTAACAAATGCGCCTGTTATCATCCCCAAATCTTCGTCATTGTATTTGAAGCAATATGACTGAAAGAAAGGTAAAAGCAGAGAAGAACGCGATGCCGTCGTGTTTGTAATGTCCATTCGGGTCCCCCAGAATCGACAGAACCATTGCGTTTACCTTTGTTTATTAACAAATGCGCCTGTTATCATCGCCAAATCTTCGTCATTGTATTTGAAGCAATATGACTGAAAGAACGGTAAAAGCAGAGAAGAACGCGATGCCGTCGTGTTAGTAATGTCCATTCGGGTCCCCCAGAATGAGCATAATCATTGCTTTTACCTTTGTTTATTAGCAAATGCGCCTGATATCATCCCCAAATCTTCGTCATTGTATTTGAAGCAATATGACTGAAAGAAAGGTAAAAGCAGATAAGAACGCGATGCCGTCGTGTTAGTACTGTCCATTCGGGTCCCCCAAAATGAGCACAATTATTGCTTTTATCTTTTTTTATTAACAAATAGGCCTGTTATCATCCCCAAATCTTCGTCATTGTATTTGAAGCAATATGACTGAAAGAAAGGTAAAAGCAGAGAAGAACGCGATGCCGTCGTGTTAGTAATGTCCATTCGGGTCCCCCAGAATGAGCACAATTATTGCTTTTATCTTTTTTTATTAACAAATGCGCCTGTTATCATCCCGAAATCTTCGTCATTGCATTTGAAGCAATATGACTGAAAGAAAGGTAAAAGCAGAGAAGAACTCGATGCCGTCGTGTTAGTAATGTCCATTCGGGTCCCCCAGAATGAGCACAATTATTGCTTTTACCTTTGTTTATTAACAAATGCGCCTTGCAATCGTCTTCAAATCGTCGTCATTGTATTTGAAGCAATATGACTGGAAGAAAGGTAAAAGCAGAGAGGAAGCGATGCCGTCGTGTTGGTAATGTCCATTCGGGTCCCCCAGAATGAGCACAATTATTGCTTTTACCTTTGTTTATTAACAAATGCGCCTGTTTGATCCCCAAATCTTCGTCATTGTATTTGAAGCAATATGACTGGAAGAAAGGTAAAAGCAGAGAAGAACGCGATGCCGTCGTGTTGGTAATGTCCATTCGGGTCTCCCAGAATGAGCACAATTATTGCTTTTACCTTTGTTTATTAACAAATGCGCCTTGCAATCGTCTTCAAATCGTCGTCATTGTATTTGAAGCAATATGACTGGAAGAAAGGTAAAAGCAGAGAGGAAGCGATGCCGTCGTGTTGGTAATGTCCATTCGGGTCCCCCAGAATGAGCACAATTATTGCTTTTACCTTTGTTTATTAACAAATGCGCCTGTTAAGATCCCCAAATCTTCGTCATTGTTTTTGAAGCAATATGACTGAAAGAAAGGTAAAAGCAGAGAAGAACGCGATGCCGTCGTGTTGGTCATGTCCATTCGGGTCTCCCAGAATGAGCACAATTATTGCTTTTACCTTTGTTTATTAACAAATGCGCCTGTTATCATCCCCAAATCTTCGTCATTATATTTAAAGCAATATGACTGAAAGAAAGGTAAAAGCAGAGAAGAACGCGATGCCGTCGTGTTAGTAATGTCCATTCGGGTCCCCCAGAATGAGCACAATTATTGCTGTTACCTTTCTTTATTAACAAATGCGCCTGTTATCATCCCCAAATCTTCGTCATTGTATTTGAAGGAATATGACTGAAAGAAAGGTAAAAGCAGAAAAGAACTCGATGCCGTCGTGTTAGTAATGTCCATTCGGGTTCCCCAGAATGAGCACAATTATTGCTTTTATCTTTTTTATTAACAAATGCGCCTGTAATCGTCCTCAAATCGTCGTCAGTGTATTTGACGCGGTACGACAGAAACAAAGGTAAAAGCAGAGAAGAACTTGATGCCGTCGTGCTGGTAATGTCCATTCGGGTCCCCCAGAATGAGCACAATTATTGCTTTTATCTTTTTTTATTAACAAATGCGCCTGTAATCGTCTTCAAATCGTGTTCAGTGTATTTGATGCGATATGACAGAAACAAAGGTAAAAGCAGAGAAAGACTCGACGCCGTCATATTAGTAATGTCCATTTAAGTCCCCCAGAATCGACAGAACCATTGCTTTTACCTTTGTATATTAACAAATGCGCCTGTTATTATCCCCAAATCTTCGTCATTGTATTTGAAGCAATATGACTGAAAGAACGGCGAAAGCAGAGAAGAACGCGATGCCGTCGTGTTAGTATTGTCCATTCGGGTCCCCCAGAATGAGCACAATTATTGCTTTTATCTTTTTTTATTAACAAATGCGCCTGTTATCATCCCCAAATCTTCGTCATTGTATTTGAAGCAATATGACTGAAAGAAAGGTAAAAGCAGAAAAGAACTCGATGCCGTCGTGTTAGTAATGTCCATTCGGGTCCCCCAGAATGAGCACAATTATTGCTTTTATCTTTTTTATTAACAAATGCGCCTGTAATCGTCCTCAAATCGTCGTCAGTGTATTTGACGCGATACGACAGAAACAAAGGTAAAAGCAGAGAAGAACTCGACGCCGTCATATAAGTAATGTCCATTTAAGTCCCCCAGAATCGATAGAACCATTGCTTTTACCTTTGTTTATTAACAAATGCGCCTGTTATCATCCTCAAATCTTCGTCACTATATTTGAAGCAATATGACTGAAAGAAAGGCAAAAGCAGAGAAGAACGCGATGCCGTCGTGTTAGTAATGTCCATTCGGGTCCCCCAGAATGAGCACAATTATTGCTTTTATCTTTTTTTATTAACAAATGCGCCTGTTATCATCCCAAAATCTTCGTCATTGTATTTGAAGCAATATGACTGAAAGAAAGGTAAAAGCAGAAAAGAACTCGATGCCGTGGTGTTAGTAATGTCCATTCGGGTCCCCCAGAACGAGCACAATTATTGCTTTTACCTTTGTTTATTAACAAATGCGCCTGATATCATCTCCAAATCTTCGTCATTGTATTTGAAGCAATATGACTGAAAGAAAGGTAACAGCAGAGAAGAACGCGATGCCGTCGTGTTGGTAATGTCCATTCGGGTCCCCCAGAATGAGCACAATTATTGCTTTTATCTTTTTTTATTAACAAATGCGCCTGTTATCATCCCCAAATCTTCGTCATTGTATTTGAAGCCATATGACTGAAAGAAAGGTAAAAGCAGAAAAGAACTCGATGCCGTCGTGTGAGTAATGTCCATTCGGGTCCCCCAGAATGAGCACAATTATTGCTTTTATCTTTTTTATTAACAAATGCGCCTGTAATCGTCCTCAAATCGTCGTCAGTGTATTTGACGCGATACGACAGAAACAAAGGTAAAAGCAGAGAAGAACTCGATGCCGTCGTGTTCGTAATGCACATTCGGGTCCCCAAGAATGAGCACGATTATTGCCTTTATCTTTTTTTATTAACAAATGCGCCTGTAATCGTCTTCAAATCGTGTTCAGTGTATTTGATGCGATATGACAGAAACAAAGGTAAAAGCAGAGAAAAACTCGACGCCGTCATATTAGTAATGTCCCATTGGGTCCCCCAGAATCGACACAACCATTGCTTGTACCTTTGTTTATTAACAAATGCGCCTGTTATCATCCCCAAATCTTCGTCATTGTATTTGAAGCAATATAACTGAAAGAATGGTAAAAGCAGAGAAGAACGCGATGCCGTCGTGGTAGTAATGTCCATTCAGGTCTCCCAGAATGAGCACACTCATTGCTTTTGCCTTTGTTTATTAACAAATGCGCCTGTTATCATCCCCAAATCTTCGTCATTGTATTTGAAGCAATATGACTGAAAGAAAGGTAAAAGCAGAGAAAAACTCGACGCCGTCGTGTTAGTAATGTCCATTTGGGTCCCCCAGAATGAGCACAATTATTGCTTTTATCTTTTTTTATTAACAAATGCGCCTGTAATCGTATTCAAATCGTCGTCATTGTATTTGAAGCAATATGACTGGAAGAAAGGTAAAAGCAGAGAAGAGCGCGATACCGTCGTGTTAGTAATGTCCATTCGGGTCCCCCAGAATGAGCACAATGATTGCTTTTACCTTTGTTTATTAACAAATGCGCCTGTTTGATCCCCAAATCTTCGTCATTGTATTTGAAGCAATATGACTGGAAGAAAGGTAAAAGCAGAGAAGAACGCGATGCCGTCGTGTTGGTAATGTCCATTCGGGTCTCCCAGAATGAGCACAATTATTGCTTTTACCTTTGTTTATTAACAAATGCGCCTTGCAATCGTCTTCAAATCGTCGTCATTGTATTTGAAGCAATATGACTGGAAGAAAGGTAAAAGCAGAGAGGAAGCGATGCCGTCGTGTTGGTAATGTCCATTCGGGTCCCCCAGAATGAGCACAATTATTGCTTTTACCTTTGTTTATTAACAAATGCGCCTGTTAAGATCCCCAAATCTTCGTCATTGTTTTTGAAGCAATATGACTGAAAGAAAGGTAAAAGCAGAGAAGAACGCGATGCCGTCGTGTTGGTCATGTCCATTCGGGTCTCCCAGAATGAGCACAATTATTGCTTTTACCTTTGTTTATTAACAAATGCGCCTGTTATCATCCCCAAATCTTCGTCATTATATTTAAAGCAATATGACTGAAAGAAAGGTAAAAGCAGAGAAGAACGCGATGCCGTCGTGTTAGTAATGTCCATTCGGGTCCCCCAGAATGAGCACAATTATTGCTGTTACCTTTCTTTATTAACAAATGCGCCTGTTATCATCCCCAAATCTTCGTCATTGTATTTGAAGGAATATGACTGAAAGAAAGGTAAAAGCAGAAAAGAACTCGATGCCGTCGTGTTAGTAATGTCCATTCGGGTTCCCCAGAATGAGCACAATTATTGCTTTTATCTTTTTTATTAACAAATGCGCCTGTAATCGTCCTCAAATCGTCGTCAGTGTATTTGACGCGGTACGACAGAAACAAAGGTAAAAGCAGAGAAGAACTTGATGCCGTCGTGCTGGTAATGTCCATTCGGGTCCCCCAGAATGAGCACAATTATTGCTTTTATCTTTTTTTATTAACAAATGCGCCTGTAATCGTCTTCAAATCGTGTTCAGTGTATTTGATGCGATATGACAGAAACAAAGGTAAAAGCAGAGAAAGACTCGACGCCGTCATATTAGTAATGTCCATTTAAGTCCCCCAGAATCGACAGAACCATTGCTTTTACCTTTGTATATTAACAAATGCGCCTGTTATTATCCCCAAATCTTCGTCATTGTATTTGAAGCAATATGACTGAAAGAACGGCGAAAGCAGAGAAGAACGCGATGCCGTCGTGTTAGTATTGTCCATTCGGGTCCCCCAGAATGAGCACAATTATTGCTTTTATCTTTTTTTATTAACAAATGCGCCTGTTATCATCCCAAAATCTTCGTCATTGTATTTGAAGCAATATGACTGAAAGAAAGGTAAATGCAGAAAAGAACTCGATGCCGTCGTGTTAGTAATGTCCATTCGGGTCCCCAGAACGAGCACAATTATTGCTTTTACCTTTGTTTATTAACAAATGCGCCTGATATCATCCCCAAATCTTCGTCATTGTATTTGAAGCAATATGACTGAAATAAAGGTAACAGCAGAGAAGAACGCGATGCCGTCGTGTTGGTAATGTCCATTCGGGTCCCCCAGAATGAGCACAATTATTGCTTTTATCTTTTTTTAGTAACAAATGCGCCTGTTATCATCCCCAAATCTTCGTCATTGTATTTGAAGCAATATGACTGAAAGAAAGGTGAAAGCAGAGAAGAACGCGAGGCCGTCGTGTTAGTAATGTCCATTCGGGTCCCCCAGAATGAGCACAATTATTGCTTATATCTCTTTTTATTAACAAATGCGCCTGTAATCGTCCTCAAGTCGTCATCAGTGTATTTGACGCGATACGACAGAAACAAAGGTAAAAGCAGAGAAGAACTCGTTGCCGTCGTGTTAGTAATGTCCATTCGGGTCCCCCAGAATGAGCACAATTATTGCTTTTATCTTTTTTTATTAACAAATGCGCCTGTTATCATCCCAAAATCTTCGTCAATGTCTTTCAAGAAATATGACTGAAAGAAAGGTAAAAGCAGAGAAGAACGCGATGCCGTCGTGTTAGTAATGTCCATTCGGGTCCCCCAGAATGAGCACAATTATTGCTTTTACCTTTGTTTATTAACAAAGGCGCCTGCTATCATCCCCAAATCTTCGTCATTGTATTTGAAGCAATATGACTGAAAGAAAGGTAAAAGCAGAGAAGAACGCGATGCCGTCCTGTTAGTAATGTCCATTCGGGTCCCCCAGAATAGCACAATTATTGCTTTTATCTTTTTTTATTAACAAATGCGCCTGTTATCATCCCAAAATCTTCGTCATTGTATTTGAAGCAATATGACTGAAAGAAAGGTGAAAGCAAAAAAGAACTCGATGCCGTCGTGTTCGTAATGTCCATTCGGGTCCCCCAGAATGAGCACAATTATTGCTTTTACCTTTGTTTATTAACAAACGCGCCTGATATCAAACCCAAATCTTCGTCATTGTATTTGAAGCAATATGACTGAAAGAAAGGGAAAAGCAGAGAAGAACGCGATGCCCTCGTGTTAGTAATGTCCATTCGGGTCCCCCAAAATGAGCACAATTATTGCTTTTATCTTTTTTTATTAACAAATGCGCCTGTTATCATCCCCAAATCTTCGTCATTGTATTTGAAGCAATATGACTGAAAGAAAGGTAAAAGCAGAGAAGAACGCGATGCCGTCGTGTTAGTAATGTCCATTCGGGTCCCCCAGAATGAGCACAATTATTGCTTTTACCTTTGTTTATTAACAAATGCGCCTGTTATCATCCCCAAATCTTCGTCATTGTATTTGAAGCAATCTGACTGAAAGAAAGGTAAAAGCAGAGAAGAACGCGATGCCGTCGTGTTAGTAATGTCCACTCGGGTCCCCCAGAATGAGCAAAATTATTGCTTTTACCTTTGTTTATTAACAAATGCGCCTGTTATCATCCCCAAATCTTCGTCATTGTATTTGAAGCAATATGACTGAAAGAAAGGTAAAAGCAGAGAAGAACGCGATGCCGTCGTGTTTGTAATGTCCATTCGGGTCCCCCAGAATCGACAGAACCATTGCGTTTACCTTTGTTTATTAACAAATGCGCCTGTTATCATCGCCAAATCTTCGTCATTGTATTTGAAGCAATATGACTGAAAGAACGGTAAAAGCAGAGAAGAACGCGATGCCGTCGTGTTAGTAATGTCCATTCGGGTCCCCCAGAATGAGCATAATCATTGCTTTTACCTTTGTTTATTAGCAAATGCGCCTGATATCATCCCCAAATCTTCGTCATTGTATTTGAAGCAATATGACTGAAAGAAAGGTAAAAGCAGATAAGAACGCGATGCCGTCGTGTTAGTACTGTCCATTCGGGTCCCCCAAAATGAGCACAATTATTGCTTTTATCTTTTTTTATTAACAAATAGGCCTGTTATCATCCCCAAATCTTCGTCATTGTATTTGAAGCAATATGACTGAAAGAAAGGTAAAAGCAGAGAAGAACGCGATGCCGTCGTGTTAGTAATGTCCATTCGGGTCCCCCAGAATGAGCACAATTATTGCTTTTATCTTTTTTTATTAACAAATGCGCCTGTTATCATCCCGAAATCTTCGTCATTGCATTTGAAGCAATATGACTGAAAGAAAGGTAAAAGCAGAGAAGAACTCGATGCCGTCGTGTTAGTAATGTCCATTCGGGTCCCCCAGAATGAGCACAATTATTGCTTTTACCTTTGTTTATTAACAAATGCGCCTGATATCATCCCCAAATCTTCGTCATTGTATTTGAAGCAATATGACTGAAAGAAAGGTAAAAGCAGAGAAGAACGCGATGCCGTCGTGTTGGTAATGTCCATTCGGGTCCCCCAGAATGAGCACAATTATTGCTTTTATCTTTTTTTATTAACAAATGCGCCTGTTATCATCCCCAAATCTTCGTCATTGTATTTGAAGCAATATGACTGAAAGAAAGGTAAAAGCAGAGAAGAACGCGATGCCGTCGTGTTAGTAATGTCCATTCGGGTCCCCCAGAATGAGCACAATTATTGCTTTTATCTTTTTTATTAACAAATGCGCCAGTAATCGTCCTCAAATCGTCGTCAGTGTATTTGACGCGATACGACAGAAACAAAGGTAAAAGCAGAGAAGAACTCGATGCCGTCGTGCTGGTAATGTCCATTCGGGTCCCCCAGAATGAGCACAATTATTGCTTTTACCTTTTTTTATTAACAAATGCGCCTGTTATCATCCCAAAATCTTCGTCATTGTATTTGAAGCAATATGACTGAAAGAAAGGTGAAAGCAAAAAAGAACTCGATGCCGTCGTGTTCGTAATGTCCATTCGGGTCCCCCAGAATGAGCACAATTATTGCTTTTACCTTTGTTTATTAACAAACGCGCCTGATATCAAACCCAAATCTTCGTCATTGTATTTGAAGCAATATAACTGAAAGAAAGGGAAAAGCAGAGAAGAACGCGATGCCCTCGTGTTAGTAATGTCCATTCGGGTCCCCCAAAATGAGCACAATTATTGCTTTTATCTTTTTTTATTAACAAATGCGCCTGTTATCATCCCCAAATCTTCGTCATTGTATTTGAAGCAATATGACTGAAAGAAAGGTAAAAGCAGAGAAGAACGCGATGCCGTCGTGTTAGTAATGTCCATTCGGGTCCCCCAGAATGAGCACAATTATTGCTTTTACCTTTGTTTATTAACAAATGCGCCTGTTATCATCCCCAAATCTTCGTCATTGTATTTGAAGCAATCTGACTGAAAGAAAGGTAAAAGCAGAGAAGAACGCGATGCCGTCGTGTTAGTAATGGCCACTCGGGTCCCCCAGAATGAGCAAAATTATTGCTTTTACCTTTGTTTATTAACAAATGCGCCTGTTATCATCCCCAAATCTTCGTCATTGTATTTGAAGCAATATGACTGAAAGAAAGGTAAAAGCAGAGAAGAACGCGATGCCGTCGTGTTAGTAATGTCCACTCGGGTCCCCCAGAATGAGCAAAATTATTGCTTTTACCTTTGTTTATTAACAAATGCGCCTGTTATCATCCCCAAATCTTCGTCATTGTATTTGAAGCAATATGACTGAAAGAAAGGTAAAAGCAGAGAAGAACGCGATGCCGTCGTGTTTGTAATGTCCATTCGGGTCCCCCAGAATCGACAGAACCATTGCGTTTACCTTTGTTTATTAACAAATGCGCCTGTTATCATCGCCAAATCTTCGTCATTGTATTTGAAGCAATATGACTGAAAGAACGGTAAAAGCAGAGAAGAACGCGATGCCGTCGTGTTAGTAATGTCCATTCGGGTCCCCCAGAATGAGCATAATCATTGCTTTTACCTTTGTTTATTAGCAAATGCGCCTGATATCATCCCCAAATCTTCGTCATTGTATTTGAAGCAATATGACTGAAAGAAAGGTAAAAGCAGATAAGAACGCGATGCCGTCGTGTTAGTACTGTCCATTCGGGTCCCCCAAAATGAGCACAATTATTGCTTTTATGTTTTTTTATTAACAAATAGGCCTGTTATCATCCCCAAATCTTCGTCATTGTATTTGAAGCAATATGACTGAAAGAAAGGTAAAAGCAGAGAAGAACGCGATGCCGTCGTGTTAGTAATGTCCATTCGGGTCCCCCAGAATGAGCACAATTATTGCTTTTATCTTTTTTTATTAACAAATGCGCCTGTTATCATCCCGAAATCTTCGTCATTGCATTTGAAGCAATATGACTGAAAGAAAGGTAAAAGCAGAGAAGAACTCGATGCCGTCGTGTTAGTAATGTCCATTCGGGTCCCCCAGAATGAGCACAATTATTGCTTTTACCTTTGTTTATTAACAAATGCGCCTGATATCATCCCCAAATCTTCGTCATTGTATTTGAAGCAATATGACTGAAAGAAAGGTAAAAGCAGAGAAGAACGCGATGCCGTCGTGTTGGTAATGTCCATTCGGGTCCCCCAGAATGAGCACAATTATTGCTTTTATCTTTTTTTATTAACAAATGCGCCTGTTATCATCCCCAAATCTTCGTCATTGTATTTGAAGCAATATGACTGAAAGAAAGGTAAAAGCAGAGAAGAACGCGATGCCGTCGTGTTAGTAATGTCCATTCGGGTCCCCCAGAATGAGCACAATTATTGCTTTTATCTTTTTTATTAACAAATGCGCCAGTAATCGTCCTCAAATCGTCGTCAGTGTATTTGACGCGATACGACAGAAACAAAGGTAAAAGCAGAGAAGAACTCGATGCCGTCGTGCTGGTAATGTCCATTCGGGTCCCCCAGAATGAGCACAATTATTGCTTTTACCTTTTTTTATTAACAAATGCGCCTGTTATCATCCCAAAATCTTCGTCATTGTATTTGAAGCAATATGACTGAAAGAAAGGTGAAAGCAAAAAAGAACTCGATGCCGTCGTGTTCGTAATGTCCATTCGGGTCCCCCAGAATGAGCACAATTATTGCTTTTACCTTTGTTTATTAACAAACGCGCCTGATATCAAACCCAAATCTTCGTCATTGTATTTGAAGCAATATAACTGAAAGAAAGGGAAAAGCAGAGAAGAACGCGATGCCCTCGTGTTAGTAATGTCCATTCGGGTCCCCCAAAATGAGCACAATTATTGCTTTTATCTTTTTTTATTAACAAATGCGCCTGTTATCATCCCCAAATCTTCGTCATTGTATTTGAAGCAATATGACTGAAAGAAAGGTAAAAGCAGAGAAGAACGCGATGCCGTCGTGTTAGTAATGTCCATTCGGGTCCCCCAGAATGAGCACAATTATTGCTTTTACCTTTGTTTATTAACAAATGCGCCTGTTATCATCCCCAAATCTTCGTCATTGTATTTGAAGCAATCTGACTGAAAGAAAGGTAAAAGCAGAGAAGAACGCGATGCCGTCGTGTTAGTAATGGCCACTCGGGTCCCCCAGAATGAGCAAAATTACTGCTTTTACCTTTGTTTATTAACAAATGCGCCTGTTATCATCCCCAAATCTTCGTCATTGTATTTGAAGCAATATGACTGAAAGAAAGGTAAAAGCAGAGAAGAACGCGATGCCGTCGTGTTAGTAATGCCCACTCGGGTCCCCCAGAATGAGCACAATTATTGCTTTTATCTTTTTTTATTAACAAATGCGCCTGTTATCATCCCCAAATCTTCGTCATTGTATTTGAAGCAATATGACTGAAAGAAAGGTAAAAGCAGAGAAGAACGCGATGCCGTCGTGTTTGTAATGTCCATTCGGGTCCCCCAGAATCGACAGAACCATTGCGTTTACCTTTGTTTATTAACAAATGCGCCTGTTATCATCGCCAAATCTTCGTCATTGGATTTGAAGCTATATGACTGAAAGAAAGGTAAAAGCAGAGAAGAACGCGATGCCGTCGTGTTAGTATTGTCCATTCGGGTCCCCCAGAATGAGCACAATTATTGCTTTTATCTTTTTAATTAACAAATGCGCATGTAATCGTCCTCAAATCGTCGTCAGTGTATTTGACGCGATACAACAGAAACAAAGGTAAAAGCAGAGAAGAACTCGATGCCGTCGTGTTGGTAATGTCCATTCGGGTCCCCCAGAATGAGCACAATTATTGCTTTTATCTTTTTTTATTAACAAATGCGCCTGTAATCGTCTTCAAATCGTGTTCAGTGTATTTGATGCGATATGACAGAAACAAAGGTAAAAGCAGAGAAAAACTCGACGCCGTCATATTAGTAATGTCCATTTGGGTCCCCCAGAATCGACAGAACCATTGCTTTTACCTTTGTTTATTAACAAATGCGCCTGTTATCATCCCCAAATCTTCGTCATTGTATTTGAAGCAATATGACTGAAAGAAAGGTAAAAGCAGAGAAGAACGCGATGTCGTCGGTTTAGTAATGTCCATTCGGGTCCCCCAGAATGAGCATAATTATTGCTTTTATCTTTTTTTATTAACAAATGCCCCTGTTATCATCGAAAAATCTTCGTCATTGTATTTGAAGCAATATGACTGAAAGAACGGTAAAAGCAGAGAAGAACGCGATGCCGCCGTGTTAGTAATGTCCATTCGGGTCCCCCAGAATGAGCATAATCATTGCTTTTACCTTTTTTTATTAACAAATGCGCCTGTTATCATCCCAAAATCTTCGTCATTGTATTTGAAGCAATATGACTGAAAGAAAGGTGAAAGCAAAAAAGAGTTCGATGCCGTCGTGTTCGTAATGTCCATTCGGGTCCCCCAGAATGAGCACAATTATTGCTTTTACATTTGTTGATTAACAAACGCGCCTGATATCAAACCCAAATCTTCGTCATTGTATTTGAGGCAATATAACTGAAAGAAAGGGAAAAGCAGAGAAGAACGCGATGCCCTCGTGTTAGTAATGTCCATTCGGGTCCCCCAAAATGAGCACAATTATTGCTTTTATCTTTTTTTATTAACAAATGCGCCTGTTATCATCCCCAAATCTTCGTCATTGTATTTGAAGCAATATGACTGAAAGAAAGGTAAAAGCAGAGAAGAACGCGATGCCGTCGTGTTAGTAATGTCGATTCGGGTCCCCCAGAATGAGCACAATTATTGCTTTTACCTTTGTTTATTAACAAATGCGCCTGTTATCATCCCCAAATCTTCGTCATTGTATTTGAAGCAATCTGACTGAAAGAAAGGTAAAAGCAGAGAAGAACGCGATGCCGTCGTGTTAGTAATGGCCACTCGGGTCCCCCAGAATGAGCAAAATTATTGCTTTTACCTTTGTTTATTAACAAATGCGCCTGTTATCATCCCCAAATCTTCGTCATTGTATTTGAAGCAATATGACTGAAAGAAAGGTAAAAGCAGAGAAGAACGCGATGCCGTCGTGTCTGTAATGTCCATTCGGGTGCCCCAGAATCGACAGAACCATTGCGTTTACCTTTGTTTATTAACAAATGCGCCTGTTATCATCGCCAAATCTTCGTCATTGTATTTGAAGCAATATGACTGAAAGAAAGGTAAAAGCAGAGAAGAACGCGATGCCGTCGTGTTAGTATTGTCCATTCGGGTCCCCCAGAATGAGCACAATTATTGCTTTTATCTTTTTAATTAACAAATGCGCCTGTAATCGTCCTCAAATCGTCGTCAGTGTATTTGACGCGATACGACAGAAACAAAGGTAAAAGCAGAGAAGAACTCGATGCCGTCGTGTTGGTAATGTCCATTCGGGTCCCCCAAAATGAGCACAATTATTGCTTTTATCTTTTTTTATTAACAAATGCGCCTGTAATCGTCTTCAAATCGTGTTCAGTGTATTTGATGCGATATGACAGAAACAAAGGTAAAAGCAGAGAAAAACTCGACGCCGTCATATTAGTAATGTCCATTTGGGTCCCCCAGAATCGACAGAACCATTGCTTTTACCTTTGTTTATTAACAAATGCGCCTGTTATCATCCCCAAATTTTCGTCATTGTATTTGAAGCAATATGACTGAAAGAAAGGTAAAAGCAGAGAAGAACGCGATGCCGTCGTTTTAGTAATGTCCATTCGGGTCCCCCAGAATGAGCATAATTATTGCTTTTATCTTTTTTTATTAACAAATGCGCCTGTTATCATCGAAAAATCTTCGTCATTGTATTTGAAGCAATATGACTGAAAGAACGGTAAAAGCAGAGAAGAACGCGATGCCGTCGTGTTAGTAATGTCCATTCGGGTCCCCCAGAATAAGCATAATCATTGCTTTTACCTTTGTTTATTAGCAAATGCGCCTGATATCATCCCCAAATCTTCGTCATTGTATTTGAAGCAATATGACTGAAAGAAAGGTAAAAGCAGATAAGAACGCGATGCCGTCGTGTTAGTACTGTCCATTCGGGTCCCCCAAAATGAGCACAATTATTGCTTTTATCTTTTTTTATTAACAAATAGGCCTGTTATCATCCCCAAATCTTCGTCATTGTATTTGAAGCAATATGACTGAAAGAAAGGTAAAAGCAGAGAAGAACGCGATGCCGTCGTGTTAGTAATGTCCATTCGGGTCCCCCAGAATGAGCACAATTATTGCTTTTATCTTTTTTTATTAACAAATGCGCCTGTTATCATCCCGAAATCTTCGTCATTGCATTTGAAGCAATATGACTGAAAGAAAGGTAAAAGCAGAGAAGAACTCGATGCCGTCGTGTTAGTAATGTCCATTCGGGTCCCCCAGAATGAGCACAATTATTGCTTTTACCTTTGTTTATTAACAAATGCGCCTGATATCATCCCCAAATCTTCGTCATTGTATTTGAAGCAATATGACTGAAAGAAAGGTAAAAGCAGAGAAGAACGCGATGCCGTCGTGTTGGTAATGTCCATTCGGGTCCCCCAGAATGAGCACAATTATTGCTTTTATCTTTTTTTATTAACAAATGCGCCTGATATCATCCCCAAATCTTCGTCATTGTATTTGAAGCAATATGACTGAAAGAAAGGTAAAAGCAGAGAAGAACGCGATGCCGTCGTGTTAGTAATGTCCATTCGGGTCCCCCAGAATGAGCACAATTATTGCTTTTACCTTTGTTTATTAACAAATGCGCCTGTTATCATCCCCAAATCTTCCTCATTGTATTTGAAGCAATCTGACTGAAAGAAAGGTAAAAGCAGAGAAGAACGCGATGCCGTCGTGTTAGTAATGGCCACTCGGGTCCCCCAGAATGAGCAAAATTATTGCTTTTACCTTTGTTTATTAACAAATGCGCCTGTTATCATCCCCAAATCTTCGTCATTGTATTTGAAGCAATATGACTGAAAGAAAGGTAAAAGCAGAGAGGAACGCGATGCCGTCGTGTTAGTAATGCCCACTCGGGTCCCCCAGAATGAGCACAATTATTGCTTTTATCTTTTTTTTATTAACAAATGCGCCTGTTATCATCCCCAAATCTTCGTCATTGTATTTGAAGCAATATGACTGAAAGAAAGGTAAAAGCAGAGAAGAACGCGATGCCGTCGTGTTTGTAATGTCCATTCGGGTCCCCCAGAATCGACAGAACCATTGCGTTTACCTTTGTTTATTAACAAATGCGCCTGTTATCATCGCCAAATCTTCGTCATTGTATTTGAAGCAATATGACTGAAAGAAAGGTAAAAGCAGAGAAGAACGCGATGCCATCGTGTTAGTATTGTCCATTCGGGTCCCCCAGAATGAGCACAATTATTGCTTTTATCTTTTTAATTAACAAATGCGCATGTAATCGTCCTCAAATCGTCGTCAGTGTATTTGACGCGATACGACAGAAACAAAGGTAAAAGCAGAGAAGAACTCGATGCCGTCGTGTTGGTAATGTCCATTCGGGTCCCCCAGAACGAGCACAATTATTGCTTTTATCTTTTTTTATTAACAAATGCGCCTGTAATCGTCTTCAAATCGTGTTCAGTGTATTTGATGCGATATGACAGAAACAAAGGTAAAAGCAGAGAAAAACTCGACGCCGTCATATTAGTAATGTCCATTTGGGTCCCCCAGAATCGACAGAACCATTGCTTTTACCTTTGTTTATTAACAAATGCGCCTGTTATCATCCCCAAATCTTCGTCATTGTATTTGAAGCAATATGACTGAAAGAAAGGTAAAAGCAGAGAAGAACGCGATGCCGTCGTTTTAGTAATGTCCATTCGGGTCCCCCAGAATGAGCATAATTATTGCTTTTATCTTTTTTTATTAACAAATGCGCCTGTTATCATCGAAAAATCTTCGTCATTGTATTTGAAGCAATATGACTGAAAGAACGGTAAAAGCAGAGAAGAACGCGATGCCGTCGTGTTAGTAATGTCCATTCGGGTCCCCCAGAATGAGCATAATCATTGCTTTTACCTTTTTTTATTAACAAATGCGCCTGTTATCATCCCAAAATCTTCGTCATTGTATTTGAAGCAATATGACTGAAAGAAAGGTGAAAGCAAAAAAGAACTCGATGCCGTCGTGTTCGTAATGTCCATTCGGGTCCCCCAGAATGAGCACAATTATTGCTTTTACATTTGTTTATTAACAAACGCGCCTGATATCAAACCCAAATCTTCGTCATTGTATTTGAGGCAATATAACTGAAAGAAAGGGAAAAGCAGAGAAGAACGCGATGCCCTCGTGTTAGTAATGTCCATTCGGGTCCCCCAAAATGAGCACAATTATTGCTTTTATCTTTTTTTATTAACAAATGCGCCTGTTATCATCCCCAAATCTTCGTCAATGTATTTGAAGCAATATGACTGAAAGAAAGGTAAAAGCAGAGAAGAACGCGATGCCGTCGTGTTAGTAATGTCGATTCGGGTCCCCCAGAATGAGCACAATTATTGCTTTTACCTTTGTTTATTAACAAATGCGCCTGTTATCATCCCCAAATCTTCGTCATTGTATTTGAAGCAATCTGACTGAAAGAAAGGTAAAAGCAGAGAAGAACGCGATGCCGTCGTGTTAGTAATGGCCACTCGGGTCCCCCAGAATGAGCAAAATTATTGCTTTTACCTTTGTTTATTAACAAATGCGCCTGTTATCATCCCCAAGTCTTCGTCATTGTATTTGACGCAATATGACTGAAAGAAAGGTGAAAGCAGAGAAGAACGCGAGGCCGTCGTGTTAGTAATGTTCATTCGGGTCCCCCAGAATGAGCACAATTATTGCTTTTATCTTTTTTTATTAACAAATGCGCCTGTAATCGTCTTCAAATCGTGTTCAGTGTATTTAATGCGATATGACAGAAACAAAGGTAAAAGCAGAGAAAAACTCGACGCCGTCATATTAGTAATGTCCATTTGGGTCCCCCAGAATCGACAGAACCATTGCTTTTACATTTGTTTATTAACAAATGCGCCTGTTATCATCCCCAAATCTTCGTCATTGTATTTGAAGCAATATGACTGAAAGAAAGGTAAAAGCAGAGAAGAACGCGATGCCGTCGTGTTAGTAATGTCCATTCGGGTCCCCCAGAATGAGCACAATTATTGCTTTTATCTTTTTTTATTAACAAATGCGCCTGTTATCATCCCAAAATCTTCGTCATTGTATTTGAAGCAATACGACTGAAAGAAAGGTAAAAGCAGAAAAGAACTCGATGCCGTCGTGTTAGTAATGTCCATTCGGGTCCCCCAGAATGAGCACAATTATTGCTTTTACCTTTGTTTATTAACAAATGCGCCTGATATCATACCCAAATCTTCGTCATTGTATTTGAAGCAATATGACTGAAAGAAAGGTAAAAGCAGAGAAGAACGCGATGCCGTCGTGTTAGTAATGTCCATTCGGGTCCCCCAGAATGAGCACAATTATTGCTTTTACCTTTGTTTATTAACAAATGCGCCTGTTATCATCCCCAAGTCTTCGTCATTGTATTTGAAGCAATATGACTGAAAGAAAGGTGAAAGCAGAGAAGAACGCGAGGCCGTCGTGTTAGTAATGTTCATTCGGGTCCCCCAGAATGAGCACAATTATTGCTTTTATCTCTTTTTATTAACAAATGCGCCTGTAATCGTCCTCAAATCGTCGTCAGTGTATTTGACGCGATACGACAGAAACAAAGGTAAAAGCAGATACGAACTCGATGCCGTCGTGTTGGTAATGTCCATTCGGGTCCCCCAGAATGAGCACAATTATTGCTTTTATCTTTTTTTATTAACAAATGCGCCTGTAATCGTCTTCAAATCGTGTTCAGTGTATTTAATGCGATATGACAGAAACAAAGGTAAAAGCAGAGAAAAACTCGACGCCGTCATATTAGTAATGTCCATTTGGGTCCCCCAGAATCGACAGAACCATTGCTTTTACCTTTGTTTATTAACAAATGCGCCTGTTATCATCCCCAAATCTTCGTCATTGTATTTGAAGCAATATGACTGAAAGAAAGGTAAAAGCAGAGAAGAACGCGATGCCGTCGTGTTAGTAATGTCCATTCGGGTCCCCCAGAATGAGCACAATTATTGCTTTTATCTTTTTTTATTAACAAATGCGCCTGTTATGATCCCAAAATCTTCGTCATTGTATTTGAAGCAATACGACTGAAAGAAAGGTAAAAGCAGGAAAGAACTCGATGCCGTCGTGTTAGTAATGTCCATTCGGGTCCCCCAGAATGAGCACAATTATTGCTTTTACCTTTGTTTATTAACAAATGCGCCTGATATCATACCCAAATCTTCGTCATTGTATTTGAAGCAATATGACTGAAAGAAAGGTAAAAGCAGAGAAGAACGCGATGCCGTCGTGTTAGTAATGTCCCTTCGGATCCCCCAAAATGAGCACAATTATTGCTTTTATCTTTTTTTATGATAAAAAAGCGCCTGTTATCATCCCCAAATCTTCGTCATTGTATTTGAAGCAATATGACTGAAAGAAAGGTAAAAGCAGAGAAGAACGCGATGCCGTCGTGTTAGTAATGTCCATTCGGGTCCCCCAGAATGAGCACAATTATTGCTTTTACCTTTGTTTATTAACAAATGCGCCTGTTATCATCCCCAAATCTTCGTCATTGTATTTGAAGCAATATGACTGAAAGAAAGGTAAAAGCAGAGAAGAACGCGATGCCGTCGTGTTAGTAATGTCCATTCGGGTCCCCCAGAATGAGCACAATTATTGCTTTTATCTTTGTTTATTAACAAATGCGCCTGTTATCATCGAAAAATCTTCGTCATTGTATTTGAAGCAATATGACTGAAAGAACGGTAAAAGCAGAGAAGAACGAGATGCCGTCGTGTTAGTTATGTCCGTTCGGGTCCCCCAGAATGTGCATAATTATTGCTTTTACCTTTGTTTATTAACAAATGCGCCTGATACATCCCCAAATCTTCGTCATTGTATTTGAAGCAATATGACTGAAAGAAAGGTAAAAGCAGAGAAGAACGCGATGCCGTCGTGTTAGTAATGTCCATTCGGGTCCCCCAAAATGAGCACAATTATTGCTTTTATCTTTTTTTATTAACAAATGCGCCTGTTATCATCCCCAAATCTTCGTCATTGTATTTGAAGCAATCTGACTGAAAGAAAGGTAAAAGCAGAGAAGAACGCGATGCCGTCGTGTTAGTAATGGCCACTCGGGTCCCCCAGAATGAGCAAAATTATTGCTTTTACCTTTGTTTATTAACAAATGCGCCTGTTATCATCCCCAAATCTTCGTCATTGTATTTGAAGCAATATGACTGAAAGAAAGGTAAAAGCAGAGAAGAACGCGATGCCGTCGTGTTAGTAATGCCCACTCGGGTCCCCCAGAATGAGCACAATTATTGCTTTTATCTTTTTTTATTAACAAATGCGCCTGTTATCATCCCCAAATCTTCGTCATTGTATTTGAAGCAATATGACTGAAAGAAAGGTAAAAGCAGAGAAGAACGCGATGCCGTCGTGTTTGTAATGTCCATTCGGGTCCGCCAGAATCGACAGAACCATTGCGTTTACCTTTGTTTATTAACAAATGCGCCTGTTATCATCGCCAAATCTTCGTCATTGTATTTGAAGCTATATGACTGAAAGAAAGGTAAAAGCAGAGAAGAACGCGATGCCGTCGTGTTAGTATTGTCCATTCGGGTCCCCCAGAATGAGCACAATTATTGCTTTTATCTTTTTAATTAACAAATGCGCATGTAATCGTCCTCAAATCGTCGTCAGTGTATTTGACGCGATACGACAGAAACAAAGGTAAAAGCAGAGAAGAACTCGATGCCGTCGTGTTGGTAATGTCCATTCGGGTCCCCCAGAATGAGCACAATTATTGCTTTTATCTTTTTTTATTAACAAATGCGCCTGTAATCGTCTTCAAATCGTGTTCAGTGTATTTGATGCGATATGACAGAAACAAAGGTAAAAGCAGAGAAAAACTCGACGCCGTCATATTAGTAATGTCCATTTGGGTCCCCCAGAATCGACAGAACCATTGCTTTTACCTTTGTTTATTAACAAATGCGCCTGTTATCATCCCCAAATCTTCGTCATTGTATTTGAAGCAATATGACTGAAAGAAAGGTAAAAGCAGAGAAGAACGCGATGTCGTCGGTTTAGTAATGTCCATTCGGGTCCCCCAGAATGAGCATAATTATTGCTTTTATCTTTTTTTATTAACAAATGCGCCTGTTATCATCGAAAAATCTTCGTCATTGTATTTGAAGCAATATGACTGAAAGAACGGTAAAAGCAGAGAAGAACGCGATGCCGCCGTGTTAGTAATGTCCATTCGGGTCCCCCAGAATGAGCATAATCATTGCTTTTACCTTTTTTTATTAACAAATGCGCCTGTTATCATCCCAAAATCTTCGTCATTGTATTTGAAGCAATATGACTGAAAGAAAGGTGAAAGCAAAAAAGAACTCGATGCCGTCGTGTTCGTAATGTCCATTCGGGTCCCCCAGAATGAGCACAATTATTGCTTTTACATTTGTTTATTAACAAACGCGCCTGATATCAAACCCAAATCTTCGTCATTGTATTTGAGGCAATATAACAGAAAGAAAGGGAAAAGCAGAGAAGAACGCGATGCCCTCGTGTTAGTAATGTCCATTCGGGTCCCCCAAAATGAGCACAATTATTGCTTTTATCTTTTTTTATTAACAAATGCGCCTGTTATCATCCCCAAATCTTCGTCATTGTATTTGAAGCAATATGACTGAAAGAAAGGTAAAAGCAGAGAAGAACGCGATGCCGTCGTGTTAGTAATGTCGATTCGGGTCCCCCAGAATGAGCACAATTATTGCTTTTACCTTTGTTTATTAACAAATGCACCTGTTATCATCCCCAAATCTTCGTCATTGTATTTGAAGCAATCTGACTGAAAGAAAGGTAAAAGCAGAGAAGAACGCGATGCCGTCGTGTTAGTAATGGCCACTCGGGTCCCCCAGAATGAGCAAAATTATTGCTTTTACCTTTGTTTATTAACAAATGCGCCTGTTATCATCCCCAAATCTTCGTCATTGTATTTGAAGCAATATGACTGAAAGAAAGGTAAAAGCAGAGAAGAACGCGATGCCGTCGTGTCTGTAATGTCCATTCGGGTCCCCCAGAATCGACAGAACCATTGCGTTTACCTTTGTTTATGAACAAATGCGCCTGTTATCATCGCCAAATCTTCGTCATTGTATTTGAAGCAATATGACTGAAAGAAAGGTAAAAGCAGAGAAGAACGCGATGCCGTCGTGTTAGTATTGTCCATTCGGGTCCCCCAGAATGAGCACAATTATTGCTTTTATCTTTTTAATTAACAAATGCGCCTGTAATCGTCCTCAAATCGTCGTCAGTGTATTTGACGCGATACGACAGAAACAAAGGTAAAAGCAGAGAAGAACTCGATGCCGTCGTGTTGGTAATGTCCATTCGGGTCCCCCAGAATGAGCACAATTATTGCTTTTATCTTTTTTTATTAACAAATGCGCCTGTTATCATCGAAAAATCTTCGTCATTGTATTTGAAGCAATATGACTGAAAGAACGGTAAAAGCAGAGAAGAACGCGATGCCGTCATATTAGTAATGTCCATTTGGGTCCCCCAGAATCGACAGAACCATTGCTTTTACCTTTGTTTATTAACAAATGCGCCTGTTATCATCCCCAAATCTTCGTCATTGTATTTGAAGCAATATGACTGAAAGAAAGGTAAAAGCAGAGAAGAACGCGATGCCGTCGTTTTAGTAATGTCCATTCGGGTCCCCCAGAATGAGCATAATTATTGCTTTTATCTTTTTTTATTAACAAATGCGCCTGTTATCATCGAAAAATCTTCGTCATTGTATTTGAAGCAATATGACTGAAAGAACGGTAAAAGCAGAGAAGAACGCGATGCCGTCGTGTTAGTAATGTCCATTCGGGTCCCCCAGAATGAGCATAATCATTGCTTTTACCTTTGTTTATTAGCAAATGCGCCTGATATCATCCCCAAATCTTCGTCATTGTATTTGAAGCAATATGACTGAAAGAAAGGTAAAAGCAGATAAGAACGCGATGCCGTCGTGTTAGTACTGTCCATTCGGGTCCCCCAAAATGAGCACAATTATTGCTTTTATCTTTTTTTATTAACAAATAGGCCTGTTATCATCCCCAAATCTTCGTCATTGTATTTGAAGCAATATGACTGAAAGAAAGGTAAAAGCAGAGAAGAACGCGATGCCGTCGTGTTAGTAATGTCCATTCGGGTCCCCCAGAATGAGCACAATTATTGCTTTTATCTTTTTTTATTAACAAATGCGCCTGTTATCATCCCGAAATCTTCGTCATTGCATTTGAAGCAATATGACTGAAAGAAAGGTAAAAGCAGAGAAGAACTCGATGCCGTCGTGTTAGTAATGTCCATTCGGGTCCCCCAGAATGAGCACAATTATTGCTTTTACCTTCGTTTATTAACAAATGCGCCTGATATCATCCCCAAATCTTCGTCATTGTATTTGAAGCAATATGACTGAAAGAAAGGTAAAAGCAGAGAAGAACGCGATGCCGTCGTGTTGGTAATGTCCATTCGGGTCCCCCAGAATGAGCACAATTATTGCTTTTATCTTTTTTTATTAACAAATGCGCCTGTTATCATCCCCAAATCTTCGTCATTGTATTTGAAGCAATATGACTGAAAGAAAGGTAAAAGCAGAAAAGAACTCGATGCCGTCGTGTTAGTAATGTCCATTCGGGTCCCCCAGAATGAGCACAATTATTGCTTTTATCTTTTTTATTAACAAATGCGCCTGTAATCGTCCTCAAATCGTCGTCAGTGTATTTGACGCGATACGACAGAAACAAAGGTAAAAGCAGAGAAGAACTCGACGCCGTCATATAAGTAATGTCCATTTAAGTCCCCCAGAATCGATAGAACCATTGCTTTTACCTTTGTTTATTAACAAATGCGCCTGTTATCATCCTCAAATCTTCGTCACTATATTTGAAGCAATATGACTGAAAGAAAGGCAAAAGCAGAGAAGAACGCGATGCCGTCGTGTTAGTAATGTCCATTCGGGTCCCCCAGAATGAGCACAATTATTGCTTTTATCTTTTTTTATTAACAAATGCGCCTGTTATCATCCCCAAATCTTCGTCATTGTATTTGAAGCAATATGACTGAAAGAAAGGTAAAAGCAGAGAAGAACGCGATGCCGTCGTGTCTGTAATGTCCATTCGGGTCCCCCAGATTCGACAGAACCATTGCGTTTACCTTTGTTTATTAACAAATGCGCCTGTTATCATCGCCAAATCTTCGTCATTGTATTTGAAGCAATATGACTGAAAGAAAGGTAAAAGCAGAGAAGAACGCGATGCCGTCGTGTTAGTATTGTCCATTCGGGTCCCCCAGAATGAGCACAATTATTGCTTTTATCTTTTTAATTAACAAATGCGCCTGTAATCGTCCTCAAATCGTCGTCAGTGTATTTGACGCGATACGACAGAAACAAAGGTAAAAGCAGAGAAGAACTCGATGCCGTCGTGTTGGTAATGTCCATTCGGGTCCCCCAGAATGAGCACAATTATTGCTTTTATCTTTTTTTATTAACAAATGCGCCTGTAATCGTCTTCAAATCGTGTTCAGTGTATTTGATGCGATATGACAGAAACAAAGGTAAAAGCAGAGAAAAACTCGACGCCGTCATATTAGTAATGTCCATTTGGGTCCCCCAGAATCGACAGAACCATTGCTTTTACCTTTGTTTATTAACAAATGCGCCTGTTATCATCCCCAAATCTTCGTCATTGTATTTGAAGCAATATGACTGAAAGAAAGGTAAAAGCAGAGAAGAACGCGATGCCGTCGTGTTGGTAATGTCCATTCGGGTCCCCCAGAATGAGCACAATTATTGCTTTTATCTTTTTTTATTAACAAATGCGCCTGATATCATCCCCAAATCTTCGTCATTGTATTTGAAGCAATATGACTGAAAGAAAGGTAAAAGCAGAGAAGAACGCGATGCCGTCGTGTTAGTAATGTCCATTCGGGTCCCCCAGAATGAGCACAATTATTGCTTTTACCTTTGTTTATTAACAAATGCGCCTGTTATCATCCCCAAATCTTCCTCATTGTATTTGAAGCAATCTGACTGAAAGAAAGGTAAAAGCAGAGAAGAACGCGATGCCGTCGTGTTAGTAATGGCCACTCGGGTCCCCCAGAATGAGCAAAATTATTGCTTTTACCTTTGTTTATTAACAAATGCGCCTGTTATCATCCCCAAATCTTCGTCATTGTATTTGAAGCAATATGACTGAAAGAAAGGTAAAAGCAGAGAGGAACGCGATGCCGTCGTGTTAGTAATGCCCACTCGGGTCCCCCAGAATGAGCACAATTATTGCTTTTATCTTTTTTTTATTAACAAATGCGCCTGTTATCATCCCCAAATCTTCGTCATTGTATTTGAAGCAATATGACTGAAAGAAAGGTAAAAGCAGAGAAGAACGCGATGCCGTCGTGTTTGTAATGTCCATTCGGGTCCCCCAGAATCGACAGAACCATTGCGTTTACCTTTGTTTATTAACAAATGCGCCTGTTATCATCGCCAAATCTTCGTCATTGTATTTGAAGCAATATGACTGAAAGAAAGGTAAAAGCAGAGAAGAACGCGATGCCATCGTGTTAGTATTGTCCATTCGGGTCCCCCAGAATGAGCACAATTATTGCTTTTATCTTTTTAATTAACAAATGCGCATGTAATCGTCCTCAAATCGTCGTCAGTGTATTTGACGCGATACGACAGAAACAAAGGTAAAAGCAGAGAAGAACTCGATGCCGTCGTGTTGGTAATGTCCATTCGGGTCCCCCAGAACGAGCACAATTATTGCTTTTATCTTTTTTTATTAACAAATGCGCCTGTAATCGTCTTCAAATCGTGTTCAGTGTATTTGATGCGATATGACAGAAACAAAGGTAAAAGCAGAGAAAAACTCGACGCCGTCATATTAGTAATGTCCATTTGGGTCCCCCAGAATCGACAGAACCATTGCTTTTACCTTTGTTTATTAACAAATGCGCCTGTTATCATCCCCAAATCTTCGTCATTGTATTTGAAGCAATATGACTGAAAGAAAGGTAAAAGCAGAGAAGAACGCGATGCCGTCGTTTTAGTAATGTCCATTCGGGTCCCCCAGAATGAGCATAATTATTGCTTTTATCTTTTTTTATTAACAAATGCGCCTGTTATCATCGAAAAATCTTCGTCATTGTATTTGAAGCAATATGACTGAAAGAACGGTAAAAGCAGAGAAGAACGCGATGCCGTCGTGTTAGTAATGTCCATTCGGGTCCCCCAGAATGAGCATAATCATTGCTTTTACCTTTTTTTATTAACAAATGCGCCTGTTATCATCCCAAAATCTTCGTCATTGTATTTGAAGCAATATGACTGAAAGAAAGGTGAAAGCAAAAAAGAACTCGATGCCGTCGTGTTCGTAATGTCCATTCGGGTCCCCCAGAATGAGCACAATTATTGCTTTTACATTTGTTTATTAACAAACGCGCCTGATATCAAACCCAAATCTTCGTCATTGTATTTGAGGCAATATAACTGAAAGAAAGGGAAAAGCAGAGAAGAACGCGATGCCCTCGTGTTAGTAATGTCCATTCGGGTCCCCCAAAATGAGCACAATTATTGCTTTTATCTTTTTTTATTAACAAATGCGCCTGTTATCATCCCCAAATCTTCGTCAATGTATTTGAAGCAATATGACTGAAAGAAAGGTAAAAGCAGAGAAGAACGCGATGCCGTCGTGTTAGTAATGTCGATTCGGGTCCCCCAGAATGAGCACAATTATTGCTTTTACCTTTGTTTATTAACAAATGCGCCTGTTATCATCCCCAAATCTTCGTCATTGTATTTGAAGCAATCTGACTGAAAGAAAGGTAAAAGCAGAGAAGAACGCGATGCCGTCGTGTTAGTAATGGCCACTCGGGTCCCCCAGAATGAGCAAAATTATTGCTTTTACCTTTGTTTATTAACAAATGCGCCTGTTATCATCCCCAAGTCTTCGTCATTGTATTTGACGCAATATGACTGAAAGAAAGGTGAAAGCAGAGAAGAACGCGAGGCCGTCGTGTTAGTAATGTTCATTCGGGTCCCCCAGAATGAGCACAATTATTGCTTTTATCTTTTTTTATTAACAAATGCGCCTGTAATCGTCTTCAAATCGTGTTCAGTGTATTTAATGCGATATGACAGAAACAAAGGTAAAAGCAGAGAAAAACTCGACGCCGTCATATTAGTAATGTCCATTTGGGTCCCCCAGAATCGACAGAACCATTGCTTTTACATTTGTTTATTAACAAATGCGCCTGTTATCATCCCCAAATCTTCGTCATTGTATTTGAAGCAATATGACTGAAAGAAAGGTAAAAGCAGAGAAGAACGCGATGCCGTCGTGTTAGTAATGTCCATTCGGGTCCCCCAGAATGAGCACAATTATTGCTTTTATCTTTTTTTATTAACAAATGCGCCTGTTATCATCCCAAAATCTTCGTCATTGTATTTGAAGCAATACGACTGAAAGAAAGGTAAAAGCAGAAAAGAACTCGATGCCGTCGTGTTAGTAATGTCCATTCGGGTCCCCCAGAATGAGCACAATTATTGCTTTTACCTTTGTTTATTAACAAATGCGCCTGATATCATACCCAAATCTTCGTCATTGTATTTGAAGCAATATGACTGAAAGAAAGGTAAAAGCAGAGAAGAACGCGATGCCGTCGTGTTAGTAATGTCCATTCGGGTCCCCCAGAATGAGCACAATTATTGCTTTTACCTTTGTTTATTAACAAATGCGCCTGTTATCATCCCCAAGTCTTCGTCATTGTATTTGAAGCAATATGACTGAAAGAAAGGTGAAAGCAGAGAAGAACGCGAGGCCGTCGTGTTAGTAATGTTCATTCGGGTCCCCCAGAATGAGCACAATTATTGCTTTTATCTCTTTTTATTAACAAATGCGCCTGTAATCGTCCTCAAATCGTCGTCAGTGTATTTGACGCGATACGACAGAAACAAAGGTAAAAGCAGATACGAACTCGATGCCGTCGTGTTGGTAATGTCCATTCGGGTCCCCCAGAATGAGCACAATTATTGCTTTTATCTTTTTTTATTAACAAATGCGCCTGTAATCGTCTTCAAATCGTGTTCAGTGTATTTAATGCGATATGACAGAAACAAAGGTAAAAGCAGAGAAAAACTCGACGCCGTCATATTAGTAATGTCCATTTGGGTCCCCCAGAATCGACAGAACCATTGCTTTTACCTTTGTTTATTAACAAATGCGCCTGTTATCATCCCCAAATCTTCGTCATTGTATTTGAAGCAATATGACTGAAAGAAAGGTAAAAGCAGAGAAGAACGCGATGCCGTCGTGTTAGTAATGTCCATTCGGGTCCCCCAGAATGAGCACAATTATTGCTTTTATCTTTTTTTATTAACAAATGCGCCTGTTATGATCCCAAAATCTTCGTCATTGTATTTGAAGCAATACGACTGAAAGAAAGGTAAAAGCAGGAAAGAACTCGATGCCGTCGTGTTAGTAATGTCCATTCGGGTCCCCCAGAATGAGCACAATTATTGCTTTTACCTTTGTTTATTAACAAATGCGCCTGATATCATACCCAAATCTTCGTCATTGTATTTGAAGCAATATGACTGAAAGAAAGGTAAAAGCAGAGAAGAACGCGATGCCGTCGTGTTAGTAATGTCCCTTCGGATCCCCCAAAATGAGCACAATTATTGCTTTTATCTTTTTTTATGATAAAAAAGCGCCTGTTATCATCCCCAAATCTTCGTCATTGTATTTGAAGCAATATGACTGAAAGAAAGGTAAAAGCAGAGAAGAACGCGATGCCGTCGTGTTAGTAATGTCCATTCGGGTCCCCCAGAATGAGCACAATTATTGCTTTTACCTTTGTTTATTAACAAATGCGCCTGTTATCATCCCCAAATCTTCGTCATTGTATTTGAAGCAATATGACTGAAAGAAAGGTAAAAGCAGAGAAGAACGCGATGCCGTCGTGTTAGTAATGTCCATTCGGGTCCCCCAGAATGAGCACAATTATTGCTTTTATCTTTGTTTATTAACAAATGCGCCTGTTATCATCGAAAAATCTTCGTCATTGTATTTGAAGCAATATGACTGAAAGAACGGTAAAAGCAGAGAAGAACGAGATGCCGTCGTGTTAGTTATGTCCGTTCGGGTCCCCCAGAATGTGCATAATTATTGCTTTTACCTTTGTTTATTAACAAATGCGCCTGATACATCCCCAAATCTTCGTCATTGTATTTGAAGCAATATGACTGAAAGAAAGGTAAAAGCAGAGAAGAACGCGATGCCGTCGTGTTAGTAATGTCCATTCGGGTCCCCCAAAATGAGCACAATTATTGCTTTTATCTTTTTTTATTAACAAATGCGCCTGTTATCATCCCCAAATCTTCGTCATTGTATTTGAAGCAATCTGACTGAAAGAAAGGTAAAAGCAGAGAAGAACGCGATGCCGTCGTGTTAGTAATGGCCACTCGGGTCCCCCAGAATGAGCAAAATTATTGCTTTTACCTTTGTTTATTAACAAATGCGCCTGTTATCATCCCCAAATCTTCGTCATTGTATTTGAAGCAATATGACTGAAAGAAAGGTAAAAGCAGAGAAGAACGCGATGCCGTCGTGTTAGTAATGCCCACTCGGGTCCCCCAGAATGAGCACAATTATTGCTTTTATCTTTTTTTATTAACAAATGCGCCTGTTATCATCCCCAAATCTTCGTCATTGTATTTGAAGCAATATGACTGAAAGAAAGGTAAAAGCAGAGAAGAACGCGATGCCGTCGTGTTTGTAATGTCCATTCGGGTCCGCCAGAATCGACAGAACCATTGCGTTTACCTTTGTTTATTAACAAATGCGCCTGTTATCATCGCCAAATCTTCGTCATTGTATTTGAAGCTATATGACTGAAAGAAAGGTAAAAGCAGAGAAGAACGCGATGCCGTCGTGTTAGTATTGTCCATTCGGGTCCCCCAGAATGAGCACAATTATTGCTTTTATCTTTTTAATTAACAAATGCGCATGTAATCGTCCTCAAATCGTCGTCAGTGTATTTGACGCGATACGACAGAAACAAAGGTAAAAGCAGAGAAGAACTCGATGCCGTCGTGTTGGTAATGTCCATTCGGGTCCCCCAGAATGAGCACAATTATTGCTTTTATCTTTTTTTATTAACAAATGCGCCTGTAATCGTCTTCAAATCGTGTTCAGTGTATTTGATGCGATATGACAGAAACAAAGGTAAAAGCAGAGAAAAACTCGACGCCGTCATATTAGTAATGTCCATTTGGGTCCCCCAGAATCGACAGAACCATTGCTTTTACCTTTGTTTATTAACAAATGCGCCTGTTATCATCCCCAAATCTTCGTCATTGTATTTGAAGCAATATGACTGAAAGAAAGGTAAAAGCAGAGAAGAACGCGATGTCGTCGGTTTAGTAATGTCCATTCGGGTCCCCCAGAATGAGCATAATTATTGCTTTTATCTTTTTTTATTAACAAATGCGCCTGTTATCATCGAAAAATCTTCGTCATTGTATTTGAAGCAATATGACTGAAAGAACGGTAAAAGCAGAGAAGAACGCGATGCCGCCGTGTTAGTAATGTCCATTCGGGTCCCCCAGAATGAGCATAATCATTGCTTTTACCTTTTTTTATTAACAAATGCGCCTGTTATCATCCCAAAATCTTCGTCATTGTATTTGAAGCAATATGACTGAAAGAAAGGTGAAAGCAAAAAAGAACTCGATGCCGTCGTGTTCGTAATGTCCATTCGGGTCCCCCAGAATGAGCACAATTATTGCTTTTACATTTGTTTATTAACAAACGCGCCTGATATCAAACCCAAATCTTCGTCATTGTATTTGAGGCAATATAACAGAAAGAAAGGGAAAAGCAGAGAAGAACGCGATGCCCTCGTGTTAGTAATGTCCATTCGGGTCCCCCAAAATGAGCACAATTATTGCTTTTATCTTTTTTTATTAACAAATGCGCCTGTTATCATCCCCAAATCTTCGTCATTGTATTTGAAGCAATATGACTGAAAGAAAGGTAAAAGCAGAGAAGAACGCGATGCCGTCGTGTTAGTAATGTCGATTCGGGTCCCCCAGAATGAGCACAATTATTGCTTTTACCTTTGTTTATTAACAAATGCACCTGTTATCATCCCCAAATCTTCGTCATTGTATTTGAAGCAATCTGACTGAAAGAAAGGTAAAAGCAGAGAAGAACGCGATGCCGTCGTGTTAGTAATGGCCACTCGGGTCCCCCAGAATGAGCAAAATTATTGCTTTTACCTTTGTTTATTAACAAATGCGCCTGTTATCATCCCCAAATCTTCGTCATTGTATTTGAAGCAATATGACTGAAAGAAAGGTAAAAGCAGAGAAGAACGCGATGCCGTCGTGTCTGTAATGTCCATTCGGGTCCCCCAGAATCGACAGAACCATTGCGTTTACCTTTGTTTATGAACAAATGCGCCTGTTATCATCGCCAAATCTTCGTCATTGTATTTGAAGCAATATGACTGAAAGAAAGGTAAAAGCAGAGAAGAACGCGATGCCGTCGTGTTAGTATTGTCCATTCGGGTCCCCCAGAATGAGCACAATTATTGCTTTTATCTTTTTAATTAACAAATGCGCCTGTAATCGTCCTCAAATCGTCGTCAGTGTATTTGACGCGATACGACAGAAACAAAGGTAAAAGCAGAGAAGAACTCGATGCCGTCGTGTTGGTAATGTCCATTCGGGTCCCCCAGAATGAGCACAATTATTGCTTTTATCTTTTTTTATTAACAAATGCGCCTGTTATCATCGAAAAATCTTCGTCATTGTATTTGAAGCAATATGACTGAAAGAACGGTAAAAGCAGAGAAGAACGCGATGCCGTCATATTAGTAATGTCCATTTGGGTCCCCCAGAATCGACAGAACCATTGCTTTTACCTTTGTTTATTAACAAATGCGCCTGTTATCATCCCCAAATCTTCGTCATTGTATTTGAAGCAATATGACTGAAAGAAAGGTAAAAGCAGAGAAGAACGCGATGCCGTCGTTTTAGTAATGTCCATTCGGGTCCCCCAGAATGAGCATAATTATTGCTTTTATCTTTTTTTATTAACAAATGCGCCTGTTATCATCGAAAAATCTTCGTCATTGTATTTGAAGCAATATGACTGAAAGAACGGTAAAAGCAGAGAAGAACGCGATGCCGTCGTGTTAGTAATGTCCATTCGGGTCCCCCAGAATGAGCATAATCATTGCTTTTACCTTTGTTTATTAGCAAATGCGCCTGATATCATCCCCAAATCTTCGTCATTGTATTTGAAGCAATATGACTGAAAGAAAGGTAAAAGCAGATAAGAACGCGATGCCGTCGTGTTAGTACTGTCCATTCGGGTCCCCCAAAATGAGCACAATTATTGCTTTTATCTTTTTTTATTAACAAATAGGCCTGTTATCATCCCCAAATCTTCGTCATTGTATTTGAAGCAATATGACTGAAAGAAAGGTAAAAGCAGAGAAGAACGCGATGCCGTCGTGTTAGTAATGTCCATTCGGGTCCCCCAGAATGAGCACAATTATTGCTTTTATCTTTTTTTATTAACAAATGCGCCTGTTATCATCCCGAAATCTTCGTCATTGCATTTGAAGCAATATGACTGAAAGAAAGGTAAAAGCAGAGAAGAACTCGATGCCGTCGTGTTAGTAATGTCCATTCGGGTCCCCCAGAATGAGCACAATTATTGCTTTTACCTTCGTTTATTAACAAATGCGCCTGATATCATCCCCAAATCTTCGTCATTGTATTTGAAGCAATATGACTGAAAGAAAGGTAAAAGCAGAGAAGAACGCGATGCCGTCGTGTTGGTAATGTCCATTCGGGTCCCCCAGAATGAGCACAATTATTGCTTTTATCTTTTTTTATTAACAAATGCGCCTGTTATCATCCCCAAATCTTCGTCATTGTATTTGAAGCAATATGACTGAAAGAAAGGTAAAAGCAGAAAAGAACTCGATGCCGTCGTGTTAGTAATGTCCATTCGGGTCCCCCAGAATGAGCACAATTATTGCTTTTATCTTTTTTATTAACAAATGCGCCTGTAATCGTCCTCAAATCGTCGTCAGTGTATTTGACGCGATACGACAGAAACAAAGGTAAAAGCAGAGAAGAACTCGACGCCGTCATATAAGTAATGTCCATTTAAGTCCCCCAGAATCGATAGAACCATTGCTTTTACCTTTGTTTATTAACAAATGCGCCTGTTATCATCCTCAAATCTTCGTCACTATATTTGAAGCAATATGACTGAAAGAAAGGCAAAAGCAGAGAAGAACGCGATGCCGTCGTGTTAGTAATGTCCATTCGGGTCCCCCAGAATGAGCACAATTATTGCTTTTATCTTTTTTTATTAACAAATGCGCCTGTTATCATCCCCAAATCTTCGTCATTGTATTTGAAGCAATATGACTGAAAGAAAGGTAAAAGCAGAGAAGAACGCGATGCCGTCGTGTCTGTAATGTCCATTCGGGTCCCCCAGATTCGACAGAACCATTGCGTTTACCTTTGTTTATTAACAAATGCGCCTGTTATCATCGCCAAATCTTCGTCATTGTATTTGAAGCAATATGACTGAAAGAAAGGTAAAAGCAGAGAAGAACGCGATGCCGTCGTGTTAGTATTGTCCATTCGGGTCCCCCAGAATGAGCACAATTATTGCTTTTATCTTTTTAATTAACAAATGCGCCTGTAATCGTCCTCAAATCGTCGTCAGTGTATTTGACGCGATACGACAGAAACAAAGGTAAAAGCAGAGAAGAACTCGATGCCGTCGTGTTGGTAATGTCCATTCGGGTCCCCCAGAATGAGCACAATTATTGCTTTTATCTTTTTTTATTAACAAATGCGCCTGTAATCGTCTTCAAATCGTGTTCAGTGTATTTGATGCGATATGACAGAAACAAAGGTAAAAGCAGAGAAAAACTCGACGCCGTCATATTAGTAATGTCCATTTGGGTCCCCCAGAATCGACAGAACCATTGCTTTTACCTTTGTTTATTAACAAATGCGCCTGTTATCATCCCCAAATCTTCGTCATTGTATTTGAAGCAATATGACTGAAAGAAAGGTAAAAGCAGAGAAGAACGCGATGCCGTCGTTTTAGTAATGTCCATTCGGGTCCCCCAGAATGAGCATAATTATTGCTTTTATCTTTTTTTATTAACAAATGCGCCTGTTATCATCGAAAAATCTTCGTCATTGTATTTGAAGCAATATGACTGAAAGAACGGTAAAAGCAGAGAAGAACGCGATGCCGTCGTGTTAGTAATGTCCATTCGGGTCCCCCAGAATGAGCATAATCATTGCTTTTACCTTTGTTTATTAGCAAATGCGCCTGATATCATCCCCAAATCTTCGTCATTGTATTTGAAGCAATATGACTGAAAGAAAGGTAAAAGCAGATAAGAACGCGATGCCGTCGTGTTAGTACTGTCCATTCGGGTCCCCCAAAATGAGCACAATTATTGCTTTTATCTTTTTTTATTAACAAATAGGCCTGTTATCATCCCCAAATCTTCGTCATTGTATTTGAAGCAATATGACTGAAAGAAAGGTAAAAGCAGAGAAGAACGCGATGCCGTCGTGTTAGTAATGTCCATTCGGGTCCCCCAGAATGAGCACAA
Source organism: Ophion costatus (assembly GCA_951751655.1). Taxonomy (NCBI): domain Eukaryota; kingdom Metazoa; phylum Arthropoda; class Insecta; order Hymenoptera; family Ichneumonidae; genus Ophion; species Ophion costatus. Next base: position 8,277,550 of record OX632361.1, on the reverse strand, counting down.
TTATGGCTTTTATCTTTTTTTATTAACAAATGCGCCTGTTATCATCCCGAAATCTTCGTCATTGCATTTGAAGCAATATGACTGAAAGAAAGGTAAAAGCAGAGAAGAACTCGATGCCGTCGTGTTAGTAATGTCCATTCGGGTCCCCCAGAATGAGCACAATTATTGCTTTTACCTTTGTTTATTAACAAATGCGCCTGATATCATCCCCAAATCTTCGTCATTGTATTTGAAGCAATATGACTGAAAGAAAGGTAAAAGCAGAGAAGAACGCGATGCCGTCGTGTTGGTAATGTCCATTCGGGTCCCCCAGAATGAGCACAATTATTGCTTTTATCTTTTTTTATTAACAAATGCGCCTGTTATCATCCCCAAATCTTCGTCATTGTATTTGAAGCAATATGACTGAAAGAAAGGTAAAAGCAGAAAAGAACTCGATGCCGTCGTGTTAGTAATGTCCATTCGGGTCCCCCAGAATGAGCACAATTATTGCTTTTATCTTTTTTATTAACAAATGCGCCTGTAATCGTCCTCAAATCGTCGTCAGTGTATTTGACGCGATACGACAGAAACAAAGGTAAAAGCAGAGAAGAACTCGACGCCGTCATATAAGTAATGTCCATTTAAGTCCCCCAGAATCGATAGAACCATTGCTTTTACCTTTGTTTATTAACAAATGCGCCTGTTATCATCCTCAAATCTTCGTCACTATATTTGAAGCAATATGACTGAAAGAAAGGCAAAAGCAGAGAAGAACGCGATGCCGTCGTGTTAGTAATGTCCATTCGGGTCCCCCAGAATGAGCACAATTATTGCTTTTATCTTTTTTTATTAACAAATGCGCCTGTTATCATCCCAAAATCTTCGTCATTGTATTTGAAGCAATATGACTGAAAGAAAGGTAAAAGCAGAAAAGAACTCGATGCCGTGGTGTTAGTAATGTCCATTCGGGTCCCCCAGAACGAGCACAATTATTGCTTTTACCTTTGTTTATTAACAAATGCGCCTGATATCATCTCCAAATCTTCGTCATTGTATTTGAAGCAATATGACTGAAAGAAAGGTAACAGCAGAGAAGAACGCGATGCCGTCGTGTTGGTAATGTCCATTCGGGTCCCCCAGAATGAGCACAATTATTGCTTTTATCTTTTTTTATTAACAAATGCGCCTGTTATCATCCCCAAATCTTCGTCATTGTATTTGAAGCCATATGACTGAAAGAAAGGTAAAAGCAGAAAAGAACTCGATGCCGTCGTGTGAGTAATGTCCATTCGGGTCCCCCAGAATGAGCACAATTATTGCTTTTATCTTTTTTATTAACAAATGCGCCTGTAATCGTCCTCAAATCGTCGTCAGTGTATTTGACGCGATACGACAGAAACAAAGGTAAAAGCAGAGAAGAACTCGATGCCGTCGTGTTCGTAATGCACATTCGGGTCCCCAAGAATGAGCACGATTATTGCCTTTATCTTTTTTTATTAACAAATGCGCCTGTAATCGTCTTCAAATCGTGTTCAGTGTATTTGATGCGATATGACAGAAACAAAGGTAAAAGCAGAGAAAAACTCGACGCCGTCATATTAGTAATGTCCCATTGGGTCCCCCAGAATCGACACAACCATTGCTTGTACCTTTGTTTATTAACAAATGCGCCTGTTATCATCCCCAAATCTTCGTCATTGTATTTGAAGCAATATAACTGAAAGAATGGTAAAAGCAGAGAAGAACGCGATGCCGTCGTGGTAGTAATGTCCATTCAGGTCTCCCAGAATGAGCACACTCATTGCTTTTGCCTTTGTTTATTAACAAATGCGCCTGTTATCATCCCCAAATCTTCGTCATTGTATTTGAAGCAATATGACTGAAAGAAAGGTAAAAGCAGAGAAAAACTCGACGCCGTCGTGTTAGTAATGTCCATTTGGGTCCCCCAGAATGAGCACAATTATTGCTTTTATCTTTTTTTATTAACAAATGCGCCTGTAATCGTATTCAAATCGTCGTCATTGTATTTGAAGCAATATGACTGGAAGAAAGGTAAAAGCAGAGAAGAGCGCGATACCGTCGTGTTAGTAATGTCCATTCGGGTCCCCCAGAATGAGCACAATGATTGCTTTTACCTTTGTTTATTAACAAATGCGCCTGTTTGATCCCCAAATCTTCGTCATTGTATTTGAAGCAATATGACTGGAAGAAAGGTAAAAGCAGAGAAGAACGCGATGCCGTCGTGTTGGTAATGTCCATTCGGGTCTCCCAGAATGAGCACAATTATTGCTTTTACCTTTGTTTATTAACAAATGCGCCTTGCAATCGTCTTCAAATCGTCGTCATTGTATTTGAAGCAATATGACTGGAAGAAAGGTAAAAGCAGAGAGGAAGCGATGCCGTCGTGTTGGTAATGTCCATTCGGGTCCCCCAGAATGAGCACAATTATTGCTTTTACCTTTGTTTATTAACAAATGCGCCTGTTAAGATCCCCAAATCTTCGTCATTGTTTTTGAAGCAATATGACTGAAAGAAAGGTAAAAGCAGAGAAGAACGCGATGCCGTCGTGTTGGTCATGTCCATTCGGGTCTCCCAGAATGAGCACAATTATTGCTTTTACCTTTGTTTATTAACAAATGCGCCTGTTATCATCCCCAAATCTTCGTCATTATATTTAAAGCAATATGACTGAAAGAAAGGTAAAAGCAGAGAAGAACGCGATGCCGTCGTGTTAGTAATGTCCATTCGGGTCCCCCAGAATGAGCACAATTATTGCTGTTACCTTTCTTTATTAACAAATGCGCCTGTTATCATCCCCAAATCTTCGTCATTGTATTTGAAGGAATATGACTGAAAGAAAGGTAAAAGCAGAAAAGAACTCGATGCCGTCGTGTTAGTAATGTCCATTCGGGTTCCCCAGAATGAGCACAATTATTGCTTTTATCTTTTTTATTAACAAATGCGCCTGTAATCGTCCTCAAATCGTCGTCAGTGTATTTGACGCGGTACGACAGAAACAAAGGTAAAAGCAGAGAAGAACTTGATGCCGTCGTGCTGGTAATGTCCATTCGGGTCCCCCAGAATGAGCACAATTATTGCTTTTATCTTTTTTTATTAACAAATGCGCCTGTAATCGTCTTCAAATCGTGTTCAGTGTATTTGATGCGATATGACAGAAACAAAGGTAAAAGCAGAGAAAGACTCGACGCCGTCATATTAGTAATGTCCATTTAAGTCCCCCAGAATCGACAGAACCATTGCTTTTACCTTTGTATATTAACAAATGCGCCTGTTATTATCCCCAAATCTTCGTCATTGTATTTGAAGCAATATGACTGAAAGAACGGCGAAAGCAGAGAAGAACGCGATGCCGTCGTGTTAGTATTGTCCATTCGGGTCCCCCAGAATGAGCACAATTATTGCTTTTATCTTTTTTTATTAACAAATGCGCCTGTTATCATCCCCAAATCTTCGTCATTGTATTTGAAGCAATATGACTGAAAGAAAGGTAAAAGCAGAAAAGAACTCGATGCCGTCGTGTTAGTAATGTCCATTCGGGTCCCCCAGAATGAGCACAATTATTGCTTTTATCTTTTTTATTAACAAATGCGCCTGTAATCGTCCTCAAATCGTCGTCAGTGTATTTGACGCGATACGACAGAAACAAAGGTAAAAGCAGAGAAGAACTCGACGCCGTCATATAAGTAATGTCCATTTAAGTCCCCCAGAATCGATAGAACCATTGCTTTTACCTTTGTTTATTAACAAATGCGCCTGTTATCATCCTCAAATCTTCGTCACTATATTTGAAGCAATATGACTGAAAGAAAGGCAAAAGCAGAGAAGAACGCGATGCCGTCGTGTTAGTAATGTCCATTCGGGTCCCCCAGAATGAGCACAATTATTGCTTTTATCTTTTTTTATTAACAAATGCGCCTGTTATCATCCCAAAATCTTCGTCATTGTATTTGAAGCAATATGACTGAAAGAAAGGTAAAAGCAGAAAAGAACTCGATGCCGTGGTGTTAGTAATGTCCATTCGGGTCCCCCAGAACGAGCACAATTATTGCTTTTACCTTTGTTTATTAACAAATGCGCCTGATATCATCTCCAAATCTTCGTCATTGTATTTGAAGCAATATGACTGAAAGAAAGGTAACAGCAGAGAAGAACGCGATGCCGTCGTGTTGGTAATGTCCATTCGGGTCCCCCAGAATGAGCACAATTATTGCTTTTATCTTTTTTTATTAACAAATGCGCCTGTTATCATCCCCAAATCTTCGTCATTGTATTTGAAGCCATATGACTGAAAGAAAGGTAAAAGCAGAAAAGAACTCGATGCCGTCGTGTGAGTAATGTCCATTCGGGTCCCCCAGAATGAGCACAATTATTGCTTTTATCTTTTTTTATTAACAAATGCGCCTGTTATCATCCCCAAATCTTCGTCATTGTATTTGAAGCAATATGACTGAAAGAAAGGTAAAAGCAGAAAAGAACTCGATGCCGTCGTGTTAGTAATGTCCATTCGGGTCCCCCAGAATGAGCACAATTATTGCTTTTATCTTTTTTATTAACAAATGCGCCTGTAATCGTCCTCAAATCGTCGTCAGTGTATTTGACGCGATACGACAGAAACAAAGGTAAAAGCAGAGAAGAACTCGACGCCGTCATATAAGTAATGTCCATTTAAGTCCCCCAGAATCGATAGAACCATTGCTTTTACCTTTGTTTATTAACAAATGCGCCTGTTATCATCCTCAAATCTTCGTCACTATATTTGAAGCAATATGACTGAAAGAAAGGCAAAAGCAGAGAAGAACGCGATGCCGTCGTGTTAGTAATGTCCATTCGGGTCCCCCAGAATGAGCACAATTATTGCTTTTATCTTTTTTTATTAACAAATGCGCCTGTTATCATCCCAAAATCTTCGTCATTGTATTTGAAGCAATATGACTGAAAGAAAGGTAAAAGCAGAAAAGAACTCGATGCCGTGGTGTTAGTAATGTCCATTCGGGTCCCCCAGAACGAGCACAATTATTGCTTTTACCTTTGTTTATTAACAAATGCGCCTGATATCATCTCCAAATCTTCGTCATTGTATTTGAAGCAATATGACTGAAAGAAAGGTAACAGCAGAGAAGAACGCGATGCCGTCGTGTTGGTAATGTCCATTCGGGTCCCCCAGAATGAGCACAATTATTGCTTTTATCTTTTTTTATTAACAAATGCGCCTGTTATCATCCCCAAATCTTCGTCATTGTATTTGAAGCCATATGACTGAAAGAAAGGTAAAAGCAGAAAAGAACTCGATGCCGTCGTGTGAGTAATGTCCATTCGGGTCCCCCAGAATGAGCACAATTATTGCTTTTATCTTTTTTATTAACAAATGCGCCTGTAATCGTCCTCAAATCGTCGTCAGTGTATTTGACGCGATACGACAGAAACAAAGGTAAAAGCAGAGAAGAACTCGATGCCGTCGTGTTCGTAATGCACATTCGGGTCCCCAAGAATGAGCACGATTATTGCCTTTATCTTTTTTTATTAACAAATGCGCCTGTAATCGTCTTCAAATCGTGTTCAGTGTATTTGATGCGATATGACAGAAACAAAGGTAAAAGCAGAGAAAAACTCGACGCCGTCATATTAGTAATGTCCCATTGGGTCCCCCAGAATCGACACAACCATTGCTTGTACCTTTGTTTATTAACAAATGCGCCTGTTATCATCCCCAAATCTTCGTCATTGTATTTGAAGCAATATAACTGAAAGAATGGTAAAAGCAGAGAAGAACGCGATGCCGTCGTGGTAGTAATGTCCATTCAGGTCTCCCAGAATGAGCACACTCATTGCTTTTGCCTTTGTTTATTAACAAATGCGCCTGTTATCATCCCCAAATCTTCGTCATTGTATTTGAAGCAATATGACTGAAAGAAAGGTAAAAGCAGAGAAAAACTCGACGCCGTCGTGTTAGTAATGTCCATTTGGGTCCCCCAGAATGAGCACAATTATTGCTTTTATCTTTTTTTATTAACAAATGCGCCTGTAATCGTATTCAAATCGTCGTCATTGTATTTGAAGCAATATGACTGGAAGAAAGGTAAAAGCAGAGAAGAGCGCGATACCGTCGTGTTAGTAATGTCCATTCGGGTCCCCCAGAATGAGCACAATGATTGCTTTTACCTTTGTTTATTAACAAATGCGCCTGTTTGATCCCCAAATCTTCGTCATTGTATTTGAAGCAATATGACTGGAAGAAAGGTAAAAGCAGAGAAGAACGCGATGCCGTCGTGTTGGTAATGTCCATTCGGGTCTCCCAGAATGAGCACAATTATTGCTTTTACCTTTGTTTATTAACAAATGCGCCTTGCAATCGTCTTCAAATCGTCGTCATTGTATTTGAAGCAATATGACTGGAAGAAAGGTAAAAGCAGAGAGGAAGCGATGCCGTCGTGTTGGTAATGTCCATTCGGGTCCCCCAGAATGAGCACAATTATTGCTTTTACCTTTGTTTATTAACAAATGCGCCTGTTAAGATCCCCAAATCTTCGTCATTGTTTTTGAAGCAATATGACTGAAAGAAAGGTAAAAGCAGAGAAGAACGCGATGCCGTCGTGTTGGTCATGTCCATTCGGGTCTCCCAGAATGAGCACAATTATTGCTTTTACCTTTGTTTATTAACAAATGCGCCTGTTATCATCCCCAAATCTTCGTCATTATATTTAAAGCAATATGACTGAAAGAAAGGTAAAAGCAGAGAAGAACGCGATGCCGTCGTGTTAGTAATGTCCATTCGGGTCCCCCAGAATGAGCACAATTATTGCTGTTACCTTTCTTTATTAACAAATGCGCCTGTTATCATCCCCAAATCTTCGTCATTGTATTTGAAGGAATATGACTGAAAGAAAGGTAAAAGCAGAAAAGAACTCGATGCCGTCGTGTTAGTAATGTCCATTCGGGTTCCCCAGAATGAGCACAATTATTGCTTTTATCTTTTTTATTAACAAATGCGCCTGTAATCGTCCTCAAATCGTCGTCAGTGTATTTGACGCGGTACGACAGAAACAAAGGTAAAAGCAGAGAAGAACTTGATGCCGTCGTGCTGGTAATGTCCATTCGGGTCCCCCAGAATGAGCACAATTATTGCTTTTATCTTTTTTTATTAACAAATGCGCCTGTAATCGTCTTCAAATCGTGTTCAGTGTATTTGATGCGATATGACAGAAACAAAGGTAAAAGCAGAGAAAGACTCGACGCCGTCATATTAGTAATGTCCATTTAAGTCCCCCAGAATCGACAGAACCATTGCTTTTACCTTTGTATATTAACAAATGCGCCTGTTATTATCCCCAAATCTTCGTCATTGTATTTGAAGCAATATGACTGAAAGAACGGCGAAAGCAGAGAAGAACGCGATGCCGTCGTGTTAGTATTGTCCATTCGGGTCCCCCAGAATGAGCACAATTATTGCTTTTATCTTTTTTTATTAACAAATGCGCCTGTTATCATCCCCAAATCTTCGTCATTGTATTTGAAGCAATATGACTGAAAGAAAGGTAAAAGCAGAAAAGAACTCGATGCCGTCGTGTTAGTAATGTCCATTCGGGTCCCCCAGAATGAGCACAATTATTGCTTTTATCTTTTTTATTAACAAATGCGCCTGTAATCGTCCTCAAATCGTCGTCAGTGTATTTGACGCGATACGACACAAACAAAGGTAAAAGCAGAGAAGAACTCGACGCCGTCATATAAGTAATGTCCATTTAAGTCCCCCAGAATCGATAGAACCATTGCTTTTACCTTTGTTTATTAACAAATGCGCCTGTTATCATCCTCAAATCTTCGTCACTATATTTGAAGCAATATGACTGAAAGAAAGGCAAAAGCAGAGAAGAACGCGATGCCGTCGTGTTAGTAATGTCCATTCGGGTCCCCCAGAATGAGCACAATTATTGCTTTTATCTTTTTTTATTAACAAATGCGCCTGTTATCATCCCAAAATCTTCGTCATTGTATTTGAAGCAATATGACTGAAAGAAAGGTAAAAGCAGAAAAGAACTCGATGCCGTGGTGTTAGTAATGTCCATTCGGGTCCCCCAGAACGAGCACAATTATTGCTTTTACCTTTGTTTATTAACAAATGCGCCTGATATCATCTCCAAATCTTCGTCATTGTATTTGAAGCAATATGACTGAAAGAAAGGTAACAGCAGAGAAGAACGCGATGCCGTCGTGTTGGTAATGTCCATTCGGGTCCCCCAGAATGAGCACAATTATTGCTTTTATCTTTTTTTATTAACAAATGCGCCTGTTATCATCCCCAAATCTTCGTCATTGTATTTGAAGCCATATGACTGAAAGAAAGGTAAAAGCAGAAAAGAACTCGATGCCGTCGTGTGAGTAATGTCCATTCGGGTCCCCCAGAATGAGCACAATTATTGCTTTTATCTTTTTTATTAATAAATGCGCCTGTAATCGTCCTCAAATCGTCGTCAGTGTATTTGACGCGATACGACAGAAACAAAGGTAAAAGCAGAGAAGAACTCGATGCCGTCGTGTTCGTAATGCACATTCGGGTCCCCAAGAATGAGCACGATTATTGCCTTTATCTTTTTTTATTAACAAATGCGCCTGTAATCGTCTTCAAATCGTGTTCAGTGTATTTGATGCGATATGACAGAAACAAAGGTAAAAGCAGAGAAAAACTCGACGCCGTCATATTAGTAATGTCCCATTGGGTCCCCCAGAATCGACACAACCATTGCTTGTACCTTTGTTTATTAACAAATGCGCCTGTTATCATCCCCAAATCTTCGTCATTGTATTTGAAGCAATATAACTGAAAGAATGGTAAAAGCAGAGAAGAACGCGATGCCGTCGTGGTTGTAATGTCCATTCAGGTCTCCCAGAATGAGCACACTCATTGCTTTTGCCTTTGTTTATTAACAAATGCGCCTGTTATCATCCCCAAATCTTCGTCATTGTATTTGAAGCAATATGACTGAAAGAAAGGTAAAAGCAGAGAAAAACTCGACGCCGTCGTGTTAGTAATGTCCATTTGGGTCCCCCAGAATGAGCACAATTATTGCTTTTATCTTTTTTTATTAACAAATGCGCCTGTAATCGTATTCAAATCGTCGTCATTGTATTTGAAGCAATATGACTGGAAGAAAGGTAAAAGCAGAGAAGAGCGCGATACCGTCGTGTTAGTAATGTCCATTCGGGTCCCCCAGAATGAGCACAATGATTGCTTTTACCTTTGTTTATTAACAAATGCGCCTGTTTGATCCCCAAATCTTCGTCATTGTATTTGAAGCAATATGACTGGAAGAAAGGTAAAAGCAGAGAAGAACGCGATGCCGTCGTGTTGGTAATGTCCATTCGGGTCTCCCAGAATGAGCACAATTATTGCTTTTACCTTTGTTTATTAACAAATGCGCCTTGCAATCGTCTTCAAATCGTCGTCATTGTATTTGAAGCAATATGACTGGAAGAAAGGTAAAAGCAGAGAGGAAGCGATGCCGTCGTGTTGGTAATGTCCATTCGGGTCCCCCAGAATGAGCACAATTATTGCTTTTACCTTTGTTTATTAACAAATGCGCCTGTTAAGATCCCCAAATCTTCGTCATTGTTTTTGAAGCAATATGACTGAAAGAAAGGTAAAAGCAGAGCAGAACGCGATGCCGTCGTGTTGGTCATGTCCATTCGGGTCTCCCAGAATGAGCACAATTATTGCTTTTACCTTTGTTTATTAACAAATGCGCCTGTTATCATCCCCAAATCTTCGTCATTATATTTAAAGCAATATGACTGAAAGAAAGGTAAAAGCAGAGAAGAACGCGAAGCCGTCGTGTTAGTAATGTCCATTCGGGTCCCCCAGAATGAGCACAATTATTGCTGTTACCTTTCTTTATTAACAAATGCGCCTGTTATCATCCCCAAATCTTCGTCATTGTATTTGAAGGAATATGACTGAAAGAAAGGTAAAAGCAGAAAAGAACTCGATGCCGTCGTGTTAGTAATGTCCATTCGGGTTCCCCAGAATGAGCACAATTATTGCTTTTATCTTTTTTATTAACAAATGCGCCTGTAATCGTCCTCAAATCGTCGTCAGTGTATTTGACGCGGTACGACAGAAACAAAGGTAAAAGCAGAGAAGAACTTGATGCCGTCGTGCTGGTAATGTCCATTCGGGTCCCCCAGAATGAGCACAATTATTGCTTTTATCTTTTTTTATTAACAAATGCGCCTGTAATCGTCTTCAAATCGTGTTCAGTGTATTTGATGCGATATGACAGAAACAAAGGTAAAAGCAGAGAAAGACTCGACGCCGTCATATTAGTAATGTCCATTTAAGTCCCCCAGAATCGACAGAACCATTGCTTTTACCTTTGTATATTAACAAATGCGCCTGTTATTATCCCCAAATCTTCGTCATTGTATTTGAAGCAATATGACTGAAAGAACGGCGAAAGCAGAGAAGAACGCGATGCCGTCGTGTTAGTATTGTCCATTCGGGTCCCCCAGAATGAGCACAATTATTGCTTTTATCTTTTTTTATTAACAAATGCGCCTGTTATCATCCCAAAATCTTCGTCATTGTATTTGAAGCAATATGACTGAAAGAAAGGTAAATGCAGAAAAGAACTCGATGCCGTCGTGTTAGTAATGTCCATTCGGGTCCCCAGAACGAGCACAATTATTGCTTTTACCTTTGTTTATTAACAAATGCGCCTGATATCATCCCCAAATCTTCGTCATTGCATTTGAAGCAATATGACTGAAATAAAGGTAACAGCAGAGAAGAACGCGATGCCGTCGTGTTGGTAATGTCCATTCGGGTCCCCCAGAATGAGCACAATTATTGCTTTTATCTTTTTTTAGTAACAAATGCGCCTGTTATCATCCCCAAATCTTCGTCATTGTATTTGAAGCAATATGACTGAAAGAAAGGTGAAAGCAGAGAAGAACGCGAGGCCGTCGTGTTAGTAATGTCCATTCGGGTCCCCCAGAATGAGCACAATTATTGCTTATATCTCTTTTTATTAACAAATGCGCCTGTAATCGTCCTCAAGTCGTCATCAGTGTATTTGACGCGATACGACAGAAACAAAGGTAAAAGCAGAGAAGAACTCGTTGCCGTCGTGTTAGTAATGTCCATTCGGGTCCCCCAGAATGAGCACAATTATTGCTTTTATCTTTTTTTATTAACAAATGCGCCTGTTATCATCCCAAAATCTTCGTCATTGTATTTCAAGAAATATGACTGAAAGAAAGGTAAAAGCAGAGAAGAACGCGATGCCGTCGTGTTAGTAATGTCCATTCGGGTCCCCCAGAATGAGCACAATTATTGCTTTTACCTTTGTTTATTAACAAAGGCGCCTGCTATCATCCCCAAATCTTCGTCATTGTATTTGAAGCAATATGACTGAAAGAAAGGTAAAAGCAGAGAAGAACGCGATGCCGTCCTGTTAGTAATGTCCATTCGGGTCCCCCAGAATAGCACAATTATTGCTTTTATCTTTTTTTATTAACAAATGCGCCTGTTATCATCCCAAAATCTTCGTCATTGTATTTGAAGCAATATGACTGAAAGAAAGGTGAAAGCAAAAAAGAACTCGATGCCGTCGTGTTCGTAATGTCCATTCGGGTCCCCCAGAATGAGCACAATTATTGCTTTTACCTTTGTTTATTAACAAACGCGCCTGATATCAAACCCAAATCTTCGTCATTGTATTTGAAGCAATATGACTGAAAGAAAGGGAAAAGCAGAGAAGAACGCGATGCCCTCGTGTTAGTAATGTCCATTCGGGTCCCCCAAAATGAGCACAATTATTGCTTTTATCTTTTTTTATTAACAAATGCGCCTGTTATCATCCCCAAATCTTCGTCATTGTATTTGAAGCAATATGACTGAAAGAAAGGTAAAAGCAGAGAAGAACGCGATGCCGTCGTGTTAGTAATGTCCATTCGGGTCCCCCAGAATGAGCACAATTATTGCTTTTACCTTTGTTTATTAACAAATGCGCCTGTTATCATCCCCAAATCTTCGTCATTGTATTTGAAGCAATCTGACTGAAAGAAAGGTAAAAGCAGAGAAGAACGCGATGCCGTCGTGTTAGTAATGTCCACTCGGGTCCCCCAGAATGAGCAAAATTATTGCTTTTACCTTTGTTTATTAACAAATGCGCCTGTTATCATCCCCAAATCTTCGTCATTGTATTTGAAGCAATATGACTGAAAGAAAGGTAAAAGCAGAGAAGAACGCGATGCCGTCGTGTTTGTAATGTCCATTCGGGTCCCCCAGAATCGACAGAACCATTGCGTTTACCTTTGTTTATTAACAAATGCGCCTGTTATCATCGCCAAATCTTCGTCATTGTATTTGAAGCAATATGACTGAAAGAAAGGTAAAAGCAGAGAAGAACGCGATGCCGTCGTGTTTGTAATGTCCATTCGGGTCCCCCAGAATCGACAGAACCATTGCGTTTACCTTTGTTTATTAACAAATGCGCCTGTTATCATCGCCAAATCTTCGTCATTGTATTTGAAGCAATATGACTGAAAGAAAGGTAAAAGCAGAGAAGAACGCGATGCCGTCGTGTTAGTATTGTCCATTCGGGTCCCCCAGAATGAGCACAATTATTGCTTTTATCTTTTTTATTAACAAATGCGCATGTAATCGTCCTCAAATCGTCGTCAGTGTATTTGACGCGATACGACAGAAACAAAGGTAAAAGCAGAGAAGAACTCGATGCCGTCGTGTTGGTAATGTCCATTCGGGTCCCCCAGAACGACCACAATTATTGCTTTTATCTTTTTTTATTAACAAATGCGCCTGTAATCGTCTTCAAATCGTGTTCAGTGTATTTGATGCGATATGACAGAAACAAAGGTAAAAGCAGAGAAAAACTCGACGCCGTCATATGAGTAATGTCCATTTGGGTCCCCCAGAATCGACAGAACCATTGCTTTTACCTTTGTTTATTAACAAATGCGCCTGTTATCATCCCCAAATCTTCGTCATTGTATTTGAAGCAATATGACTGAAAGAAAGGTAAAAGCAGAGAAGAACGCGATGCCGTCGTTTTAGTAATGTCCATTCGGGTCCCCCAGAATGAGCATAATTATTGCTTTTATCTTTTTTTATTAACAAATGCGCCTGTTATCATCGAAAAATCTTCGTCATTGTATTTGAAGCAATATGACTGAAAGAACGGTAAAAGCAGAGAAGAACGCGATGCCGTCGTGTTAGTAATGTCCATTCGGGTCCCCCAGAATGAGCATAATCATTGCTTTTACCTTTTTTTATTAACAAATGCGCCTGTTATCATCCCAAAATCTTCGTCATTGTATTTGAAGCAATATGACTGAAAGAAAGGTGAAAGCAAAAAAGAACTCGATGCCGTCGTGTTCGTAATGTCCATTCGGGTCCCCCAGAATGAGCACAATTATTGCTTTTACATTTGTTTATTAACAAACGCGCCTGATATCAAACCCAAATCTTCGTCATTGTATTTGAGGCAATATAACTGAAAGAAAGGGAAAAGCAGAGAAGAACGCGATGCCCTCGTGTTAGTATTGTCCATTCGGGTCCCCCAAAATGAGCACAATTATTGCTTTTATCTTTTTTTATTAACAAATGCGCCTGTTATCATCCCCAAATCTTCGTCAATGTATTTGAAGCAATATGACTGAAAGAAAGGTAAAAGCAGAGAAGAACGCGATGCCGTCGTGTTAGTAATGTCGATTCGGGTCCCCCAGAATGAGCACAATTATTGCTTTTACCTTTGTTTATTAACAAATGCGCCTGTTATCATCCCCAAATCTTCGTCATTGTATTTGAAGCAATCTGACTGAAAGAAAGGTAAAAGCAGAGAAGAACGCGATGCCGTCGTGTTAGTAATGGCCACTCGGGTCCCCCAGAATGAGCAAAATTATTGCTTTTACCTTTGTTTATTAACAAATGCGCCTGTTATCATCCCCAAGTCTTCGTCATTGTATTTGACGCAATATGACTGAAAGAAAGGTGAAAGCAGAGAAGAACGCGAGGCCGTCGTGTTAGTAATGTTCATTCGGGTCCCCCAGAATGAGCACAATTATTGCTTTTATCTTTTTTTATTAACAAATCTCCTGTAATCGTCTTCAAATCGTGTTCAGTGTATTTAATGCGATATGACAGAAACAAAGGTAAAAGCAGAGAAAAACTCGACGCCGTCATATTAGTAATGTCCATTTGGGTCCCCCAGAATCGACAGAACCATTGCTTTTACCTTTGTTTATTAACAAAGCGCCTGTTATCATCCCCAAATCTTCGTCATTGTATTTGAAGCAATATGACTGAAAGAAAGGTAAAAGCAGAGAAGAACGCGATGCCGTCGTGTTAGTAATGTCCATTCGGGTCCCCCAGAATGAGCACAATTATTGCTTTTATCTTTTTTTATTAACAAATGCGCCTGTTATCATCCCAAAATCTTCGTCATTGTATTTGAAGCAATACGACTGAAAGAAAGGTAAAAGCAGAAAAGAACTCGATGCCGTCGTGTTAGTAATGTCCATTCGGGTCCCCCAGAATGAGCACAATTATTGCTTTTACCTTTGTTTATTAACAAATGCGCCTGATATCATACCCAAATCTTCGTCATTGTATTTGAAGCAATATGACTGAAAGAAAGGTAAAAGCAGAGAAGAACGCGATGCCGTCGTGTTAGTAATGTCCATTCGGGTCCCCCAGAATGAGCACAATTATTGCTTTTACCTTTGTTTATTAACAAATGCGCCTGTTATCATCCCCAAGTCTTCGTCATTGTATTTGAAGCAATATGACTGAAAGAAAGGTGAAAGCAGAGAAGAACGCGAGGCCGTCGTGTTAGTAATGTTCATTCGGGTCCCCCAGAATGAGCACAATTATTGCTTTTATCTCTTTTTATTAACAAATGCGCCTGTAATCGTCCTCAAATCGTCGTCAGTGTATTTGACGCGATACGACAGAAACAAAGGTAAAAGCAGACACGAACTCGATGCCGTCGTGTTGGTAATGTCCATTCGGGTCCCCCAGAATGAGCACAATTATTGCTTTCATCTTTTTTTATTAACAAATGCGCCTGTAATCGTCTTCAAATCGTGTTCAGTGTATTTAATGCGATATGACAGAAACAAAGGTAAAAGCAGAGAAAAACTCGACGCCGTCATATTAGTAATGTCCATTTGGGTCCCCCAGAATCGACAGAACCATTGCTTTTACCTTTGTTTATTAACAAATGCGCCTGTTATCATCCCCAAATCTTCGTCATTGTATTTGAAGCAATATGACTGAAAGAAAGGTAAAAGCAGAGAAGAACGCGATGCCGTCGTGTTAGTAATGTCCATTCGGGTCCCCCAGAATGAGCACAATTATTGCTTTTATCTTTTTTTATTAACAAATGCGCCTGTTATGATCCCAAAATCTTCGTCATTGTATTTGAAGCAATACGACTGAAAGAAAGGTAAAAGCAGGAAAGAACTCGATGCCGTCGTGTTAGTAATGTCCATTCGGGTCCCCCAGAATGAGCACAATTATTGCTTTTACCTTTGTTTATTAACAAATGCGCCTGATATCATACCCAAATCTTCGTCATTGTATTTGAAGCAATATGACTGAAAGAAAGGTAAAAGCAGAGAAGAACGCGATGCCGTCGTGTTAGTAATGTCCATTCGGATCCCCCAAAATGAGCACAATTATTGCTTTTATCTTTTTTTATGATAAAAAAGCGCCTGTTATCATCCCCAAATCTTCGTCATTGTATTTGAAGCAATATGACTGAAAGAAAGGTAAAAGCAGAGAAGAACGCGATGCCGTCGTGTTAGTAATGTCCATTCGGGTCCCCCAGAATGAGCACAATTATTGCTTTTACCTTTGTTTATTAACAAATGCGCCTGTTATCATCCCCAAATCTTCGTCATTGTATTTGAAGCAATATGACTGAAAGAAAGGTAAAAGCAGAGAAGAACGCGATGCCGTCGTGTTAGTAATGTCCATTCGGGTCCCCCAGAATGAGCACAATTATTGCTTTTATCTTTGTTTATTAACAAATGCGCCTGTTATCATCGAAAAATCTTCGTCATTGTATTTGAAGCAATATGACTGAAAGAACGGTAAAAGCAGAGAAGAACGAGATGCCGTCGTGTTAGTTATGTCCGTTCGGGTCCCCCAGAATGTGCATAATTATTGCTTTTACCTTTGTTTATTAACAAATGCGCCTGATACATCCCCAAATCTTCGTCATTGTATTTGAAGCAATATGACTGAAAGAAAGGTAAAAGCAGAGAAGAACGCGATGCCGTCGTGTTAGTAATGTCCATTCGGGTCCCCCAAAATGAGCACAATTATTGCTTTTATCTTTTTTTATTAACAAATGCGCCTGTTATCATCCCCAAATCTTCGTCATTGTATTTGAAGCAATCTGACTGAAAGAAAGGTAAAAGCAGAGAAGAACGCGATGCCGTCGTGTTAGTAATGGCCACTCGGGTCCCCCAGAATGAGCAAAATTATTGCTTTTACCTTTGTTTATTAACAAATGCGCCTGTTATCATCCCCAAATCTTCGTCATTGTATTTGAAGCAATATGACTGAAAGAAAGGTAAAAGCAGAGAAGAACGCGATGCCGTCGTGTTAGTAATGCCCACTCGGGTCCCCCAGAATGAGCACAATTATTGCTTTTATCTTTTTTTATTAACAAATGCGCCTGTTATCATCCCCAAATCTTCGTCATTGTATTTGAAGCAATATGACTGAAAGAAAGGTAAAAGCAGAGAAGAACGCGATGCCGTCGTGTTTGTAATGTCCATTCGGGTCCCCCAGAATCGACAGAACCATTGCTTTTACCTTTGTTTATTAACAAATGCGCCTGTTATCATCCCCAAATCTTCGTCATTGTATTTGAAGCAATATGACTGAAAGAAAGGTAAAAGCAGAGAAGAACGCGATGTCGTCGGTTTAGTAATGTCCATTCGGGTCCCCCAGAATGAGCATAATTATTGCTTTTATCTTTTTTTATTAACAAATGCGCCTGTTATCATCGAAAAATCTTCGTCATTGTATTTGAAGCAATATGACTGAAAGAACGGTAAAAGCAGAGAAGAACGCGATGCCGCCGTGTTAGTAATGTCCATTCGGGTCCCCCAGAATGAGCATAATCATTGCTTTTACCTTTTTTTATTAACAAATGCGCCTGTTATCATCCCAAAATCTTCGTCATTGTATTTGAAGGAATATGACTGAAAGAAAGGTAAAAGCAGAAAAGAACTCGATGCCGTCGTGTTAGTAATGTCCATTCGGGTTCCCCAGAATGAGCACAATTATTGCTTTTATCTTTTTTATTAACAAATGCGCCTGTAATCGTCCTCAAATCGTCGTCAGTGTATTTGACGCGGTACGACAGAAACAAAGGTAAAAGCAGAGAAGAACTTGATGCCGTCGTGCTGGTAATGTCCATTCGGGTCCCCCAGAATGAGCACAATTATTGCTTTTATCTTTTTTTATTAACAAATGCGCCTGTAATCGTCTTCAAATCGTGTTCAGTGTATTTGATGCGATATGACAGAAACAAAGGTAAAAGCAGAGAAAGACTCGACGCCGTCATATTAGTAATGTCCATTTAAGTCCCCCAGAATCGACAGAACCATTGCTTTTACCTTTGTATATTAACAAATGCGCCTGTTATTATCCCCAAATCTTCGTCATTGTATTTGAAGCAATATGACTGAAAGAACGGCGAAAGCAGAGAAGAACGCGATGCCGTCGTGTTAGTATTGTCCATTCGGGTCCCCCAGAATGAGCACAATTATTGCTTTTATCTTTTTTTATTAACAAATGCGCCTGTTATCATCCCAAAATCTTCGTCATTGTATTTGAAGCAATATGACTGAAAGAAAGGTAAATGCAGAAAAGAACTCGATGCCGTCGTGTTAGTAATGTCCATTCGGGTCCCCAGAACGAGCACAATTATTGCTTTTACCTTTGTTTATTAACAAATGCGCCTGATATCATCCCCAAATCTTCGTCATTGTATTTGAAGCAATATGACTGAAAGAAAGGTAACAGCAGAGAAGAACGCGATGCCGTCGTGTTGGTAATGTCCATTCGGGTCCCCCAGAATGAGCACAATTATTGCTTTTATCTTTTTTTAGTAACAAATGCGCCTGTTATCATCCCCAAATCTTCGTCATTGTATTTGAAGCAATATGACTGAAAGAAAGGTGAAAGCAGAGAAGAACGCGAGGCCGTCGTGTTAGTAATGTCCATTCGGGTCCCCCAGAATGAGCACAATTATTGCTTATATCTCTTTTTATTAACAAATGCGCCTGTAATCGTCCTCAAGTCGTCATCAGTGTATTTGACGCGATACGACAGAAACAAAGGTAAAAGCAGAGAAGAACTCGTTGCCGTCGTGTTAGTAATGTCCATTCGGGTCCCCCAGAATGAGCACAATTATTGCTTTTATCTTTTTTTATTAACAAATGCGCCTGTTATCATCCCAAAATCTTCGTCATTGTATTTGAAGAAATATGACTGAAAGAAAGGTAAAAGCAGAGAAGAACGCGATGCCGTCGTGTTAGTAATGTCCATTCGGGTCCCCCAGAATGAGCACAATTATTGCTTTTACCTTTGTTTATTAACAAAGGCGCCTGCTATCATCCCCAAATCTTCGTCATTGTATTTGAAGCAATATGACTGAAAGAAAGGTAAAAGCAGAGAAGAACGCGATGCCGTCCTGTTAGTAATGTCCATTCGGGTCCCCCAGAATAGCACAATTATTGCTTTTATCTTTTTTTATTAACAAATGCGCCTGTTATCATCCCAAAATCTTCGTCATTGTATTTGAAGCAATATGACTGAAAGAAAGGTGAAAGCAAAAAAGAACTCGATGCCGTCGTGTTCGTAATGTCCATTCGGGTCCCCCAGAATGAGCACAATTATTGCTTTTACCTTTGTTTATTAACAAACGCGCCTGATATCAAACCCAAATCTTCGTCATTGTATTTGAAGCAATATGACTGAAAGAAAGGGAAAAGCAGAGAAGAACGCGATGCCCTCGTGTTAGTAATGTCCATTCGGGTCCCCCAAAATGAGCACAATTATTGCTTTTATCTTTTTTTATTAACAAATGCGCCTGTTATCATCCCCAAATCTTCGTCATTGTATTTGAAGCAATATGACTGAAAGAAAGGTAAAAGCAGAGAAGAACGCGATGCCGTCGTGTTAGTAATGTCCATTCGGGTCCCCCAGAATGAGCACAATTATTGCTTTTACCTTTGTTTATTAACAAATGCGCCTGTTATCATCCCCAAATCTTCGTCATTGTATTTGAAGCAATCTGACTGAAAGAAAGGTAAAAGCAGAGAAGAACGCGATGCCGTCGTGTTAGTAATGTCCACTCGGGTCCCCCAGAATGAGCAAAATTATTGCTTTTACCTTTGTTTATTAACAAATGCGCCTGTTATCATCCCCAAATCTTCGTCATTGTATTTGAAGCAATATGACTGAAAGAAAGGTAAAAGCAGAGAAGAACGCGATGCCGTCGTGTTTGTAATGTCCATTCGGGTCCCCCAGAATCGACAGAACCATTGCGTTTACCTTTGTTTATTAACAAATGCGCCTGTTATCATCGCCAAATCTTCGTCATTGTATTTGAAGCAATATGACTGAAAGAAAGGTAAAAGCAGAGAAGAACGCGATGCCGTCGTGTTAGTATTGTCCATTCGGGTCCCCCAGAATGAGCACAATTATTGCTTTTATCTTTTTTATTAACAAATGCGCCTGTAATCGTCCTCAAATCGTCGTCAGTGTATTTGACGCGATACGACAGAAACAAAGGTAAAAGCAGAGAAGAACTCGATGCCGTCGTGTTGGTAATGTCCATTCGGGTCCCCCAGAATGAGCACAATTATTGCTTTTATCTTTTTTTATTAACAAATGCGCCTGTAATCGTCTTCAAATCGTGTTCAGTGTATTTGATGCGATATGACAGAAACAAAGGTAAAAGCAGAGAAAAACTCGACGCCGTCATATTAGTAATGTCCATTTGGGTCCCCCAGAATCGACAGAACCATTGCTTTTACCTTTGTTTATTAACAAATGCGCCTGTTATCATCCCCAAATCTTCGTCATTGTATTTGAAGCAATATGACTGAAAGAAAGGTAAAAGCAGATAAGAACGCGATGCCGTCGTGTTAGTACTGTCCATTCGGGTCCCCCAAAATGAGCACAATTATTGCTTTTATCATTTTTTATTAACAAATAGGCCTGTTATCATCCCCAAATCTTCGTCATTGTATTTGAAGCAATATGACTGAAAGAAAGGTAAAAGCAGAGAAGAACGCGATGCCGTCGTGTTAGTAATGTCCATTCGGGTCCCCCAGAATGAGCACAATTATTGCTTTAACCTTTCTTTATTAACAAATGCGCCTGTTATCATCCCCACATCTTCGTCATTGTATTTGAAGGAATATGACTGAAAGAAAGGTAAAAGCAGAAAAGAACTCGATGCCGTCGTGTTAGTAATGTCCATTCGGGTCCCCCAGAATGAGCACAATTACTGCTTTTATCTTTTTTATTAACAAATGCGCCTGTAATCGTCCTCAAATCGTCGTCAGTGTATTTGACGCGATACGACAGAAACAAAGGTAAAAGCAGAGAAGAACTCGATGCCGTCGTGTTGGTAATGTCCATTCGGGTCCCCCAGAATGAGCACAATTATTGCTTTTATCTTTTTTTATTAACAAATGCGCCTGTAATCGTCTTCAAATCGTGTTCAGTGTATTTGATGCGATATGACAGAAACAAAGGTAAAAGCAGAGAAAAACTCGACGCCGTCATATTAGTAATGTCCATTTGGGTCCCCCAGAATCGACAGAACCATTGCTTTTACCTTTGTTTATCAACAAATGCGCCTGTTATCATCCCCAAATCTTCGTCATTGTATTTGAAGCAATATGACTGGAAGAAAGGTAAAAGCAGAGAAGAACGCGATGCCGTCGTGTTGGTAATGTCCATTCGGGTCTCCCAGAATGAGCACAATTATTGCTTTTACCTTTGTTTATTAACAAATGCGCCTGATATCATCCCCAAATCTTCGTCATTGTATTTGAAGCAATATGACTGAAAGAAAGGTAAAAGCAGAAAAGAACTCGATGCCGTCGTGTTAGTAATGTCCATTCGGGTCCCCCAGAACGAGCACAATTATTGCTTTTACCTTTGTTTATTAACAAATGCGCCTGATATCATCCCCAAATCTTCGTCATTGTATTTGAAGCAATATGACTGAAAGAAAGGTAAAAGCAGAGAAGAACGCGATACCGTCGTGTTGGTAATGTCCATTCGGGTCCCCCAGAATGAGCACAATTATTGCTTTTATCTTTTTTTATTAACAAATGCGCCTGTTATCATCCCCAAATCTTCGTCATTGTATTTGAAGCTATATGACTGAAAGAAAGGTAAAAGCAGAAAAGAACTCGATGCCGTCGTGTTAGTTATGTCCTTTCGGGTACCCCAGAATGAGCACAATTATTGCTTTTATCTTTTTTATTAACAAATGCGCCTGTAATCGTCCTCAAATCGTCGTCAGTGTATTTGACGCGATACGACAGAAACAAAGGTCAAAGCAGAGAAGAACTCGATTCCGTCGTGTTGGTAATGTCCATTCGGGTCCCCCATAATGAGCACAATTATTGCTTTCATCTTTTTTTATTAACAAATGCGCCTGTTATCATCCCAAAATCTTCGTCATTGTATTTGAAGGAATATGACTGAAAGAAAGGTAAAAGCAGAAAAGAACTCGATGCCGTCGTGTTAGTAATGTCCATTCGGGTCGCCCAGAATGAGCACAATTATTGCTTTTATCTTTTTTATTAACAAATGCGCCTGTAATCGTCCTCAAATCGTCGTCAGTGTATTTGACGCGATACGACAGAAACAAAGGTAAAAGCAGAGAAGAACTCGATGCCGTCGTGTTGGTAATGCCCATTCGGGTCCCCCAGAATGAGTACAATTATTGGCTTTATCTTTTTTTATTAACAAATGCGCCTGTAATCGTCTTCAAATCGTGTTCAGTGTATTTGATGCGATATGACAGAAGGAAAGGTAAAAGCAGAGAAAAACTCCACGCCGTCATATTAGTAATGTCCATTTGGGTCCCCCAGAATCGACAGAACCATTGCTTTTACCTTTGTTTATTAACAAATGCGCCTGTTATCATCCCCAAATCTTCGTCATTGTATTTGAAGCAGTATGACTGAAAGGAAGGTAAAAGCAGAGAAGAACGCGATGCCGTCGTGTTAGTAATGTCCATTCGGGTCCCCCAGAATGAGCACAATTATTGCTTTTATCTTTTTTTATTAACAAATGCGCCTGTTATCATCGAAAAATCTTCGTCATTGTATTTGAAGCAATATGACTGAAAGAACGGTAAAAGCAGAGAAGAACGCGATGCCGTCGTGTTAGTAATGTCCATTCGGGTCCCCCAGAATGAGCATAATTATAGCTTTTACCTTTGTTTATTAACAAATGCGCCTGATATCATCCCCAAATCTTCGTCATTGTATTTGAAGCAATATGACTGAAAGAAAGGTAAAAGCAGAGAAGTACGCGATGCCGTCGTGTTAGTAATGTCCATTCGGGTCCCCCAGAATGAGCACAATTATTGCTTTTACCTTTGCTTATTAACAAATGCGCCTGATATCATCCCCAAATCTTCGTCATTGTATTTGAAGCAATATGACTGAAAGAAAGGTAAAAGCAGAGAAGAACGCGATGCCGTCGTGTTAGTAATGTCCATTCGGGTCCCCCAAAATGAGCACAATTATTGCTTTTATCTTTTTTTATTAACAAATGCGCCTGTTATCATCCCCAAATCTTCGTCATTGTATTTGAAGCAATATGACTGAAAGAAAGGTAAAAGCAGAGAAGAAGGCGATGCCGTCGTGCTAGTAATGTCCATTCGGGTCCCCAAGAATGAGCACAATTATTGCTTTTACCTTTGTTTATTAACAAATGCGCCTGTTATCATCCCCAAATCTTCGTCATTGAATTTGAAGCAATATGACTGAAAGAAAGGTAAAAGCAGAGAAAAACTCGACGCCGTCTTGTTAGTAATGTCCATTTGGGTTCCCCAGAATGAGCACAATTATTGCTTGTACCTTTGTTTATTAACAAATGCGCCTGATATCATCCCCAAATCTTCGTCATTGTATTTGAAGCAATATGACTGAAAGAAAGGTAAAAGCAGAGAAGAACGCGATGCCGTCGTGTTGGTAATGTCCATTCGGGTCCCCCAGAATGAGCACAATTATTGCTTTTATCTTTTTTTATTAACAAATGCGCCTGTTATCAACCCCAAATCTTCGTCATTGTATTTGAAGCAATATGACTGAAAGAAAGGTAAAAGCAGAGAAGAACGCGATGCCGTGGTGTTAGTAATCTCCATTTGGGTCCCCCAGAATGAGCACAATTATTGCATTTATCTTTTTTTATTAACGAATGCGCCTGTAATCGTCATCAAATCGTCGTCATTGTATTTGAAGCAATATGACTGGAAGAAAGGTAAAAGCAGAGAAGAACGCGATGCCGTCGTGTTGGTAAAGTCCATTCGGGTCCCCCAGAATGAGCACAATTATTGCTTTTACCATTGTTTATTAACAAATGCGCCTGTTATGATCCTCAAATCTTCGTCATTGTATTTGAAGCAATATGACTGGAAGAAAGGTAAAAGCAGAGAAGAACGCGATGCCGTCGTGTTAGTTATGTCCATTCGGGTCCCCCAGAATGAGCACAATTATTGCTTTTATCTTTTTTTATTAACAAATGCGCCTGTTATCATCCCGAAATCTTCGTCATTGAATTTGAAGCAATATGACTGAAAGAAAGGTAAAAGCAGAGAAGAACTCGATGCCGTCGTGTTAGCAATGTCCATTCGGGTCCCCCAGAATGAGCACAATTATTGCTTTTACCTTTGTTTATTAACAAATGCGCCTGTTATCATCCCCAAATCTTCGTCATTGTATTTGAAGCAATATGACTGAACGAAAGGGGAAAGCGGAGAAGATCGCGAGGCCGTCGTGTTAGTAATGTCCATTCGGGTCCCCCAGAATGAGCACAATTATTGCTTTTATCTTTTTTTATTAACAAATGCGCCTGTAATCGTCTTCAAATCGTCGTCAGTGTATTTTACGCGATATGACAGAAACAAAGGTAAAAGCAGAGGAAAGCTCGACGCCGTCATATTAGTAATGTCCCTTTGGGTCCCCCAGAATCGACACAACCATTGCTTTTACCTTTGTTTATTAACAAATGCGCCTGTTATCATCCCTAAATCTTCGTCATTGTATTTGAAGCAATATGACTGAAAGAAAGGTAAAAGCAGAGAAGAACGCGATGCCGTCGTGTTAGTAATGTCCATTCGGGTCCCCCAGAATGAGCACAATTATTGCTTTTACCTTTCTTTATTAACAAATGCGCCTGGTATCATCCCCAAATCTTCGTCATTGTATTTGAAGGAATATGACTGAAAGAAAGGTAAAAGCAGAAAAGAACTCGATGCCGTCGTGTTAGTAATGTCCATTCGGGTCCCCCAGAATGAGCACAATTACTGCTTTTATCTTTTTTATTAACAAATGCGCTTGTAATCGTCCTCAAATCGTCGTCAGTGTATTTCACGCGATACGACAGAAACAAAGGTAAAAGCAGAGAAGAACTCGATGCCGTCGTGCTGGTAATGTCCATTCGGGTCCCCCAGAATGAGCACAATTATTGCTTTTATCTTTTTTTATTTACAAATGCGCCTGTAATCGTCTTCAAATCGTGTTCAGTTTATTTGACGCGATATGACAGAAACAAAGGTAAAAGCAGAGAAAAACTCGACGCCGTCATATTAGTAATGTCCATTTAAGTCCCCCAGAATCGACAGAACCATTGCTTTTACCTTCGTTTATTAACAAATGCGCCTGTTATCATCCCCAAACCTTCGTCATTGTATTTGAAGCAATATCACTGAAAGAAAGACAAAAGCAGAGAAGAACGCGATGCCGTCGTGATAGTAATGTCCATTCGGGTCCCCCAGAATGAGCACAATTATTGCTTTTATCTTTTTTTATTAACAAATGCGCCTGATATCATCCCCAAATCTTCGTCATTGTATTTGAAGCAATATGACTGAAACAAAGGTAAAAGCAGTGAAGAACGCGATGCCGTCGTGTTATTAATGTCCATTCGGGTCCCCCAAAATAAGCACAATTATTGCTTTTATCTTTTTTTATTAACAAATGCGCCTGTTATCATCCCCAAATCTTCGTCATTGTATTTGAAGCAATATGACTGAAAGAAAGGTAAAAGCAGAGAAAAACTCGACGCCGTCTTGTTAGTAATGTCCATTTGGGTTCCCCAGAATGAGCACAATTATTGCTTTTACCTTTGTTTATTAACAAATGCGCCTGATATCATCCCCAAATCTTCGTAATTGTATTTGAAGCAATATGACTGAAAGAAAGGTAAAAGCAGAGAAGAACGCGATGCCGTCGTGTTGGTAATGTCCATTCGGGTCCCCCAGAATGAGCACAATTATTGCTTTTATCTTTTTTAATTAACAAATGCGCCTGTTATCATCCCCAAATCTTCGTCATTGTATTTGAAGCAATACGACTGAAAGAAAGGTAAAAGCAGAAAAGAACTCGATGCCGTCGTGATAGTAATGTCCATTCGGGTCCCCCAGAACGAGCACAATTATTGCTTTTACCTTTGTTTATTAACAAATGCGCCTGATATCATCCCCAAATCTTCGTCATTGCATTTGAAGCAATATGACTGAAAGAAAGGTAAAAGCAGAGAAGAACCCGATGCCGTCGTATTGGTAATGTCCATTCGGGTCCCCCAGAATGAGCACAATTAATGCTTTTATCTTTTTTTATTTACAAATGCGCCTGTTATCATCCCCAAATCTTCGTCATTGTATTTGAAGCCATATGACTGAAAGAAAGGTAAAAGCAGAAAAGAACTCGATGCCGTCGTGTTAGTAATGTCCATTCGGCTCCCCGAGAATGAGCAAAATTATTGCTTTTATCTTTTTTATTAACAAATGCGCCTGTAATCGTCCTCAAATCGTCGTCAGTGTATTTGACGCGATACGACAGAAACAAAGGTAAAAGCAGAGAAGAACTCGATGCCGTCGTGTTGGTAATGTCCATTCGGGTCCCCCAGAATGAGCCTAATTATTGCTTTTATCTTTTTTTATTAACAAATGCGCCTGTTATCATCCCAAAATCTTCGTCATAGTATTTGAAGGAATATGACTGAAAGAAAGGTAAAAGCAGAAAAGAACTCGATGCCGTCGTGTTAGTAATGTCCATTCGGGTCCCCCAGAATGAGCACAATTATTGCTTTTATCTTTTTTATTAACAAATGCGCCTGTAATCGTCCTGAAATCGTCGTCAGTGTATTTGACGCGATACGACAGAAACAAAGGTAAAAGCAGAGAAGAACTCGATGCCGTCGTGTTGGTAATGCCCATTCGGGTCTCCCAGAATAAGCACAATTATTGCCTTTATCTTTTTTTATTAACAAATGCGCCTGTCATCGTCTTCAAAGCGTGTTCAGTGTATTTGATGCGATATGACAGAAACAAAGGTAAAAGCAGAGAAAAACTGGACGCCGTCATATTAGTAATGTCCATTTGGGTCCCCCAGAATCGACAGAACCATTGCTTTTACCTTTGTTTATTAACAAATGCGCCTGTTATCATCCCCAAATCTTCGTCATTGTATTTGAAGCAGTATGACTGAAAGGAAGGTAAAAGCAGAGAAGAACGCGATGCCGTCGTGTTAGTAATGTCCATTCGGGTCCCCCAGAATGAGCACAATTATTGCATATATCTTTTTTTATTAACAAATGCGCCTGTTATCATCCCAAAATCTTCGTCATTGAATTTGAAGCAATATGACTGAGAGAAAGGTAAAAGCAGAAAAGAACTCGATGCCGTCGTGTTAGTAATGTCCATTCGGGTCCCCCAGAATGAGCACAATTATTGCTTTTACCTTTGTTTACTAACAAAGGCGCCTGATATCATCCCCAAATCTTCGTCCTTGTATTTGAAGCAATATGACTGAAAGAAAGGTAAAAGCAGAGAAGAACGCGATGCCGTCGTGTTAGTAATGTCCATTCGGGTCCCCCAGAATGAGCACAATTATTGCTTTTACCTTTGTTTATTAACAAATGCTCCTGATATCATCCCCAAATCTTCGTCATTGTATTTGAAGCAATACGACAGAAACAAAGGTAAAAGCAGAGAAGAACGTGATGCCGTCGTTTTGGTAATGTCCATTCGGGTCCCCCAGAATGAGCACAATTATTGCTTTTACCTTTGCTTATTAAGAAATGCGCCTGTTATCATCCCCAAATCTTCGTCATTGTATTTGAAGCAATATGACTGAAAGAAAGGTGAAAGCAGAGAAGAACGCGATGCCGTCGTGTTAGTAATGTCCATTCGGGTCCCCCAGAATGAGCACAATTATTGCTTTTACCTTTGTTTATTAACAAATGCGCCTGATATCATCCGAAAATCTTCGTCATTGTATTTGAAGCAATACGACAGAAATAAAGGTAAAAGCAGAGAAGAACGCGATGCCGTCGTTTTGGTAATGTCCATTCGGGTCCCCCAGAATGAGCACAATTATTGCTTTTACCTTTGCTTATTAAGAAATGCGCCTGTTATCATCCCCAAATCTTCGTCATTGTATTTGAAGCAATATGACTGAAAGAAAGGTGAAAGCAGAGAAGAACGCGAGGCCGTCGTGTTAGTACTGTCCATTCGGGTCCCCCAGAATGAGCACAATTATTGCTTTTATTTTTTTTTATTAACAAATGCGCCTGTAATCGTCTTCAAATCGTCGTCATTGTATTTGAAGCAATATGACTGAAAGAAAGGTAAAAGCAGAGAAGAACGCGATGCCGTCGTGTTAGTAATGTCCATTCGGGTCCCCCAGAATGAGCACAATTATTGCTTTTACCTTTGTTTATTAACAAATGCGCCTGTTATCATCCCCAAATCTTCGTCATTGTATTTGAAGCAATATGACTGAAAGAAAGCTGAAAGCAGAGAAGGACGCGAGGCCGTCGTGTTAGGAACGTCCATTCGGGTCCCCCAGAATGAGCACAATTATTGCTTTTATCTTTTTTTATTAACAAATGCGCCTGTAATCGTCTTCAAATCGTCGTCAGTGTATTTGACGCGATATGACAGAAACAAAGGTAAAAGCAGAGAAGAACTCGATGCCGTCGTGTTAGTAATGTCCATTCGGGTCCCCCAGAATGTGCATAATTATTGCTTTTACCTTTGTTTATTAACAATTGCGCCTGATACATCCCCAAATCTTCGTCATTGTATTTGAAGCCATATGACTGAAAGAAAGGTAAAAGCAGAGAAGAACTCGATGCCGTCGTGTTAGTAATGACCATTCGGGTCCCCCAGAATGAGCACAATTGCTGCTTTTACCTTTGTTTATTGACAACTGCGCCTGATATCATCCCCAAATCTTCGTCATTGTATTTGAAGCAATATGACTGAAAGAAAGGTAAAAGCAGAGAAGAACGCGATGCCGTCGTATTAGTAATGTCCATTCGGGTCCCCCAAAATGAGCACAATTATTGCTTTGATCTTTTTTTATTAACAAATGCGCCTGTTATCATCCCCAAATCTTCGTCATTGTATTTGAAGCAATATGACTGAAAGAAAGGTAAAAGCAGAGAAGAACGCGATGCCGTCGTGTTAGTAATGTCCATTCGGGTCCCCCAGAATGAGCACAATTATTGCTTTTACCTTTGTTTATTAACAAATGCGCCTGTTATCATCCCCAAATCTTCGTAATTGTATTTGAAGCAATATGACTGAAAGAAAGGTAAAAGCAGAGAAAAACTCGACGCCGTCTTGTTAGTGATGTCCATTTGGGTTCCCCAGAATGAGCACAATTATTGCTATTACCTTTGTTTATTAACAAATGCGCCTGATATCATCCCCAAATCTTCGTCATTGTATTTGAAGCAATATGACTGAAAGAAAGGTAAAAGCAGAGAAGAACGCGATGCCGTCGTGTTGGTAATGTCCATTCGGGTCCCCCAGAATGAGCACAATTATTGCTTTTATCTTTTTTTATTAACAAAAGCGCCTGTTATCATCCCCAAATCTTCGTCATTGTATTTGAAGCAATATGACTGAAAGAAAGGTGAAAGCAGAGAAGAACGCGAGGCCGTCGTGTTAGTAATCTCCATTCGGGTCCCCCAGAATGAGCACAATTATTGCTTTTATCTTTTTTTATTTAACAAATGCGCCTGTAATCGTCTTCAAATCGTCGTCAGTGTATTTGACACGATATGACAGAAACAAAGGTATAAGCAGAGAAAAACTCGACGCCGTCATATTAGTAATGTCCCTTTGGGTCCCCCAGAATCGACACAACCATTGCTTTTACCTTTGCTTATTAACAAATGCGCCTGTTATCATCCCCAAATCTTCGTCATTGTAATTGAAGCAATATGACTGAAAGAAAGGTAAAAGCAGAGAAGAACGCGATGCCGTCGTGTTAGTAATGTCCATTCGGGTCCCCCAGAATGAGTACAATTATTGCTTTTACCTTTGTTTATTAACAAATGCGCCTGTTATCATCCCCAAATCTTCGTCATTGTATTTGAAGCAATATGACTGAAAGAAAGGTAAAAGCAGAGAAAAACTCGACGCCGTCGTGTTAGTAATGTCTATTTGGGTCCCCCAGAATGAGCACAATTATTGCTTTTACCTTTGTTTATTAACAAATGCGCCTGTTATGATCCCCAAATCTTCGTCATTGTATTTGAAGCAATATGACTGGAAGCAAGGTAAAAGCAGAGAAGAACGCGATGCCGTCGTGTTGGTAATGTCCATTCGGGTCTCCCAGAATGAGCACAATTATTGCTGTTACCTTTGTTTATTAACAAATGCGCCTGTTATCATCCCCAAATCTTCGTCATTGTATTTGAAGCAATATGACTGAAAGAAAGGTAAAAGCAGAGAAGAACGCGATGCCGTCGTGTTAGTAATGTTCATTCGGGTCCCCCAGAATGAGCACAATTATTGCTTTTACCTTTCTTTATTAACAAATGCGCCTGTTATCATCCCCAAATCTTCGACATTGTATTTGAAGGAATATGACTGAAAGAAAGGTAAAAGCAGAAAAGAACTCGATGCCGTCGTGTTAGTAATGTCCATTCGGGTCCCCCAGAATGAGCACATTTACTGCTTTTATCTTTTTTATTAACAAATGCGCCAGTAATCGTCCTCAAATCGTCGTCAGTGTATTTGACGCGATACGACAGAAACAAAGGTAAAAGCAGAGAAGAACTCGATGCCGTCGTGCTGGTAATGTCCATTCGGGTCCCCCAGAATGAGCACAATTATTGCTTTTATCTTTTTTTATTAACAAATGCGCCTGTAATCGTCTTCAAACGGTGTTCAGTGTATTTGATGCGATATGACCGAATTAAAGGTAAAAGCAGAGAAAAACTCGACGTCGTCATATTAGTAATGTCCATTTAAGTCCCCCAGAATCGACAGAACCATTGCTTTTACCTTTGTTTATTAACAAATGCGCCTCTTATCATCCCCAAATCTTCGTCATTGTATTTGAAGCAATATGACTGAAAGAAAGGCAAAAGCAGAGAAGAACGCGATGCCTTCGTGTTAGTAATGTCCATTCGGGTCCCCCAGAATGAGCACAAGTATTGCTTTTATCTTTTTTTAATAACAAATGCGCCTGTTATCATCCCAAAATCTTCGTCATTGTATTTGAAGCAATATGACTGAAAGAAAGGTAAAAGCAGAAAAGAACTTGATGCCGTCGTGTTAGTAATGTCCATTCGGTTCCCCCAGAACGAGCACAATTATTGCTTTTACCTTTGTATATTAACAAATGCGCCTGATATCATCCCCAAATCTTCGTCATTGTATTTGAAGCAATATGACTGAAAGAAAGGTAAAAGCAGAGAAGGACGCGATGCCGTCGTGTTGGTAATGTCCTTTCGGGTCCCCCAGAATGAGCACAATTATTGCTTTTATCTCTTTTTATTAACAAATGCGCCTGTTATCATCCCCAAATCTTCGTCATTGTATTTGAACCCATATGACTGAAAGAAAGGTAAAAGCAGAAAAGAACTCGATGCCGTCGTGTTAGTAATGTCCATTCGGGTCCCCCAGAATGAGCACAATTATTGCTTATATCTGTTTTATTAACAAATGCGCCTGTAATCGTCCTCAAATCGTCGTCAGTGTATTTGACGCGATACGACAGAAACAAAGGTAAAAGCAGAGAAGAACTCGATGCCGTCGTGTTGGTAATGTCCATTCGGGTCCCCCAGAATGAGCACAATTATTGCTTTTATCTTTTTTTATTAACAAATGCGCCTGTTATCATCCCAAAATCTTCGTCATTGTATTTGAAGGAATATGACTGAAAGAAAGGTAAAAGCAGAAAAGAACTCGATGCCGTCGTGTTAGTAATGTACATTCGGGTCCCCCAGAATGAGCACAATTATTGCTTTTATCTTTTTTATTAACAAATGCGCCTGTAATCGTCCTCAAATCGTCGTCAGTGAATTTGACGCGATACGACAGAAACAAAGGTAAAAGCAGAGAAGAACTCGATGCCGTCGTGTTGGTATTGCCCATTCGGGTCCCCCAGAATGAGTACAATTATTGGCTTTATCTTTCTTTATTAACAAATGCGCCTGTAATCGTCTTCAAATCGTGTTCAGTGTATTTGATGCGATATGACAGAAGGAAAGGTAAAAGCAGAGAAAAACTCGACGCCGTCATATTAGTAATGTCCATTTGGGTCCCCCAGAATCGACAGAACCATTGCTTTTACCTTTGTTTATTAACAAATGCGCCTGTTATCATCCCCAAATCTTCGTCATTGTATTTGAAGCAGTATGACTGAAAGGAAGGTAAAAGCAGAGAAGAACGCGATGCCGTCGTGTTAGTAATGTCCATTCGGGTCCGCCAGAATGAGCACAATTATTGCTTTTATCTTTTTTTATTAACAAATGCGCCTGTTATCATCGAAAAATCTTCGTCATTGTATTTGAAGCAATATGACTGAAAGAAAGGTAAAAGCAGAGAAGAACGCGATGCCGTCGTGTTAGTAATGTCCATTCGGGTCCCCCAGAATGAGCACAATTATTGCTTTTACCTTTGCTTATTAACAAATGCGCCTGATATCATCCCCAAATCTTCGTCATTGTATTTGAAGCAATATGACTGAAAGAAAGGTAAAAGCAGAGAAGAAGGCGATGCCGTCGTGTTAGTAATGTCCATTCGGGTCCCCCAAAATGAGCACAATTATTGCTTTTATCTTTTTTTATTAACAAATGCGCCTGTTATCATCCCCAAATCTTCGTCATTGTATTTGAAGCAATATGACTGAAAGAAAGGTAAAAGCAGAGAAGAAGGCGATGCCGTCGTGCTAGTAATGTCCATTCGGGTCCCCAAGAATGAGCACAATTATTGCTTTTACCTTTGTTTATTAACAAATGCGCCTGTTATCATCCCCAAATCTTCGTCATTGTATTTGAAGCAATATGACTGAAAGAAAGGTAAAAGCAGAGAAAAACTCGACGCCGTCTTGTTAGTAATGTCCATTTGGGTTCCCCAGAATGAGCACAATTATTGCTTGTACCTTTGTTTATTAACAAATGCGCCTGATATCATCCCCAAATCTTCGTCATTGTATTTGAAGCAATATGACTGAAAGAAAGGTAAAAGCAGAGAAGAACGCGATGCCGTCGTGTTGGTAATGTCCATTCGGGTCCCCCAGAATGAGCACAATTATTGCTTTTATCTTTTTTTATTAACAAATGCGCCTGTTATCAACCCCAAATCTTCGTCATTGTATTTGAAGCAATATGACTGAAAGAAAGGTAAAAGCAGAGAAGAACGCGATGCCGTCGTGTTAGTAATGTCCATTAGGGTCCCCCAGAATGAGCACAATTATTGCTTTTATCTTTTTTTATTAACAAATGCGCCTGTTATCATCGAAAAATCTTCGTCATTGTATTTGAAGCAATATGACTGAAAGAACGGTAAAATCAGAGAAGAACGCGATGCCGTCGTGTTAGTAATGTCCATTCGGGTCCCTCAGAATGTACATAATTATTGCTTGTACCTTTGTTTATTAACAAATGCGCCTGATACATCCCCAAATCTTCGTCATTGTATTTGAAGCAATATGACTAAAAGAAAGGTAAAACCAGAGAAGAACGCGATGCCGTCGTGTTAGTAATGTCCATTCGGGTCCCCCAAAATGAGCACAATTATTGCTTTTATCTTTTTTTATTAACAAATGCGCCTGTTATCATCCCGAAATCTTCGTCATTGTATTTGAAGCAATATGACTGAAAGAAAGGTAAAAGCAGAGAAGAACTCGATGCCGTCGTGTTAGTAATGACCATTCGGATCCCCCAGAATGAGCACAATTGCTGCTTTTACCTTTGTTTATAAACAAATGCGCCTGATATCATCCCCAAATCTTCGTCATTGTATTTGAAGCAATATGACTGAAAGAAAGGTAAAAGCAGAGAAGAACGCGATGCCGTCGTGTTAGTAATGTCCATTCGGGTCCCCCAAAATGAGCACAATTATTGCTATGATCTTTTTTCATTAACAAATGCGCCTGTTATCATCCCCAAATCTTCGTCATTGTATTTGAAGCAATATGACTGGAAGAAAGGTAAAAGCAAAGAAGAACGCGATGCCGTCGTGTTAGTAATATCCATTCGGGTCCCCCAGAATGAGCACAATTATTGCTTTTACCTTTGTTTATTAACAAATGCGCCTGTTATCATCCCAAAATCTTCGTCATAGTATTTGAAGGAATATGACTGAAAGAAAGGTAAAAGCAGAAAAGAACTCGATGCCGTCGTGTTAGTAATGTCCATTCGGGTCCCCCAGAATGAGCACAATTATTGCTTTTATCTTTTTTATTAACAAATGCGCCTGTAATCGTCCTGAAATCGTCGTCAGTGTATTTGACGCGATACGACAGAAACAAAGGTAAAAGCAGAGAAGAACTCGATGCCGTCGTGTTGGTAATGCCCATTCGAGTCTCCCAGAATGAGCACAATTATTGCCTTTATCTTTTTTTATTAACAAATGCGCCTGTCATCGTCTTCAAATCGTGTTCAGTGTATTTGATGCGATATGACAGAAACAAAGGTAAAAGCAGAGAAAAACTGGACGCCGTCATATTAGTAATGTCCATTTGGGTCCCCCAGAATCGACAGAACCATTGCTTTTACCTTTGTTTATTAACAAATGCGCCTGTTATCATCCCCAAATCTTCGTCATTGTATTTGAAGCAGTATGACTGAAAGGAAGGTAAAAGCAGAGAAGAACGCGATGCCGTCGTGTTAGTAATGTCCATTCGGGTCCCCCAGAATGAGCACAATTATTGCTTATATCTTTTTTTATTAACAAATGCGCCTGTTATCATCCCAAAATCTTCGTCATTGAATTTGAAGCAATATGACTGAGAGAAAGGTAAAAGCAGAAAAGAACTCGATGCCGTCGTGTTAGTAATGTCCATTCGGGTCCCCCAGAATGAGCACAATTATTGCTTTTACCTTTGTTTATTAACAAAGGCGCCTGATATCATCCCCAAATCTTCGTCCTTGTATTTGAAGCAATATGACTGAAAGAAAGGTAAAAGCAGAGAAGAACGCGATGCCGTCGTGTTAGTAATGTCCATTCGGGTCCCCCAGAATGAGCACAATTATTGCTTTTACCTTTGTTTATTAACAAATGCGCCTGATATCATCCCCAAATCTTCGTCATTGTATTTGAAGCAATACGACAGAAACAAAGGTAAAAGCAGAGAAGAACGTGATGCCGTCGTTTTGGTAATGTCCATTCGGGTCCCCCAGAATGAGCACAATTATTGCTTTTACCTTTGCTTATTAAGAAATGCGCCTGTTATCATCCCCAAATCTTCGTCATTGTATTTGAAGCAATATGACTGAAAGAAAGGTGAAAGCAGAGAAGAACGCGATGCCGTCGTGTTAGTAATGTCCATTCGGGTCCCCCAGAATGAGCACAATTATTGCTTTTACCTTTGTTTGTTAACAAATGCGCCTGATATCATCCCAAAATCTTCGTCATTGTATTTGAAGCAATACGACAGAAACAAAGGTAAAAGCAGAGAAGAACGCGATGCCGTCGTTTTGGTAATGTCCATTCGGGTCCCCCAGAATGAGCACAATTATTGCTTTTACCTTTGCTTATTAAGAAATGCGCCTGTTATCATCCCCAAATCTTCGTCATTGTATTTGAAGCAATACGACTGAAAGAAAGGTGAAAGCAGAGAAGAACGCGAGGCCGTCGTGTTAGTACTGTCCATTCGGGTCCCCCAGAATGAGCACAATTATTGCTTTTATTTTTTTTTATTAACAAATGCGCCTGTAATCTCCTTCAAATCGTCGTCATTGTATTTGAAGCAATATGACTGAAAGAAAGGTAAAAGCAGAGAAGAACGCGATGCCGTCGTCTTAGTAATGTCCATTCGGGTCCCCCAGAATGAGCACAATTATTGCTTTTACCTTTGTTTATTAACAAATGCGCCTGTTATCATCCCCAAATCTTCGTCATTGTATTTGAAGCAATATGACTGAAAGAAAGCTGAAAGCAGAGAAGGATGCGAGGCCGTCGTGTTAGGAACGTCCATTCGGGTCCCCCAGAATGAGCACAATTATTGCTTTTATCTTTTTTTATTAACAAATGCGCCTGTAATCGTCTTCAAATCGTCGTCAGTGTATTTGACGCGATATGACAGAAACAAAGGTAAAAGCAGAGAAGAACTCGATGCCGTCGTGTTAGTAATGTCCATTCGGGTCCCCCAGAATGTGCATAATTATTGCTTTTACCTTTGTTTATTAACAAATGCGCCTGATACATCCCCAAATCTTCGTCATTGTATTTGAAGCCATATGACTGAAAGAAAGGTAAAAGCAGAGAAGAACTCGATGCCGTCGTGCTGGTAATGTCCATTCGGGTTCCCCAGAATGAGCACAATTATTGCTTTTATCTTTTTTTATTAACAAATGCGCCTGTAATCGTCTTCAAATCGTGTTCAGTGTATTTGATGCGACATGACAGAAACAAAGGTAAAAGCAGAGAAAAACTCGACGCCGTCATATGAGTAATGTCCATTTGGGTCCCCCAGAATCGACAGAACCATTGCTTTTACCTTTGTTTATTAACAAATGCGCCTGTTATCATCCCCAAATCTTCGTCATTGTACTTGAAGCAATATGACTGAAAGAAAGGTAAAAGCAGAGAAGAACGCGATGCCGTCGTGTTAGTAATGTCCATTCGGGTCCCCCAGAATGAGCACAATTATTGCTTTTATCTTTTTTTATTAACAAATGCGCCTGTTATCATCGAAAAATCTTCGTCATTGTATTTGAAGCAATATGACTGAAAGAACGGTAAAATCAGAGAAGAACGCGATGCCGTCGTGTTAGTAATGTCCATTCGGGTCCCTCAGAATGTGCATAATTATTGCTTGTACCTTTGTTTATTAACAAATGCGCCTGATACATCCCCAAATCTTCGTCATTGTATTTGAAGCAATATGACTAAAAGAAAGGTAAAACCAGAGAAGAACGCGATGCCGTCGTGTTAGTAATGTCCATTCGGGTCCCCCAAAATGAGCACAATTATTGCTTTTATCTTTTTTTATTAACAAATGCGCCTGTTATCATCCCGAAATCTTCGTCATTGTATTTGAAGCAATATGACTGAAAGAAAGGTAAAAGCAGAGAAGAACTCGATGCCGTCGTGTTAGTAATGACCATTCGGGTCCCCCAGAATGAGCACAATTGCTGCTTTTACCTTTGTTTATTAACAAATGCGCCTGATATCATCCCCAAATCTTCGTCATTGTATTTGAAGCAATATGACTGAAAGAAAGGTAAAAGCAGAGAAGAACGCGATGCCGTCGTGTTGGTAATGTCCATTCGGGTCCCCCAGAATGAGCACAATTATTGCTTTTATCTTTTTTTATTAACAAATGCGCCTGTTATCATCCCCAAATCTTCGTCATTGTATTTGAAGCAATATGACTGAAAGAAAGGTGAAAGCAGAGAAGATCGCGAGGCTGTCGTGTTAGTAATGTCCATTCGGGTCCCCCAGAATGAGCACAATTATTGCTTTTATCTTTTATTTATTAACAAATGCACCTGTAATCGTCTTCAAATCGTCGTCAGTGTATTTGACGCGATATGACAGAAACAAAGGTAAAAGCAGAGAAAAACTCGACGCCGTCATATTAGTATTGTCCCTTTGAGTCCCCCAGAATCGACAGAACCATTGCTTTTACCTTTGTTTAGTAACAAATGCGCCTGTTATCATCCCCAAATCTTCGTCATTGTATTTGAAGCAATATGACTGAAAGAAAGGTAAAAGCAGAGAAGAACGCGATGCCGTCGTGTTAGTAATGTCCATTCGGGTCCCCCATAATGAGCACAATTATTGCTTTTACCTTTGTTTATTAACAAATGCGCCTGTTATCATCCCCAAATCTTCGTCATTGTATTTGAAGCAATATGACTGAAAGAAAGGTAAAAGCAGAGAAAAACTCGACGCCGTCTTGTTAGTAATGTCCATTTGTGTTCCCCAGAATGAGCACAATTATTGCTTTTACCTTTGTTTATACACAAATGCGCCTGATATCTTCCTCAAATCTTCGTCATTGTATTTGAAGCAATATGACTGAAAGAAAGGTAAAAGAAGAGAAGAACGCGATGCCGTCGTGTTGGTAATGTCCATTCGGGTCCCCCAGAATGAGCACAATTATTGCTTTTATCTTTTTTTATTAACAAATGCGCCTGTTATCATCCCCAAATCTTCGTCATTGTATTTGAAGCAATATGACTGAAAGAAAGGGGAAAGCAGAGAAGATCGCGAGGCCGTCGTGTTAGTAATGTCCATTCGGGTCCCCCAGAATGAGCACAATTATTGCTTTTATCTTTTTTTATTAACAAATGCGCCTGTAATCGTCTTCAAATCGTCGTCAGTGTATTTGACGCGATACGACAGAAACAATGGTAAAAGCAGAGAAGAACTCGATGCCGTCGTGCTGGTAATGTCCATTCGGGTCCCCCAGAATGAGCACAATTATTGCTTTTATCTTTTTTTATTTACAAATGCGCCTGTAATCGTCTTCAAATCGTGTTCAGTTTATTTGACGCGATATGACAGAAACAAAGGTAAAAGCAGAGAAAAACTCGACGCCGTCATATTAGTAATGTCCATTTAAGTCCCCCAGAATCGACAGAACCATTGCTTTTACCTTCGTTTATTAACAAATGCGCCTGTTATCATCCCCAAATCTTCGTCATTATATTTGAAGCAATATCACTGAAAGAAAGACAAAAGCAGAGAAGAACGCGATGCCGTCGTGATAGTAATGTCCATTCGGGTCCCCCAGAATGAGCACAATTCTTGCTTTTATCTTTTTTTATTAACAAATGCGCCTGATATCATCCCCAAATCTTCGTCATTGTATTTGAAGCAATATGACTGAAACAAAGGTAAAAGCAGAGAAGAACGCGATGCCGTCGTGTTATTAATGTCCATTCGGGTCCCCCAAAATAAGCACAATTATTGCTTTTATCTTTTTTTATTAACAAATGCGCCTGTTATCATCCCCAAATCTTCGTCATTGTATTTGAAGCAATATGACTGAAAGAAAGGTATAAGCAGAGAAGAAGGCGATGCCGTCGTGCTAGTAATGTCCATTCGGGTCCCCCAGAATGAGCACAATTATTTCTTTTACCTTTGTTTATTAACAAATGCGCCTGTTATCATCCCCAAATCTTCGTCATTGTATTTGAAGCAATATGACTGAAAGAAAGGTAAAAGCAGAGAAAAACTCGACGCCGTCTTGTTAGTAATGTCCATTTGGGTTCCCCAGAATGAGCACAATTATTGCTTTTACCTTTGTTTATTAACAAATGCGCCTGATATCATCCCCAAATCTTCGTCATTGTATTTGAAGCAATATGACTGAAAGAAAGGTAAAAGCAGAGAAGAACGCGATGCCGTCGTGTTGGTAATGTCCATTCGGGTCCCCCAGAATGAGCACAATTATTGCTTTTATCTTTTTTTATTAACAAATGCGCCTGTTATCATCCCCAAATCTTCGTCATTGTATTTGAAGCAATATGACTGAAAGACAGGTAAAAGCAGAAAAGAACTCGATGCCGTCGTGATAGTAATGTCCATTCGGGTCCCCCAGAACGAGCACAATTATTGCTTTTACCTTTGTTTATTAACAAATGCGCCTGATATCATCCCCAAATCTTCGTCATTGTATTTGAAGCAATATGACTGAAAGAAAGGTAAAAGCAGAGAAGAACCCGATGCCGTCGTATTGGTAATGTCCATTCGGGTCCCCCAGACTGAGCACAATTAATGCTTTTATCTTTTTTTATTTACAAATGCGCCTGTTATCATCCCCAAATCTTCGTCATAGTATTTGAAGGAATATGACTGAAAGAAAGGTAAAAGCAGAAAAGAACTCGATGCCGTCGTGTTAGTAATGTCCATTCGGGTCCCCCAGAATGAGCACAATTATTGCTTTTATTTTTTTTATTAACAAATGCGCCTGTAATCGTCCTGAAATCGTCGTCAGTGTATTTGACGCGATACGACAGAAACAAAGGTAAAAGCAGAGAAGAACTCGATGCCGTCGTGTTGGTAATGCCCATTTGGGTCTCCTAGAATGAGCACAATTATTGCCTTTATCTTTTTTTATTAACAAATGCGCCTGTCATCGTCTTCAAATCGTGCTCAGTGTATTTGATGCGATATGACAGAAACAAAGGTAAAAGCAGAGAAAAACTCGACGCCGTAATATTAGTAATGTCCATTTGGGTCCCCCAGAATCGACAGAACCATTGCTTTTACCTTTGTTTATTAACAAATGCGCCTGTTATCATCCCCAAATCTTCGTCATTGTATTTGAAGCAGTATGACTGAAAGGAAGGTAAAAGCAGAGAAGAACGCGATGCCGTCGTGTTAGTAATGTCCATTCGGGTCCCCCAGAATGAGCACAATTATTGCTTATATCTTTTTTTATTAACAAATGCGCCTGTTATCATCCCAAAATCTTCGTCATTGAATTTGAAGCAATATGACTGAGAGAAAGGTAAAAGCAGAAAAGAACTCGATGCCGTCGTGTTAGTAATGTCCATTCGGGTCCCCCAGAATGAGCACAATTATTGCTTTTACCTTTGTTTATTAACAAAGGCGCCTGATATCATCCCCAAATCTTCGTCCTTGTATTTGAAGCAATATGACTGAAAGAAAGGTA
This sequence comes from Ophion costatus, assembly GCA_951751655.1. Classification (NCBI taxonomy): domain Eukaryota; kingdom Metazoa; phylum Arthropoda; class Insecta; order Hymenoptera; family Ichneumonidae; genus Ophion; species Ophion costatus. The sequence goes on along the minus strand of OX632361.1, from coordinate 8,237,152 downwards.
AAAGCAGAGAAGAACGCGATGCCGTCGTGTTAGTAATGTCCATTCGGGTCCCCCAGAATGAGCACAATTATTGCTTTTACCTTTGTTTATTAACAAATGCGCCTGATATCATCCCCAAATCTTCGTCATTGTATTTGAAGCAATACGACAGAAACAAAGGTAAAAGCAGAGAAGAACGTGATGCCGTCGTTTTGGTAATGTCCATTCGGGTCCCCCAGAATGAGCACAATTATTGCTTTTACCTTTGCTTATTAAGAAATGCGCCTGTTATCATCCCCAAATCTTCGTCATTGTATTTGAAGCAATATGACTGAAAGAAAGGTGAAAGCAGAGAAGAACGCGATGCCGTCGTGTTAGTAATGTCCATTCGGGTCCCCCAGAATGAGCACAATTATTGCTTTTACCTTTGTTTATTAACAAATGCGCCTGATATCATCCCAAAATCTTCGTCATAGTATTTGAAGCAATACGACAGAAACAAAGGTAAAAGCAGAGAAGAACGCGATGCCGTCGTTTTGGTAATGTCCATTCGGGTCCCCCAGAATGAGCACAATTATTGCTTTTACCTTTGCTTATTAAGAAATGCGCCTGTTATCATCCCCAAATCTTCGTCATTGTATTTGAAGCAATATGACTGAAAGAAAGGTGAAAGCAGAGAAGAACGCGAGGCCGTCGTGTTAGTACTGTCCATTCGGGTCCCCCAGAATGAGCACAATTATTGCTTTTATTTTTTTTTATTAACAAATGCGCCTGTAATCGTCTTCAAATCGTCGTCATTGTATTTGAAGCAATATGACTGAAAGAAAGGTAAAAGCAGAGAAGAACGCGATGCCGTCGTGTTAGTAATGTCCATTCGGGTCCCCCAGAATGAGCACAATTATTGCTTTTACCTTTGTTTATTAACAAATGCGCCTGTTATCATCCCCAAATCTTCGTCATTGTATTTGAAGCAATATGACTGAAAGAAAGCTGAAAGCAGAGAAGGATGCGAGGCCGTCGTGTTAGGAACGTCCATTCGGGTCCCCCAGAATGAGCACAATTATTGCTTTTATCTTTTTTTATTAACAAATGCGCCTGTAATCGTCGTCAAATCGTCGTCAGTGTATTTGACGCGATATGACAGAAACAAAGGTAAAAGCAGAGAAGAACTCGATGCCGTCGTGTTAGTAATGTCCATTCGGGTCCCCCAGAATGTGCATAATTATTGCTTTTACCTTTGTTTATTAACAAATGCGCCTGATACATCCCCAAATCTTCGTCATTGTATTTGAAGTCATATGACTGAAAGAAAGGTAAAAGCAGAGAAGAACTCGATGCCGTCGTGCTGGTAATGTCCATTCGGGTTCCCCAGAATGAGCACAATTATTGCTTTTATCTTTTTTTATTAACAAATGCGCCTGTAATCGTCTTCAAATCGTGTTCAGTGTATTTGATGCGACATGACAGAAACAAAGGTAAAAGCAGAGAAAAACTCGACGCCGTCATATGAGTAATGTCCATTTGGGTCCCCCAGAATCGACAGAACCATTGCTTTTACCTTTGTTTATTAACAAATGCGCCTGTTATCATCCCCAAATCTTCGTCATTGTACTTGAAGCAATATGACTGAAAGAAAGGTAAAAGCAGAGAAGAACGCGATGCCGTCGTGTTAGTAATGTCCATTCGGGTCCCCCAGAATGAGCACAATTATTGCTTTTATCTTTTTTTATTAACAAATGCGCCTGTTATCATCGAAAAATCTTCGTCATTGTATTTGAAGCAATATGACTGAAAGAACGGTAAAATCAGAGAAGAACGCGATGCCGTCGTGTTAGTAATGTCCATTCGGGTCCCTCAGAATGTGCATAATTATTGCTTGTACCTTTGTTTATTAACAAATGCGCCTGATACATCCCCAAATCTTCGTCATTGTATTTGAAGCAATATGACTAAAAGAAAGGTAAAACCAGAGAAGAACGCGATGCCGTCGTGTTAGTAATGTCCATTCGGGTCCCCCAAAATGAGCACAATTATTGCTTTTATCTTTTTTTATTAACAAATGCGCCTGTTATCATCCCGAAATCTTCGTCATTGTATTTGAAGCAATATGACTGAAAGAAAGGTAAAAGCAGAGAAGAACTCGATGCCGTCGAGTTAGTAATGACCATTCGGGTCCCCCAGAATGAGCACAATTGCTGCTTTTACCTTTGTTTATTAACAAATGCGCCTGATATCATCCCCAAATCTTCGTCATTGTATTTGAAGCAATATGACTGAAAGAAAGGTAAAAGCAGAGAAGAACGCGATGCCGTCGTGTTAGTAATGTCCATTCGGGTCCCCCAAAATGAGCACAATTATTGCTTTGATCTTTTTTCATTAACAAATGCGCCTGTTATCATCCCCAAATCTTCGTCATTGTATTTGAAGCAATATGACTGAAAGAAAGGTAAAAGCAGAGAAGAACGCGATGCCGTCGTGTTAGTAATGTCCATTCGGGTCCCCCAGAATGAGCACAATTATTGCTTTTACCTTTGTTTATTAACAAATGCGCCTGTTATCATCCCCAAATCTTCGTCATTGTATTTGAAGCAATATGACTGAAAGAAAGGTAAAAGCAGAGAAAAACTCGACGCCGCCTTGTTAGTAATGTCCATTTGGGTTCCCCAGAATGAGCACAATTATTGCTATTACCTTTGTTTATTAACAAATGCGCCTGATATCATCCCCAAATCTTCGTCATTGTATTTGAAGCAATATGACTGAAAGAAAGGTAAAAGCAGAGAAGAACGCGATGCCGTCGTGTTGGTAATGTCCATTCGGGTCCCCCAGAATGAGCACAATTATTGCTTTTATCTTTTTTTATTAACAAATGCGCCTGTTATCATCCCCAAATCTTCGTCATTGTATTTGAAGCAATATGACTGAAAGAAAGGTGAAAGCAGAGAAGATCGCGAGGCTGTCGTGTTAGTAATGTCCATTCGGGTCCCCCAGAATGAGCACAATTATTGCTTTTATCTTTTATTTATTAACAAATGCACCTGTAATCGTCTTCAAATCGTCGTCAGTGTATTTGACGCGATATGACAGAAACAAAGGTAAAAGCAGAGAAAAACTCGACGCCGTCATATTAGTATTGTCCCTTTGAGTCCCCCAGAATCGACAGAACCATTGCTTTTACCTTTGTTTAGTAACAAATGCGCCTGTTATCATCCCCAAATCTTCGTCATTGTATTTGAAGCAATATGACTGAAAGAAAGGTAAAAGCAGAGAAGAACGCGATGCCGTCGTGTTAGTAATGTCCATTCGGGTCCCCCATAATGAGCACAATTATTGCTTTTACCTTTGTTTATTAACAAATGCGCCTGTTATCATCCCCAAATCTTCGTCATTGTATTTGAAGCAATATGACTGAAAGAAAGGTAAAAGCAGAGAAAAACTCGACGCCGTCTTGTTAGTAATGTCCATTTGTGTTCCCCAGAATGAGCACAATTATTGCTTTTACCTTTGTTTATACACAAATGCGCCTGATATCTTCCTCAAATCTTCGTCATTGTATTTGAAGCAATATGACTGAAAGAAAGGTAAAAGAAGAGAAGAACGCGATGCCGTCGTGTTGGTAATGTCCATTCGGGTCCCCCAGAATGAGCACAATTATTGCTTTTATCTTTTTTTATTAACAAATGCGCCTGTTATCATCCCCAAATCTTCGTCATTGTATTTGAAGCAATATGACTGAAAGAAAGGGGAAAGCAGAGAAGATCGCGAGGCCGTCGTGTTAGTAATGTCCATTCGGGTCCCCCAGAATGAGCACAATTATTGCTTTTATCTTTTTTTATTAACAAATGCGCCTGTAATCGTCTTCAAATCGTCGTCAGTGTATTTGACGCGATACGACAGAAACAATGGTAAAAGCAGAGAAGAACTCGATGCCGTCGTGCTGGTAATGTCCATTCGGGTCCCCCAGAATGAGCACAATTATTGCTTTTATCTTTTTTTATTTACAAATGCGCCTGTAATCGTCTTCAAATCGTGTTCAGTTTATTTGACGCGATATGACAGAAACAAAGGTAAAAGCAGAGAAAAACTCGACGCCGTCATATTAGTAATGTCCATTCAAGTCCCCCAGAATCGACAGAACCATTGCTTTTACCTTCGTTTATTAACAAATGCGCCTGTTATCATCCCCAAATCTTCGTCATTGTATTTGAAGCAATATCACTGAAAGAAAGACAAAAGCAGAGAAGAACGCGATGCCGTCGTGATAGTAATGTCCATTCGGGTCCCCCAGAATGAGCACAATTCTTGCTTTTATCTTTTTTTATTAACAAATGCGCCTGATATCATCCCCAAATCTTCGTCATTGTATTTGAAGCAATATGACTGAAACAAAGGTAAAAGCAGAGAAGAACGCGATGCCGTCGTGTTATTAATGTCCATTCGGGTCCCCCAAAATAAGCACAATTATTGCTTTTATCTTTTTTTATTAACAAATGCGCCTGTTATCATCCCCAAATCTTCGTCATTGTATTTGAAGCAATATGACTGAAAGAAAGGTATAAGCAGAGAAGAAGGCGATGCCGTCGTGCTAGTAATGTCCATTCGGGTCCCCCAGAATGAGCACAATTATTTCTTTTACCTTTGTTTATTAACAAATGCGCCTGTTATCATCCCCAAATCTTCGTCATTGTATTTGAAGCAATATGACTGAAAGAAAGGTAAAAGCAGAGAAAAACTCGACGCCGTCTTGTTAGTAATGTCCATTTGGGTTCCCCAGAATGAGCACAATTATTGCTTTTACCTTTGTTTATTAACAAATGCGCCTGATATCATCCCCAAATCTTCGTCATTGTATTTGAAGCAATATGACTGAAAGAAAGGTAAAAGCAGAGAAGAACGCGATGCCGTCGTGTTGGTAATGTCCATTCGGGTCCCCCAGAATGAGCACAATTATTGCTTTTATCTTTTTTTATTAACAAATGCGCCTGTTATCATCCCCAAATCTTCGTCATTGTATTTGAAGCAATATGACTGAAAGACAGGTAAAAGCAGAAAAGAACTCGATGCCGTCGTGATAGTAATGTCCATTCGGGTCCCCCAGAACGAGCACAATTATTGCTTTTACCTTTGTTTATTAACAAATGCGCCTGATATCATCCCCAAATCTTCGTCATTGTATTTGAATCAATATGACTGAAAGAAAGGTAAAAGCAGAGAAGAACCCGATGCCGTCGTATTGGTAATGTCCATTCGGGTCCCCCAGACTGAGCACAATTAATGCTTTTATCTTTTTTTATTTACAAATGCGCCTGTTATCATCCCCAAATCTTCGTCATAGTATTTGAAGGAATATGACCGAAAGAAAGGTAAAAGCAGAAAAGAACTCGATGCCGTCGTGTTAGTAATGTCCATTCGGGTCCCCCAGAATGAGCACAATTATTGCTTTTATCTTTTTTATTAACAAATGCGCCTGTAATCGTCCTGAAATCGTCGTCAGTGTATTTGACGCGATACGACAGAAACAAAGGTAAAAGCAGAGAAGAACTCGATGCCGTCGTGTTGGTAATGCCCATTTGGGTCTCCTAGAATGAGCACAATTATTGCCTTTATCTTTTTTTATTAACAAATGCGCCTGTCATCGTCTTCAAATCGTGCTCAGTGTATTTGATGCGATATGACAGAAACAAAGGTAAAAGCAGAGAAAAACTCGACGCCGTAATATTAGTAATGTCCATTTGGGTCCCCCAGAATCGACAGAACCATTGCTTTTACCTTTGTTTATTAACAAATGCGCCTGTTATCATCCCCAAATCTTCGTCATTGTATTTGAAGCAGTATGACTGAAAGGAAGGTAAAAGCAGAGAAGAACGCGATGCCGTCGTGTTAGTAATGTCCATTCGGGTCCCCCAGAATGAGCACAATTATTGCTTATATCTTTTCTTATTAACAAATGCGCCTGTTATCATCCCAAAATCTTCGTCATTGAATTTGAAGCAATATGACTGAGAGAAAGGTAAAAGCAGAAAAGAACTCGATGCCGTCGTGTTATTAATGTCCATTCGGGTCCCCCAGGATGAGCACAATTATTGCTTTTACCTTTGTTTATTAACAAAGGCGCCTGATATCATCCCCAAATCTTCGTCATTGTATTTGAAGCAATATGACTGAAAGAAAGGTAAAAGCAGAGAAAAACTCGACGCCGTCTTGTTAGTAATGTCCATTTGGGTTCCCCAGAATGAGCACAATTATTGCTTTTACCTTTGTTTATTAACAAATGCGCCTGATATCATCCCCAAATCTTCGTCATTGTATTTGAAGCAATATGACTGAAAGAAAGGTAAAAGCAGAGAAGAACGCGATGCCGTCGTGTTGGTAATGTCCATTCGGGTCCCCCAGAATGAGCACAATTATTGCTTATATCTTTTCTTATTAACAAATGCGCCTGATATCATCCCCAAATCTTCGTCATTGTATTTGAAGCAATACGACAGAAACAAAGGTAAAAGCAGAGAAGAACGCGATGCCGTCGTTTTGGTAATGTCCATTCGGGTCCCCCAGAATGAGCACAATTATTGCTTTTACCTTTGCTTATTAAGAAATGCGCCTGTTATCATCCCCAAATCTTCGTCATTGTATTTGAAGCAATATGACTGAAAGAAAGGTGAAAGCAGAGAAGAACGCGATGCCGTCGTGTTAGTAATGTCCATTCGGGTCCCCCAGAATGAGCACAATTATTGCTTTTACCTTTGTTTATTAACAAATGCGCCTGATATCATCCCAAAATCTTCGTCATTGTATTTGAAGCAATACGACAGAAACAAAGGTAAAAGCAGAGAAGAACGCGATGCCGTCGTTTTGGTAATGTCCATTCGGGTCCCCCAGAATGAGCACAATTATTGCTTTTACCTTTGCTTATTAAGAAATGCGCCTGTTATCATCCCCAAATCTTCGTCATTGTATTTGAAGCAATATGACTGAAAGAAAGGTAAAAGCAGAGAAGAGCGCGATGCCGTCGTGTTAGTAATGTCCATTCGGGTCCCCCAAAATGAGCACAATTATTGCTTTTATCTTTTTTTATGAACAAATGCGTCTGTTATCATCCCCAAATCTTCGTCATTGTATTTGAAGCAATATGACTGAAAGAAAGGTAAAAGCAGAGAAGAACGCGATGCCGTCGTGCTAGTAATGTCCATTCGGGTCCCCCAGAATGAGCACAATTATTGCTTTTACCTTTGTTTATTAACAAATGCGCCTGTTATCATCCCCAAATCTTCGTCATTGTATTTGAAGCAATATGACTGAAAGAAAGGTAAAAGCAGAGAAGAACGCGATGCCGTCGTGTTAGTAATGTCCATTCCGGTCCCCCAGAATGAGCACAATTATTGCTTTTACCTTTGTTAATTAACAAATGCGCTTGTTATCATCCCCATATCTTCGTCATTGTATTTGAAGCAATATGACTGAAAGAAAGGTAAAAGCAGAGCAGAACGCGCTGCCGTCGTGTTTGTAGTGTCCATTTGGGTACCCCAGAATGAGCACAATTATTGCTTTTACCTTTGTTTATTAACAAATACGCCTGTCATCATCCCCAAATCTTCGTCATTGTATTTGAAGCAACATGACTGGAAGAAAGGTAAAAGCAAAGAAGAACGCGATGCCGTCGTGTTAGTAATGTCCATTCGGGTCCAACAGAATGAGCACAATTATTGCTTTTATCTTTTTTTATTAACAAATGCGCCTGTTATCATCCCCAAATCTTCGTCATTGTATTTGAAGCAATATAACTGAAAGAAAGGTAAAAGCAGAGAAAAACTCGACGCCGTCGTGTTAGTAATGTCCATTTGGGTCCCCCAGAATGAGCACAATTATTGCTTGTATCTTTTTTAATTAACAAATGCGCCTGTTATCATCCCCAAATCTTCATCATTGTATTTGAGGCAATATGACTGGAAGAAAGGTAAAAGCAGAAAAGAACGCGATGCCGTCGTGTTGGTAATGTCCATTCGTGTCCCCCAGAATGAGCACAATTATTGCTTTTACCTTTGTTTTTTAACAATTGCGCCTGTTATGATCCCCAAATCTTCGTCATTGTATTTGAAGCAATATGACTGGAACAAAGGTAAAAGCAGAGAAAAACGCGATGCCGTCGTGTTGGTAATGTCCATTCGGGTCTCCCAGAATGAGCACAATTATTGCTTTTACCTTTGTTGATTAACAAATGCGGCTGTCATCATCCCCAAATCTTCGTCATTGTATTTGAAGCAATATGACTGAAAGAAAGGTGAAACCAGAGAAGAACGCGATGCCGTCGTGTTAGTAATGTCCATTCGGGTCCCCCAGAATGAGCACAATTATTGGTTTTACCTTTCTTTATTAACAAATGCACCTGTTATCATGCCCAAATCTTCGTCATTGTATTTGAAGGAATATGACTGAAAGAAAGGTAAAAGCAGAAAAGAACTCGATGCCGTCGTGTTAGTAATGTCCATTCGGGTCCCTCAAAATGAGCACAATTATTGCTTTGATCTTTTTTTATTAACAAATGCGCCTGCTATCATCCCCAAATCTTCGTCATTGTATTTGAAGCAATATGACTGAAAGAAAGGTACAAGCAGAGAAGAACGCGATGCCGCCGTGTTAGTAATGTCCATTCGGGTCCCCCAAAATGAGCACAATTATTGCTTTTATCTTTTTTTATGAACAAATGCGCCTGTTATCATCCCCAAATCTTCGTCATTGTATTTGAAGCAATATGACTGAAAGAAAGGTAAAACCAGAGAAGAACGCGATGCCGTCGTGTTAGTAATGTCCATTCGGGTCCCCCAGAATGAGCACAATTATTGCTTTTACCTTTGTTTATTAACAAATGCGCCTGTTATCATCCCCAAATCTTCATCATTGTATTGGAAGCAATATGACTGAAAGAAAGGTAAAACCAGAGAAGAACGCGATGCCGACGTGTTAGTAATGTCCATTCGGGTCCCCCAGAATGAGCACAATTATTGCTTTTACCTTTGTTTATTAACAAATGCGCCTGATATCATACCCAAATCTTCGTCATTGTATTTGAAGCAATATGACTGAAAGAAAGGTACAAGCAGAGAAGAACGCGATGCCGCCGTGTTAGTAATGTCCATTCGGGTCCCCCAAAATGAGCACAATTATTGCTTTTATCTTTTTTTATGAACAAATGCGCCTGTTATCATCCCCAAATCTTCGTCATTGTATTTGAAGCAATATGACTGAAAGAAAGGTAAAAGCAGAGAAGAACGCGATGCCGTCGCGTTAGTAATGTCCATTCGGGTCCCCCAGAATGAGCACAATTATTGCTTTTACCTTTGTTTATTAACAAATGCGCCTGTTATCATCCCCAAATCTTCGTCATTGTATTTGAAGCAATATGACTGAAAGAAAGGTAAAAGCAGAGAAGAACGCGATGCCGTCGTGTTAGTAATGTCCATTCGGGTCCCCCAGAATGAGCACAATTATTGCTTTTACCTTTGTTAATTAACAAATCCGCCTGTTATCATCCCCATATCTTCGTCATTGTATTTGAAGCAATATGACTGAAAGAAAGGTAAAAGCAGAGAAGAACGCGATGCCGTCGTGTTAGTAATGTCCATTCGGGTCCCCCAGAATGAGCACAATTATTGCTTTTATCTTTTTTTATTAACAAATGCGCCTGTTATCATCCCCAAATCTTCGTCAATGGATTTGAAGCAATATGACTGAAAGAAAGGTAAAAGCAGAGAAGAACGCGATGCCGTCGTGTTTGTAGTGTCCATTTGGGTCCCCCAGAATGAGCACAATTATTGCTTTTACCTTTGTTTATTAACAAATACGCCTGCTATCATCCCCAAATCTTCGTCATTGTATTTGAAGCAACATGACTGGAAGAAAGGTAAAAGCAGAGAAGAACGCGATGCCGTCGTGTTAGTAATGTCCATTCGGGTCCCCCAGAATGAGCACAATTATTGCTTTTATCTTTTTTTATTAACAAATGCGCCCGTTATCATCCCCAAATCTTCGTCATCGTATTTGAAGCAATATAACTGAAAGAAAGGTAAAAGCAGAGAAAAACTCGACGCCGTCGTGTTAGTAATGTCCATTTGGGTTCCCCAGAATGAGAACAATTATTGCTTGTATCTTTTTTTATTAAAAAATGCGCCTGTTATCATCCCCAAATCTTCATCATTGTATTTGAGGCAATATGACTAGAAGAAAGGTAAAAGCAGAAAACAACGCGATGCCGTCGTGTTGGTAATGTCCATTCGGGTCCCGCAGAATGAGCACAATTATTGCTTTTACCTTTGTTTATTAACAAATGCGCCTGTTATGATCCCAAAATCTTCGTCATTGTATTTGAAGCAATATGACTGGAAGAAAGGTAAAAGCAGAGAAGAACGCGATGCCGTCGTGTCGGTAATGTCCATTCGGGTCCCCCAGAATGAGCACAATTATTGCTTTTACCTTTGTTTATTAACAAATGCGCCTGTTATGATCCCAAAATCTTCGTCATTGTATTTGGAGCAATATGACTGGAAGAAAGGTAAAAGCAGAGAAGAACGCGATGCCGTCGTGTTGGTAATGTCCATTCGGGTCTCCCAGAAAGAGCACAATTATTGCTTTTACCTTTGTTTATTAACAAATGCGCCGTTAATCGTCTTCAAATCGTCGTCATTGTATTTGAAGCAATATGACTGGAAGAAAGGTAAAAGCATAGAAGAACGCGATGCCGTCGTGTTGGTAATGTCCATTCGGGTCCCCCAGAATGAGCACAATTATTGCTTTTACCTTTGATTATTAACAATTGCGCCTGTTATGATCCCCAAATCTTCGTCATTGTATTTGAAGCAATATGACTGGAACAAAGGTAAAAGCAGAGAAGAACGCGATGCCGTCGTGTTGGTAATGTCCATTCGGGTCTCCCAGAATGAGCACAATTATTGCTTTTACCTTTGTTGATTAACAAATGCGCCTGTTATCATCCCCAAATCTTCGTCATTGTATTTGAAGCAATATGACTGAAAGAAAGGTAAAACCAGAGAAGAACGCGATGCCGTCGTGTTAGTAATGTCCATTCGGGTCCCCCAGAATGAGCACAATTATTGCTTTTACCTTTCTTTATTAACAAATGCGCCTGTTATCATGCCCAAATCTTCGGCATTGTATTTGAAGGAATATGACTGAAAGAAAGGTAAAAGCAGAAAAGAACTCGATGCCGTCGTGTTAGTAATGTCCATTCGGGTCCCCCAGAATGAGCACAATTATTGCTTTTATCTTTTTTATTAACAAATGCGCCTGTAATCGTCCTCAAATCGTCGTCAGTGTATTTGACGCGATACGACAGAAACAAAGGTAAAAGCAGAGAAGAACTCGATGCCGCCATGCTGGTAATGTCCATTCGGGTCCCCCAGAATGAGCACAATTATTGCTTTTATCTTTTTTTATTAACAAATACGCCTGTAATCGTCTTCAAATCGTGTTCAGTGTATTTGATGCGACATGACAGAAACAAAGGTAAAAGCAGAGAAAAACTCGACGCCGTCATATTAGTAATGTCCATTTAGGTCCCCCAGAATCGACAGAACCATTGCTTTTACCTTTGTTTATTAACAAATGCGCCTGTTATCATCCCCAAATCTTCGTCATTGTATATGAAGCAATATGACTGAAAGAAAGGTAAAAGCAGAGAAGAACGCGATGCCGTCGTGTTAGTAATGTCCATTCGGGTCCCCCAGAATGAGCACAATTATTGCTTTTACCTTTGTTTATTAACAAATGCGCCTGTTATCATCCCCAAATCTTCGTCATTGTATTTGAAGCAATATGACTGAAAGAACGGTAAAAGCAGAGAAGAACGCGATGACGTCGTGTTAGTAATGTCCATTGGGGTCCCCCAGAATGTGCATAATTATTGCTTTTACCTTTGTTTATTAACAAATGCGCCTGATACATCCCCAAATCTTCGTCATTGTATTTGAAGCAATATGACTGAAAGAAAGGTAAAAGCAGAGAAGAACGCGATGCCGTCGTGTTAGTAATGTCCATTCGGGTCCCCCAAAATGAGCACAATTATTGCTTTTATCTTTTTTTTATTAACAAATGCGCCTGTTATCATCCCGAAATCTTCGTCATTGTATTTGAAGCAATATGGCTGAAAGAAAGGTAAAAGCAGAGAAGACCTCGATACCGTCGTGTTAGTAATGACCATTCGGGTCCCCCAGAATGAGCACAATTGCTGCTTTTACCTTTGTTTATTAACAAATGCGCCTGATATCATCCCCAAATCTTCGTCATTGTATTTGAAGCAATATGACTGAAAGAAAGGTAAAAGCAGAGAAGAACGCGATGCCGTCGTGTTAGTAATGTCCATTCGGGTCCCCCAAAATAAGCACAATTATTGCTTTGATCTTTTTTTATTAACAAATGCGCGTGTTATCATCCCCAAATCTTCGTCATTGTATTTGAAGCAATATGACTGAAAGAAAGGTAAAAGCAGAGAAGAACGCGATGCCGTCGTGTTAGTAATGTCCATTCGGGTCCCCCAGAATGAGCACAATTATTGCCTTTACCTTTGTTTATTAACAAATGCGCCTGTTATCATCCCCAAATCTTCGTCATTGTATTTGAAGCAATATGACTGAAAGAAAGGTAAAAGCAGAGAAAATCTCGACGCCGTCTTGTTAGTAATGTCCATTTGGGTTCACCAGAATGAGCACAATTATTGCTATTACCTTTGTTTATTAACAAATGCGCCTGATATCATCCCCAAATCTTCGTCATTGTATTTGAAGCAATATGACTGAAAGAAAGGTAAAAGCAGAGAAGAACGCGATGCCGTCGTGTTGGTAATGTCCATTCGGGTCCCCCAGAATGAGCACAATTATTTCTTTTATCTTTTTTTATTAACAAATGCGCCTGTTATCATCCCCAAATCTTCGTCATTGTATTTGAAGCAATATGACTGAAAGAAAGGTGAAAGCAGAGAAGAACGCGAGGCCGTCGTGTCAGTAATGTCCATTCGGGTCCCCCAGAATGAGCACAATTATTGCTTTTATCTTTTTTTATTTAACAAATGCGCCTGTAATCGTCTTCAAATCGTCGTCAGTGTATTTAACACGATATGACACAAACAAAGGTATAAGCAGAGAAAAACTCGACGCCGTCATATTAGTTATGTCCCTTTGGGTCCCCCAGAATCGACACAACCATTGCTTTTACCTTTGTTTATTAACAAATGCGCCTGATATCATCCCCAAATCTTCGTCATTGTATTTGAAGCAATATGACTGAAAGAAAGGTAAAAGCAGAGAAGAACGCGATGCCGTCGTGTTAGTAATGTCCATTCGGGTCCCCCAGAATGAGCACAATTATTGCTTTTACCTTTGTTTATTAACAAATGCGCCTGATATCATCCCCAAATCTTCGTCATTGTATTTGAAGCAATATGAATGAAAGAAAGGTAAAAGCAGAGAAAAACTCGACGCCGTCTTGTTAGTGATGTCCATTTGGGTTCCCCAGAATGAGCACAATTATTGCTATTACCTTTGTTTATTAACAAATGCGCCTGATATCATCCCCAAATCTTCGTCATTTTATTTGAAGCAATATGACTGAAAGAAAGGTAAAAGCAGAGAAGAACGCGATGCCGTCGTGTTGGTAATGTCCATTCGGGTCCCCCAGAATGAGCACAATTATTGCTTTTATCTTTTTTTATTAACAAATGCGCCTGTTATCATCCCCAAATCTTCGTCATTGTATTTGAAGCAATATGACTGAAAGAAAGGTGAAAGCAGAGAAGAACGCGATGCCGTCGTGATAGTAATGTCCATTCGGGTCCCCCAGAATGAGCACAATTATTGCTTGTATCTTTTTTTATTAACAAATGCGCCTGTTATCATCCCCAAATCTTCATCAATGTATTTGAGGCAATATGACTGGAAGAAAGGTAAAAGCAGAAAACAACGCGATGCCGTCGTGTTGGTAATGTCCATTCGGGTCCCGCAGAATGAGCACAATTATTGCTTTTACCTTTGTTTATTAACAAATGCGCCTGTTATGATCCCAAAATCTTCGTCATTGTATTTGAAGCAATATGACTGGAAGAAAGGTAAAAGCAGAGAAGAAAGCGATGCCGTCGTGTCGGTAATGTCCATTCGGGTCCCCCAGAATGAGCACAATTATTGCTTTTACCTTTGTTTATTAACAAATGCGCCTGTTATGATCCCAAAATCTTCGTCATTGTATTTGGAGCAATATGACTGGAAGAAAGGTAAAAGCAGAGAAGAACGCGATGCCGTCGTGTTGGTAATGTCCATTCGGGTCTCCCAGAATGAGCACAATTATTGCTTTTACCTTTGTTTATTAACAAATGCGCCGTTAATCGTCTTCAAATCGTCGTCATTGTATTTGAAGCAATATGACTGGAAGAAAGGTAAAAGCAGAGAAGAACGCGATGCCGTCGTGTTGGTAATGTCCATTCGGGTCCCCCAGAATGAGCACAATTATTGCTTTTACCTTTGTTTATTAACAATTGCGCCTGTTATGATCCCCAAATCTTCGTCATTGTATTTGAAGCAATATGACTGGAACAAAGGTAAAAGCAGAGAAGAACGCGATGCCGTCGTGTTGGTAATGTCCATTCGGGTCTCCCAGAATGAGCACAATTAATGCTTTTACCTTTGTTGATTAACAAATGCGCCTGTTATCATCCCCAAATCTTCGTCATTGTATTTGAAGCAATATGACTGAAAGAAAGGTAAAACCAGAGAAGAACGCGATACCGTCGTGTTAGTAATGTCCATTCGGGTCCCCCAGAATGAGCACAATTATTGCTTTTACCTTTCTTTATTAACAAATGCGCCTGTTATCATGCCCAAATCTTCGTCATTGTATTTGAAGGAATATGACTGAAAGAAAGGTAAAAGCAGAAAAGAACTCGATGCCGTCGTGTTAGTAATGTCCATTCGGGTCCCCCAGAATGAGCACAATTATTGCTTTTATCTTTTTTATTAACAAATGCGCCTGTAATCGTCCTCAAATCGTCGTCAGTGTATTTGACGCGATACGACAGAAACAAAGGTAAAAGCAGAGAAGAACTCGATGCCGTCGTGCTGGTAATGTCCATTCGGGTCCCCCAGAATGAGCACAATTATTGCTTTTATCTTTTTTTATTAACAAATGCGCCTGTAATCGTCTTCAAATCGTGTTCAGTGTATTTGATGCGACATGACAGAAACAAAGTTAAAAGCAGAGAAAAACTCGACGCCGTCATATTAGTAATGTCCCTTTGGGTCCCCCAGAATCGACACAACCATTGCTTTTACCTTTGTTTATTAACAAATGCGCCTGTTGTCATCCCCAAATCTTCGTCATTGTATTTGAAGCAATATGACTGAAAGAAAGGTAAAAGCAGAGAAGAACGCGATGCCGTCGTGTTAGTAATGTCCATTCGGGTCCCCCAGAATGAGCACAATTATTGCTTTTACCTTTGTTTATTAACAAATGCGCCTGTTATCATCCCCAAATCTTCGTCATTGTATTTGAAGCAATATGACTGAAAGAAAGGTAAAAGCAGAGAAGAGCGCGATGCCGTCGTGTTAGTAATGTCCATTCGGGTCCCCCAGAATGAGCACAATTATTGCTTTTACCTTTGTTTATTAACAAATGCGCCTGTTATCATCCCCAAATCTTCGTCATTGTATTTGAAGCAATATGAATGAAAGAAAGGTAAAAGCAGAGAAAAACTCGACGCCGTCTTGTTAGTGATGTCCATTTGGGTTCCCCAGAATGAGCACAATTATTGCTATTACCTTTGTTTATTAACAAATGCGCCTGATATCATCCCCAAATCTTCGTCATTTTATTTGAAGCAATATGACTGAAAGAAAGGTAAAAGCAGAGAAGAACGCGATGCCGTCGTGTTGGTAATGTCCATTCGGGTCCCCCAGAATGAGCACAATTATTGCTTTTATCTTTTTTTATTAACAAATGCGCCTGTTATCATCCCCAAATCTTCGTCATTGTATTTGAAGCAATATGACTGAAAGAAAGGTGAAAGCAGAGAAGAACGCGATGCCGTCGTGATAGTAATGTCCATTCGGGTCCCCCAGAATGAGCACAATTATTGCTTGTATCTTTTTTTATTAACAAATGCGCCTGTTATCATCCCCAAATCTTCATCAATGTATTTGAGGCAATATGACTGGAAGAAAGGTAAAAGCAGAAAACAACGCGATGCCGTCGTGTTGGTAATGTCCATTCGGGTCCCGCAGAATGAGCACAATTATTGCTTTTACCTTTGTTTATTAACAAATGCGCCTGTTATGATCCCAAAATCTTCGTCATTGTATTTGAAGCAATATGACTGGAAGAAAGGTAAAAGCAGAGAAGAAAGCGATGCCGTCGTGTCGGTAATGTCCATTCGGGTCCCCCAGAATGAGCACAATTATTGCTTTTACCTTTGTTTATTAACAAATGCGCCTGTTATGATCCCAAAATCTTCGTCATTGTATTTGGAGCAATATGACTGGAAGAAAGGTAAAAGCAGAGAAGAACGCGATGCCGTCGTGTTGGTAATGTCCATTCGGGTCTCCCAGAATGAGCACAATTATTGCTTTTACCTTTGTTTATTAACAAATGCGCCGTTAATCGTCTTCAAATCGTCGTCATTGTATTTGAAGCAATATGACTGGAAGAAAGGTAAAAGCAGAGAAGAACGCGATGCCGTCGTGTTGGTAATGTCCATTCGGGTCCCCCAGAATGAGCACAATTATTGCTTTTACCTTTGTTTATTAACAATTGCGCCTGTTATGATCCCCAAATCTTCGTCATTGTATTTGAAGCAATATGACTGGAACAAAGGTAAAAGCAGAGAAGAACGCGATGCCGTCGTGTTGGTAATGTCCATTCGGGTCTCCCAGAATGAGCACAATTAATGCTTTTACCTTTGTTGATTAACAAATGCGCCTGTTATCATCCCCAAATCTTCGTCATTGTATTTGAAGCAATATGACTGAAAGAAAGGTAAAACCAGAGAAGAACGCGATACCGTCGTGTTAGTAATGTCCATTCGGGTCCCCCAGAATGAGCACAATTATTGCTTTTACCTTTCTTTATTAACAAATGCGCCTGTTATCATGCCCAAATCTTCGTCATTGTATTTGAAGGAATATGACTGAAAGAAAGGTAAAAGCAGAAAAGAACTCGATGCCGTCGTGTTAGTAATGTCCATTCGGGTCCCCCAGAATGAGCACAATTATTGCTTTTATCTTTTTTATTAACAAATGCGCCTGTAATCGTCCTCAAATCGTCGTCAGTGTATTTGACGCGATACGACAGAAACAAAGGTAAAAGCAGAGAAGAACTCGATGCCGTCGTGCTGGTAATGTCCATTCGGGTCCCCCAGAATGAGCACAATTATTGCTTTTATCTTTTTTTATTAACAAATGCGCCTGTAATCGTCTTCAAATCGTGTTCAGTGTATTTGATGCGACATGACAGAAACAAAGTTAAAAGCAGAGAAAAACTCGACGGGGTCATATTAGTAATGTCCATTTGGGTCCCCCAGAATCGACAGAACCATTGCTTTTACCTTTGTTTATTGACAAATGCGCCTGTTATCATCCCCAAATCTTCGTCATTGTACTTGAAGCAATATGACTGAAAGAAAGGTAAAAGCAGAGAAAAACTCGACGCCGTCGTGTTAGTAATGTCCATTTGGGTCCCCCAGAATGAGCAGAATTATTGCTTTTACCTTTGTTTATTAACAAATGCGCCTGTTATGATCCCCAAATCTTCGTCATTGTATTTGAAGCAATATGACTGGAAGAAAGGTAAAAGCAGAGAAGAACGCGATGCCGTCGTGTTGGTAATGTCCATTCGGGTCTCCCAGAATGAGCACAATTATTGCTTTTACCTTTGTTTATTAACAAATGCGCCCGTTATCATCCCCAAATCTTCGTCATTGTATTTAAAGCAATATGACTGAAAGAAAGGTAAAAGCAGAGAAGAACGCGATGCCGTCGTGTTAGTAATGTCCATTCGGGTCCCCCAGAATGAGCACAATTATTGCTTTTACCTTTCTTTATTAACAAATGCGCCTGTTATCATCCCCAAATCTTCGTCATTGTATTTGAAGGAATATGACTGAAAGAAAGATAAAAGCAGAAAAGAACTCGATGCCGTCGTGTTAGTAATGTCCATTCGGGTCCCCCAGAATGAGCACAATTATTGCTTTTATCTTTTTTATTAACAAATGCGCCAGTAATCGTCCTCAAATCGTCGTCAGTGTATTTGACGCGATACGACAGAAACAAAGGTAAAAGCAGAGAAGAACTCGATGGCGTCGTGCTGGTAATGTCCATTCGGGTCCCCCAGAATGAGCACAATTATTGCTTTTATCTTTTTTTATTAACAAATGCGCCTGTAATCGTCTTCAAATCGTGTTCAGTGTATTTAATGCGATATGACAGAAACAAAGGTAAAAGCAGAGAAAAACTCGACGCCGTCATATTAGTAATGTACATTTGGGTCCCCCAGAATCGACAGAACCATTGCTTTTACCTTTGTTTATTAACAAATGCGCCTGTTATCATCCCCAAATCTTCGTCATTGTATTTGAAGCAATATGACTGAAAGAAAGGTAAAAGCAGAGAAGAACGCGATGCCGTCGTGTTAGTAATGTCCATTCGGGTCCCCCAAAATGAGCACAATTATTGCTTTTATCTTTTTTTATGATAAAAAAGCGCCTGTTATCATCCCCAAATCTTCGTCATTGTATTTGAAGCAATATGACTGAAAGAAAGGTAAAAGCAGAGAAGAACGCAATGCCGTCGTGTTAGTAATGTCCATTCGGGTCCCCCAGAATGAGCACAATTATTGCTTTTACCTTTGTTTATTAACAAATGCGCCTGATATCATCCCCAAATCTTCGTCATTTTATTTGAAGCAATACGACAGAAACAATGGTAAAAGCAGAGAAGAACTCGATGCCGTCGTGTTGGTAATGTCCATTTGGGTCCCCCAGAATGAGCACATTTATTGCTTTTACCTTTGTTTATTAACAAATGCGCCTGTTATCATCCCCAAGTCTTCGTCATTGTATTTGAAGCAATATGACTGGAAGAAAGGTGAAAGCAGAGAAGAACGCGAGGCCGTCGTGTTAGTAATGTTCATTCGGGTCCCCCAGAATGAGCACAATTATTGCTTTTATCTCTTTTTATTAACAAATGCGCCTGTAATCGTCCTCAAATCGTCGTCAGTGTATTTGACGCGATACGACAGAAACAAAGGTAAAAGCAGATAAGAACTCGATGCCGTCGTGTTGGTAATGTCCATTCGGGTCCCCCAGAATGAGCACAATTATTGCTTTTATCTTTTTTTATTAACAAATGCGCCTGTAATCGTCTTCAAATCGTGTTCAGTGTATTTAATGCGATATGACAGAAACAAAGGTAAAAGCAGAGAAAAACTCGACGCCGTCATATTAGTAATGTCCATTTGGGTCCCCCAGAATCGACAGAACCATTGCTTTTACCTTTGTTTATTAACAAATGCGCCTGTTATCATCCCCAAATCTTCGTCATTGTATTTGAAGCAATATGACTGAAAGAAAGGTAAAAGCAGAGAAGAACGCGATGCCGTCGTGTTAGTAATGTCCATTCGGGTCCCCCAGAATGAGCACAATTATTGCTTTTATCTTTTTTTATTAACAAATGCGCCTGTTATCATCCCAAAATCTTCGTCATTGTATTTGAAGCAATACGACTGAAAGAAAGGTAAAAGCAGAAAAGAACTCGATGCCGTCGTGTTAGTAATGTCCATTCGGGTCCCCCAGAATGAGCACAATTATTGCTTTTACCTTTGTTTATTAACAAATGCGCGATATCATACCCAAATCTTCGTCATTGTATTTGAAGAAATATGACTGAAAGAAAGGTAAAACCAGAGAAGAACGCGATGCCGTCGTGTTAGTAATGTCCATTCGGGTCCCCCAGAATGAGCACAATTATTGCTTTTACCTTTGTTTATTAACAAATGCGCCTGTTATCATCCCCAAATCTTCGTCATTGTATTTGAAGCAATATGACTAAAAGAAAGGTAAAAGCAGAGAAGAACGCGATGCCGTCGTGTTAGTAATGTCCATTCGGGTCCCCCAGAATGAGCACAATTATTGCTTTTATCTTTTTTTATTAACAAATGCGCCTGTTATCATCGAAAAATCTTCGTCATTGTATTTGAAGCAATATGACTGAAAGAACGGTAAAAGCAGAGAAGAACGCGATGCCGTCGTGTTAGTCATGTCCATTCGGGTCCCCCAGAATGTGCACAATTATTGCTTTTATCTTTTTTTATTAACAAATGCGCCTGTTATCATCCCGAAATCTTCGTCATTGTATTTGAAGCAATATGGCTGAAAGAAAGGTAAAAGCAGAGAAGAACTCGATGCCGTCGTGTTAGTAATGACCATTCGGGTCCCCCAGAATGAGCACAATTGCTGCTTTTACCTTTGTTTATTAACAAATGCGCCTGATATCATCCCCAAATCTTCGTCATTGTATTTGAAGCAATATGACTGAAAGAAAGGTAAAAGCAGAGAAGAACGCGATGCCGTCGTATTAGTAATGTCCATTCGGGTCCCCCAAAATGAGCACAATTATTGCTTTGATCTTTTTTTATTAACAAATGCGCCTGTTATCATCCCCAAATCTTCGTCATTGTATTTGAAGCAATATGACTGAAAGAAAGGTAAAAGCAGAGAAGAACGCGATGCCGTCGTGTTAGTAGTGTCCATTCGGGTCCCCCAGAATGAGCACAATTATTGCTTTTACCTTTGTTTATTAACAAATGCGCCTGTTATCATCCCCAAATCTTCGTCATTGTATTTGAAGCAATATGACTGAAAGAAAGGTAAAAGCAGAGAAAAACTCGACGCCGTCTTGTTAGTGATGTCCATTTGGGTTCCCCAGAATGAGCACAATTATTGCTATTACCTTTGGTTATTAACAAATGCGCCTGATATCATCCCCAAATCTTCGTCATTGTATTTGAAGCAATATGACTGAAAGAAAGGTAAAAGCAGAGAAGAACGCGATGCCGTCGT
This sequence comes from Ophion costatus, assembly GCA_951751655.1. NCBI lineage: Eukaryota > Metazoa > Arthropoda > Insecta > Hymenoptera > Ichneumonidae > Ophion > Ophion costatus. Next base: position 8,216,070 of record OX632361.1, on the reverse strand, counting down.
GTTGGTAATGTCCATTCGGGTCCCCCAGAATGAGCACAATTATTGCTTTTATCTTTTTTTATTTAACAAATGCGCCTGTAATCGTCTTCAAATCGTCGTCAGTGTATTTGACACGATATGACAGAAACAAAGGTATAAGCAGAGAAAAACTCGACGCCGTCATATTAGTAATGTCCCTTTGGGTCCCCCAGAATCGACACAACCATTGCTTTTACCTTTGTTTATTAACAAATGCGCCTGTTGTCATCCCCAAATCTTCGTCATTGTATTTGAAGCAATATGACTGAAAGAAAGGTAAAAGCAGAGAAGAACGCGATGCCGTCGTGTTAGTAATGTCCATTCGGGTCCCCCAGAATGAGCACAATTATTGCTTTTACCTTTGTTTATTAACAAATGCGCCTGTTATCATCCCCAAATCTTCGTCATTGTATTTGAAGCAATATGACTGAAAGAAAGGTAAAAGCAGAGAAGAGCGCGATGCCGTCGTGTTAGTAATGTCCATTCGGGTCCCCCAGAATGAGCACAATTATTGCTTTTACCTTTGTTTATTAACAAATGCGCCTGTTATCATCCCCAAATCTTCGTCATTGTATTTGAAGCAATATGACTGAAAGAAAGGTAAAAGCAGAGAAAAACTCGACGCCGTCGTGTTAGTAATGTCCATTTGGGTCCCCCAGAATGAGCACAATTATTGCTTTTACCTTTGTTTATTAACAAATGCGCCTGTTATGATCCCCAAATCTTCGTCATTGTATTTGAAGCAATATGACTGGAAGAAAGGTAAAAGCAGAGAAGAGCGCGATGCCGTCGTGTTAGTAATGTCCATTCGGGTCTCCCAGCATGAGCACAATTATTGCTTTTACCTGTGTTTATTAACAAATGCGCCCGTTATCATCCCCAAATCTTCGTCATTGTATTTAAAGCAATATGACTGAAAGAAAGGTAAAAGCAGAGAAGAACGCGATGCCGTCGTGTTAGTAATGTTCATTCGGGTCCCCCAGAATGAGCACAATTATTGCTTTTACCTTTCTTTATTAACAAATGCGCCTGATATCATCCCCAAATCTTCGTCATTGTATTTGAAGGAATATGACTGAAAGAAAGGTAAAAGCAGAAAAGAACTCGATGCCGTCGTGTTAGTAATGTCCATTCGGGTCCCCCAGAATGAGCACAATTATTGCTTTTATCTTTTTTATTAACAAATGCGCCAGTAATCGTCCTCAAATCGTCGTCAGTGTATTTGACGCGATACGACAGAAACAAAGGTAAAAGCAGAGAAGAACTCGATGCCGTCGTGCTGGTAATGTCCATTCGGGTCCCCCAGAATGAGCACAATTATTGCTTTTATCTTTTTTTATTAACAAATGCGCCTGTAATCGTCTTCAAACGGTGTTCAGTGTATTTGATGCGATATGACCGAATTAAAGGTAAAAGCAGAGAAAAACTCGACGTCGTCATATTAGTAATGTCCATTTAAGTCCCCCAGAATCGACAGAACCATTGCTTCTACCTTTGTTTATTAACAAATGCGCCTCTTATCATCCCCAAATCTTCGTCATTGTATTTGAAGCAATATGACTGAAAGAAAGGCAAAAGCAGAGAAGAACGCGATGCCTTCGTGTTAGTAATGTCCATTCGGGTCCCCCAGAATGAGCACAATTATTGCTTTTATCTTTTTTTATTAACAAATGCGCCTGTTATCATCCCAAAATCTTCGTCATTGTATTTGAAGCAATATGACTGAAAGAAAGGTAAAAGCAGAAAAGAACTCGATGCCGTCGTGTTAGTAATGTCCATTCGGTTCCCCCAGAACGAGCACAATTATTGCTTTTACCTTTGTATATTAACAAATGCGCCTGATATCATCCCCAAATCTTCGTCATTGTATTTGAAGCAATATGACTGAAAGAAAGGTAAAAGCAGAGAAGGACGCGATGCGGTCGTGTTGGTAATGTCCTTTCGGGTTCCCCAGAATGAGCACAATTATTGCTTTTATCTCTTTTTATTAACAAATGCGCCTGTTATCATCCCCAAATCTTCGTCATTGTATTTGAAGCCTCATGACTGAAAGAAAGGTAAAAGCAGAAAAGAACTCGATGCCGTCGTGTTAGTAATGTCCATTCGGGTCCCCCAGAATGAGCACAATTATTGCTTATATCTTTTTTATTAACAAATGCGCCTGTAATCGTCCTCAAATCGTCGTCAGTGTATTTGACGCGATACGACAGAAACAAAGGTAAAAGCAGAGAAGAACTCGATGCCGTCGTGTTGGTAATGTCCATTCGGGTCCCCCAGAATGAGCACAATTATTGCTTTTATCTTTTTTTATTAACAAATGCGCCTGTTATCATCCCAAAATCTTCGTCATTGTATTTGAAGGAATATGACTGAAAGAAAGGTAAAAGCAGAAAAGAACTCGATGCCGTCGTGTTAGTAATGTCCATTCGGGTCCCCCAGAATGAGCACAATTATTGCTTATATCTTTTTTATTAACAAATGCGCCTGTAATCGTCCTCAAATCGTCGTCAGTGTATTTGACGCGATACGACAGAAACAAAGGTAAAAGCAGAGAAGAACGCGATGCCGTCGTGTTGGTAATGTCCATTCGGGTCCCCCAGAATGAGCACAATTATTGCTTTTATCTTTTTTTAATAACAAATGCGCCTGTTATCATCCCCAAATCTTCGTCATTGTATTTGAAGCAATATGACTGAAAGAAAGGTGAAAGCAGAGAAGAACGCGAGGCTGTCGTGTTAGTAATGTCCATTCGGGTCCCCCAGAATGAGCACAATTATTGCTTTTATCTTTTTTTATTAACAAATGCGCCTGTAATCGTCTTCAAATCGTCGTCAGTGTATTTGACGCGATATGACAGAAACAAAGGTAAAAGCAGAGAAAAACTCGACGCCGTCATATTAGTATTGTCCCTTTGAGTCCCCCAGAATCGACAGAACCATTGCTTTTACCTTTGTTTAGTAACAAATGCGCCTGTTATCATCCCCAAATCTTCGTCATTGTATTTGAAGCAATATGACTGAAAGAAAGGTAAAAGCAGAGAAGAACGCGATGCCGTCGTGTTAGTAATGTCCATTCGGGTCCCCCAGAATGAGCACAATTATTGCCTTTACCTTTGTTTATTAACAAATGCGCCTGTTATCATCCCCAAATCTTCGTCATTGTATTTGAAGCAGTATGACTGAAAGGAAGGTAAAAGCAGAGAAGAACGCGATGCCGTCGTGGTAGTAATGTCCATTCGGGTCCCCCAGAATGAGCACAATTATAGCTTTTCTCTTTTTTTATTAACAAATGCGCCTGTTATCATCGAAAAATCTTCGTCATTGTATTTGAAGCAATATGACTGAAAGAACGGTAAAAGCAGAGAAGAACGCGATGCCGTCGTGTTAGTAATGTCCATTCGGGTCCCCCAGAATGAGCACAATTATTGCTTTTACCTTTGCTTATTAACAAATGCGCCTGATATCATCCCCAAATCTTCGTCATTGTATTTGAAGCAATATGACTGAAAGAAAGGTAAAAGCAGAGAAGAACGCGATGCCGTCGTGTTAGTAATGTCCATTCGGGTCCCCCAAAATGAGCACAATTATTGCTTTTATCTTTTTTTATTAACAAATGCGCCTGTTATCATCCCCAAATCTTCGTCATTGTATTTGAAGCAATATGACTGAAAGAAAGGAAAAAGCAGAGAAAAACTCGACGCCGTCTTGTTAGTAATGTCCATTTGGGTTCCCCAGAATGAGCACAATTATTGCTTTTACCTTTGTTTATTAACAAATGCGCCTGATATCATCCCCAAATCTTCGTCATTGTATTTGAAGCAATATGACTGAAAGAAAGGTAAAAGCAGAGAAGAACGCGATGCCGTCGTGTTGGTAATGTCCATTCGGGTCCCCCAGAATGAGCACAATTATTGCTTTTATCTTTTTTTATTAAAAAATGGGCCTGTTATCATCCCCAAATCTTCGTCATTGTATTTGAAGCAATATGACTGAAAGAAAGGTGAAAGCAGAGAAGAACGCGAGGCTGTCGTGTTAGTAATGTCCATTCGGGTCCCCCAGAATGAGCACAATTATTGCTTTTATCTTTTTTTATTACCAAATGCGCCTGTAATCGTCTTCAAATCGTCGTCAGTGTATTTGACGCGATATGACAGAAACAAAGGTAAAAGCAGAGAAAAACTCGACGCCGTCATATTAGTATTGTCCCTTTGAGTCCCCCAGAATCGACAGAACCATTGCTTTTACCTTTGTTTAGTAACAAATGCGCCTGTTATCATCCCCAAATCTTCGTCATTGTATTTGAAGCAATATGACTGAAAGAAAGGTAAAAGCAGAGAAGAGCGCGATGCCGTCGTGTTAGTAATGTCCATTCGGGTCCCCCAGAATGAGCACAATTATTGCTTTTACCTTTGTTTATTAACAAATGCGCCTGTTATCATCCCCAAATCTTCGTCATTGTATTTGAAGCAATATGACTGAAAGAAAGGTAAAAGCAGAGAAAAACTCGACGCCGTCGTGTTAGTAATGTCCATTTGGGTCCCCCAGAATGAGCACAATTATTGCTTTTACCTTTGTTTATTAACAAATGCGCCTGTTATGATCCCCAAATCTTCGTCATTGTATTTGAAGCAATATGACTGGAAGAAAGGTAAAAGCAGAGAAGAGCGCGATGCCGTCGTGTTAGTAATGTCCATTCGGGTCTCCCAGAATGAGCACAATTATTGCTTTTACCTGTGTTTATTAACAAATGCGCCCGTTATCATCCCCAAATCTTCGTCATTGTATTTAAAGCAATATGACTGAAAGAAAGGTAAAAGCAGAGAAGAACGCGATGCCGTCGTGTTAGTAATGTTCATTCGGGTCCCCCAGAATGAGCACAATTATTGCTTTTACCTTTCTTTATTAACAAATGCGCCTGATATCATCCCCAAATCTTCGTCATTGTATTTGAAGGAATATGACTGAAAGAAAGGTAAAAGCAGAAAAGAACTCGATGCCGTCGTGTTAGTAATGTCCATTCGGGTCCCCCAGAATGAGCACAATTATTGCTTTTATCTTTTTTATTAACAAATGCGCCAGTAATCGTCCTCAAATCGTCGTCAGTGTATTTGACGCGATACGACAGAAACAAAGGTAAAAGCAGAGAAGAACTCGATGCCGTCGTGCTGGTAATGTCCATTCGGGTCCCCCAGAATGAGCACAATTATTGCTTTTATCTTTTTTTATTAACAAATGCGCCTGTAATCGTCTTCAAACGGTGTTCAGTGTATTTGATGCGATATGACCGAATTAAAGGTAAAAGCAGAGAAAAACTCGACGTCGTCATATTAGTAATGTCCATTTAAGTCCCCCAGAATCGACAGAACCATTGCTTCTACCTTTGTTTATTAACAAATGCGCCTCTTATCATCCCCAAATCTTCGTCATTGTATTTGAAGCAATATGACTGAAAGAAAGGCAAAAGCAGAGAAGAACGCGATGCCTTCGTGTTAGTAATGTCCATTCGGGTCCCCCAGAATGAGCACAATTATTGCTTTTATCTTTTTTTATTAACAAATGCGCCTGTTATCATCCCAAAATCTTCGTCATTGTATTTGAAGCAATATGACTGAAAGAAAGGTAAAAGCAGAAAAGAACTCGATGCCGTCGTGTTAGTAATGTCCATTCGGTTCCCCCAGAACGAGCACAATTATTGCTTTTACCTTTGTATATTAACAAATGCGCCTGATATCATCCCCAAATCTTCGTCATTGTATTTGAAGCAATATGACTGAAAGAAAGGTAAAAGCAGAGAAGGACGCGATGCGGTCGTGTTGGTAATGTCCTTTCGGGTTCCCCAGAATGAGCACAATTATTGCTTTTATCTCTTTTTATTAACAAATGCGCCTGTTATCATCCCCAAATCTTCGTCATTGTATTTGAAGCCTCATGACTGAAAGAAAGGTAAAAGCAGAAAAGAACTCGATGCCGTCGTGTTAGTAATGTCCATTCGGGTCCCCCAGAATGAGCACAATTATTGCTTATATCTTTTTTATTAACAAATGCGCCTGTAATCGTCCTCAAATCGTCGTCAGTGTATTTGACGCGATACGACAGAAACAAAGGTAAAAGCAGAGAAGAACTCGATGCCGTCGTGTTGGTAATGTCCATTCGGGTCCCCCAGAATGAGCACAATTATTGCTTTTATCTTTTTTTATTAACAAATGCGCCTGTTATCATCCCAAAATCTTCGTCATTGTATTTGAAGGAATATGACTGAAAGAAAGGTAAAAGCAGAAAAGAACTCGATGCCGTCGTGTTAGTAATGTCCATTCGGGTCCCCCAGAATGAGCACAATTATTGCTTATATCTTTTTTATTAACAAATGCGCCTGTAATCGTCCTCAAATCGTCGTCAGTGTATTTGACGCGATACGACAGAAACAAAGGTAAAAGCAGAGAAGAACGCGATGCCGTCGTGTTGGTAATGTCCATTCGGGTCCCCCAGAATGAGCACAATTATTGCTTTTATCTTTTTTTAATAACAAATGCGCCTGTTATCATCCCCAAATCTTCGTCATTGTATTTGAAGCAATATGACTGAAAGAAAGGTGAAAGCAGAGAAGAACGCGAGGCTGTCGTGTTAGTAATGTCCATTCGGGTCCCCCAGAATGAGCACAATTATTGCTTTTATCTTTTTTTATTAACAAATGCGCCTGTAATCGTCTTCAAATCGTCGTCAGTGTATTTGACGCGATATGACAGAAACAAAGGTAAAAGCAGAGAAAAACTCGACGCCGTCATATTAGTATTGTCCCTTTGAGTCCCCCAGAATCGACAGAACCATTGCTTTTACCTTTGTTTAGTAACAAATGCGCCTGTTATCATCCCCAAATCTTCGTCATTGTATTTGAAGCAATATGACTGAAAGAAAGGTAAAAGCAGAGAAGAACGCGATGCCGTCGTGTTAGTAATGTCCATTCGGGTCCCCCAGAATGAGCACAATTATTGCCTTTACCTTTGTTTATTAACAAATGCGCCTGTTATCATCCCCAAATCTTCGTCATTGTATTTGAAGCAGTATGACTGAAAGGAAGGTAAAAGCAGAGAAGAACGCGATGCCGTCGTGGTAGTAATGTCCATTCGGGTCCCCCAGAATGAGCACAATTATAGCTTTTCTCTTTTTTTATTAACAAATGCGCCTGTTATCATCGAAAAATCTTCGTCATTGTATTTGAAGCAATATGACTGAAAGAACGGTAAAAGCAGAGAAGAACGCGATGCCGTCGTGTTAGTAATGTCCATTCGGGTCCCCCAGAATGAGCACAATTATTGCTTTTACCTTTGCTTATTAACAAATGCGCCTGATATCATCCCCAAATCTTCGTCATTGTATTTGAAGCAATATGACTGAAAGAAAGGTAAAAGCAGAGAAGAACGCGATGCCGTCGTGTTAGTAATGTCCATTCGGGTCCCCCAAAATGAGCACAATTATTGCTTTTATCTTTTTTTATTAACAAATGCGCCTGTTATCATCCCCAAATCTTCGTCATTGTATTTGAAGCAATATGACTGAAAGAAAGGAAAAAGCAGAGAAAAACTCGACGCCGTCTTGTTAGTAATGTCCATTTGGGTTCCCCAGAATGAGCACAATTATTGCTTTTACCTTTGTTTATTAACAAATGCGCCTGATATCATCCCCAAATCTTCGTCATTGTATTTGAAGCAATATGACTGAAAGAAAGGTAAAAGCAGAGAAGAACGCGATGCCGTCGTGTTGGTAATGTCCATTCGGGTCCCCCAGAATGAGCACAATTATTGCTTTTATCTTTTTTTATTAAAAAATGGGCCTGTTATCATCCCCAAATCTTCGTCATTGTATTTGAAGCAATATGACTGAAAGAAAGGTGAAAGCAGAGAAGAACGCGAGGCTGTCGTGTTAGTAATGTCCATTCGGGTCCCCCAGAATGAGCACAATTATTGCTTTTATCTTTTTTTATTACCAAATGCGCCTGTAATCGTCTTCAAATCGTCGTCAGTGTATTTGACGCGATATGACAGAAACAAAGGTAAAAGCAGAGAAAAACTCGACGCCGTCATATTAGTATTGTCCCTTTGAGTCCCCCAGAATCGACAGAACCATTGCTTTTACCTTTGTTTAGTAACAAATGCGCCTGTTATCATCCCCAAATCTTCGTCATTGTATTTGAAGCAATATGACTGAAAGAAAGGTAAAAGCAGAGAAGAACGCGATGCCGTCGTGTTAGTAATGTCCATTCGGGTCCCCCAGAATGAGCACAATTATTGCTTGTATCTTTGTTTATTAACAAATGCGCCGGTTATCATCCCCAAATCTTCGTAATTGTATTTGAAGCAATATGACTGAAAGAAAGGTAAAAGCAGAGAAAAACTCGACGCCGTGGTGTTAGTAATGTCCATTTGGGTCCCCCAGAATGAGCACAATTATTGCTTTTATCTTTTTTTATTAACAAATGCGCCTGTAATCGTCTTCAAATCGTCGTCATTGTATTTGAAGCAATATGACTGGAAGAAAGGTAAAAGCAGAGAAGAACGCGATGCCGTCGTGTTGGTAAAGTCCATTCGGGTCCCCCAGAATGAGCACAATTATTGCTTTTACCTTTGTTTATTAACAAATGCGCCTGTTATGATCCCCAAATCTTCGTCATTGTATTTGAAGCAATATGACTGGAAGAAAGGTAAAAGCAGAGAAGAACGCGATGCCGTCGTGTTAGTTATGTCCATTCTGGTCCTCCAGAATGAGCACAATTATTGCTTTTATCTTTTTTTATTAACAAATGCGCCTGTTATCATCCCGAAATCTTCGTCATTGAATTTGAAGCAATATGACTGAAAGAAAGGTAAAAGCAGAGAAGAACGCAATGCCGTCGTGTTAGTAATGTCCATTCGGGTCCCCCAGAATGAGCACAATTATTGCTTTTACCTTTGTTTATTAACAAATGCGCCTGTTATCATCCCCAAATCTTCGTCATTGTATTTGAAGCAATATGACTGAAAGAAAGGTAAAAGCAGAGAAAAACTCGACGCCGTCTTGTTAGTAATGTCCATTTGGGTTCCCCAGCATGAGCACAATTATTGCTTTTACCTTTGTTTATAAACAAATGCGCCTGATATCTTCCCCAAATCTTCGTCATTGTATTTGAAGCAATATGACTGAAAGAAAGGTAAAAGCAGAGAAGAACGCGATGCCGTCGTGTTGGTAATGTCCATTCGGGTCCCCCAAAATAAGCACAATTATTGCTTTTATCTTTTTTTATTAACAAATGCGCCTGTTATCATCCCCAAATCTTCGTCATTGTATTTGAAGCAATATGACTGAAAGAAAGGTAAAAGCAGAGAAGAAGGCGATGCCGTCGTGCTAGTAATGTCCATTCGGGTCCCCAAGAATGAGCACAATTATTGCTTTTACCTTTGTTTATTAACAAATGCGCCTGTTATCATCCCCAAATCTTCGTCATTGTATTTGAAGCAATATGACTGAAAGAAAGGTAAAAGCAGAGAAAAACTCGACGCAGTCTTGTTAGTAATGTCCATTTGGGTTCTCCAGAATGAGCACAATTATTGCTTTTACCTTTGTTTATTAACAAATGCGCCTGATATCATCCCCAAATCTTCGTCATTGTATTTGAAGGAATATGACTGAAAGAAAGGTAAAAGCAGAGAAGAACTCGATGCCGTCGTGCTGGTAATGTCCATTTGGGTCCCCTAGAATCGACAGAACCATTGCTTTTACCTTTGTTTATTAACAAATGCGCCTGTTATCATCCCCAAATCTTCGTCATTGTACTTGAAGCAATATGACTGAAAGAAAGGTAAAAGCAGAGAAGAACGCGATGCCGTCGTGTTAGTAATGTCCATTCGGGTCCCCCAGAATGAGCAGAATTATTGCTTTTATCTTTTTTGATTAACAAATGCGCCTGTTATCATCGAAAAATCTTCGTCATTGTATTTGAAGCAATATGACTGAAAGAACGGTAAAATCAGAGAAGAACGCGATGCCGTCGTGTTAGTAATGTCCATTCGGGTCCCCCAGAATGTGCATAATTATTGATTTTACCTTTGTTTATTAACAAATGCGCCTGATACATCCCCAAATCTTCGTCATTGTATTTGAAGCAATATGACTGAAAGAAAGGTAAAAGCAGAGAAGAACGCGATGCCGTCGTGTTAGTAATGTCCATTCGGGTCCCCCAGAATGAGCACAATTATTGCTTGTATCTTTGTTTATTAACAAATGCGCCGGTTATCATCCCCAAATCTTCGTAATTGTATTTGAAGCAATATGACTGAAAGAAAGGTAAAAGCAGAGAAAAACTCGACGCCGTGGTGTTAGTAATGTCCATTTGGGTCCCCCAGAATGAGCACAATTATTGCTTTTATCTTTTTTTATTAACAAATGCGCCTGTAATCGTCTTCAAATCGTCGTCATTGTATTTGAAGCAATATGACTGGAAGAAAGGTAAAAGCAGAGAAGAACGCGATGCCGTCGTGTTGGTAAAGTCCATTCGGGTCCCCCAGAATGAGCACAATTATTGCTTTTACCTTTGTTTATTAACAAATGCGCCTGTTATGATCCCCAAATCTTCGTCATTGTATTTGAAGCAATATGACTGGAAGAAAGGTAAAAGCAGAGAAGAACGCGATGCCGTCGTGTTAATTATGTCCATTCTGGTCCTCCAGAATGAGCACAATTATTGCTTTTATCTTTTTTTATTAACAAATGCGCCTGTTATCATCCCGAAATCTTCGTCATTGAATTTGAAGCAATATGACTGAAAGAAAGGTAAAAGCAGAGAAGAACGCAATGCCGTCGTGTTAGTAATGTCCATTCGGGTCCCCCAGAATGAGCACAATTATTGCTTTTACCTTTGTTTATTAACAAATGCGCCTGTTATCATCCCCAAATCTTCGTCATTGTATTTGAAGCAATATGACTGAAAGAAAGGTAAAAGCAGAGAAAAACTCGACGCCGTCTTGTTAGTAATGTCCATTTGGGTTCCCCAGCATGAGCACAATTATTGCTTTTACCTTTGTTTATAAACAAATGCGCCTGATATCTTCCCCAAATCTTCGTCATTGTATTTGAAGCAATATGACTGAAAGAAAGGTAAAAGCAGAGAAGAACGCGATGCCGTCGTGTTGGTAATGTCCATTCGGGTCCCCCAAAATAAGCACAATTATTGCTTTTATCTTTTTTTATTAACAAATGCGCCTGTTATCATCCCCAAATCTTCGTCATTGTATTTGAAGCAATATGACTGAAAGAAAGGTAAAAGCAGAGAAGAAGGCGATGCCGTCGTGCTAGTAATGTCCATTCGGGTCCCCAAGAATGAGCACAATTATTGCTTTTACCTTTGTTTATTAACAAATGCGCCTGTTATCATCCCCAAATCTTCGTCATTGTATTTGAAGCAATATGACTGAAAGAAAGGTAAAAGCAGAGAAAAACTCGACGCAGTCTTGTTAGTAATGTCCATTTGGGTTCTCCAGAATGAGCACAATTATTGCTTTTACCTTTGTTTATTAACAAATGCGCCTGATATCATCCCCAAATCTTCGTCATTGTATTTGAAGGAATATGACTGAAAGAAAGGTAAAAGCAGAGAAGAACTCGATGCCGTCGTGCTGGTAATGTCCATTTGGGTCCCCTAGAATCGACAGAACCATTGCTTTTACCTTTGTTTATTAACAAATGCGCCTGTTATCATCCCCAAATCTTCGTCATTGTACTTGAAGCAATATGACTGAAAGAAAGGTAAAAGCAGAGAAGAACGCGATGCCGTCGTGTTAGTAATGTCCATTCGGGTCCCCCAGAATGAGCAGAATTATTGCTTTTATCTTTTTTGATTAACAAATGCGCCTGTTATCATCGAAAAATCTTCGTCATTGTATTTGAAGCAATATGACTGAAAGAACGGTAAAATCAGAGAAGAACGCGATGCCGTCGTGTTAGTAATGTCCATTCGGGTCCCCCAGAATGTGCATAATTATTGATTTTACCTTTGTTTATTAACAAATGCGCCTGATACATCCCCAAATCTTCGTCATTGTATTTGAAGCAATATGACTGAAAGAAAGGTAAAACCAGAGAAGAACGCGATGCCGTCGTGTTAGTAATGTCCATTCCGGTCCCCCAGAATGAGCACAATTATTGCTTTTACCTTTGTTTATTAACAAATGCGCCTGTTATCATCCCCAAATCTTCGTCATTGTATTTGAAGCAATATGACTGAAAGAAAGGTAAAAGCAGAGAAAAACTCGACGCCGTCTTGTTAGTGATGTCCATTTGGGTTCCCCAGAATGAGCACAATTATTGCTATTACCTTTGTTTATTAACAAATGCCCCTGATATCATCCCCAAATCTTCGTCATTGTATTTGAAGCAATACGACTGAAAGAAAGGTAAAAGCAGAGAAGAACGCGATGCCGTCGTGTTGGTAATGTCCATTCGGGTCCCCCAGAATGAGCACAATTATTGCTTTTATCTTTTTTTATTAACAAATGCGCCTGTTATCATCCCCAAATCTTCGTCATTGTATTTGAAGCAATATGACTGAAAGAAAGGTGAAAGCAGAGAAGAACGCGAGGCCGTCGTGTTAGTAATGTCCATTTGGGTCCCCCAGAATGAGCACAATTATTGCTTTTATCTTTTTTTATTAACAAATGCGCCTGTAATCGTATTCAAATCGTCGTCATTGTATTTGAAGCAATATGACTGGAAGAAAGGTAAAAGCAGAGAAGAGCGCGATACCGTCGTGTTAGTAATGTCCATTCGGGTCCCCCAGAATGAGCACAATGATTGCTTTTACCTTTGTTTATTAACAAATGCGCCTGTTTTGATCCCCAAATCTTCGTCATTGTATTTGAAGCAATATGACTGGAAGAAAGGTAAAAGCAGAGAAGAACGCGATGCCGTCGTGTTGGTAATGTCCATTCGGGTCTCCCAGAATGAGCACAATTATTGCTTTTACCTTTGTTTATTAACAAATGCGCCTTGCAATCGTCTTCAAATCGTCGTCATTGTATTTGAAGCAATATGACTGGAAGAAAGGTAAAAGCAGAGAGGAAGCGATGCCGTCGTGTTGGTAATGTCCATTCGGGTCCCCCAGAATGAGCACAATTATTGCTTTTACCTTTGTTTATTAACAAATGCGCCTGTTAAGATCCCCAAATCTTCGTCATTGTTTTTGAAGCAATATGACTGAAAGAAAGGTAAAAGCAGAGAAGAACGCGATGCCGTCGTGTTGGTCATGTCCATTCGGGTCTCCCAGAATGAGCACAATTATTGCTTTTACCTTTGTTTATTAACAAATGCGCCTGTTATCATCCCCAAATCTTCGTCATTATATTTAAAGCAATATGACTGAAAGAAAGGTAAAAGCAGAGAAGAACGCGATGCCGTCGTGTTAGTAATGTCCATTCGGGTCCCCCAGAATGAGCACAATTATTGCTGTTACCTTTCTTTATTAACAAATGCGCCTGTTATCATCCCCAAATCTTCGTCATTGTATTTGAAGGAATATGACTGAAAGAAAGGTAAAAGCAGAAAAGAACTCGATGCCGTCGTGTTAGTAATGTCCATTCGGGTTCCCCAGAATGAGCACAATTATTGCTTTTATCTTTTTTATTAACAAATGCGCCTGTAATCGTCCTCAAATCGTCGTCAGTGTATTTGACGCGGTACGACAGAAACAAAGGTAAAAGCAGAGAAGAACTTGATGCCGTCGTGCTGGTAATGTCCATTCGGGTCCCCCAGAATGAGCACAATTATTGCTTTTATCTTTTTTTATTAACAAATGCGCCTGTAATCGTCTTCAAATCGTGTTCAGTGTATTTGATGCGATATGACAGAAACAAAGGTAAAAGCAGAGAAAGACTCGACGCCGTCATATTAGTAATGTCCATTTAAGTCCCCCAGAATCGACAGAACCATTGCTTTTACCTTTGTATATTAACAAATGCGCCTGTTATTATCCCCAAATCTTCGTCATTGTATTTGAAGCAATATGACTGAAAGAACGGCGAAAGCAGAGAAGAACGCGATGCCGTCGTGTTAGTATTGTCCATTCGGGTCCCCCAGAATGAGCACAATTATTGCTTTTATCTTTTTTTATTAACAAATGCGCCTGTTATCATCCCAAAATCTTCGTCATTGTATTTGAAGCAATATGACTGAAAGAAAGGTAAATGCAGAAAAGAACTCGATGCCGTCGTGTTAGTAATGTCCATTCGGGTCCCCAGAACGAGCACAATTATTGCTTTTACCTTTGTTTATTAACAAATGCGCCTGATATCATCCCCAAATCTTCGTCATTGTATTTGAAGCAATATGACTGAAAGAAAGGTAACAGCAGAGAAGAACGCGATGCCGTCGTGTTGGTAATGTCCATTCGGGTCCCCCAGAATGAGCACAATTATTGCTTTTATCTTTTTTTAGTAACAAATGCGCCTGTTATCATCCCCAAATCTTCGTCATTGTATTTGAAGCAATATGACTGAAAGAAAGGTGAAAGCAGAGAAGAACGCGAGGCCGTCGTGTTAGTAATGTCCATTCGGGTCCCCCAGAATGAGCACAATTATTGCTTATATCTCTTTTTATTAACAAATGCGCCTGTAATCGTCCTCAAGTCGTCATCAGTGTATTTGACGCGATACGACAGAAACAAAGGTAAAAGCAGAGAAGAACTCGTTGCCGTCGTGTTAGTAATGTCCATTCGGGTCCCCCAGAATGAGCACAATTATTGCTTTTATCTTTTTTTATTAACAAATGCGCCTGTTATCATCCCAAAATCTTCGTCATTGTATTTGAAGAAATATGACTGAAAGAAAGGTAAAAGCAGAGAAGAACGCGATGCCGTCGTGTTAGTAATGTCCATTCGGGTCCCCCAGAATGAGCACAATTATTGCTTTTACCTTTGTTTATTAACAAAGGCGCCTGCTATCATCCCCAAATCTTCGTCATTGTATTTGAAGCAATATGACTGAAAGAAAGGTAAAAGCAGAGAAGAACGCGATGCCGTCCTGTTAGTAATGTCCATTCGGGTCCCCCAGAATAGCACAATTATTGCTTTTATCTTTTTTTATTAACAAATGCGCCTGTTATCATCCCAAAATCTTCGTCATTGTATTTGAAGCAATATGACTGAAAGAAAGGTAAAAGCAGAGAAAAACTCGACGCCGTGGTGTTAGTAATGTCCATTTGGGTCCCCCAGAATGAGCACAATTATTGCTTTTATCTTTTTTTATTAACAAATGCGCCTGTAATCGTCTTCAAATCGTCGTCATTGTATTTGAAGCAATATGACTGGAAGAAAGGTAAAAGCAGAGAAGAACGCGATGCCGTCGTGTTGGTAAAGTCCATTCGGGTCCCCCAGAATGAGCACAATTATTGCTTTTACCTTTGTTTATTAACAAATGCGCCTGTTATGATCCCCAAATCTTCGTCATTGTATTTGAAGCAATATGACTGGAAGAAAGGTAAAAGCAGAGAAGAACGCGATGCCGTCGTGTTAGTTATGTCCATTCTGGTCCTCCAGAATGAGCACAATTATTGCTTTTATCTTTTTTTATTAACAAATGCGCCTGTTATCATCCCGAAATCTTCGTCATTGAATTTGAAGCAATATGACTGAAAGAAAGGTAAAAGCAGAGAAGAACGCAATGCCGTCGTGTTAGTAATGTCCATTCGGGTCCCCCAGAATGAGCACAATTATTGCTTTTACCTTTGTTTATTAACAAATGCGCCTGTTATCATCCCCAAATCTTCGTCATTGTATTTGAAGCAATATGACTGAAAGAAAGGTAAAAGCAGAGAAAAACTCGACGCCGTCTTGTTAGTAATGTCCATTTGGGTTCCCCAGCATGAGCACAATTATTGCTTTTACCTTTGTTTATAAACAAATGCGCCTGATATCTTCCCCAAATCTTCGTCATTGTATTTGAAGCAATATGACTGAAAGAAAGGTAAAAGCAGAGAAGAACGCGATGCCGTCGTGTTGGTAATGTCCATTCGGGTCCCCCAAAATAAGCACAATTATTGCTTTTATCTTTTTTTATTAACAAATGCGCCTGTTATCATCCCCAAATCTTCGTCATTGTATTTGAAGCAATATGACTGAAAGAAAGGTAAAAGCAGAGAAGAAGGCGATGCCGTCGTGCTAGTAATGTCCATTCGGGTCCCCAAGAATGAGCACAATTATTGCTTTTACCTTTGTTTATTAACAAATGCGCCTGTTATCATCCCCAAATCTTCGTCATTGTATTTGAAGCAATATGACTGAAAGAAAGGTAAAAGCAGAGAAAAACTCGACGCAGTCTTGTTAGTAATGTCCATTTGGGTTCTCCAGAATGAGCACAATTATTGCTTTTACCTTTGTTTATTAACAAATGCGCCTGATATCATCCCCAAATCTTCGTCATTGTATTTGAAGGAATATGACTGAAAGAAAGGTAAAAGCAGAGAAGAACTCGATGCCGTCGTGCTGGTAATGTCCATTTGGGTCCCCTAGAATCGACAGAACCATTGCTTTTACCTTTGTTTATTAACAAATGCGCCTGTTATCGTCCCCAAATCTTCGTCATTGTACTTGAAGCAATATGACTGAAAGAAAGGTAAAAGCAGAGAAGAACGCGATGCCGTCGTGTTAGTAATGTCCATTCGGGTCCCCCAGAATGAGCAGAATTATTGCTTTTATCTTTTTTGATTAACAAATGCGCCTGTTATCATCGAAAAATCTTCGTCATTGTATTTGAAGCAATATGACTGAAAGAACGGTAAAATCAGAGAAGAACGCGATGCCGTCGTGTTAGTAATGTCCATTCGGGTCCCCCAGAATGTGCATAATTATTGATTTTACCTTTGTTTATTAACAAATGCGCCTGATACATCCCCAAATCTTCGTCATTGTATTTGAAGCAATATGACTGAAAGAAAGGTAAAAGCAGAGAAGAACGCGATGCCGTCGTGTTAGTAATGTCCATTCGGGTCCCCCAGAATGAGCACAATTATTGCTTGTATCTTTGTTTATTAACAAATGCGCCGGTTATCATCCCCAAATCTTCGTAATTGTATTTGAAGCAATATGACTGAAAGAAAGGTAAAAGCAGAGAAAAACTCGACGCCGTGGTGTTAGTAATGTCCATTTGGGTCCCCCAGAATGAGCACAATTATTGCTTTTATCTTTTTTTATTAACAAATGCGCCTGTAATCGTCTTCAAATCATCGTCATTGTATTTGAAGCAATATGACTGGAAGAAAGGTAAAAGCAGAGAAGAACGCGATGCCGTCGTGTTGGTAAAGTCCATTCGGGTCCCCCAGAATGAGCACAATTATTGCTTTTACCTTTGTTTATTAACAAATGCGCCTGTTATGGTCCCCAAATCTTCGTCATTGTATTTGAAGCAATATGACTGGAAGAAAGGTAAAAGCAGAGAAGAACGCGATGCCGTCGTGTTAGTTATGTCCATTCTGGTCCTCCAGAATGAGCACAATTATTGCTTTTATCTTTTTTTATTAACAAATGCGCCTGTTATCATCCCGAAATCTTCGTCATTGAATTTGAAGCAATATGACTGAAAGAAAGGTAAAAGCAGAGAAGAACGCAATGCCGTCGTGTTAGTAATGTCCATTCGGGTCCCCCAGAATGAGCACAATTATTGCTTTTACCTTTGTTTATTAACAAATGCGCCTGTTATCATCCCCAAATCTTCGTCATTGTATTTGAAGCAATATGACTGAAAGAAAGGTAAAAGCAGAGAAAAACTCGACGCCGTCTTGTTAGTAATGTCCATTTGGGTTCCCCAGCATGAGCACAATTATTGCTTTTACCTTTGTTTATAAACAAATGCGCCTGATATCTTCCCCAAATCTTCGTCATTGTATTTGAAGCAATATGACTGAAAGAAAGGTAAAAGCAGAGAAGAACGCGATGCCGTCGTGTTGGTAATGTCCATTCGGGTCCCCCAAAATAAGCACAATTATTGCTTTTATCTTTTTTTATTAACAAATGCGCCTGTTATCATCCCCAAATCTTCGTCATTGTATTTGAAGCAATATGACTGAAAGAAAGGTAAAAGCAGAGAAGAAGGCGATGCCGTCGTGCTAGTAATGTCCATTCGGGTCCCCAAGAATGAGCACAATTATTGCTTTTACCTTTGTTTATTAACAAATGCGCCTGTTATCATCCCCAAATCTTCGTCATTGTATTTGAAGCAATATGACTGAAAGAAAGGTAAAAGCAGAGAAAAACTCGACGCAGTCTTGTTAGTAATGTCCATTTGGGTTCTCCAGAATGAGCACAATTATTGCTTTTACCTTTGTTTATTAACAAATGCGCCTGATATCATCCCCAAATCTTCGTCATTGTATTTGAAGGAATATGACTGAAAGAAAGGTAAAAGCAGAGAAGAACTCGATGCCGTCGTGCTGGTAATGTCCATTTGGGTCCCCTAGAATCGACAGAACCATTGCTTTTACCTTTGTTTATTAACAAATGCGCCTGTTATCATCCCCAAATCTTCGTCATTGTACTTGAAGCAATATGACTGAAAGAAAGGTAAAAGCAGAGAAGAACGCGATGCCGTCGTGTTAGTAATGTCCATTCGGGTCCCCCAGAATGAGCAGAATTATTGCTTTTATCTTTTTTGATTAACAAATGCGCCTGTTATCATCGAAAAATCTTCGTCATTGTATTTGAAGCAATATGACTGAAAGAACGGTAAAATCAGAGAAGAACGCGATGCCGTCGTGTTAGTAATGTCCATTCGGGTCCCCCAGAATGTGCATAATTATTGATTTTACCTTTGTTTATTAACAAATGCGCCTGATACATCCCCAAATCTTCGTCATTGTATTTGAAGCAATATGACTGAAAGAAAGGTAAAACCAGAGAAGAACGCGATGCCGTCGTGTTAGTAATGTCCATTCGGGTCCCCCAAAATGAGCACAATTATTGCTTTTATCTTTTTTTATTAACAAATGCGCCTGTTATCATCCCGAAATCTTCGTCCATGTATTTGAAGCAATATGACTGAAAGAAAGGTAAAAGCAGAGAAGAACTCGATGCCGTCGTGTTAGTAATGACCATTCGGGTCCCCCAGAATGAGCACAATTGCTGCTTTCACCTTTGCTTATTAACAAATGCGCCTGATATCATCCCCAAATCTTCGTCATTGTATTTGAAGCAATATGACTGAAAGAAAGGTAAAAGCAGAGAAGAACGCGATGCCGTCGTATTAGTAATGTCCATTCGGGTCCCCCAAAATGAGCACAATTATTGCTTTGATCTTTTTTTATTAACAAATGCGCCTGTTATCATCCCCAAATCTTCGTCATTGTATTTGAAGCAATATGACTGAAAGAAAGGTAAAAGCAGAGAAGAACGCGATGCCGTCGTGTTAGTAATGTCCATTCCGGTCCCCCAGAATGAGCACAATTATTGCTTTTACCTTTGTTTATTAACAAATGCGCCTGTTATCATCCCCAAATCTTCGTCATTGTATTTGAAGCAATATGACTGAAAGAAAGGTAAAAGCAGAGAAAAACTCGACGCCGTCTTGTTAGTGATGTCCATTTGGGTTCCCCAGAATGAGCACAATTATTGCTATTACCTTTGTTTATTAACAAATGCCCCTGATATCATCCCCAAATCTTCGTCATTGTATTTGAAGCAATACGACTGAAAGAAAGGTAAAAGCAGAGAAGAACGCGATGCCGTCGTGTTGGTAATGTCCATTCGGGTCCCCCAGAATGAGCACAATTATTGCTTTTATCTTTTTTTATTAACAAATGCGCCTGTTATCATCCCCAAATCTTCGTCATTGTATTTGAAGCAATATGACTGAAAGAAAGGTGAAAGCAGAGAAGAACGCGAGGCCGTCGTGTTAGTAATGTCCATTTGGGTCCCCCAGAATGAGCACAATTATTGCTTTTATCTTTTTTTATTAACAAATGCGCCTGTAATCGTATTCAAATCGTCGTCATTGAATTTGAAGCAATATGACTGGAAGAAAGGTAAAAGCAGAGAAGAGCGCGATACCGTCGTGTTAGTAATGTCCATTCGGGTCCCCCAGAATGAGCACAATGATTGCTTTTACCTTTGTTTATTAACAAATGCGCCTGTTTTGATCCCCAAATCTTCGTCATTGTATTTGAAGCAATATGACTGGAAGAAAGGTAAAAGCAGAGAAGAACGCGATGCCGTCGTGTTGGTAATGTCCATTCGGGTCTCCCAGAATGAGCACAATTATTGCTTTTACCTTTGTTTATTAACAAATGCGCCTTGCAATCGTCTTCAAATCGTCGTCATTGTATTTGAAGCAATATGACTGGAAGAAAGGTAAAAGCAGAGAGGAAGCGATGCCGTCGTGTTGGTAATGTCCATTCGGGTCCCCCAGAATGAGCACAATTATTGCTTTTACCTTTGTTTATTAACAAATGCGCCTGTTAAGATCCCCAAATCTTCGTCATTGTTTTTGAAGCAATATGACTGAAAGAAAGGTAAAAGCAGAGAAGAACGCGATGCCGTCGTGTTGGTCATGTCCATTCGGGTCTCCCAGAATGAGCACAATTATTGCTTTTACCTTTGTTTATTAACAAATGCGCCTGTTATCATCCCCAAATCTTCGTCATTATATTTAAAGCAATATGACTGAAAGAAAGGTAAAAGCAGAGAAGAACGCGATGCCGTCGTGTTAGTAATGTCCATTCGGGTCCCCCAGAATGAGCACAATTATTGCTGTTACCTTTCTTTATTAACAAATGCGCCTGTTATCATCCCCAAATCTTCGTCATTGTATTTGAAGGAATATGACTGAAAGAAAGGTAAAAGCAGAAAAGAACTCGATGCCGTCGTGTTAGTAATGTCCATTCGGGTTCCCCAGAATGAGCACAATTATTGCTTTTATCTTTTTTATTAACAAATGCGCCTGTAATCGTCCTCAAATCGTCGTCAGTGTATTTGACGCGGTACGACAGAAACAAAGGTAAAAGCAGAGAAGAACTTGATGCCGTCGTGCTGGTAATGTCCATTCGGGTCCCCCAGAATGAGCACAATTATTGCTTTTATCTTTTTTTATTAACAAATGCGCCTGTAATCGTCTTCAAATCGTGTTCAGTGTATTTGATGCGATATGACAGAAACAAAGGTAAAAGCAGAGAAAGACTCGACGCCGTCATATTAGTAATGTCCATTTAAGTCCCCCAGAATCGACAGAACCATTGCTTTTACCTTTGTATATTAACAAATGCGCCTGTTATTATCCCCAAATCTTCGTCATTGTATTTGAAGCAATATGACTGAAAGAACGGCGAAAGCAGAGAAGAACGCGATGCCGTCGTGTTAGTATTGTCCATTCGGGTCCCCCAGAATGAGCACAATTATTGCTTTTATCTTTTTTTATTAACAAATGCGCCTGTTATCATCCCAAAATCTTCGTCATTGTATTTGAAGCAATATGACTGAAAGAAAGGTAAATGCAGAAAAGAACTCGATGCCGTCGTGTTAGTAATGTCCATTCGGGTCCCCAGAACGAGCACAATTATTGCTTTTACCTTTGTTTATTAACAAATGCGCCTGATATCATCCCCAAATCTTCGTCATTGTATTTGAAGCAATATGACTGAAAGAAAGGTAACAGCAGAGAAGAACGCGATGCCGTCGTGTTGGTAATGTCCATTCGGGTCCCCCAGAATGAGCACAATTATTGCTTTTATCTTTTTTTAGTAACAAATGCGCCTGTTATCATCCCCAAATCTTCGTCATTGTATTTGAAGCAATATGACTGAAAGAAAGGTGAAAGCAGAGAAGAACGCGAGGCCGTCGTGTTAGTAATGTCCATTCGGGTCCCCCAGAATGAGCACAATTATTGCTTATATCTCTTTTTATTAACAAATGCGCCTGTAATCGTCCTCAAGTCGTCATCAGTGTATTTGACGCGATACGACAGAAACAAAGGTAAAAGCAGAGAAGAACTCGTTGCCGTCGTGTTAGTAATGTCCATTCGGGTCCCCCAGAATGAGCACAATTATTGCTTTTATCTTTTTTTATTAACAAATGCGCCTGTTATCATCCCAAAATCTTCGTCATTGTATTTGAAGAAATATGACTGAAAGAAAGGTAAAAGCAGAGAAGAACGCGATGCCGTCGTGTTAGTAATGTCCATTCGGGTCCCCCAGAATGAGCACAATTATTGCTTTTACCTTTGTTTATTAACAAAGGCGCCTGCTATCATCCCCAAATCTTCGTCATTGTATTTGAAGCAATATGACTGAAAGAAAGGTAAAAGCAGAGAAGAACGCGATGCCGTCCTGTTAGTAATGTCCATTCGGGTCCCCCAGAATAGCACAATTATTGCTTTTATCTTTTTTTATTAACAAATGCGCCTGTTATCATCCCAAAATCTTCGTCATTGTATTTGAAGCAATATGACTGAAAGAAAGGTGAAAGCAAAAAAGAACTCGATGCCGTCGTGTTCGTAATGTCCATTCGGGTCCCCCAGAATGAGCACAATTATTGCTTTTACCTTTGTTTATTAACAAACGCGCCTGATATCAAACCCAAATCTTCGTCATTGTATTTGAAGCAATATGACTGAAAGAAAGGGAAAAGCAGAGAAGAACGCGATGCCCTCGTGTTAGTAATGTCCATTCGGGTCCCCCAAAATGAGCACAATTATTGCTTTTATCTTTTTTTATTAACAAATGCGCCTGTTATCATCCCCAAATCTTCGTCATTGTATTTGAAGCAATATGACTGAAAGAAAGGTAAAAGCAGAGAAGAACGCGATGCCGTCGTGT
The DNA here is from genome assembly GCA_951751655.1 of Ophion costatus. Taxonomy (NCBI): domain Eukaryota; kingdom Metazoa; phylum Arthropoda; class Insecta; order Hymenoptera; family Ichneumonidae; genus Ophion; species Ophion costatus. Next base: position 8,193,241 of record OX632361.1, on the reverse strand, counting down.
TAGTAATGTCCATTCGGGTCCCCCAGAATGAGCACAATTATTGCTTTTACCTTTGTTTATTAACAAATGCGCCTGTTATCATCCCCAAATCTTCGTCATTGTATTTGAAGCAATCTGACTGAAAGAAAGGTAAAAGCAGAGAAGAACGCGATGCCGTCGTGTTAGTAATGTCCACTCGGGTCCCCCAGAATGAGCAAAATTATTGCTTTTACCTTTGTTTATTAACAAATGCGCCTGTTATCATCCCCAAATCTTCGTCATTGTATTTGAAGCAATATGACTGAAAGAAAGGTAAAAGCAGAGAAGAACGCGATGCCGTCGTGTTTGTAATGTCCATTCGGGTCCCCCAGAATCGACAGAACCATTGCGTTTACCTTTGTTTATTAACAAATGCGCCTGTTATCATCGCCAAATCTTCGTCATTGTATTTGAAGCAATATGACTGAAAGAAAGGTAAAAGCAGAGAAGAACGCGATGCCGTCGTGTTAGTATTGTCCATTCGGGTCCCCCAGAATGAGCACAATTATTGCTTTTATCTTTTTTATTAACAAATGCGCCTGTAATCGTCCTCAAATTGTCGTCAGTGTATTTGACGCGATACGACAGAAACAAAGGTAAAAGCAGAGAAGAACTCGATGCCGTCGTGTTGGTAATGTCCATTCGGGTCCCCCAGAATGAGCACAATTATTGCTTTTATCTTTTTTTATTAACAAATGCGCCTGTAATCGTCTTCAAATCGTGTTCAGTGTATTTGATGCGATATGACAGAAACAAAGGTAAAAGCAGAGAAAAACTCGACGCCGTCATATTAGTAATGTCCATTTGGGTCCCCCAGAATCGACAGAACCATTGCTTTTACCTTTGTTTATTAACAAATGCGCCTGTTATCATCCCCAAATCTTCGTCATTGTATTTGAAGCAATATGACTGAAAGAAAGGTAAAAGCAGAGAAGAACGCGATGCCGTCGTTTTAATAATGTCCATTCGGGTCCCCCAGAATGAGCACAATTATTGCTTTTATCTTTTTTTTATTAACAAATGCGCCTGTTATCATCGAAAAATCTTCGTCATTGTATTTGAAGCAATATGACTGAAAGAACGGTAAAAGCAGAGAAGAATGCGATGCCGTCGTGTTAGTAATGTCCATTCGGGTCCCCCAGAATGAGCATAATCATTACTTTTACCTTTGTTTATTAACAAATGCGCCTGATATCATCCCCAAATCTTCGTCATTGTATTTGAAGCAATATGACTGAAAGAAAGGTAAAAGCAGATAAGAACGCGATGCCGTCGTGTTAGTACTGTCCATTCGGGTCCCCCAAAATGAGCACAATTATTGCTTTTATCATTTTTTATTAACAAATAGGCCTGTTATCATCCCCAAATCTTCGTCATTGTATTTGAAGCAATATGACTGAAAGAAAGGTAAAAGCAGAGAAGAACGCGATGCCGTCGTGTTAGTAATGTCCATTCGGGTCCCCCAGAATGAGCACAATTATTGCTTTAACCTTTCTTTATTAACAAATGCGCCTGTTATCATCCCCACATCTTCGTCATTGTATTTGAAGGAATATGACTGAAAGAAAGGTAAAAGCAGAAAAGAACTCGATGCCGTCGTGTTAGTAATGTCCATTCGGGTCCCCCAGAATGAGCACAATTACTGCTTTTATCTTTTTTATTAACAAATGCGCCTGTAATCGTCCTCAAATCGTCGTCAGTGTATTTGACGCGATACGACAGAAACAAAGGTAAAAGCAGAGAAGAACTCGATGCCGTCGTGTTGGTAATGTCCATTCGGGTCCCCCAGAATGAGCACAATTATTGCTTTTATCTTTTTTTATTAACAAATGCGCCTGTAATCGTCTTCAAATCGTGTTCAGTGTATTTGATGCGATATGACAGAAACAAAGGTAAAAGCAGAGAAAAACTCGACGCCGTCATATTAGTAATGTCCATTTGGGTCCCCCAGAATCGACAGAACCATTGCTTTTACCTTTGTTTATCAACAAATGCGCCTGTTATCATCCCCAAATCTTCGTCATTGTATTTGAAGCAATATGACTGGAAGAAAGGTAAAAGCAGAGAAGAACGCGATGCCGTCGTGTTGGTAATGTCCATTCGGGTCTCCCAGAATGAGCACAATTATTGCTTTTACCTTTGTTTATTAACAAATGCGCCTGATATCATCCCCAAATCTTCGTCATTGTATTTGAAGCAATATGACTGAAAGAAAGGTAAAAGCAGAAAAGAACTCGATGCCGTCGTGTTAGTAATGTCCATTCGGGTCCCCCAGAACGAGCACAATTATTGCTTTTACCTTTGTTTATTAACAAATGCGCCTGATATCATCCCCAAATCTTCGTCATTGTATTTGAAGCAATATGACTGAAAGAAAGGTAAAAGCAGAGAAGAACGCGATACCGTCGTGTTGGTAATGTCCATTCGGGTCCCCCAGAATGAGCACAATTATTGCTTTTATCTTTTTTTATTAACAAATGCGCCTGTTATCATCCCCAAATCTTCGTCATTGTATTTGAAGCTATATGACTGAAAGAAAGGTAAAAGCAGAAAAGAACTCGATGCCGTCGTGTTAGTTATGTCCTTTCGGGTACCCCAGAATGAGCACAATTATTGCTTTTATCTTTTTTATTAACAAATGCGCCTGTAATCGTCCTCAAATCGTCGTCAGTGTATTTGACGCGATACGACAGAAACAAAGGTCAAAGCAGAGAAGAACTCGATGCCGTCGTGTTGGTAATGTCCATTCGGGTCCCCCAGAATGAGCACAATTATTGCTTTCATCTTTTTTTATTAACAAATGCGCCTGTTATCATCCCAAAATCTTCGTCATTGTATTTGAAGGAATATGACTGAAAGAAAGGTAAAAGCAGAAAAGAACTCGATGCCGTCGTGTTAGTAATGTCCATTCGGGTCGCCCAGAATGAGCACAATTATTGCTTTTATCTTTTTTATTAACAAATGCGCCTGTAATCGTCCTCAAATCGTCGTCAGTGTATTTGACGCGATACGACAGAAACAAAGGTAAAAGCAGAGAAGAACTCGATGCCGTCGTGTTGGTAATGCCCATTCGGGTCCCCCAGAATGAGTACAATTATTGGCTTTATCTTTTTTTATTAACAAATGCGCCTGTAATCGTCTTCAAATCGTGTTCAGTGTATTTGATGCGATATGACAGAAGGAAAGGTAAAAGCAGAGAAAAACTCCACGCCGTCATATTAGTAATGTCCATTTGGGTCCCCCAGAATCGACAGAACCATTGCTTTTACCTTTGTTTATTAACAAATGCGCCTGTTATCATCCCCAAATCTTCGTCATTGTATTTGAAGCAGTATGACTGAAAGGAAGGTAAAAGCAGAGAAGAACGCGATGCCGTCGTGTTAGTAATGTCCATTCGGGTCCCCCAGAATGAGCACAATTATTGCTTTTATCTTTTTTTATTAACAAATGCGCCTGTTATCATCGAAAAATCTTCGTCATTGTATTTGAAGCAATATGACTGAAAGAACGGTAAAAGCAGAGAAGAACGCGATGCCGTCGTGTTAGTAATGTCCATTCGGGTCCCCCAGAATGAGCATAATTATAGCTTTTACCTTTGTTTATTAACAAATGCGCCTGATATCATCCCCAAATCTTCGTCATTGTATTTGAAGCAATATGACTGAAAGAAAGGTAAAAGCAGAGAAGTACGCGATGCCGTCGTGTTAGTAATGTCCATTCGGGTCCCCCAGAATGAGCACAATTATTGCTTTTACCTTTGCTTATTAACAAATGCGCCTGATATCATCCCCAAATCTTCGTCATTGTATTTGAAGCAATATGACTGAAAGAAAGGTAAAAGCAGAGAAGAACGCGATGCCGTCGTGTTAGTAATGTCCATTCGGGTCCCCCAAAATGAGCACAATTATTGCTTTTATCTTTTTTTATTAACAAATGCGCCTGTTATCATCCCCAAATCTTCGTCATTGTATTTGAAGCAATATGACAGAAAGAAAGGTAAAAGCAGAGAAGAAGGCGATGCCGTCGTGCTAGTAATGTCCATTCGGGTCCCCAAGAATGAGCACAATTATTGCTTTTACCTTTGTTTATTAACAAATGCGCCTGTTATCATCCCCAAATCTTCGTCATTGAATTTGAAGCAATATGACTGAAAGAAAGGTAAAAGCAGAGAAAAACTCGACGCCGTCTTGTTAGTAATGTCCATTTGGGTTCCCCAGAATGAGCACAATTATTGCTTGTACCTTTGTTTATTAACAAATGCGCCTGATATCATCCCCAAATCTTCGTCATTGTATTTGAAGCAATATGACTGAAAGAAAGGTAAAAGCAGAGAAGAACGCGATGCCGTCGTGTTGGTAATGTCCATTCGGGTCCCCCAGAATGAGCACAATTATTGCTTTTATCTTTTTTTATTAACAAATGCGCCTGTTATCAACCCTAAATCTTCGTCATTGTATTTGAAGCAATATGACTGAAAGAAAGGTAAAAGCAGAGAAGAACGCGATGCCGTGGTGTTAGTAATCTCCATTTGGGTCCCCCAGAATGAGCACAATTATTGCATTTATCTTTTTTTATTAACGAATGCGCCTGTAATCGTCATCAAATCGTCGTCATTGTATTTGAAGCAATATGACTGGAAGAAAGGTAAAAGCAGAGAAGAACGCGATGCCGTCGTGTTGGTAAAGTCCATTCGGGTCCCCCAGAATGAGCACAATTATTGCTTTTACCATTGTTTATTAACAAATGCGCCTGTTATGATCCTCAAATCTTCGTCATTGTATTTGAAGCAATATGACTGGAAGAAAGGTAAAAGCAGAGAAGAACGCGATGCCGTCGTGTTAGTTATGTCCATTCGGGTCCCCCAGAATGAGCACAATTATTGCTTTTATCTTTTTTTATTAACAAATGCGCCTGTTATCATCCCGAAATCTTCGTCATTGAATTTGAAGCAATATGACTGAAAGAAAGGTAAAAGCAGAGAAGAACTCGATGCCGTCGTGTTAGCAATGTCCATTCGGGTCCCCCAGAATGAGCACAATTATTGCTTTTACCTTTGTTTATTAACAAATGCGCCTGATATCATCCCCAAATCTTCGTCAATGTATTTGAAGCAATATGACTGAAAGAAAGGTAAAAGCAGAGAAGAACGCGATGCCGTCGTGTTAGTAATGTCCATTCGGGTCCCCCAAAATGAGCACAATTATTGCTTTTATCTTTTTTTATTAACAAATGCGCCTGTTATCATCCCCAAATCTTCGTCATTGTATTTGAAGCAATATGACTGAAAGAAAGGTAAAAGCAGAGAAGAACGCGATGCCGTCGTGTTAGTAATGTCCATTGGGGTCCCCCAGAATGAGCACAATTATTGCTTTTACCTTTGTTTATTAACAAATGCGCCTGTTATCATCCCCAAATCTTCGTCATTGTATTTGAAGCAATATGACTGAACGAAAGGGGAAAGCGGAGAAGATCGCGAGGCCGTCGTGTTAGTAATGTCCATTCGGGTCCCCCAGAATGAGCACAATTATTGCTTTTATCTTTTTTTATTAACAAATGCGCCTGTAATCGTCTTCAAATCGTCGTCAGTGTATTTTACGCGATATGACAGAAACAAAGGTAAAAGCAGAGGAAAGCTCGACGCCGTCATATTAGTAATGTCCCTTTGGGTCCCCCAGAATCGACACAACCATTGCTTTTACCTTTGTTTATTAACAAATGCGCCTGTTATCATCCCTAAATCTTCGTCATTGTATTTGAAGCAATATGACTGAAAGAAAGGTAAAAGCAGAGAAGAACGCGATGCCGTCGTGTTAGTAATGTCCATTCGGGTCCCCCAGAATGAGCACAATTATTGCTTTTACCTTTCTTTATTAACAAATGCGCCTGGTATCATCCCCAAATCTTCGTCATTGTATTTGAAGGAATATGACTGAAAGAAAGGTAAAAGCAGAAAAGAACTCGATGCCGTCGTGTTAGTAATGTCCATTCGGGTCCCCCAGAATGAGCACAATTACTGCTTTTATCTTTTTTATTAACAAATGCGCTTGTAATCGTCCTCAAATCGTCGTCAGTGTATTTGACGCGATACGACAGAAACAAAGGTAAAAGCAGAGAAGAACTCGATGCCGTCGTGCTGGTAATGTCCATTCGGGTCCCCCAGAATGAGCACAATTATTGCTTTTATCTTTTTTTATTTACAAATGCGCCTGTAATCGTCTTCAAATCGTGTTCAGTTTATTTGACGCGATATGACAGAAACAAAGGTAAAAGCAGAGAAAAACTCGACGCCGTCATATTAGTAATGTCCATTTAAGTCCCCCAGAATCGACAGAACCATTGCTTTTACCTTCGTTTATTAACAAATGCGCCTGTTATCATCCCCAAACCTTCGTCATTGTATTTGAAGCAATATCACTGAAAGAAAGACAAAAGCAGAGAAGAACGCGATGCCGTCGTGATAGTAATGTCCATTCGGGTCCCCCAGAATGAGCACAATTATTGCTTTTATCTTTTTTTATTAACAAATGCGCCTGATATCATCCCCAAATCTTCGTCATTGTATTTGAAGCAATATGACTGAAACAAAGGTAAAAGCAGAGAAGAACGCGATGCCGTCGTGTTATTAATGTCCATTCGGGTCCCCCAAAATAAGCACAATTATTGCTTTTATCTTTTTTTATTAACAAATGCGCCTGTTATCATCCCCAAATCTTCGTCATTGTATTTGAAGCAATATGACTGAAAGAAAGGTAAAAGCAGAGAAAAACTCGACGCCGTCTTGTTAGTAATGTCCATTTGGGTTCCCCAGAATGAGCACAATTATTGCTTTTACCTTTGTTTATTAACAAATGCGCCTGATATCATCCCCAAATCTTCGTAATTGTATTTGAAGCAATATGACTGAAAGAAAGGTAAAAGCAGAGAAGAACGCGATGCCGTCGTGTTGGTAATGTCCATTCGAGTCCCCCAGAATGAGCACAATTATTGCTTTTATCTTTTTTAATTAACAAATGCGCCTGTTATCATCCCCAAATCTTCGTCATTGTATTTGAAGCAATACGACTGAAAGAAAGGTAAAAGCAGAAAAGAACTCGATGCCGTCGTGATAGTAATGTCCATTCGGGTCCCCCAGAACGAGCACAATTATTGCTTTTACCTTTGTTTATTAACAAATGCGCCTGATATCATCCCCAAATCTTCGTCATTGCATTTGAAGCAATATGACTGAACGAAAGGTAAAAGCAGAGAAGAACCCGATGCCGTCGTATTGGTAATGTCCATTCGGGTCCCCCAGAATGAGCACAATTAATGCTTTTATCTTTTTTTATTTACAAATGCGCCTGTTATCATCCCCAAATCTTCGTCATTGTATTTGAAGCCATATGACTGAAAGAAAGGTAAATGCAGAAAAGAACTCGATGCCGTCGTGTTAGTAATGTCCATTCGGCTCCCCGAGAATGAGCAAAATTATTGCTTTTATCTTTTTTATTAACAAATGCGCCTGTAATCGTCCTCAAATCGTCGTCAGTGTATTTGACGCGATACGACAGAAACAAAGGTAAAAGCAGAGAAGAACTCGATGCCGTCGTGTTGGTAATGTCCATTCGGGTCCCCCAGAATGAGCCTAATTATTGCTTTTATCTTTTTTTATTAACAAATGCGCCTGTTATCATCCCAAAATCTTCGTCATAGTATTTGAAGGAATATGACTGAAAGAAAGGTAAAAGCAGAAAAGAACTCGATGCCGTCGTGTTAGTAATGTCCATTCGGGTCCCCCAGAATGAGCACAATTATTGCTTTTATCTTTTTTATTAACAAATGCGCCTGTAATCGTCCTGAAATCGTCGTCAGTGTATTTGACGCGATACCACAGAAACAAAGGTAAAAGCAGAGAAGAACTCGATGCCGTCGTGTTGGTAATGCCCATTCGGGTCTCCCAGAATAAGCACAATTATTGCCTTTATCTTTTTTTATTAACAAATGCGCCTGTCATCGTCTTCAAATCGTGTTCAGTGTATTTGATGCGATATGACAGAAACAAAGGTAAAAGCAGAGAAAAACTGGACGCCGTCATATTAGTAATGTCCATTTGGGTCCCCCAGAATCGACAGAACCATTGCTTTTACCTTTGTTTATTAACAAATGCGCCTGTTATCATCCCCAAATCTTCGTCATTGTATTTGAAGCAGTATGACTGAAAGGAAGGTAAAAGCAGAGAAGAACGCGATGCCGTCGTGTTAGTAATGTCCATTCGGGTCCCCCAGAATGAGCACAATTATTGCATATATCTTTTTTTATTAACAAATGCGCCTGTTATCATCCCAAAATCTTCGTCATTGAATTTGAAGCAATATGACTGAGAGAAAGGTAAAAGCAGAAAAGAACTCGATGCCGTCGTGTTAGTAATGTCCATTCGGGTCCCCCAGAATGAGCACAATTATTGCTTTTACCTTTGTTTACTAACAAAGGCGCCTGATATCATCCCCAAATCTTCGTCCTTGTATTTGAAGCAATATGACTGAAAGAAAGGTAAAAGCAGAGAAGAACGCGATGCCGTCGTGTTAGTAATGTCCATTCGGGTCCCCCAGAATGAGCACAATTATTGCTTTTACCTTTGTTTATTAACAAATGCGCCTGATATCATCCGAAAATCTTCGTCATTGTATTTGAAGCAATACGACAGAAATAAAGGTAAAAGCAGAGAAGAACGCGATGCCGTCGTTTTGGTAATGTCCATTCGGGTCCCCCAGAATGAGCACAATTATTGCTTTTACCTTTGCTTATTAAGAAATGCGCCTGTTATCATCCCCAAATCTTCGTCATTGTATTTGAAGCAATATGACTGAAAGAAAGGTGAAAGCAGAGAAGAACGCGAGGCCGTCGTGTTAGTACTGTCCATTCGGGTCCCCCAGAATGAGCACAATTATTGCTTTTATTTTTTTTTATTAACAAATGCGCCTGTAATCGTCTTCAAATCGTCGTCATTGTATTTGAAGCAATATGACTGAAAGAAAGGTAAAAGCAGAGAAGAACGCGATGCCGTCGTGTTAGTAATGTCCATTCGGGTCCCCCAGAATGAGCACAATTATTGCTTTTACCTTTGTTTATTAACAAATGCGCCTGTTATCATCCCCAAATCTTCGTCATTGTATTTGAAGCAATATGACTGAAAGAAAGCTGAAAGCAGAGAAGGACGCGAGGCCGTCGTGTTAGGAACGTCCATTCGGGTCCCCCAGAATGAGCACAATTATTGCTTTTATCTTTTTTTATTAACAAATGCGCCTGTAATCGTCTTCAAATCGTCGTCAGTGTATTTGACGCGATATGACAGAAACAAAGGTAAAAGCAGAGAAGAACTCGATGCCGTCGTGTTAGTAATGTCCATTCGGGTCCCCCAGAATGTGCATAATTATTGCTTTTACCTTTGTTTATTAACAAATGCGCCTGATACATCCCCAAATCTTCGTCATTGTATTTGAAGCCATATGACTGAAAGAAAGGTAAAAGCAGAGAAGAACTCGATGCCGTCGTGTTAGTAATGACCATTCGGGTCCCCCAGAATGAGCACAATTGCTGCTTTTACCTTTGTTTATTAACAACTGCGCCTGATATCATCCCCAAATCTTCGTCATTGTATTTGAAGCAATATGACTGAAAGAAAGGTAAAAGCAGAGAAGAACGCGATGCCGTCGTATTAGTAATGTCCATTCGGGTCCCCCAAAATGAGCACAATTATTGCTTTGATCTTTTTTTATTAACAAATGCGCCTGTTATCATCCCCAAATCTTCGTCATTGTATTTGAAGCAATATGACTGAAAGAAAGGTAAAAGCAGAGAAGAACGCGATGCCGTCGTGTTAGTAATGTCCATTCGGGTCCCCCAGAATGAGCACAATTATTGCTTTTACCTTTGTTTATTAACAAATGCGCCTGTTATCATCCCCAAATCTTCGTCATTGTATTTGAAGCAATATGACTGAAAGAAAGGTAAAAGCAGAGAAAAACTCGACGCCGTCTTGTTAGTGATGTCCATTTGGGTTCCCCAGAATGAGCACAATTATTGCTATTACCTTTGTTTATTAACAAATGCGCCTGATATCATCCCCAAATCTTCGTCATTGTATTTGAAGCAATATGACTGAAAGAAAGGTAAAAGCAGAGAAGAACGCGATGCCGTCGTGTTGGTAATGTCCATTCGGGTCCCCCAGAATGAGCACAATTATTGCTTTTATCTTTTTTTATTAACAAAAGCGCCTGTTATCATCCCCAAATCTTCGTCATTGTATTTGAAGCAATATGACTGAAAGAAAGGTGAAAGCAGAGAAGAACGCGAGGCCGTCGTGTTAGTAATCTCCATTCGGGTCCCCCAGAATGAGCACAATTATTGCTTTTATCTTTTTTTATTTAACAAATGCGCCTGTAATCGTCTTCAAATCGTCGTCAGTGTATTTGACACGATATGACAGAAACAAAGGTATAAGCAGAGAAAAACTCGACGCCGTCATATTAGTAATGTCCCTTTGGGTCCCCCAGAATCGACACAACCATTGCTTTTACCTTTGCTTATTAACAAATGCGCCTGTTATCATCCCCAAATCTTCGTCATTGTAATTGAAGCAATATGACTGAAAGAAAGGTAAAAGCAGAGAAGAACGCGATGCCGTCGTGTTAGTAATGTCCATTCGGGTCCCCCAGAATGAGTACAATTATTGCTTTTACCTTTGTTTATTAACAAATGCGCCTGTTATCATCCCCAAATCTTCGTCATTGTATTTGAAGCAATATGACTGAAAGAAAGGTAAAAGCAGAGAAAAACTCGACGCCGTCGTGTTAGTAATGTCTATTTGGGTCCCCCAGAATGAGCACAATTATTGCTTTTACCTTTGTTTATTAACAAATGCGCCTGTTATGATCCCCAAATCTTCGTCATTGTATTTGAAGCAATATGACTGGAAGCAAGGTAAAAGCAGAGAAGAACGCGATGCCGTCGTGTTGGTAATGTCCATTCGGGTCTCCCAGAATGAGCACAATTATTGCTTTTACCTTTGTTTATTAACAAATGCGCCCGTTATCATCCCCAAATCTTCGTCATTGTATTTAAAGCAATATGACTGAAAGAAAGGTAAAAGCAGAGAAGAACGCGATGCCGTCGTGTTAGTAATGTTCATTCGGGTCCCCCAGAATGAGCACAATTATTGCTTTTACCTTTCTTTATTAACAAATGCGCCTGTTATCATCCCCAAATCTTCGACATTGTATTTGAAGGAATATGACTGAAAGAAAGGTAAAAGCAGAAAAGAACTCGCTGCCGTCGTGTTAGTAATGTCCATTCGGGTCCCCCAGAATGAGCACATTTACTGCTTTTATCTTTTTTATTAACAAATGCGCCAGTAATCGTCCTCAAATCGTCGTCAGTGTATTTGACGCGATACGACAGAAACAAAGGTAAAAGCAGAGAAGAACTCGATGCCGTCGTGCTGGTAATGTCCATTCGGGTCCCCCAGAATGAGCACAATTATTGCTTTTATCTTTTTTTATTAACAAATGCGCCTGTAATCGTCTTCAAACGGTGTTCAGTGTATTTGATGCGATATGACCGAATTAAAGGTAAAAGCAGAGAAAAACTCGACGTCGTCATATTAGTAATGTCCATTTAAGTCCCCCAGAATCGACAGAACCATTGCTTTTACCTTTGTTTATTAACAAATGCGCCTCTTATCATCCCCAAATCTTCGTCATTGTATTTGAAGCAATATGACTGAAAGAAAGGCAAAAGCAGAGAAGAACGCGATGCCTTCGTGTTAGTAATGTCCATTCGGGTCCCCCAGAATGAGCACAAGTATTGCTTTTATCTTTTTTTAATAACAAATGCGCCTGTTATCATCCCAAAATCTTCGTCATTGTATTTGAAGCAATATGACTGAAAGAAAGGTAAAAGCAGAAAAGAACTTGATGCCGTCGTGTTAGTAATGTCCATTCGGTTCCCCCAGAACGAGCACAATTATTGCTTTTACCTTTGTATATTAACAAATGCGCCTGATATCATCCCCAAATCTTCGTCATTGTATTTGAAGCAATATGACTGAAAGAAAGGTAAAAGCAGAGAAGGACGCGATGCCGTCGTGTTGGTAATGTCCTTTCGGGTCCCCCAGAATGAGCACAATTATTGCTTTTATCTCTTTTTATTAACAAATGCGCCTGTTATCATCCCCAAATCTTCGTCATTGTATTTGAACCCATATGACTGAAAGAAAGGTAAAAGCAGAAAAGAACTCGATGCCGTCGTGTTAGTAATGTCCATTCGGGTCCCCCAGAATGAGCACAATTATTGCTTATATCTTTTTTATTAACAAATGCGCCTGTAATCGTCCTCAAATCGTCGTCAGTGTATTTGACGCGATACGACAGAAACAAAGGTAAAAGCAGAGAAGAACTCGATGCCTTCGTGTTGGTAATGTCCATTCGGGTCCCCCAGAATGAGCACAATTATTGCTTTTATCTTTTTTTATTAACAAATGCGCCTGTTATCATCCCAAAATCTTCGTCATTGTATTTGAAGGAATATGACTGAAAGAAAGGTAAAAGCAGAAAAGAACTCGATGCCGTCGTGTTAGTAATGTACATTCGGGTCCCCCAGAATGAGCACAATTATTGCTTTTATCTTTTTTATTAACAAATGCGCCTGTAATCGTCCTCAAATCGTCGTCAGTGAATTTGACGCGATACGACAGAAACAAAGGTAAAAGCAGAGAAGAACTCGATGCCGTCGTGTTGGTATTGCCCATTCGGGTCCCCCAGAATGAGTACAATTATTGGCTTTATCTTTCTTTATTAACAAATGCGCCTGTATTCGTCTTCAAATCGTGTTCAGTGTATTTGATGCGATATGACAGAAGGAAAGGTAAAAGCAGAGAAAAACTCGACGCCGTCATATTAGTAATGTCCATTTGGGTCCCCCAGAATCGACAGAACCATTGCTTTTACCTTTGTTTATTAACAAATGCGCCTGTTATCATCCCCAAATCTTCGTCATTGTATTTGAAGCAGTATGACTGAAAGGAAGGTAAAAGCAGAGAAGAACGCGATGCCGTCGTGTTAGTAATGTCCATTCGGGTCCCCCAGAATGAGCACAATTATTGCTTTTATCTTTTTTTATTAACAAATGCGCCTGTTATCATCGAAAAATCTTCGTCATTGTATTTGAAGCAATATGACTGAAAGAAAGGTAAAAGCAGAGAAGAACGCGATGCCGTCGTGTTAGTAATGTCCATTCGGGTCCCCCAGAATGAGCACAATTATTGCTTTTACCTTTGCTTATTAACAAATGCGCCTGATATCATCCCCAAATCTTCGTCATTGTATTTGAAGCAATATGACTGAAAGAAAGGTAAAAGCAGAGAAGAAGGCGATGCCGTCGTGTTAGTAATGTCCATTCGGGTCCCCCAAAATGAGCACAATTATTGCTTTTATCTTTTTTTATTAACAAATGCGCCTGTTATCATCCCCAAATCTTCGTCATTGTATTTGAAGCAATATGACTGAAAGAAAGGTAAAAGCAGAGAAGAAGGCGATGCCGTCGTGCTAGTAATGTCCATTCGGGTCCCCAAGAATGAGCACAATTATTCCTTTTACCTTTGTTTATTAACAAATGCGCCTGTTATCATCCCCAAATCTTCGTCATTGTATTTGAAGCAATATGACTGAAAGAAAGGTAAAAGCAGAGAAAAACTCGACGCCGTCTTGTTAGTAATGTCCATTTGGGTTCCCCAGAATGAGCACAATTATTGCTTGTACCTTTGTTTATTAACAAATGCGCCTGATATCATCCCCAAATCTTCGTCATTGTATTTGAAGCAATATGACTGAAAGAAAGGTAAAAGCAGAGAAGAACGCGATGCCGTCGTGTTGGTAATGTCCATTCGGGTCCCCCAGAATGAGCACAATTATTGCTTTTATCTTTTTTTATTAACAAATGCGCCTGTTATCAACCCCAAATCTTCGTCATTGTATTTGAAGCAATATGACTGAAAGAAAGGTAAAAGCAGAGAAGAACGCGATGCCGTCGTGTTAGTAATGTCCATTAGGGTCCCCCAGAATGAGCACAATTATTGCTTTTATCTTTTTTTATTAACAAATGCGCCTGTTATCATCGAAAAATCTTCGTCATTGTATTTGAAGCAATATGACTGAAAGAACGGTAAAATCAGAGAAAAACGCGATGCCGTCGTGTTAGTAATGTCCATTCGGGTCCCTCAGAATGTGCATAATTATTGCTTGTACCTTTGTTTATTAACAAATGCGCCTGATACATCCCCAAATCTTCGTCATTGTATTTGAAGCAATATGACTAAAAGAAAGGTAAAACCAGAGAAGAACGCGATGCCGTCGTGTTAGTAATGTCCATTCGGGTCCCCCAAAATGAGCACAATTATTGCTTTTATCTTTTTTTATTAACAAATGCGCCTGTTATCATCCCGAAATCTTCGTCATTGTATTTGAAGCAATATGACTGAAAGAAAGGTAAAAGCAGAGAAGAACTCGATGCCGTCGTGTTAGTAATGACCATTCGGGTCCCCCAGAATGAGCACAATTGCTGCTTTTACCTTTGTTTATTAACAAATGCGCCTGATATCATCCCCAAATCTTCGTCATTGTATTTGAAGCAATATGACTGAAAGAAAGGTAAAAGCAGAGAAGAACGCGATGCCGTCGTGTTAGTAATGTCCATTCGGGTCCCCCAAAATGAGCACAATTATTGCTATGATCTTTTTTCATTAACAAATGCGCCTGTTATCATCCCCAAATCTTCGTCATTGTATTTGAAGCAATATGACTGGAAGAAAGGTAAAAGCAGAGAAGAACGCGATGCCGTCGTGTTAGTAATGTCCATTCGGGTCCCCCAAAATGAGCACAATTATTGCTTTTATCTTTTTTTATTAACAAATGCGCCTGTTATCATCCCCAAATCTTCGTCATTGTATTTGAAGCAATATGACTGAAAGAAAGGTAAAAGCAGAGAAGAAGGCGATGCCGTCGTGCTAGTAATGTCCATTCGGGTCCCCAAGAATGAGCACAATTATTGCTTTTACCTTTGTTTATTAACAAATGCGCCTGTTATCATCCCCAAATCTTCGTCATTGAATTTGAAGCAATATGACTGAAAGAAAGGTAAAAGCAGAGAAAAACTCGACGCCGTCTTGTTAGTAATGTCCATTTGGGTTCCCCAGAATGAGCACAATTATTGCTTGTACCTTTGTTTATTAACAAATGCGCCTGATATCATCCCCAAATCTTCGTCATTGTATTTGAAGCAATATGACTGAAAGAAAGGTAAAAGCAGAGAAGAACGCGATGCCGTCGTGTTGGTAATGTCCATTCGGGTCCCCCAGAATGAGCACAATTATTGCTTTTATCTTTTTTTATTAACAAATGCGCCTGTTATCAACCCCAAATCTTCGTCATTGTATTTGAAGCAATATGACTGAAAGAAAGGTAAAAGCAGAGAAGAACGCGATGCCGTGGTGTTAGTAATCTCCATTTGGGTCCCCCAGAATGAGCACAATTATTGCATTTATCTTTTTTTATTAACGAATGCGCCTGTAATCGTCATCAAATCGTCGTCATTGTATTTGAAGCAATATGACTGGAAGAAAGGTAAAAGCAGAGAAGAACTCGATGCCGTCGTGTTGGTAATGCCCATTCGGGTCCCCCAGAATGAGCACAATTATTGCTTTTACCATTGTTTATTAACAAATGCGCCTGTTATGATCCTCAAATCTTCGTCATTGTATTTGAAGCAATATGACTGGAAGAAAGGTAAAAGCAGAGAAGAACGCGATGCCGTCGTGTTAGTTATGTCCATTCGGGTCCCCCAGAATGAGCACAATTATTGCTTTTATCTTTTTTTATTAACAAATGCGCCTGTTATCATCCCGAAATCTTCGTCATTGAATTTGAAGCAATATGACTGAAAGAAAGGTAAAAGCAGAGAAGAACTCGATGCCGTCGTGTTAGCAATGTCCATTCGGGTCCCCCAGAATGAGCACAATTATTGCTTTTACCTTTGTTTATTAACAAATGCGCCTGATATCATCCCCAAATCTTCGTCAATGTATTTGAAGCAATATGACTGAAAGAAAGGTAAAAGCAGAGAAGAACGCGATGCCGTCGTGTTAGTAATGTCCATTCGGGTCCCCCAAAATGAGCACAATTATTGCTTTTATCTTTTTTTATTAACAAATGCGCCTGTTATCATCCCCAAATCTTCGTCATTGTATTTGAAGCAATATGACTGAAAGAAAGGTAAAAGCAGAGAAGAACGCGATGCCGTCGTGTTAGTAATGTCCATTGGGGTCCCCCAGAATGAGCACAATTATTGCTTTTACCTTTGTTTATTAACAAATGCGCCTGTTATCATCCCCAAATCTTCGTCATTGTATTTGAAGCAATATGACTGAACGAAAGGGGAAAGCGGAGAAGATCGCGAGGCCGTCGTGTTAGTAATGTCCATTCGGGTCCCCCAGAATGAGCACAATTATTGCTTTTATCTTTTTTTATTAACAAATGCGCCTGTAATCGTCTTCAAATCGTCGTCAGTGTATTTTACGCGATATGACAGAAACAAAGGTAAAAGCAGAGGAAAGCTCGACGCCGTCATATTAGTAATGTCCCTTTGGGTCCCCCAGAATCGACACAACCATTGCTTTTACCTTTGTTTATTAACAAATGCGCCTGTTATCATCCCTAAATCTTCGTCATTGTATTTGAAGCAATATGACTGAAAGAAAGGTAAAAGCAGAGAAGAACGCGATGCCGTCGTGTTAGTAATGTCCATTCGGGTCCCCAAGAATGAGCACAATTATTGCTTTTACCTTTCTTTATTAACAAATGCGCCTGGTATCATCCCCAAATCTTCGTCATTGTATTTGAAGGAATATGACTGAAAGAAAGGTAAAAGCAGAAAAGAACTCGATGCCGTCGTGTTAGTAATGTCCATTCGGGTCCCCCAGAATGAGCACAATTACTGCTTTTATCTTTTTTATTAACAAATGCGCTTGTAATCGTCCTCAAATCGTCGTCAGTGTATTTGACGCGATACGACAGAAACAAAGGTAAAAGCAGAGAAGAACTCGATGCCGTCGTGCTGGTAATGTCCATTCGGGTCCCCCAGAATGAGCACAATTATTGCTTTTATCTTTTTTTATTTACAAATGCGCCTGTAATCGTCTTCAAATCGTGTTCAGTTTATTTGACGCGATATGACAGAAACAAAGGTAAAAGCAGAGAAAAACTCGACGCCGTCATATTAGTAATGTCCATTTAAGTCCGCCAGAATCGACAGAACCATTGCTTTTACCTTCGTTTATTAACAAATGCGCCTGTTATCATCCCCAAACCTTCGTCATTGTATTTGAAGCAATATCACTGAAAGAAAGACAAAAGCAGAGAAGAACGCGATGCCGTCGTGATAGTAATGTCCATTCGGGTCCCCCAGAATGAGCACAATTATTGCTTTTATCTTTTTTTATTAACAAATGCGCCTGATATCATCCCCAAATCTTCGTCATTGTATTTGAAGCAATATGACTGAAACAAAGGTAAAAGCAGAGAAGAACGCGATGCCGTCGTGTTATTAATGTCCATTCGGGTCCCCCAAAATAAGCACAATTATTGCTTTTATCTTTTTTTATTAACAAATGCGCCTGTTATCATCCCCAAATCTTCGTCATTGTATTTGAAGCAATATGACTGAAAGAAAGGTAAAAGCAGAGAAAAACTCGACGCCGTCTTGTTAGTAATGTCCATTTGGGTTCCCCAGAATGAGCACAATTATTGCTTTTACCTTTGTTTATTAACAAATGCGCCTGATATCATCCCCAAATCTTCGTAATTGTATTTGAAGCAATATGACTGAAAGAAAGGTAAAAGCAGAGAAGAACGCGATGCCGTCGTGTTGGTAATGTCCATTCGGGTCCCCCAGAATGAGCACAATTATTGCTTTTATCTTTTTTAATTAACAAATGCGCCTGTTATCATCCCCAAATCTTCGTCATTGTATTTGAAGCAATACGACTGAAAGAAAGGTAAAAGCAGAAAAGAACTCGATGCCGTCGTGATAGTAATGTCCATTCGGGTCCCCCAGAACGAGCACAATTATTGCTTTTACCTTTGTTTATTAACAAATGCGCCTGATATCATCCCCAAATCTTCGTCATTGCATTTGAAGCAATATGACTGAAAGAAAGGTAAAAGCAGAGAAGAACCCGATGCCGTCGTATTGGTAATGTCCATTCGGGTCCCCCAGAATGAGCACAATTAATGCTTTTATCTTTTTTTATTTACAAATGCGCCTGTTATCATCCCCAAATCTTCGTCATTGTATTTGAAGCCATATGACTGAAAGAAAGGTAAAAGCAGAAAAGAACTCGATGCCGTCGTGTTAGTAATGTCCATTCGGCTCCCCGAGAATGAGCAAAATTATTGCTTTTATCTTTTTTATTAACAAATGCGCCTGTAATCGTCCTCAAATCGTCGTCAGTGTATTTGACGCGATACGACAGAAACAAAGGTAAAAGCAGAGAAGAACTCGATGCCGTCGTGTTGGTAATGTCCATTCGGGTCCCCCAGAATGAGCCTAATTATTGCTTTTATCTTTTTTTATTAACAAATGCGCCTGTTATCATCCCAAAATCTTCGTCATAGTATTTGAAGGAATATGACTGAAAGAAAGGTAAAAGCAGAAAAGAACTCGATGCCGTCGTGTTAGTAATGTCCATTCGGGTCCCCCAGAATGAGCACAATTATTGCTTTTATCTTTTTTATTAACAAATGCGCCTGTAATCGTCCTGAAATCGTCGTCAGTGTATTTGACGCGATACCACAGAAACAAAGGTAAAAGCAGAGAAGAACTCGATGCCGTCGTGTTGGTAATGCCCATTCGGGTCTCCCAGAATAAGCACAATTATTGCCTTTATCTTTTTTTATTAACAAATGCGCCTGTCATCGTCTTCAAATCGTGTTCAGTGTATTTGATGCGATATGACAGAAACAAAGGTAAAAGCAGAGAAAAACTGGACGCCGTCATATTAGTAATGTCCATTTGGGTCCCCCAGAATCGACAGAACCATTGCTTTTACCTTTGTTTATTAACAAATGCGCCTGTTATCATCCCCAAATCTTCGTCATTGTATTTGAAGCAGTATGACTGAAAGGAAGGTAAAAGCAGAGAAGAACGCGATGCCGTCGTGTTAGTAATGTCCATTCGGGTCCCCCAGAATGAGCACAATTATTGCATATATCTTTTTTTATTAACAAATGCGCCTGTTATCATCCCAAAATCTTCGTCATTGAATTTGAAGCAATATGACTGAGAGAAAGGTAAAAGCAGAAAAGAACTCGATGCCGTCGTGTTAGTAATGTCCATTCGGGTCCCCCAGAATGAGCACAATTATTGCTTTTACCTTTGTTTACTAACAAAGGCGCCTGATATCATCCCCAAATCTTCGTCCTTGTATTTGAAGCAATATGACTGAAAGAAAGGTAAAAGCAGAGAAGAACGCGATGCCGTCGTGTTAGTAATGTCCATTCGGGTCCCCCAGAATGAGCACAATTGCTGCTTTTACCTTTGTTTATTAACAACTGCGCCTGATATCATCCCCAAATCTTCGTCATTGTATTTGAAGCAATATGACTGAAAGAAAGGTAAAAGCAGAGAAGAACGCGATGCCGTCGTATTAGTAATGTCCATTCGGGTCCCCCAAAATGAGCACAATTATTGCTTTGATCTTTTTTTATTAACAAATGCGCCTGTTATCATCCCCAAATCTTCGTCATTGTATTTGAAGCAATATGACTGAAAGAAAGGTAAAAGCAGAGAAGAACGCGATGCCGTCGTGTTAGTAATGTCCATTCGGGTCCCCCAGAATGAGCACAATTATTGCTTTTACCTTTGTTTATTAACAAATGCGCCTGTTATCATCCCCAAATCTTCGTCATTGTATTTGAAGCAATATGACTGAAAGAAAGGTAAAAGCAGAGAAAAACTCGACGCCGTCTTGTTAGTGATGTCCATTTGGGTTCCCCAGAATGAGCACAATTATTGCTATTACCTTTGTTTATTAACAAATGCGCCTGATATCATCCCCAAATCTTCGTCATTGTATTTGAAGCAATATGACTGAAAGAAAGGTAAAAGCAGAGAAGAACGCGATGCCGTCGTGTTGGTAATGTCCATTCGGGTCCCCCAGAATGAGCACAATTATTGCTTTTATCTTTTTTTATTAACAAAAGCGCCTGTTATCATCCCCAAATCTTCGTCATTGTATTTGAAGCAATATGACTGAAAGAAAGGTGAAAGCAGAGAAGAACGCGAGGCCGTCGTGTTAGTAATCTCCATTCGGGTCCCCCAGAATGAGCACAATTATTGCTTTTATCTTTTTTTATTTAACAAATGCGCCTGTAATCGTCTTCAAATCGTCGTCAGTGTATTTGACACGATATGACAGAAACAAAGGTATAAGCAGAGAAAAACTCGACGCCGTCATATTAGTAATGTCCCTTTGGGTCCCCCAGAATCGACACAACCATTGCTTTTACCTTTGCTTATTAACAAATGCGCCTGTTATCATCCCCAAATCTTCGTCATTGTAATTGAAGCAATATGACTGAAAGAAAGGTAAAAGCAGAGAAGAACGCGATGCCGTCGTGTTAGTAATGTCCATTCGGGTCCCCCAGAATGAGTACAATTATTGCTTTTACCTTTGTTTATTAACAAATGCGCCTGTTATCATCCCCAAATCTTCGTCATTGTATTTGAAGCAATATGACTGAAAGAAAGGTAAAAGCAGAGAAAAACTCGACGCCGTCGTGTTAGTAATGTCTATTTGGGTCCCCCAGAATGAGCACAATTATTGCTTTTACCTTTGTTTATTAACAAATGCGCCTGTTATGATCCCCAAATCTTCGTCATTGTATTTGAAGCAATATGACTGGAAGCAAGGTAAAAGCAGAGAAGAACGCGATGCCGTCGTGTTGGTAATGTCCATTCGGGTCTCCCAGAATGAGCACAATTATTGCTTTTACCTTTGTTTATTAACAAATGCGCCCGTTATCATCCCCAAATCTTCGTCATTGTATTTAAAGCAATATGACTGAAAGAAAGGTAAAAGCAGAGAAGAACGCGATGCCGTCGTGTTAGTAATGTTCATTCGGGTCCCCCAGAATGAGCACAATTATTGCTTTTACCTTTCTTTATTAACAAATGCGCCTGTTATCATCCCCAAATCTTCGACATTGTATTTGAAGGAATATGACTGAAAGAAAGGTAAAAGCAGAAAAGAACTCGCTGCCGTCGTGTTAGTAATGTCCATTCGGGTCCCCCAGAATGAGCACATTTACTGCTTTTATCTTTTTTATTAACAAATGCGCCAGTAATCGTCCTCAAATCGTCGTCAGTGTATTTGACGCGATACGACAGAAACAAAGGTAAAAGCAGAGAAGAACTCGATGCCGTCGTGCTGGTAATGTCCATTCGGGTCCCCCAGAATGAGCACAATTATTGCTTTTATCTTTTTTTATTAACAAATGCGCCTGTAATCGTCTTCAAACGGTGTTCAGTGTATTTGATGCGATATGACCGAATTAAAGGTAAAAGCAGAGAAAAACTCGACGTCGTCATATTAGTAATGTCCATTTAAGTCCCCCAGAATCGACAGAACCATTGCTTTTACCTTTGTTTATTAACAAATGCGCCTCTTATCATCCCCAAATCTTCGTCATTGTATTTGAAGCTATATGACTGAAAGAAAGGCAAAAGCAGAGAAGAACGCGATGCCTTCGTGTTAGTAATGTCCATTCGGGTCCCCCAGAATGAGCACAAGTATTGCTTTTATCTTTTTTTAATAACAAATGCGCCTGTTATCATCCCAAAATCTTCGTCATTGTATTTGAAGCAATATGACTGAAAGAAAGGTAAAAGCAGAAAAGAACTTGATGCCGTCGTGTTAGTAATGTCCATTCGGTTCCCCCAGAACGAGCACAATTATTGCGTTTACCTTTGTATATTAACAAATGCGCCTGATATCATCCCCAAATCTTCGTCATTGTATTTGAAGCAATATGACTGAAAGAAAGGTAAAAGCAGAGAAGGACGCGATGCCGTCGTGTTGGTAATGTCCTTTCGGGTCCCCCAGAATGAGCACAATTATTGCTTTTATCTCTTTTTATTAACAAATGCGCCTGTTATCATCCCCAAATCTTCGTCATTGTATTTGAACCCATATGACTGAAAGAAAGGTAAAAGCAGAAAAGAACTCGATGCCGTCGTGTTAGTAATGTCCATTCGGGTCCCCCAGAATGAGCACAATTATTGCTTATATCTTTTTTATTAACAAATGCGCCTGTAATCGTCCTCAAATCGTCGTCAGTGTATTTGACGCGATACGACAGAAACGAAGGTAAAAGCAGAGAAGAACTCGATGCCGTCGTGTTGGTAATGTCCATTCGGGTCCCCCAGAATGAGCACAATTATTGCTTTTATCTTTTTTTATTAACAAATGCGCCTGTTATCATCCCAAAATCTTCGTCATTGTATTTGAAGGAATATGACTGAAAGAAAGGTAAAAGCAGAAAAGAACTCGATGCCGTCGTGTTAGTAATGTACATTCGGGTCCCCCAGAATGAGCACAATTATTGCTTTTATCTTTTTTATTAACAAATGCGCCTGTAATCGTCCTCAAATCGTCGTCAGTGAATTTGACGCGATACGACAGAAACAAAGGTAAAAGCAGAGAAGAACTCGATGCCGTCGTGTTGGTATTGCCCATTCGGGTCCCCCAGAATGAGTACAATTATTGGCTTTATCTTTCTTTATTAACAAATGCGCCTGTAATCGTCTTCAAATCGTGTTCAGTGTATTTGATGCGATATGACAGAAGGAAAGGTAAAAGCAGAGAAAAACTCGACGCCGTCATATTAGTAATGTCCATTTGGGTCCCCCAGAATCGACAGAACCATTGCTTTTACCTTTGTTTATTAA
The DNA here is from genome assembly GCA_951751655.1 of Ophion costatus. Taxonomy (NCBI): domain Eukaryota; kingdom Metazoa; phylum Arthropoda; class Insecta; order Hymenoptera; family Ichneumonidae; genus Ophion; species Ophion costatus. The sequence goes on along the minus strand of OX632361.1, from coordinate 8,170,189 downwards.
CAAATGCGCCTGTTATCATCCCAAAATCTTCGTCATTGAATTTGAAGCAATATGACTGAGAGAAAGGTAAAAGCAGAAAAGAACTCGATGCCGTCGTGTTAGTAATGTCCATTCGGGTCCCCCAGAATGAGCACAATTATTGCTTTTACCTTTGTTTATTAACAAAGGCGCCTGATATCATCCCCAAATCTTCGTCCTTGTATTTAAAGCAATATGACTGAAAGAAAGGTAAAAGCAGAGAAGAACGCGATGCCGTCGTGTTAGTAATGTCCATTCGGGTCCCCCAGAATGAGCACAATTATTGCTTTTACCTTTGTTTATTAACAAATGCGCCTGATATCATCCCCAAATCTTCGTCATTGTATTTGAAGCAATACGACAGAAACAAAGGTAAAAGCAGAGAAGAACGTGATGCCGTCGTTTTGGTAATGTCCATTCGGGTCCCCCAGAATGAGCACAATTATTGCTTTTACCTTTGCTTATTAAGAAATGCGCCTGTTATCATCCCCAAATCTTCGTCATTTTATTTGAAGCAATATGACTGAAAGAAAGGTGAAAGCAGAGAAGAACGCGATGCCGTCGTGTTAGTAATGTCCATTCGGGTCCCCCAGAATGAGCACAATTATTGCTTTTACCTTTGTTTATTAACAAATGCGCCTGATATCATCCCAAAATCTTCGTCATTGTATTTGAAGCAATACGACAGAAACAAAGGTAAAAGCAGAGAAGAACGCGATGCCGTCGTTTTGGTAATGTCCATTCGGGTCCCCCAGAATGAGCACAATTATTGCTTTTACCTTTGCTTATTAAGAAATGCGCCTGTTATCATCCCCAAATCTTCGTCATTGTATTTGAAGCAATATGACTGAAAGAAAGGTGAAAGCAGAGAAGAACGCGAGGCCGTCGTGTTAGTACTGTCCATTCGGGTCCCCCAGAATGAGCACAATTATTGCTTTTATTTTTTTTTATTAACAAATGCGCCTGTAATCGTCTTCAAATCGTCGTCATTGTATTTGAAGCAATATGACTGAAAGAAAGGTAAAAGCAGAGAAGAACGCGATGCCGTCGTGTTAGTAATGTCCATTCGGGTCCCCCAGAATGAGCACAATTATTGCTTTTACCTTTGTTTATTAACAAATGCGCCTGTTATCATCCCCAAATCTTCGTCATTGTATTTGAAGCAATATGACTGAAAGAAAGCTGAAAGCAGAGAAGGATGCGAGGCCGTCGTGTTAGGAACGTCCATTCGGGTCCCCCAGAATGAGCACAATTATTGCTTTTATCTTTTTTTATTAACAAATGCGCCTGTAATCGTCTTCAAATCGTCGTCAGTGTATTTGACGCGATATGACAGAAACAAAGGTAAAAGCAGAGAAGAACTCGATGCCGTCGTGTTAGTAATGTCCATTCGGGTCCCCCAGAATGTGCATAATTATTGCTTTTACCTTTGTTTATTAACAAATGCGCCTGATACATCCCCAAATCTTCGTCATTGTATTTGAAGCCATATGACTGAAAGAAAGGTAAAAGCAGAGAAGAACTCGATGCCGTCGTGCTGGTAATGTCCATTCGGGTTCCCCAGAATGAGCAGAATTATTGCTTTTATCTTTTTTTATTAACAAATGCGCCTGTAATCGTCTTCAAATCGTGTTCAGTGTATTTGATGCGACATGACAGAAACAAAGGTAAAAGCAGAGAAAAACTCGACGCCGTCATATGAGTAATGTCCATTTGGGTCCCCCAGAATCGACAGAACCATTGCTTTTACCTTTGTTTATTAACAAATGCGCCTGTTATCATCCCCAAATCTTCGTCATTGTACTTGAAGCAATATGACTGAAAGAAAGGTAAAAGCAGAGAAGAACGCGATGCCGTCGTGTTAGTAATGTCCATTCGGGTCCCCCAGAATGAGCACAATTATTGCTTTTATCTTTTTTTATTAACAAATGCGCCTGTTATCATCGAAAAATCTTCGTCATTGTATTTGAAGCAATATGACTGAAAGAACGGTAAAATCAGAGAAGAACGCGATGCCGTCGTGTTAGTAATGTCCATTCGGGTCCCTCAGAATGTGCATAATTATTGCTTGTACCTTTGTTTATTAACAAATGCGCCTGATACATCCCCAAATCTTCGTCATTGTATTTGAAGCAATATGACTAAAAGAAAGGTAAAACCAGAGAAGAACGCGATGCCGTCGTGTTAGTAATGTCCATTCGGGTCCCCCAAAATGAGCACAATTATTGCTTTTATCTTTTTTTATTAACAAATGCGCCTGTTATCATCCCGAAATCTTCGTCATTGTATTTGAAGCAATATGACTGAAAGAAAGGTAAAAGCAGAGAAGAACTCGATGCCGTCGTGTTAGTAATGACCATTCGGGTCCCCCAGAATGAGCACAATTGCTGCTTTTACCTTTGTTTATTAACAAATGCGCCTGATATCATCCCCAAATCTTCGTCATTGTATTTGAAGCAATATGACTGAAAGAAAGGTAAAAGCAGAGAAGAACGCGATGCCGTCGTGTTGGTAATGTCCATTCGGGTCCCCCAGAATGAGCACAATTATTGCTTTTATCTTTTTTTATTAACAAATGCGCCTGTTATCATCCCCAAATCTTCGTCATTGTATTTGAAGCAATATGACTGAAAGAAAGGTGAAAGCAGAGAAGATCGCGAGGCTGTCGTGTTAGTAATGTCCATTCGGGTCCCCCAGAATGAGCACAATTATTGCTTTTATCTTTTATTTATTAACAAATGCACCTGTAATCGTCTTCAAATCGTCGTCAGTGTATTTGACGCGATATGACAGAAACAAAGGTAAAAGCAGAGAAAAACTCGACGCCGTCATATTAGTATTGTCCCTTTGAGTCCCCCAGAATCGACAGAACCATTGCTTTTACCTTTGTTTAGTAACAAATGCGCCTGTTATCATCCCCAAATCTTCGTCATTGTATTTGAAGCAATATGACTGAAAGAAAGGTAAAAGCAGAGAAGAACGCGATGCCGTCGTGTTAGTAATGTCCATTCGGGTCCCCCTTAATGAGCACAATTATTGCTTTTACCTTTGTTTATTAACAAATGCGCCTGTTATCATCCCCAAATCTTCGTCATTGTATTTGAAGCAATATGACTGAAAGAAAGGTAAAAGCAGAGAAAAACTCGACGCCGTCTTGTTAGTAATGTCCATTTGTGTTCCCCAGAATGAGCACAATTATTGCTTTTACCTTTGTTTATACACAAATGCGCCTGATATCTTCCTCAAATCTTCGTCATTGTATTTGAGGCAATATGACTGAAAGAAAGGTAAAAGAAGAGAAGAACGCGATGCCGTCGTGTTGGTAATGTCCATTCGGGTCCCCCAGAATGAGCACAATTATTGCTTTTATCTTTTTTTATTAACAAATGCGCCTGTTATCATCCCCAAATCTTCGTCATTGTATTTGAAGCAATATGACTGAAAGAAAGGGGAAAGCAGAGAAGATCGCGAGGCCGTCGTGTTAGTAATGTCCATTCGGGTCCCCCAGAATGAGCACAATTATTGCTTTTATCTTTTTTTATTAACAAATGCGCCTGTAATCGTCTTCAAATCGTCGTCAGTGTATTTGACGCGATACGACAGAAACAATGGTAAAAGCAGAGAAGAACTCGATGCCGTCGTGCTGGTAATGTCCATTCGGGTCCCCCAGAATGAGCACAATTATTGCTTTTATCTTTTTTTATTTACAAATGCGCCTGTAATCGTCTTCAAATCGTGTTCAGTTTATTTGACGCGATATGACAGAAACAAAGGTAAAAGCAGAGAAAAACTCGACGCCGTCATATTAGTAATGTCCATTTAAGTCCCCCAGTATCGACAGAACCATTGCTTTTACCTTCGTTTATTAACAAATGCGCCTGTTATCATCCCCAAATCTTCGTCATTGTATTTGAAGCAATATCACTGAAAGAAAGACAAAAGCAGAGAAGAACGCGATGCCGTCGCGATAGTAATGTCCATTCGGGTCCCCCAGAATGAGCACAATTCTTGCTTTTATCTTTTTTTATTAACAAATGCGCCTGATATCATCCCCAAATCTTCGTCATTGTATTTGAAGCAATATGACTGAAACAAAGGTAAAAGCAGAGAAGAACGCGATGCCGTCGTGTTATTAATGTCCATTCGGGTCCCCCAAAATAAGCACAATTATTGCTTTTATCTTTTTTTATTAACAAATGCGCCTGTTATCATCCCCAAATCTTCGTCATTGTATTTGAAGCAATATGACTGAAAGAAAGGTATAAGCAGAGAAGAAGGCGATGCCGTCGTGCTAGTAATGTCCATTCGGGTCCCCCAGAATGAGCACAATTATTTCTTTTACCTTTGTTTATTAACAAATGCGCCTGTTATCATCCCCAAATCTTCGTCATTGTATTTGAAGCAATATGACTGAAAGAAAGGTAAAAGCAGAGAAAAACTCGACGCCGTCTTGTTAGTAATGTCCATTTGGGTTCCCCAGAATGAGCACAATTATTGCTTTTACCTTTGTTTATTAACAAATGCGCCTGATATCATCCCCAAATCTTCGTCATTGTATTTGAAGCAATATGACTGAAAGAAAGGTAAAAGCAGAGAAGAACGCGATGCCGTCGTGTTGGTAATGTCCATTCGGGTCCCCCAGAATGAGCACAATTATTGCTTTTATCTTTTTTTATTAACAAATGCGCCTGTTATCATCCCCAAATCTTCGTCATTGTATTTGAAGCAATATGACTGAAAGACAGGTAAAAGCAGAAAAGAACTCGATGCCGTCGTGATAGTAATGTCCATTCGGGTCCCCCAGAACGAGCACAATTATTGCTTTTACCTTTGTTTATTAACAAATGCGCCTGATATCATCCCCAAATCTTCGTCATTGTATTTGAAGCAATATGACTGAAAGAAAGGTAAAAGCAGAGAAGAACCCGATGCCGTCGTATTGGTAATGTCCATTCGGGTCCCCCAGACTGAGCACAATTAATGCTTTTATCTTTTTTTATTTACAAATGCGCCTGTTATCATCCCCAAATCTTCGTCATAGTATTTGAAGGAATATGACTGAAAGAAAGGTAAAAGCAGAAAAGAACTCGATGCCGTCGTGTTAGTAATGTCCATTCGGGTCCCCCAGAATGAGCACAATTATTGCTTTTATCTTTTTTATTAACAAATGCGCCTGTAATCGTCCTGAAATCGTCGTCAGTGTATTTGACGCGATACGACAGAAACAAAGGTAAAAGCAGAGAAGAACTCGATGCCGTCGTGTTGGTAATGCCCATTTGGGTCTCCTAGAATGAGCACAATTATTGCCTTTATCTTTTTTTATTAACAAATGCGCCTGTCATCGTCTTCAAATCGTGCTCAGTGTATTTGATGCGATATGACAGAAACAAAGGTAAAAGCAGAGAAAAACTCGACGCCGTAATATTAGTAATGTCCATTTGGGTCCCCCAGAATCGACAGAACCATTGCTTTTACCTTTGTTTATTAACAAATGCGCCTGTTATCATCCCCAAATCTTCGTCATTGTATTTGAAGCAGTATGACTGAAAAGAAGGTAAAAGCAGAGAAGAACGCGATGCCGTCGTGTTAGTAATGTCCATTCGGGTCCCCCAGAATGAGCACAATTATTGCTTATATCTTTTTTTATTAACAAATGCGCCTGTTATCATCCCAAAATCTTCGTCATTGAATTTGAAGCAATATGACTGAGAGAAAGGTAAAAGCAGAAAAGAACTCGATGCCGTCGTGTTAGTAATGTCCATTCGGGTCCCCCAGAATGAGCACAATTATTGCTTTTACCTTTGTTTATTAACAAAGGCGCCTGATATCATCCCCAAATCTTCGTCCTTGTATTTGAAGCAATATGACTGAAAGAAAGGTAAAAGCAGAGAAGAACGCGATGCCGTCGTGTTAGTAATGTCCATTCGGGTCCCCCAGAATGAGCACAATTATTGCTTTTACCTTTGTTTATTAACAAATGCGCCTGATATCATCCCCAAATCTTCGTCATTGTATTTGAAGCAATACGACAGAAACAAAGGTAAAAGCAGAGAAGAACGTGATGCCGTCGTTTTGGTAATGTCCATTCGGGTCCCCCAGAATGAGCACAATTATTGCTTTTACCTTTGCTTATTAAGAAATGCGCCTGTTATCATCCCCAAATCTTCGTCATTGTATTTGAAGCAATATGACTGAAAGAAAGGTGAAAGCAGAGAAGAACGCGATGCCGTCGTGTTAGTAATGTCCATTCGGGTCCCCCAGAATGAGCACAATTATTGCTTTTACCTTTGTTTATTAACAAATGCGCCTGATATCATCCCAAAATCTTCGTCATTGTATTTGAAGCAATACGACAGAAACAAAGGTAAAAGCAGAGAAGAACGCGATGCCGTCGTTTTGGTAATGTCCATTCGGGTCCCCCAGAATGAGCACAATTATTGCTTTTACCTTTGCTTATTAAGAAATGCGCCTGTTATCATCCCCAAATCTTCGTCATTGTATTTGAAGCAATATGACTGAAAGAAAGGTGAAAGCAGAGAAGAACGCGAGGCCGTCGTGTTAGTACTGTCCATTCGGGTCCCCCAGAATGAGCACAATTATTGCTTTTATTTTTTTTTATTAACAAATGCGCCTGTAATCGTCTTCAAATCGTCGTCATTGTATTTGAAGCAATATGACTGAAAGAAAGGTAAAAGCAGAGAAGAACGCGATGCCGTCGTGTTAGTAATGTCCATTCGGGTCCCCCAGAATGAGCACAATTATTGCTTTTACCTTTGTTTATTAACAAATGCGCCTGTTATCATCCCCAAATCTTCGTCATTGTATTTGAAGCAATATGACTGAAAGAAAGCTGAAAGCAGAGAAGGATGCGAGGCCGTCGTGTTAGGAACGTCCATTCGGGTCCCCCAGAATGAGCACAATTATTGCTTTTATCTTTTTTTATTAACAAATGCGCCTGTAATCGTCTTCAAATCGTCGTCAGTGTATTTGACGCGATATGACAGAAACAAAGGTAAAAGCAGAGAAGAACTCGATGCCGTCGTGTTAGTAATGTCCATTCGGGTCCCCCAGAATGTGCATAATTATTGCTTTTACCTTTGTTTATTAACAAATGCGCCTGATACATCCCCAAATCTTCGTCATTGTATTTGAAGTCATATGACTGAAAGAAAGGTAAAAGCAGAGAAGAACTCGATGCCGTCGTGCTGGTAATGTCCATTCGGGTTCCCCAGAATGAGCACAATTATTGCTTTTATCTTTTTTTATTAACAAATGCGCCTGTAATCGTCTTCAAATCGTGTTCAGTGTATTTGATGCGACATGACAGAAACAAAGGTAAAAGCAGAGAAAAACTCGACGCCGTCATATGAGTAATGTCCATTTGGGTCCCCCAGAATCGACAGAACCATTGCTTTTACCTTTGTTTATTAACAAATGCGCCTGTTATCATCCCCAAATCTTCGTCATTGTACTTGAAGCAATATGACTGAAAGAAAGGTAAAAGCAGAGAAGAACGCGATGCCGTCGTGTTAGTAATGTCCATTCGGGTCCCCCAGAATGAGCACAATTATTGCTTTTATCTTTTTTTATTAACAAATGCGCCTGTTATCATCGAAAAATCTTCGTCATTGTATTTGAAGCAATATGACTGAAAGAACGGTAAAATCAGAGAAGAACGCGATGCCGTCGTGTTAGTAATGTCCATTCGGGTCCCTCAGAATGTGCATAATTATTGCTTGTACCTTTGTTTATTAACAAATGCGCCTGATACATCCCCAAATCTTCGTCATTGTATTTGAAGCAATATGACTAAAAGAAAGGTAAAACCAGAGAAGAACGCGATGCCGTCGTGTTAGTAATGTCCATTCGGGTCCTCCAAAATGAGCACAATTATTGCTTTTATCTTTTTTTATTAACAAATGCGCCTGTTATCATCCCGAAATCTTCGTCATTGTATTTGAAGCAATATGACTGAAAGAAAGGTAAAAGCAGAGAAGAACTCGATGCCGTCGTGTTAGTAATGACCATTCGGGTCCCCCAGAATGAGCACAATTGCTGCTTTTACCTTTGTTTATTAACAAATGCGCCTGATATCATCCCCAAATCTTCGTCATTGTATTTGAAGCAATATGACTGAAAGAAAGGTAAAAGCAGAGAAGAACGCGATGCCGTCGTGTTAGTAATGTCCATTCGGGTCCCCCAAAATGAGCACAATTATTGCTTTGATCTTTTTTCATTAACAAATGCGCCTGTTATCATCCCCAAATCTTCGTCATTGTATTTGAAGCAATATGACTGAAAGAAAGGTAAAAGCAGAGAAGAACGCGATGCCGTCGTGTTAGTAATGTCCATTCGGGTCCCCCAGAATGAGCACAATTATTGCTTTTACCTTTGTTTATTAACAAATGCGCCTGTTATCATCCCCAAATCTTCGTCATTGTATTTGAAGCAATATGACTGAAAGAAAGGTAAAAGCAGAGAAAAACTCGACGCCGCCTTGTTAGTAATGTCCATTTGGGTTCCCCAGAATGAGCACAATTATTGCTATTACCTTTGTTTATTAACAAATGCGCCTGATATCATCCCCAAATCTTCGTCATTGTATTTGAAGCAATATGACTGAAAGAAAGGTAAAAGCAGAGAAGAACGCGATGCCGTCGTGTTGGTAATGTCCATTCGGGTCCCCCAGAATGAGCACAATTATTGCTTTTATCTTTTTTTATTAACAAATGCGCCTGTTATCATCCCCAAATCTTCGTCATTGTATTTGAATCAATATGACTGAAAGAAAGGTGAAAGCAGAGAAGATCGCGAGGCTGTCGTGTTAGTAATGTCCATTCGGGTCCCCCAGAATGAGCACAATTATTGCTTTTATCTTTTATTTATTAACAAATGCACCTGTAATCGTCTTCAAATCGTCGTCAGTGTATTTGACGCGATATGACAGAAACAAAGGTAAAAGCAGAGAAAAACTCGACGCCGTCATATTAGTATTGTCCCTTTGAGTCCCCCAGAATCGACAGAACCATTGCTTTTACCTTTGTTTAGTAACAAATGCGCCTGTTATCATCCCCAAATCTTCGTCATTGTATTTGAAGCAATATGACTGAAAGAAAGGTAAAAGCAGAGAAGAACGCGATGCCGTCGTGTTAGTAATGTCCATTCGGGTCCCCCATAATGAGCACAATTATTGCTTTTACCTTTGTTTATTAACAAATGCGCCTGTTATCATCCCCAAATCTTCGTCATTGTATTTGAAGCAATATGACTGAAAGAAAGGTAAAAGCAGAGAAAAACTCGACGCCGTCTTGTTAGTAATGTCCATTTGTGTTCCCCAGAATGAGCACAATTATTGCTTTTACCTTTGTTTATACACAAATGCGCCTGATATCTTCCTCAAATCTTCGTCATTGTATTTGAAGCAATATGACTGAAAGAAAGGTAAAAGAAGAGAAGAACGCGATGCCGTCGTGTTGGTAATGTCCATTCGGGTCCCCCAGAATGAGCACAATTATTGCTTTTATCTTTTTTTATTAACAAATGCGCCTGTTATCATCCCCAAATCTTCGTCATTGTATTTGAAGCAATATGACTGAAAGAAAGGGGAAAGCAGAGAAGATCGCGAGGCCGTCGTGTTAGTAATGTCCATTCGGGTCCCCCAGAATGAGCACAATTATTGCTTTTATCTTTTTTTATTAACAAATGCGCCTGTAATCGTCTTCAAATCGTCGTCAGTGTATTTGACGCGATACGACAGAAACAATGGTAAAAGCAGAGAAGAACTCGATGCCGTCGTGCTGGTAATGTCCATTCGGGTCCCCCAGAATGAGCACAATTATTGCTTTTACCTTTGTTTATACACAAATGCGCCTGATATCTTCCTCAAATCTTCGTCATTGTATTTGAAGCAATACGACAGAAACAAAGGTAAAAGCAGAGAAGAACGCGATGCCGTCGTTTTGGTAATGTCCATTCGGGTCCCCCAGAATGAGCACAATTATTGCTTTTACCTTTGCTTATTAAGAAATGCGCCTGTTATCATCCCCAAATCTTCGTCATTGTATTTGAAGCAATATGACTGAAAGAAAGGTAAAAGCAGAGAAGAACGCGATGCCGTCGTGTTAGTAATGTCCATTCGGGTCCCCCAAAATGAGCACAATTATTGCTTTTATCTTTTTTTATGAACAAATGCGTCTGTTATCATCCCCAAATCTTCGTCATTGTATTTGAAGCAATATGACTGAAAGAAAGGTAAAAGCAGAGAAGAACGCGATGCCGTCGTGCTAGTAATGTCCATTCGGGTCCCCCAGAATGAGCACAATTATTGCTTTTACCTTTGTTTATTAACAAATGCGCCTGTTATCATCCCCAAATCTTCGTCATTGTATTTGAAGCAATATGACTGAAAGAAAGGTAAAAGCAGAGAAGAACGCGATGCCGTCGTGTTAGTAATGTCCATTCCGGTCCCCCAGAATGAGCACAATTATTGCTTTTACCTTTGTTAATTAACAAATGCGCTTGTTATCATCCCCATATCTTCGTCATTGTATTTGAAGCAATATGACTGAAAGAAAGGTAAAAGCAGAGCAGAACGCGCTGCCGTCGTGTTTGTAGTGTCCATTTGGGTACCCCAGAATGAGCACAATTATTGCTTTTACCTTTGTTTATTAACAAATACGCCTGTCATCATCCCCAAATCTTCGTCATTGTATTTGAAGCAACATGACTGGAAGAAAGGTAAAAGCAAAGAAGAACGCGATGCCGTCGTGTTAGTAATGTCCATTCGGGTCCAACAGAATGAGCACAATTATTGCTTTTATCTTTTTTTATTAACAAATGCGCCTGTTATCATCCCCAAATCTTCGTCATTGTATTTGAAGCAATATAACTGAAAGAAAGGTAAAAGCAGAGAAAAACTCGACGCCGTCGTGTTAGTAATGTCCATTTGGGTCCCCCAGAATGAGCACAATTATTGCTTGTATCTTTTTTAATTAACAAATGCGCCTGTTATCATCCCCAAATCTTCATCATTGTATTTGAGGCAATATGACTGGAAGAAAGGTAAAAGCAGAAAAGAACGCGATGCCGTCGTGTTGGTAATGTCCATTCGTGTCCCCCAGAATGAGCACAATTATTGCTTTTACCTTTGTTTTTTAACAATTGCGCCTGTTATGATCCCCAAATCTTCGTCATTGTATTTGAAGCAATATGACTGGAACAAAGGTAAAAGCAGAGAAAAACGCGATGCCGTCGTGTTGGTAATGTCCATTCGGGTCTCCCAGAATGAGCACAATTATTGCTTTTACCTTTGTTGATTAACAAATGCGGCTGTCATCATCCCCAAATCTTCGTCATTGTATTTGAAGCAATATGACTGAAAGAAAGGTAAAACCAGAGAAGAACGCGATGCCGTCGTGTTAGTAATGTCCATTCGGGTCCCCCAGAATGAGCACAATTATTGGTTTTACCTTTCTTTATTAACAAATGCACCTGTTATCATGCCCAAATCTTCGTCATTGTATTTGAAGGAATATGACTGAAAGAAAGGTAAAAGCAGAAAAGAACTCGATGCCGTCGTGTTAGTAATGTCCATTCCGGTCCCCCAGAATGAGCACAATTATTGCTTTTATCTTTTTTATTAACAAATGCGCCTGTAATCGTCCTCAAATCGTCGTCAGTGTATTTGACGCGATACGACAGAAACAAAGGTAAAAGCAGAGAAGAACTCGATGCCGTCGTGCTGGTAATGTCCATTCGGGTCCCCCAGAATGAGCACAATTATTGCTTTTATCGTTTTTTATCAACAAATGCGCCTGTAATCGTCTTCAAATCGTGTTCAGTGTATTTGATGCGACATGACAGAAACAAAGGTAAAAGCAGAGAAAAACTCGACGCCGTCATATTAGTAATGTCCATTTGGGTCCCCCAGAATCGACAGAACCATTGCTTTTACCTTTGTTTATTAACAAATGCGCCTGTTATCATCCCCAAATCTTCGTCATTGTACTTGAAGCAATATGACTGAAAGAAAGGTAAAAGCAGAGAAGAACGCGATGCCGTCGTGTTAGTAATGTCCATTCGGGTCGCCCAGAATGAGCACAATTATTGCTTTTATCTTTTTTTATTAACAAATGGGCCTGTTATCATCGAAAAATCTTCGTCATTGTATTTGAAGCAATATGACTGAAAGAACGGTAAAAGCAGAGAAGAACGCGATGCCGTCGTGTTAGTAATGTCCATTCGGGTCCCCCAAAATGAGCACAATTATTGCTTTTATCTTTTTTTATTAACAAATGCGCCTGTTATCATCCCGAAATCTTCGTCATTGTATTTGAAGCAATATGACTGAAAGAAAGGTAAAAGCAGAGAAGAAGTCGATGCCGTCGTGTTAGTAATGACCATTCGGGTCCCCCAGAATGAGCACAATTGATGCTTTTACCTTTGTTTATTAACAAATGCGCCTGATATCATGCCCAAATCTTCGTCATTGTATTTGAAGCAATATGACTGAAAGAAAGGTAAACGCTGAGAAGAACGCGATGCCGTCGTGTTAGTAATGTCCATTCGGGTCCCTCAAAATGAGCACAATTATTGCTTTGATCTTTTTTTATTAACAAATGCGCCTGCTATCATCCCCAAATCTTCGTCATTGTATTTGAAGCAATATGACTGAAAGAAAGATAAAAGCAGAGAAGAACGCGATGCCGTCGTGTTAGTAATGTCCATTCGGGTCCCCCAGAATGAGCACAATTATTGCTTTTACCTTTGTTTATTAACAAATGCGCCTGTTATCATCCCCAAATCTTCGTCATTGTATTGGAAGCAATATGACTGAAAGAAAGGTAAAACCAGAGAAGAACGCGATGCCGACGTGTTAGTAATGTCCATTCGGGTCCCCCAGAATGAGCACAATTATTGCTTTTACCTTTGTTTATTAACAAATGCGCCTGATATCATACCCAAATCTTCGTCATTGTATTTGAAGCAATATGACTGAAAGAAAGGTAAAAGCAGAGAAGAACGCGATGCCGCCGTGTTAGTAATGTCCATTCGGGTCCCCCAAAATGAGCACAATTATTGCTTTTATTTTTTTTATGAACAAATGCGCCTGTTATCATCCCCAAATCTTCGTCATTGTATTTGAAGCAATATGACTGAAAGAAAGGTAAAAGCAGAGAAGAACGCGATGCCGTCGCGTTAGTAATGTCCATTCGGGTCCCCCAGAATGAGCACAATTATTGCTTTTACCTTTGTTTATTAACAAATGCGCCTGTTATCATCCCCAAATCTTCGTCATTGTATTTGAAGCAATATGACTGAAAGAAAGGTAAAAGCAGAGAAGAACGCGATGCCGTCGTGTTAGTAATGTCCATTCGGGTCCCCCAGAATGAGCACAATTATTGCTTTTACCTTTGTTAATTAACAAATCCGCCTGTTATCATCCCCATATCTTCGTCATTGTATTTGAAGCAATATGACTGAAAGAAAGGTAAAAGCAGAGAAGAACGCGATGCCGTCGTGTTAGTAATGTCCATTCGGGTCCCCCAGAATGAGCACAATTATTGCTTTTATCTTTTTTTATTAACAAATGCGCCTGTTATCATCCCCAAATCTTCGTCAATGGATTTGAAGCAATATGACTGAAAGAAAGGTAAAAGCAGAGAAGAACGCGATGCCGTCGTGTTTGTAGTGTCCATTTGGGTCCCCCAGAATGAGCACAATTATTGCTTTTACCTTTGTTTATTAACAAATACGCCTGCTATCATCCCCAAATCTTCGTCATTGTATTTGAAGCAACATGACTGGAAGAAAGGTAAAAGCAAAGAAGAACGCGATGCCGTCGTGTTAGTAATGTCCATTCGGGTCCCCCAGAATGAGCACAATTATTGCTTTTATCTTTTTTTATTAACAAATGCGCCCGTTATCATCCCCAAATCTTCGTCATCGTATTTGAAGCAATATAACTGAAAGAAAGGTAAAAGCAGAGAAAAACTCGACGCCGTCGTGTTAGTAATGTCCATTTGGGTCCCCCAGAATGAGAAAAATTATTGCTTGTATCTTTTTTTATTAAAAAATGCGCCTGTTATCATCCCCAAATCTTCATCATTGTATTTGAGGCAATATGACTAGAAGAAAGGTAAAAGCAGAAAACAACGCGATGCCGTCGTGTTGGTAATGTCCATTCGGGTCCCGCAGAATGAGCACAATTATTGCTTTTACCTTTGTTTATTAACAAATGCGCCTGTTATGATCGCAAAATCTTCGTCATTGTATTTGAAGCAATATGACTGGAAGAAAGGTAAAAGCAGAGAAGAACGCGATGCCGTCGTGTCGGTAATGTCCATTCGGGTCCCCCAGAATGAGCACAATTATTGCTTTTACCTTTGTTTATTAACAAATGCGCCTGTTATGATCCCAAAATCTTCGTCATTGTATTTGGAGCAATATGACTGACAGAAAGGTAAAAGCAGAGAAGAACGCGATGCCGTCGTGTTGGTAATGTCCATTCGGGTCTCCCAGAAAGAGCACAATTATTGCTTTTACCTTTGTTTATTAACAAATGCGCCGTTAATCGTCTTCAAATCGTCGTCATTGTATTTGAAGCAATATGACTGGAAGAAAGGTAAAAGCATAGAAGAACGCGATGCCGTCGTGTTGGTAATGTCCATTCGGGTCCCCCAGAATGAGCACAATTATTGCTTTTACCTTTGATTATTAACAATTGCGCCTGTTATGATCCCCAAATCTTCGTCATTGTATTTGAAGCAATATGACTGGAACAAAGGTAAAAGCAGAGAAGAACGCGATGCCGTCGTGTTGGTAATGTCCATTCGGGTCTCCCAGAATGAGCACAATTATTGCTTTTACCTTTGTTGATTAACAAATGCGCCTGTTATCATCCCCAAATCTTCGTCATTGTATTTGAAGCAATATGACTGAAAGAAAGGTAAAACCAGAGAAGAACGCGATGCCGTCGTGTTAGTAATGTCCATTCGGGTCCCCCAGAATGAGCACAATTATTGCTTTTACCTTTCTTTATTAACAAATGCGCCTGTTATCATGCCCAAATCTTCGGCATTGTATTTGAAGGAATATGACTGAAAGAAAGGTAAAAGCAGAAAAGAACTCGATGCCGTCGTGTTAGTAATGTCCATTCGGGTCCCCCAGAATGAGCACAATTATTGCTTTTATCTTTTTTATTAACAAATGCGCCTGTAATCGTCCTCAAATCGTCGTCAGTGTATTTGACGCGATACGACAGAAACAAAGGTAAAAGCAGAGAAGAACTCGATGCCGCCATGCTGGTAATGTCCATTCGGGTCCCCCAGAATGAGCACAATTATTGCTTTTATCTTTTTTTATTAACAAATACGCCTGTAATCGTCTTCAAATCGTGTTCAGTGTATTTGATGCGACATGACAGAAACAAAGGTAAAAGCAGAGAAAAATTCGACGCCGTCATATTAGTAATGTCCATTTAGGTCCCCCAGAATCGACAGAACCATTGCTTTTACCTTTGTTTATTAACAAATGCGCCTGTTATCATCCCCAAATCTTCGTCATTGTATATGAAGCAATATGACTGAAAGAAAGGTAAAAGCAGAGAAGAACGCGATGCCGTCGTGTTAGTAATGTCCATTCGGGTCCCCCAGAATGAGCACAATTATTGCTTTTACCTTTGTTTATTAACAAATGCGCCTGTTATCATCCCCAAATCTTCGTCATTGTATTTGAAGCAATATGACTGAAAGAACGGTAAAAGCCGAGAAGAACGCGATGCCGTCGTGTTAGTAATGTCCATTGGGGTCCCCCAGAATGTGCATAATTATTGCTTTTACCTTTGTTTATTAACAAATGCGCCTGATACATCCCCAAATCTTCGTCATTGTATTTGAAGCAATATGACTGAAAGAAAGGTAAAAGCAGAGAAGAACGCGATGCCGTCGTGTTAGTAATGTCCATTCGGGTCCCCCAAAATGAGCACAATTATTGCTTTTATCTTTTTTTTATTAACAAATGCGCCTGTTATCATCCCGAAATCTTCGTCATTGTATTTGAAGCAATATGGCTGAAAGAAAGGTAAAAGCAGAGAAGACCTCGATACCGTCGTGTTAGTAATGACCATTCGGGTCCCCCAGAATGAGCACAATTATTGCTTTTATCTTTTTTTATTAACAAATGCGCCCGTTATCATCCCCAAATCTTCGTCATCGTATTTGAAGCAATATAACTGAAAGAAAGGTAAAAGCAGAGAAAAACTCGACGCCGTCGTGTTAGTAATGTCCATTTGGGTCCCCCAGAATGAGAACAATTATTGCTTGTATCTTTTTTTATTAAAAAATGCGCCTGTTATCATCCCCAAATCTTCATCATTGTATTTGAGGCAATATGACTAGAAGAAAGGTAAAAGCAGAAAACAACGCGATGCCGTCGTGTTGGTAATGTCCATTCGGGTCCCGCAGAATGAGCACAATTATTGCTTTTACCTTTGTTTATTAACAAATGCGCCTGTTATGATCGCAAAATCTTCGTCATTGTATTTGAAGCAATATGACTGGAAGAAAGGTAAAAGCAGAGAAGAACGCGATGCCGTCGTGTCGGTAATGTCCATTCGGGTCCCCCAGAATGAGCACAATTATTGCTTTTACCTTTGTTTATTAACAAATGCGCCTGTTATGATCCCAAAATCTTCGTCATTGTATTTGGAGCAATATGACTGGAAGAAAGGTAAAAGCAGAGAAGAACGCGATGCCGTCGTGTTGGTAATGTCCATTCGGGTCTCCCAGAAAGAGCACAATTATTGCTTTTACCTTTGTTTATTAACAAATGCGCCGTTAATCGTCTTCAAATTGTCGTCATTGTATTTGAAGCAATATGACTGGAAGAAAGGTAAAAGCATAGAAGAACGCGATGCCGTCGTGTTGGTAATGTCCATTCGGGTCCCCCAGAATGAGCACAATTATTGCTTTTACCTTTGATTATTAACAATTGCGCCTGTTATGATCCCCAAATCTTCGTCATTGTATTTGAAGCAATATGACTGGAACAAAGGTAAAAGCAGAGAAGAACGCGATGCCGTCGTGTTGGTAATGTCCATTCGGGTCTCCCAGAATGAGCACAATTATTGCTTTTACCTTTGTTGATTAACAAATGCGCCTGTTATCATCCCCAAATCTTCGTCATTGTATTTGAAGCAATATGACTGAAAGAAAGGTAAAACCAGAGAAGAACGCGATGCCGTCGTGTTAGTAATGTCCATTCGGGTCCCCCAGAATGAGCACAATTATTGCTTTTACCTTTCTTTATTAACAAATGCGCCTGTTATCATGCCCAAATCTTCGGCATTGTATTTGAAGGAATATGACTGAAAGAAAGGTAAAAGCAGAAAAGAACTCGATGCCGTCGTGTTAGTAATGTCCATTCGGGTCCCCCAGAATGAGCACAATTATTGCTTTTATCTTTTTTATTAACAAATGCGCCTGTAATCGTCCTCAAATCGTCGTCAGTGTATTTGACGCGATACGACAGAAACAAAGGTAAAAGCAGAGAAGAACTCGATGCCGCCATGCTGGTAATGTCCATTCGGGTCCCCCAGAATGAGCACAATTATTGCTTTTATCTTTTTTTATTAACAAATACGCCTGTAATCGTCTTCAAATCGTGTTCAGTGTATTTGATGCGACATGACAGAAACAAAGGTAAAAGCAGAGAAAAACTCGACGCCGTCATATTAGTAATGTCCATTTAGGTCCCCCAGAATCGACAGAACCATTGCTTTTACCTTTGTTTATTAACAAATGCGCCTGTTATCATCCCCAAATCTTCGTCATTGTATATGAAGCAATATGACTGAAAGAAAGGTAAAAGCAGAGAAGAACGCGATGCCGTCGTGTTAGTAATGTCCATTCGGGTCCCCCAGAATGAGCACAATTATTGCTTTTACCTTTGTTTATTAACAAATGCGCCTGTTATCATCCCCAAATCTTCGTCATTGTATTTGAAGCAATATGACTGAAAGAACGGTAAAAGCAGAGAAGAACGCGATGCCGTCGTGTTAGTAATGTCCATTGGGGTCCCCCAGAATGTGCATAATTATTGCTTTTACCTTTGTTTATTAACAAATGCGCCTGATACATCCCCAAATCTTCGTCATTGTATTTGAAGCAATATGACTGAAAGAAAGGTAAAAGCAGAGAAGAACGCGATGCCGTCGTGTTAGTAATGTCCATTCGGGTCCCCCAAAATGAGCACAATTATTGCTTTTATCTTTTTTTTATTAACAAATGCGCCTGTTATCATCCCGAAATCTTCGTCATTGTATTTGAAGCAATATGGCTGAAAGAAAGGTAAAAGCAGAGAAGACCTCGATACCGTCGTGTTAGTAATGACCATTCGGGTCCCCCAGAATGAGCACAATTGCTGCTTTTACCTTTGTTTATTAACAAATGCGCCTGATATCATCCCCAAATCTTCGTCATTGTATTTGAAGCAATATGACTGAAAGAAAGGTAAAAGCAGAGAAGAACGCGATGCCGTCGTGTTAGTAATGTCCATTCGGGTCCCCCAAAATAAGCACAATTATTGCTTTGATCTTTTTTTATTAACAAATGCGCGTGTTATCATCCCCAAATCTTCGTCATTGTATTTGAAGCAATATGACTGAAAGAAAGGTAAAAGCAGAGAAGAACGCGATGCCGTCGTGTTAGTAATGTCCATTCGGGTCCCCCAGAATGAGCACAATTATTGCCTTTACCTTTGTTTATTAACAAATGCGCCTGTTATCATCCCCAAATCTTCGTCATTGTATTTGAAGCAATATGACTGAAAGAAAGGTAAAAGCAGAGAAAATCTCGACGCCGTCTTGTTAGTAATGTCCATTTGGGTTCCCCAGAATGAGCACAATTATTGCTATTACCTTTGTTTATTAACAAATGCGCCTGATATCATCCCCAAATCTTCGTCATTGTATTTGAAGCAATATGACTGAAAGAAAGGTAAAAGCAGAGAAGAACGCGATGCCGTCGTGTTGGTAATGTCCATTCGGGTCCCCCAGAATGAGCACAATTATTTCTTTTATCTTTTTTTATTAACAAATGCGCCTGTTATCATCCCCAAATCTTCGTCATTGTATTTGAAGCAATATGACTGAAAGAAAGGTGAAAGCAGAGAAGAACGCGAGGCCGTCGTGTCAGTAATGTCCATTCGGGTCCCCCAGAATGAGCACAATTATTGCTTTTATCTTTTTTTATTTAACAAATGCGCCTGTAATCGTCTTCAAATCGTCGTCAGTGTATTTAACACGATATGACACAAACAAAGGTATAAGCAGAGAAAAACTCGACGCCGTCATATTAGTTATGTCCCTTTGGGTCCCCCAGAATCGACACAACCATTGCTTTTACCTTTGTTTATTAACAAATGCGCCTGATATCATCCCCAAATCTTCGTCATTGTATTTGAAGCAATATGACTGAAAGAAAGGTAAAAGCAGAGAAGAACGCGATGCCGTCGTGTTAGTAATGTCCATTCGGGTCCCCCAGAATGAGCACAATTATTGCTTTTACCTTTGTTTATTAACAAATGCGCCTGATATCATCCCCAAATCTTCGTCATTGTATTTGAAGCAATATGAATGAAAGAAAGGTAAAAGCAGAGAAAAACTCGACGCCGTCTTGTTAGTGATGTCCATTTGGGTTCCCCAGAATGAGCACAATTATTGCTATTACCTTTGTTTATTAACAAATGCGCCTGATATCATCCCCAAATCTTCGTCATTTTATTTGAAGCAATATGACTGAAAGAAAGGTAAAAGCAGAGAAGAACGCGATGCCGTCGTGTTGGTAATGTCCATTCGGGTCCCCCAGAATGAGCACAATTATTGCTTTTATCTTTTTTTATTAACAAATGCGCCTGTTATCATCCCCAAATCTTCGTCATTGTATTTGAAGCAATATGACTGAAAGAAAGGTGAAAGCAGAGAAGAACGCGATGCCGTCGTGATAGTAATGTCCATTCGGGTCCCCCAGAATGAGCACAATTATTGCTTGTATCTTTTTTTATTAACAAATGCGCCTGTTATCATCCCCAAATCTTCATCAATGTATTTGAGGCAATATGACTGGAAGAAAGGTAAAAGCAGAAAACAACGCGATGCCGTCGTGTTGGTAATGTCCATTCGGGTCCCGCAGAATGAGCACAATTATTGCTTTTACCTTTGTTTATTAACAAATGCGCCTGTTATGATCCCAAAATCTTCGTCATTGTATTTGAAGCAATATGACTGGAAGAAAGGTAAAAGCAGAGAAGAAAGCGATGCCGTCGTGTCGGTAATGTCCATTCGGGTCCCCCAGAATGAGCACAATTATTGCTTTTACCTTTGTTTATTAACAAATGCGCCTGTTATGATCCCAAAATCTTCGTCATTGTATTTGGAGCAATATGACTGGAAGAAAGGTAAAAGCAGAGAAGAACGCGATGCCGTCGTGTTGGTAATGTCCATTCGGGTCTCCCAGTATGAGCACAATTATTGCTTTTACCTTTGTTTATTAACAAATGCGCCGTTAATCGTCTTCAAATCGTCGTCATTGTATTTGAAGCAATATGACTGGAAGAAAGGTAAAAGCAGAGAAGAACGCGATGCCGTCGTGTTGGTAATGTCCATTCGGGTCCCCCAGAATGAGCACAATTATTGCTTTTACCTTTGTTTATTAACAATTGCGCCTGTTATGATCCCCAAATCTTCGTCATTGTATTTGAAGCAATATGACTGGAACAAAGGTAAAAGCAGAGAAGAACGCGATGCCGTCGTGTTGGTAATGTCCATTCGGGTCTCCCAGAATGAGCACAATTAATGCTTTTACCTTTGTTGATTAACAAATGCGCCTGTTATCATCCCCAAATCTTCGTCATTGTATTTGAAGCAATATGACTGAAAGAAAGGTAAAACCAGAGAAGAACGCGATACCGTCGTGTTAGTAATGTCCATTCGGGTCCCCCAGAATGAGCACAATTATTGCTTTTACCTTTCTTTATTAACAAATGCGCCTGTTATCATGCCCAAATCTTCGTCATTGTATTTGAAGGAATATGACTGAAAGAAAGGTAAAAGCAGAAAAGAACTCGATGCCGTCGTGTTAGTAATGTCCATTCGGGTCCCCCAGAATGAGCACAATTATTGCTTTTATCTTTTTTATTAACAAATGCGCCTGTAATCGTCCTCAAATCGTCGTCAGTGTATTTGACGCGATACGACAGAAACAAAGGTAAAAGCAGAGAAGAACTCGATGCCGTCGTGCTGGTAATGTCCATTCGGGTCCCCCAGAATGAGCACAATTATTGCTTTTATCTTTTTTTATTAACAAATGCGCCTGTAATCGTCTTCAAATCGTGTTCAGTGTATTTGATGCGACATGACAGAAACAAAGTTAAAAGCAGAGAAAAACTCGACGGGGTCATATTAGTAATGTCCATTTGGGTCCCCCAGAATCGACAGAACCATGGCTTTTACCTTTGTTTATTGACAAATGCGCCTGTTATCATCCCCAAATCTTCGTCATTGTACTTGAAGCAATATGACTGAAAGAAAGGTAAAAGCAGAGAAAAACTCGACGCCGTCGTGTTAGTAATGTCCATTTGGGTCCCCCAGAATGAGCAGAATTATTGCTTTTACCTTTGTTTATTAACAAATGCGCCTGTTATGATCCCCAAATCTTCGTCATTGTATTTGAAGCAATATGACTGAAAGAAAGGTAAAAGCAGAAAAGAACTCGATGCCGTCGTGTTAGTAATGTCCATTCGGGTCCCCCAGAATGAGCACAATTATTGCTTTTATCTTTTTTATTAACAAATGCGCCTGTAATCGTCCTCAAATCGTCGTCAGTGTATTTGACGCGATACGACAGAAACAAAGGTAAAAGCAGAGAAGAACTCGATGCCGCCATGCTGGTAATGTCCATTCGGGTCCCCCAGAATGAGCACAATTATTGCTTTTATCTTTTTTTATTAACAAATACGCCTGTAATCGTCTTCAAATCGTGTTCAGTGTATTTGATGCGACATGACAGAAACAAAGGTAAAAGCAGAGAAAAACTCGACGCCGTCATATTAGTAATGTCCATTTAGGTCCCCCAGAATCGACAGAACCATTGCTTTTACCTTTGTTTATTAACAAATGCGCCTGTTATCATCCCCAAATCTTCGTCATTGTATATGAAGCAATATGACTGAAAGAAAGGTAAAAGCAGAGAAGAACGCGATGCCGTCGTGTTAGTAATGTCCATTCGGGTCCCCCAGAATGAGCACAATTATTGCTTTTACCTTTGTTTATTAACAAATGCGCCTGTTATCATCCCCAAATCTTCGTCATTGTATTTGAAGCAATATGACTGAAAGAACGGTAAAAGCCGAGAAGAACGCGATGCCGTCGTGTTAGTAATGTCCATTGGGGTCCCCCAGAATGTGCATAATTATTGCTTTTACCTTTGTTTATTAACAAATGCGCCTGATACATCCCCAAATCTTCGTCATTGTATTTGAAGCAATATGACTGAAAGAAAGGTAAAAGCAGAGAAGAACGCGATGCCGTCGTGTTAGTAATGTCCATTCGGGTCCCCCAAAATGAGCACAATTATTGCTTTTATCTTTTTTTTATTAACAAATGCGCCTGTTATCATCCCGAAATCTTCGTCATTGTATTTGAAGCAATATGGCTGAAAGAAAGGTAAAAGCAGAGAAGACCTCGATACCGTCGTGTTAGTAATGATCATTCGGGTCCCCCAGAATGAGCACAATTATTGCTTTTATCTTTCTTTATTAACAAATGCGCCTGTTATCATCCCCAAATCTTCGTCATTGTATTTGAAGGAATATGACTGAAAGAAAGATAAAAGCAGAAAAGAACTCGATGCCGTCGTGTTAGTAATGTCCATTCGGGTCCCCCAGAATGAGCACAATTATTGCTTTTATCTTTTTTATTAACAAATGCGCCAGTAATCGTCCTCAAATCGTCGTCAGTGTATTTGACGCGATACGACAGAAACAAAGGTAAAAGCAGAGAAGAACTCGATGGCGTCGTGCTGGTAATGTCCATTCGGGTCCCCCAGAATGAGCACAATTATTGCTTTTATCTTTTTTTATTAACAAATGCGCCTGTAATCGTCTTCAAATCGTGTTCAGTGTATTTAATGCGATATGACAGAAACAAAGGTAAAAGCAGAGAAAAACTCGACGCCGTCATATTAGTAATGTACATTTGGGTCCCCCAGAATCGACAGAACCATTGCTTTTACCTTTGTTTATTAACAAATGCGCCTGTTATCATCCCCAAATCTTCGTCATTGTATTTGAAGCAATATGACTGAAAGAAAGGTAAAAGCAGAGAAGAACGCGATGCCGTCGTGTTAGTAATGTCCATTCGGGTCCCCCAAAATGAGCACAATTATTGCTTTTATCTTTTTTTATGATAAAAAAGCGCCTGTTATCATCCCCAAATCTTCGTCATTGTATTTGAAGCAATATGACTGAAAGAAAGGTAAAAGCAGAGAAGAACGCAATGCCGTCGTGTTAGTAATGTCCATTCGGGTCCCCCAGAATGAGCACAATTATTGCTTTTACCTTTGTTTATTAACAAATGCGCCTGATATCATCCCCAAATCTTCGTCATTTTATTTGAAGCAATACGACAGAAACAATGGTAAAAGCAGAGAAGAACTCGATGCCGTCGTGTTGGTAATGTCCATTTGGGTCCCCCAGAATGAGCACAATTATTGCTTTTACCTTTGTTTATTAACAAATGCGCCTGTTATCATCCCCAAGTCTTCGTCATTGTATTTGAAGCAATATGACTGGAAGAAAGGTGAAAGCAGAGAAGAACGCGAGGCCGTCGTGTTAGTAATGTTCATTCGGGTCCCCCAGAATGAGCACAATTATTGCTTTTATCTCTTTTTATTAACAAATGCGCCTGTAATCGTCCTCAAATCGTCGTCAGTGTATTTGACGCGATACGACAGAAACAAAGGTAAAAGCAGATAAGAACTCGATGCCGTCGTGTTGGTAATGTCCATTCGGGTCCCCCAGAATGAGCACAATTATTGCTTTTATCTTTTTTTATTAACAAATGCGCCTGTAATCGTCTTCAAATCGTGTTCAGTGTATTTAATGCGATATGACAGAAACAAAGGTAAAAGCAGAGAAAAACTCGACGCCGTCATATTAGTAATGTCCATTTGGGTCCCCCAGAATCGACAGAACCATTGCTTTTACCTTTGTTTATTAACAAATGCGCCTGTTATCATCCCCAAATCTTCGTCATTGTATTTGAAGCAATATGACTGAAAGAAAGGTAAAAGCAGAGAAGAACGCGATGCCGTCGTGTTAGTAATGTCCATTCGGGTCCCCCAGAATGAGCACAATTATTGCTTTTATCTTTTTTTATTAACAAATGCGCCTGTTATCATCCCAAAATCTTCGTCATTGTATTTGAAGCAATACGACTGAAAGAAAGGTAAAAGCAGAAAAGAACTCGATGCCGTCGTGTTAGTAATGTCCATTCGGGTCCCCCAGAATGAGCACAATTATTGCTTTTACCTTTGTTTATTAACAAATGCGCCTGATATCATACCCAAATCTTCGTCATTGTATTTGAAGAAATATGACTGAAAGAAAGGTAAAACCAGAGAAGAACGCGATGCCGTCGTGTTAGTAATGTCCATTCGGGTCCCCCAGAATGAGCACAATTATTGCTTTTACCTTTGTTTATTAACAAATGCGCCTGTTATCATCCCCAAATCTTCGTCATTGTATTTGAAGCAATATGACTAAAAGAAAGGTAAAAGCAGAGAAGAACGCGATGCCGTCGTGTTAGTAATGTCCATTCGGGTCCCCCAGAATGAGCACAATTATTGCTTTTATCTTTTTTTATTAACAAATGCGCCTGTTATCATCGAAAAATCTTCGTCATTGTATTTGAAGCAATATGACTGAAAGAACGGTAAAAGCAGAGAAGAACGCGATGCCGTCGTGTTAGTCATGTCCATTCGGGTCCCCCAGAATGTGCACAATTATTGCTTTCATCTTTTTTTATTAACAAATGCGCCTGTTATCATCCCGAAATCTTCGTCATTGTATTTGAAGCAATATGGCTGAAAGAAAGGTAAAAGCAGAGAAGAACTCGATGCCGTCGTGTTAGTAATGACCATTCGGGTCCCCCAGAATGAGCACAATTGCTGCTTTTACCTTTGTTTATTAACAAATGCGCCTGATATCATCCCCAAATCTTCGTCATTGTATTTGAAGCAATATGACTGAAAGAAAGGTAAAAGCAGAGAAGAACGCGATGCCGTCGTATTAGTAATGTCCATTCGGGTCCCCCAAAATGAGCACAATTATTGCTTTGATCTTTTTTTATTAACAAATGCGCCTGTTATCATCCCCAAATCTTCGTCATTGTATTTGAAGCAATATGACTGAAAGAAAGGTAAAAGCAGAGAAGAACGCGATGCCGTCGTGTTAGTAGTGTCCTTTCGGGTCCCCCAGAATGAGCACAATTATTGCTTTTACCTTTGTTTATTAACAAATGCGCCTGTTATCATCCCCAAATCTTCGTCATTGTATTTGAAGCAATATGACTGAAAGAAAGGTAAAAGCAGAGAAAAACTCGACGCCGTCTTGTTAGTGATGTCCATTTGGGTTCCCCAGAATGAGCACAATTATTGCTATTACCTTTGGTTATTAACAAATGCGCCTGATATCATCCCCAAATCTTCGTCATTGTATTTGAAGCAATATGACTGAAAGAAAGGTAAAAGCAGAGAAGAACGCGATGCCGTCGTGTTGGTAATGTCCATTCGGGTCCCCCAGAATGAGCACAATTATTGCTTTTATCTTTTTTTATTTAACAAATGCGCCTGTAATCGTCTTCAAATCGTCGTCAGTGTATTTGACACGATATGACAGAAACAAAGGTATAAGCAGAGAAAAACTCGACGCCGTCATATTAGTAATGTCCCTTTGGGTCCCCCAGAATCGACACAACCATTGCTTTTACCTTTGTTTATTAACAAATGCGCCTGTTGTCATCCCCAAATCTTCGTCATTGTATTTGAAGCAATATGACTGAAAGAAAGGTAAAAGCAGAGAAGAACGCGATGCCGTCGTGTTAGTAATGTCCATTCGGGTCCCCCAGAATGAGCACAATTATTGCTTTTACCTTTGTTTATTAACAAATGCGCCTGTTATCATCCCCAAATCTTCGTCATTGTATTTGAAGCAATATGACTGAAAGAAAGGTAAAAGCAGAGAAGAGCGCGATGCCGTCGTGTTAGTAATGTCCATTCGGGTCCCCCAGAATGAGCACAATTATTGCTTTTACCTTTGTTTATTAACAAATGCGCCTGTTATCATCCCCAAATCTTCGTCATTGTATTTGAAGCAATATGACTGAAAGAAAGGTAAAAGCAGAGAAAAACTCGACGCCGTCGTGTTAGTAATGTCCATTTGGGTCCCCCAGAATGAGCACAATTATTGCTTTTACCTTTGTTTATTAACAAATGCGCCTGTTATGATCCCCAAATCTTCGTCATTGTATTTGAAGCAATATGACTGGAAGAAAGGTAAAAGCAGAGAAGAGCGCGATGCCGTCGTGTTAGTAATGTCCATTCGGGTCTCCCAGAATGAGCACAATTATTGCTTTTACCTGTGTTTATTAACAAATGCGCCCGTTATCATCCCCAAATCTTCGTCATTGTATTTAAAGCAATATGACTGAAAGAAAGGTAAAAGCAGAGAAGAACGCGATGCCGTCGTGTTAGTAATGTTCATTCGGGTCCCCCAGAATGAGCACAATTATTGCTTTTACCTTTCTTTATTAACAAATGCGCCTGATATCATCCCCAAATCTTCGTCATTGTATTTGAAGGAATATGACTGAAAGAAAGGTAAAAGCAGAAAAGAACTCGATGCCGTCGTGTTAGTAATGTCCATTCGGGTCCCCCAGAATGAGCACAATTATTGCTTTTATCTTTTTTATTAACAAATGCGCCAGTAATCGTCCTCAAATCGTCGTCAGTGTATTTGACGCGATACGACAGAAACAAAGGTAAAAGCAGAGAAGAACTCGATGCCGTCGTGCTGGTAATGTCCATTCGGGTCCCCCAGAATGAGCACAATTATTGCTTTTATCTTTTTTTATTAACAAATGCGCCTGTAATCGTCTTCAAACGGTGTTCAGTGTATTTGATGCGATATGACCGAATTAAAGGTAAAAGCAGAGAAAAACTCGACGTCGTCATATTAGTAATGTCCATTTAAGTCCCCCAGAATCGACAGAACCATTGCTTCTACCTTTGTTTATTAACAAATGCGCCTCTTATCATCCCCAAATCTTCGTCATTGTATTTGAAGCAATATGACTGAAAGAAAGGCAAAAGCAGAGAAGAACGCGATGCCTTCGTGTTAGTAATGTCCATTCGGGTCCCCCAGAATGAGCACAATTATTGCTTTTATCTTTTTTTATTAACAAATGCGCCTGTTATCATCCCAAAATCTTCGTCATTGTATTTGAAGCAATATGACTGAAAGAAAGGTAAAAGCAGAAAAGAACTCGATGCCGTCGTGTTAGTAATGTCCATTCGGTTCCCCCAGAACGAGCACAATTATTGCTTTTACCTTTGTATATTAACAAATGCGCCTGATATCATCCCCAAATCTTCGTCATTGTATTTGAAGCAATATGACTGAAAGAAAGGTAAAAGCAGAGAAGGACGCGATGCCGTCGTGTTGGTAATGTCCTTTCGGGTTCCCCAGAATGAGCACAATTATTGCTTTTATCTCTTTTTATTAACAAATGCGCCTGTTATCATCCCCAAATCTTCGTCATTGTATTTGAAGCCATATGACTGAAAGAAAGGTAAAAGCAGAAAAGAACTCGATGCCGTCGTGTTAGTAATGTCCATTCGGGTCCCCCAGAATGAGCACAATTATTGCTTATATCTTTTTTATTAACAAATGCGCCTGTAATCGTCCTCAAATCGTCGTCAGTGTATTTGACGCGATACGACAGAAACAAAGGTAAAAGCAGAGAAGAACTCGATGCCGTCGTGTTGGTAATGTCCATTCGGGTCCCCCAGAATGAGCACAATTATTGCTTTTATCTTTTTTTATTAACAAATGCGCCTGTTATCATCCCAAAATCTTCGTCATTGTATTTGAAGGAATATGACTGAAAGAAAGGTAAAAGCAGAAAAGAACTCGATGCCGTCGTGTTAGTAATGTCCATTCGGGTCCCCCAGAATGAGCACAATTATTGCTTATATCTTTTTTATTAACAAATGCGCCTGTAATCGTCCTCAAATCGTCGTCAGTGTATTTGACGCGATACGACAGAAACAAAGGTAAAAGCAGAGAAGAACGCGATGCCGTCGTGTTGGTAATGTCCATTCGGGTCCCCCAGAATGAGCACAATTATTGCTTTTATCTTTTTTTAATAACAAATGCGCCTGTTATCATCCCCAAATCTTCGTCATTGTATTTGAAGCAATATGACTGAAAGAAAGGTGAAAGCAGAGAAGAACGCGAGGCTGTCGTGTTAGTAATGTCCATTCGGGTCCCCCAGAATGAGCAGAATTATTGCTTTTACCTTTGTTTATTAACAAATGCGCCTGTTATGATCCCGAAATCTTCGTCATTGTATTTGAAGCAATATGACTGAAAGAAAGGTAAAAGCAGAGAAGAAGTCGATGCCGTCGTGTTAGTAATGACCATTCGGGTCCCCCAGAATGAGCACAATTGATGCTTTTACCTTTGTTTATTAACAAATGCGCCTGATATCATGCCCAAATCTTCGTCATTGTATTTGAAGCAATATGACTGAAAGAAAGGTAAACGCTGAGAAGAACGCGATGCCGTCGTGTTAGTAATGTCCATTCGGGTCCCTCAAAATGAGCACAATTATTGCTTTGATCTTTTTTTATTAACAAATGCGCCTGCTATCATCCCCAAATCTTCGTCATTGTATTTGAAGCAATATGACTGAAAGAAAGATAAAAGCAGAGAAGAACGCGATGCCGTCGTGTTAGTAATGTCCATTCGGGTCCCCCAGAATGAGCACAATTATTGCTTTTACCTTTGTTTATTAACAAATGCGCCTGTTATCATCCCCAAATCTTCGTCATTGTATTGGAAGCAATATGACTGAAAGAAAGGTAAAACCAGAGAAGAACGCGATGCCGACGTGTTAGTAATGTCCATTCGGGTCCCCCAGAATGAGCACAATTATTGCTTTTACCTTTGTTTATTAACAAATGCGCCTGATATCATACCCAAATCTTCGTCATTGTATTTGAAGCAATATGACTGAAAGAAAGGTAAAAGCAGAGAAGAACGCGATGCCGCCGTGTTAGTAATGTCCATTCGGGTCCCCCAAAATGAGCACAATTATTGCTTTTATCTTTTTTTATGAACAAATGCGCCTGTTATCATCCCCAAATCTTCGTCATTGTATTTGAAGCAATATGACTGAAAGAAAGGTAAAAGCAGAGAAGAACGCGATGCCGTCGCGTTAGTAATGTCCATTCGGGTCCCCCAGAATGAGCACAATTATTGCTTTTACCTTTGTTTATTAACAAATGCGCCTGTTATCATCCCCAAATCTTCGTCATTGTATTTGAAGCAATATGACTGAAAGAAAGGTAAAAGCAGAGAAGAACGCGATGCCGTCGTGTTAGTAATGTCCATTCGGGTCCCCCAGAATGAGCACAATTATTGCTTTTATCTTTTTTTATTAACAAATGCGCCTGTTATCATCCCCAAATCTTCGTCAATGGATTTGAAGCAATATGACTGAAAGAAAGGTAAAAGCAGAGAAGAACGCGATGCCGTCGTGTTTGTAGTGTCCATTTGGGTCCCCCAGAATGAGCACAATTATTGCTTTTACCTTTGTTTATTAACAAATACGCCTGCTATCATCCCCAAATCTTCGTCATTGTATTTGAAGCAACATGACTGGAAGAAAGGTAAAAGCAAAGAAGAACGCGATGCCGTCGTGTTAGTAATGTCCATTCGGGTCCCCCAGAATGAGCACAATTATTGCTTTTATCTTTTTTTATTAACAAATGCGCCCGTTATCATCCCCAAATCTTCGTCATCGTATTTGAAGCAATATAACTGAAAGAAAGGTAAAAGCAGAGAAAAACTCGACGCCGTCGTGTTAGTAATGGCCATTTGGGTCCCCCAGAATGAGAACAATTATTGCTTGTATCTTTTTTTATTAAAAAATGCGCCTGTTATCATCCCCAAATCTTCATCATTGTATTTGAGGCAATATGACTAGAAGAAAGGTAAAAGCAGAAAACAACGCGATGCCGTCGTGTTGGTAATGTCCATTCGGGTCCCGCAGAATGAGCACAATTATTGCTTTTACCTTTGTTTATTAACAAATGCGCCTGTTATGATCCCAAAATCTTCGTCATTGTATTTGAAGCAATATGACTGGAAGAAAGGTAAAAGCAGAGAAGAACGCGATGCCGTCGTGTCGGTAATGTCCATTCGGGTCCCCCAGAATGAGCACAATTATTGCTTTTACCTTTGTTTATTAACAAATGCGCCTGTTATGATCCCAAAATCTTCGTCATTGTATTTGGAGCAATATGACTGGAAGAAAGGTAAAAGCAGAGAAGAACGCGATGCCGTCGTGTTGGTAATGTCCATTCGGGTCTCCCAGAAAGAGCACAATTATTGCTTTTACCTTTGTTTATTAACAAATGCGCCGTTAATCGTCTTCAAATCGTCGTCATTGTATTTGAAGCAATATGACTGGAAGAAAGGTAAAAGCATAGAAGAACGCGATGCCGTCGTGTTGGTAATGTCCATTCGGGTCCCCCAGAATGAGCACAATTATTGCTTTTACCTTTGATTATTAACAATTGCGCCTGTTATGATCCCCAAATCTTCGTCATTGTATTTGAAGCAATATGACTGGAACAAAGGTAAAAGCAGAGAAGAACGCGATGCCGTCGTGTTGGTAATGTCCATTCGGGTCTCCCAGAATGAGCACAATTATTGCTTTTACCTTTGTTGATTAACAAATGCGCCTGTTATCATCCCCAAATCTTCGTCATTGTATTTGAAGCAATATGACTGAAAGAAAGGTAAAACCAGAGAAGAACGCGATGCCGTCGTGTTAGTAATGTCCATTCGGGTCCCCCAGAATGAGCACAATTATTGCTTTTACCTTTCTTTATTAACAAATGCGCCTGTTATCATGCCCAAATCTTCGGCATTGTATTTGAAGGAATATGACTGAAAGAAAGGTAAAAGCAGAAAAGAACTCGATGCCGTCGTGTTAGTAATGTCCATTCGGGTCCCCCAGAATGAGCACAATTATTGCTTTTATCTTTTTTATTAACAAATGCGCCTGTAATCGTCCTCAAATCGTCGTCAGTGTATTTGACGCGATACGACAGAAACAAAGGTAAAAGCAGAGAAGAACTCGATGCCGCCATGCTGGTAATGTCCATTCGGGTCCCCCAGAATGAGCACAATTATTGCTTTTATCTTTTTTTATTAACAAATACGCCTGTAATCGTCTTCAAATCGTGTTCAGTGTATTTGATGCGACATGACAGAAACAAAGGTAAAAGCAGAGAAAAACTCGACGCCGTCATATTAGTAATGTCCATTTAGGTCCCCCAGAATCGACAGAACCATTGCTTTTACCTTTGTTTATTAACAAATGCGCCTGTTATCATCCCCAAATCTTCGTCATTGTATATGAAGCAATATGACTGAAAGAAAGGTAAAAGCAGAGAAGAACGCGATGCCGTCGTGTTAGTAATGTCCATTCGGGTCCCCCAGAATGAGCACAATTATTGCTTTTACCTTTGTTTATTAACAAATGCGCCTGTTATCATCCCCAAATCTTCGTCATTGTATTTGAAGCAATATGACTGAAAGAACGGTAAAAGCAGAGAAGAACGCGATGCCGTCGTGTTAGTAATGTCCATTGGGGTCCCCCAGAATGTGCATAATTATTGCTTTTACCTTTGTTTATTAACAAATGCGCCTGATATCATACCCAAATCTTCTTCATTGTATTTGAAGAAATATGACTGAAAGAAAGGTAAAACCAGAGAAGAACGCGATGCCGTCGTGTTAGTAATGTCCATTCGGGTCCCCCAGAATGAGCACAATTATTGCTTTTACCTTTGTTTATTAACAAATGCGCCTGTTATCATCCCCAAATCTTCGTCATTGTATTTGAAGCAATATGACTAAAAGAAAGGTAAAAGCAGAGAAGAACGCGATGCCGTCGTGTTAGTAATGTCCATTCGGGTCCCCCAGAATGAGCACAATTATTGCTTTTATCTTTTTTTATTAACAAATGCGCCTGTTATCATCGAAAAATCTTCGTCATTGTATTTGAAGCAATATGACTGAAAGAACGGTAAAAGCAGAGAAGAACGCGATGCCGTCGTGTTAGTCATGTCCATTCGGGTCCCCCAGAATGTGCACAATTATTGCTTTTATCTTTTTTTATTAACAAATGCGCCTGTTATCATCCCGAAATCTTCGTCATTGTATTTGAAGCAATATGGCTGAAAGAAAGGTAAAAGCAGAGAAGAACTCGATGCCGTCGTGTTAGTAATGACCATTCGGGTCCCCCAGAATGAGCACAATTGCTGCTTTTACCTTTGTTTATTAACAAATGCGCCTGATATCATCCCCAAATCTTCGTCATTGTATTTGAAGCAATATGACTGAAAGAAAGGTAAAAGCAGAGAAGAACGCGATGCCGTCGTATTAGTAATGTCCATTCGGGTCCCCCAAAATGAGCACAATTATTGCTTTGATCTTTTTTTATTAACAAATGCGCCTGTTATCATCCCCAAATCTTCGTCATTGTATTTGAAGCAATATGACTGAAAGAAAGGTAAAAGCAGAGAAGAACGCGATGCCGTCGTGTTAGTAGTGTCCATTCGGGTCCCCCAGAATGAGCACAATTATTGCTTTTACCTTTGTTTATTAACAAATGCGCCTGTTATCATCCCCAAATCTTCGTCATTGTATTTGAAGCAATATGACTGAAAGAAAGGTAAAAGCAGAGAAAAACTCGACGCCGTCTTGTTAGTGATGTCCATTTGGGTTCCCCAGAATGAGCACAATTATTGCTATTACCTTTGGTTATTAACAAATGCGCCTGATATCATCCCCAAATCTTCGTCATTGTATTTGAAGCAATATGACTGAAAGAAAGGTAAAAGCAGAGAAGAACGCGATGCCGTCGTGTTGGTAATGTCCATTCGGGTCCCCCAGAATGAGCACAATTATTGCTTTTATCTTTTTTTATTAACAAATGCGCCTGTTATCATCCCCAAATCTTCGTCATTGTATTTGAAGCAATATGACTGAAAGAAAGGTGAAAGCAGAGAAGAACGCGAGGCCGTCGTGTTAGTAATGTCCATTCGGGTCCCCCAGAATGAGCACAATTATTGCTTTTATCTTTTTTTATTTAACAAATGCGCCTGTAATCGTCTTCAAATCGTCGTCAGTGTATTTGACACGATATGACAGAAACAAAGGTATAAGCAGAGAAAAACTCGACGCCGTCATATTAGTAATGTCCCTTTGGGTCCCCCAGAATCGACACAACCATTGCTTTTACCTTTGTTTATTAACAAATGCGCCTGTTGTCATCCCCAAATCTTCGTCATTGTATTTGAAGCAATATGACTGAAAGAAAGGTAAAAGCAGAGAAGAACGCGATGCCGTCGTGTTAGTAATGTCCATTCGGGTCCCCCAGAATGAGCACAATTATTGCTTTTACCTTTGTTTATTAACAAATGCGCCTGTTATCATCCCCAAATCTTCGTCATTGTATTTGAAGCAATATGACTGAAAGAAAGGTAAAAGCAGAGAAGAGCGCGATGCCGTCGTGTTAGTAATGTCCATTCGGGTCCCCCAGAATGAGCACAATTATTGCTTTTACCTTTGTTTATTAACAAATGCGCCTGTTATCATCCCCAAATCTTCGTCATTGTATTTGAAGCAATATGACTGAAAGAAAGGTAAAAGCAGAGAAAAACTCGACGCCGTCGTGTTAGTAATGTCCATTTGGGTCCCCCAGAATGAGCACAATTATTGCTTTTACCTTTGTTTATTAACAAATGCGCCTGTTATGATCCCCAAATCTTCGTCATTGTATTTGAAGCAATATGACTGGAAGAAAGGTAAAAGCAGAGAAGAGCGCGATGCCGTCGTGTTAGTAATGTCCATTCGGGTCTCCCAGAATGAGCACAATTATTGCTTTTACCTGTGTTTATTAACAAATGCGCCCGTTATCATCCCCAAATCTTCGTCATTGTATTTAAAGCAATATGACTGAAAGAAAGGTAAAAGCAGAGAAGAACGCGATGCCGTCGTGTTAGTAATGTTCATTCGGGTCCCCCAGAATGAGCACAATTATTGCTTTTACCTTTCTTTATTAACAAATGCGCCTGATATCATCCCCAAATCTTCGTCATTGTATTTGAAGGAATATGACTGAAAGAAAGGTAAAAGCAGAAAAGAACTCGATGCCGTCGTGTTAGTAATGTCCATTCGGGTCCCCCAGAATGAGCACAATTATTGCTTTTATCTTTTTTATTAACAAATGCGCCAGTAATCGTCCTCAAATCGTCGTCAGTGTATTTGACGCGATACGACAGAAACAAAGGTAAAAGCAGAGAAGAACTCGATGCCGTCGTGCTGGTAATGTCCATTCGGGTCCCCCAGAATGAGCACAATTATTGCTTTTATCTTTTTTTATTAACAAATGCGCCTGTAATCGTCTTCAAACGGTGTTCAGTGTATTTGATGCGATATGACCGAATTAAAGGTAAAAGCAGAGAAAAACTCGACGTCGTCATATTAGTAATGTCCATTTAAGTCCCCCAGAATCGACAGAACCATTGCTTCTACCTTTGTTTATTAACAAATGCGCCTCTTATCATCCCCAAATCTTCGTCATTGTATTTGAAGCAATATGACTGAAAGAAAGGCAAAAGCAGAGAAGTACGCGATGCCTTCGTGTTAGTAATGTCCATTCGGGTCCCCCAGAACGAGCACAATTATTGCTTTTACCTTTGTATATTAACAAATGCGCCTGATATCATCCCCAAATCTTCGTCATTGTATTTGAAGCAATATGACTGAAAGAAAGGTAAAAGCAGAAAAGAACTCGATGCCGTCGTGTTAGTAATGTCCATTCGGTTCCCCCAGAACGAGCACAATTATTGCTTTTACCTTTGTATATTAACAAATGCGCCTGATATCATCCCCAAATCTTCGTCATTGTATTTGAAGCAATATGACTGAAAGAAAGGTAAAAGCAGAGAAGGACGCGATGCCGTCGTGTTGGTAATGTCCTTTCGGGTTCCCCAGAATGAGCACAATTATTGCTTTTATCTCTTTTTATTAACAAATGCGCCTGTTATCATCCCCAAATCTTCGTCATTGTATTTGAAGCCATATGACTGAAAGAAAGGTAAAAGCAGAAAAGAACTCGATGCCGTCGTGTTAGTAATGTCCATTCGGGTCCCCCAGAATGAGCACAATTATTGCTTATATCTTTTTTATTAACAAATGCGCCTGTAATCGTCCTCAAATCGTCGTCAGTGTATTTGACGCGATACGACAGAAACAAAGGTAAAAGCAGAGAAGAACTCGATGCCGTCGTGTTGGTAATGTCCATTCGGGTCCCCCAGAATGAGCACAATTATTGCTTTTATCTTTTTTTATTAACAAATGCGCCTGTTATCATCCCAAAATCTTCGTCATTGTATTTGAAGGAATATGACTGAAAGAAAGGTAAAAGCAGAAAAGAACTCGATGCCGTCGTGTTAGTAATGTCCATTCGGGTCCCCCAGAATGAGCACAATTATTGCTTATATCTTTTTTATTAACAAATGCGCCTGTAATCGTCCTCAAATCGTCGTCAGTGTATTTGACGCGATACGACAGAAACAAAGGTAAAAGCAGAGAAGAACGCGATGCCGTCGTGTTGGTAATGTCCATTCGGGTCCCCCAGAATGAGCACAATTATTGCTTTTATCTTTTTTTAATAACAAATGCGCCTGTTATCATCCCCAAATCTTCGTCATTGTATTTGAAGCAATATGACTGAAAGAAAGGTGAAAGCAGAGAAGAACGCGAGGCTGTCGTGTTAGTAATGTCCATTCGGGTCCCCCAGAATGAGCACAATTATTGCTTTTATCTTTTTTTATTAACAAATGCGCCTGTAATCGTCTTCAAATCGTCGTCAGTGTATTTGACGCGATATGACAGAAACAAAGGTAAAAGCAGAGAAAAACTCGACGCCGTCATATTAGTATTGTCCCTTTGAGTCCCCCAGAATCGACAGAACCATTGCTTTTACCTTTGTTTAGTAACAAATGCGCCTGTTATCATCCCCAAATCTTCGTCATTGTATTTGAAGCAATATGACTGAAAGAAAGGTAAAAGCAGAGAAGAACGCGATGCCGTCGTGTTAGTAATGTCCATTCGGGTCCCCCAGAATGAGCACAATTATTGCCTTTACCTTTGTTTATTAACAAATGCGCCTGTTATCATCCCCAAATCTTCGTCATTGTATTTGAAGCAGTATGACTGAAAGGAAGGTAAAAGCAGAGAAGAACGCGATGCCGTCGTGGTAGTAATGTCCATTCGGGTCCCCCAGAATGAGCACAATTATAGCTTTTCTCTTTTTTTATTAACAAATGCGCCTGTTATCATCGAAAAATCTTCGTCATTGTATTTGAAGCAATATGACTGAAAGAACGGTAAAAGCAGAGAAGAACGCGATGCCGTCGTGTTAGTAATGTCCATTCGGGTCCCCCAGAATGAGCACAATTATTGCTTTTACCTTTGCTTATTAACAAATGCGCCTGATATCATCCCCAAATCTTCGTCATTGTATTTGAAGCAATATGACTGAAAGAAAGGTAAAAGCAGAGAAGAACGCGATGCCGTCGTGTTAGTAATGTCCATTCGGGTCCCCCAAAATGAGCACAATTATTGCTTTTATCTTTTTTTATTAACAAATGCGCCTGTTATCATCCCCAAATCTTCGTCATTGTATTTGAAGCAATATGACTGAAAGAAAGGAAAAAGCAGAGAAAAACTCGACGCCGTCTTGTTAGTAATGTCCATTTGGGTTCCCCAGAATGAGCACAATTAATGCTTTTACCTTTGTTTATTAACAAATGCGCCTGTTATCATCCCGAAATCTTCGTCATTGTATTTGAAGCAATATGGCTGAAAGAAAGGTAAAAGCAGAGAAGAACTCGATGCCGTCGTGTTAGTAATGACCATTCGGGTCCCCCAGAATGAGCACAATTGCTGCTTTTACCTTTGTTTATTAACAAATGCGCCGGTAATCATCCCCAAATCTTCGTCATTGTATTTGAAGCAATATGACTGAAAGAAAGGTAAAAGCAGAGAAAAACTCGACGCCGTCGTGTTAGTATTGTCCATTTGGGTCCCCCAGAATGAGCACAATTATTGCTTTTATCTTTTTTTATTAACAAATGCGCCTGTAATCGTCTTCAAATCGTCGTCATTGTATTTGAAGCAATATGACTGGAAGAAAGGTAAAAGCAGAGAAGAACGCGATGCCGTCGTGTTGGTAAAGTCCATTCGGGTCCCCCAGAATGAGCACAATTATTGCTTTTACCTTTGTTTATTGACAAATGCGCCTGATATCATCCCCAAATCTTCGTCATTGTATTTGAAGCAGTATGACTGAAAGGAAGGTAAAAGCAGAGAAGTACGCGATGCCGTCGTGTTAGTATTGTCCATTCGGGTCCCCCAGAATGAGCACAATTATTGCTTTTACCTTTGTTTATTAACAAATGCGCCTGATATCATCCCCAAATCTTCGTCATTGTATTTGAAGCAATATGACTGAAAGAAAGGTAAAAGC
Source organism: Ophion costatus (assembly GCA_951751655.1). Taxonomy (NCBI): domain Eukaryota; kingdom Metazoa; phylum Arthropoda; class Insecta; order Hymenoptera; family Ichneumonidae; genus Ophion; species Ophion costatus. Next base: position 8,132,220 of record OX632361.1, on the reverse strand, counting down.
AGAGAAGAACTCGATGCCGTCGTGTTGGTAATGTCCATTCGGGTCCCCCAGAATGAGCACGATTATTGCTTTTACCTTTGTTTATTAACAAATGCGCCTGTTATCATCCCCAAATCTTCGTCATTGTATTTGAAGCAATATGACTGAAAGAAAGGTGAAAGCAGAGAAGAACGCGAGGCCGTCGTGTTAGTAATGTTCAATCGGGTCCCCCAGAATGAGCACAATTATTGCTTTTATCTCTTTTTATTAACAAATGCGCCTGTGGTCGTCCTCAAATCGTCGTCAGTGTATTTGACGCGATACGACAGAAACAAAGGTAAAAGCAGAGAAGAACTCGATGCCGTCGTGTTGGTAATGTCCATTCGGGTCCCCCAGAATGAGCACAATTATTGCTTTTATCTTTTTTCATTAACAAATGCGCCTGTAATCGTCTTCAAATCGTGTTCAGTGTATTTAATGCGATATGACAGAAACAAAGGTAAAAGCAGAGAAAATCTCGACGCCGTCATATTAGTAATGTCCATTTGGGTCCCCCAGAATCGACAGAACCATTGCTTTTACCTTTGTTTATTAACAAATGCGCCTGTTATCATCCCCAAATCTTCGTCATTGTATTTGAAGCAATATGACTGAAAGAAAGGTAAAAGCAGAGAAGAACGCGATGCCGTCGTGTTAGTAATGTCCATTCGGGTCCCCCAAAATGAGCACAATTATTGCTTTTATCTTTTTTTATGAACAAATGCGCCTGTTATCATCCCCAAATCTTCGTCATTGTATTTGAAGCAATATGACTGAAAGAAAGGTAAAAGCAGAGTAGAACGCGATGCCGTCGTGCTAGTAATGTCCATTCGGGTCCCCCAGAATGAGCACAATTATTGCTTTTACCTTTGTTTATTAACAAATGCGCCTGTTATCATCCCCAAATCTTCGTCATTGTATTTGAAGCAATATGACTGAAAGAAAGGTAAAAGCAGAGAAGAACGCGATGCCGTCGTGTTAGTAATGTCCATTCGGGTCCCCCAGAATGAGCACAATTATTGCTTTTACCTTTGTTAATTAAAAAATGCGCCTGTTATCATCCCCATATCTTCGTCATTGTATTTGAAGCAATATGACTGAAAGAAAGGTAAAAGCAGAGAAGAACGCGATGCCGTCGTGTTTGTAGTGTCCATTTGGGTACCCCAGAATGAGCACAATTATTGCTTTTACCTTTGTTTATTAACAAATACGCCTGTCATCATCCCCAAATCTTCGTCATTGTATTTGAAGCAACATGACTGGAAGAAAGGTAAAAGCAAAGAAGAACGCGATGCCGTCGTGTTAGTAATGTCCATTCGGGTCCAACAGAATGAGCACAATTATTGCTTTTATCTTTTTTTATTAACAAATGCGCCTGTTATCATCCCCAAATCTTCGTCATTGTATTTGAAGCAATATAACTGAAAGAAAGGTAAAAGCAGAGAAAAACTCGACGCCGTCGTGTTAGTAATGTCCATTTGGGTCCCCCAGAATGAGCACAATTATTGCTTGTATCTTTTTTAATTAACAAATGCGCCTGTTATCATCCCCAAATCTTCATCATTGTATTTGAGGCAATATGACTGGAAGAAAGGTAAAAGCAGAAAAGAACGCGATGCCGTCGTGTTGGTAATGTTCATTCGGGTCCCCCAGAATGAGCACAATTATTGCTTTTACCTTTGTTTATTAACAATTGCGCCTGTTATGATCCCCAAATCTTCGTCATTGTATTTGAAGCAATATGACTGGAACAAAGGTAAAAGCAGAGAAGAACGCGATGCTGTCGTGTTGGTAATGTCCATTCGGGTCTCCCAGAATGAGCACAATTATTGGTTTTACCTTTGTTGATTAACAAATGCGCCTGTCATCATCCCCAAATCTTCGTCATTGTATTTGAAGGAATATGACTGAAAAAAAGGTAAAAGCAGAGAAGAACTCGATGCCGTCGTGCTGGTAATGTCCATTCGGGTCCCCCAGAATGAGCACAATTATTGCTTTTATCTTTTTTTATTAACAAATGCGCCTGTAATCGTTTTCAAATCGTGTTCAGTGTATTTGATGCGACATGACAGAAACAAAGGTAAAAGCAGAGAAAAACTCGACGCCGTCATATTAGTAATGTCCATTTGGGTCCCCCAGAATCGACAGAACCATTGCTTTTACCTTTGTTTATTAACAAATGCGCCTGTTATCATCCCCAAATCTTCGTCATTGTATTTGAAGCAATATGACTGAAAGAAAGGTAAAAGCAGAGAAGAACGCGATGCCGTCGTGTTAGTAATGTCCATTCGGGTCCCCCAGAATGAGCACAATTATTGCTTTTACCTTTGTTAATTAACAAATGCGCCTGTTATCATCCCCATATCTTCGTCATTGTATTTGAAGCAATATGACTGAAAGAAAGGTTAAAGCAGAGAAGAACGCGATGCCGGCGTGTTTGTAGTGTCCATTTGGGTACCCCAGAATGAGCACAATTATTGCTTTTACCTTTGTTTATTAACAAATACGCCTGTCATCATCCCCAAATCTTCGTCATTGTATTTGAAGCAACATGACTGGAAGAAAGGTAAAAGCAAAGAAGAACGCGATGCCGTCGTGTTAGTAATGTCCATTCGGGTCCAACAGAATGAGCACAATTATTGCTTTTATCTTTTTTCATTAACAAATGCGCCTGTTATCATCCCCAAATCTTCGTCATTGTATTTGAAGCAATATAACTGAAAGAAAGGTAAAAGCAGAGAAAAACTCGACGCCGTCGTGTTAGTAATGTCCATTTGGGTCCCCCAGAATGAGCACAATTATTGCTTGTATCTTTTTTAATTAACAAATGCGCCTGTTATCATCCCCAAATCTTCATCATTGTATTTGAGGCAATATGACTGGAAGAAAGGTAAAAGCAGAAAAGAACGCGACGCCGTCGTGTTGGTAATGTCCATTCGGGTCCCCCAGAATGAGCACAATTATTGCTTTTACCTTTGTTTATTAACAATTGCGCCTGTTATGATCCCCAAATCTTCGTCATTGTATTTGAAGCAATATGACGGGAACAAAGGTAAAAGCAGAGAAGAACGCGATGCCGTCGTGTTGGTAATGTCCATTCGGGTCTCCCAGAATGAGCACAATTAGTGCTTTTACCTTTGTTGATTAACAAATGCGGCTGTCATCATCCCCAAATCTTCGTCATTGTATTTGAAGCAATATGACTGAAAGAGAGGTAAAACCAGAGAAGAACGCGATGCCGTCGTGTTAGTAATGTCCATTCGGGTCCCCCAGAATGAGCACAATTATTGGTTTTACCTTTCTTTATTAACAAATGCACCTGTTATCATGCCCAAATCTTCGTCATTATATTTGAAGGAATATGACTGAAAGAAAGGTAAAAGCAGAAAAGAACTCGATGCCGTCGTGTTAGTAATGTCCATTCCGGTCCCCCAGAATGAGCACAATTATTGCTTTTATCTTTTTTATTAACAAATGCGCCTGTAATCGTCCTCAAATCGTCGTCAGTGTATTTGACGCGATACGACAGAAACAAAGGTAAAAGCAGAGAAGAACTCGATGCCGTCGTGCTGGTAATGTCCATTCGGGTCCCCCAGAATGAGCACAATTATTGCTTTTATCTTTTTTTATTAACAAATGCGCCTGTAATCGTCTTCAAATCGTGTTCAGTGTATTTGATGCGACATGACAGAAACAAAGGTAAAAGCAGAGAAAAACTCGACGCCGTCATATTAGTAATGTCCATTTGGGTCCCCCAGAATCGACAGAACCATTGCTTTTACCTTTGTTTATTAACAAATGCGCCTGTTATCATCCCCAAATCTTCGTCATTGTACTTGAAGCAATATGACTGAAAGAAAGGTAAAAGCAGAGAAGAACGCGATGCCGTCGTGTTAGTAATGTCCATTCGGGTCGCCCAGAATGAGCACAATTATTGCTTTTATCTTTTTTTATTAACAAATGGGCCTGTTATCATCGAAAAATCTTCGTCATTGTATTTGAAGCAATATGACTGAAAGAACGGTAAAAGCAGAGAAGAACGCGATGCCGTCGTGTTAGTAATGTCCATTCGGGTCCCCCAGAATGAGCATAATTATTGCTTTTACCTTTGTTTATTAACAAATGCGCCTGATACATCCCCAAATCATCGTCATTGTATTTGAAGCAATATGACTGAAAGAAAGGTAAAAGCAGAGAAGAACGCGATGCCGTCGCGTTAGTAATGTCCATTCGGGTCCCCCAGAATGAGCACAATTATTGCTTTTACCTTTGTTTATTAACAAATGCGCCTGTTATCATCCTCAAATCTTCGTCATTGTATTTGAAGCAATATGACTGAAAGAAAGGTAAAAGCAGAGAAGAACGCGATGCCGTCGTGTTAGTAATGTCCATTCGGGTCCCCCAGAATGAGCACAATTATTGCTTTTACCTTTGTTAATTAACAAATGCGCCTGTTATCATCCCCATATCTTCGTCATTGTATTTGAAGCAATATGACTGAAAGAAAGGTAAAAGCAGAGAAGAACGCGATGCCGTCGTGTTAGTAATGTCCATTCGGGTCCCCCAGAATGAGCACAATTATTGCTTTTATCTTTTTTTATTAACAAATGCGCCTGTTATCATCCCCAAATCTTCGTCAATGGATTTGAAGCAATATGACTGAAAGAAAGGTAAAAGCAGAGAAGAACGCGATGCCGTCGTGTTTGTAGTGTCCATTTGGGTCCCCCAGAATGAGCACAATTATTGCTTTTACCTTTGTTTATTAACAAATACGCCTGCTATCATCCCCAAATCTTCGTCATTGTATTTGAAGCAACATGACTGGAAGAAAGGTAAAAGCAAAGAAGAACGCGATGCCGTCGTGTTAGTAATGTCCATTCGTGTCCCCCAGAATGAGCACAATTATTGCTTTTATCTTTTTTTATTAACAAATGCGCCCGTTATCATCCCCAAATATTCGTCATCGTATTTGAAGCAATATAACTGAAAGAAAGGTAAAAGCAGAGAAAAACTCGACGCCGTCGTGTTAGTAATGTCCATTTGGGTCCCCCAGAATGAGCACAATTATTGCTTGTATCTTTTTTTATTAACAAATGCGCGTGTTATCATCCCCAAATCTTCATCATTGTATTTGAGGCAATATGACTAGAAGAAAGGTAAAAGCAGAAAACAACGCGATGCCGTCGTGTTGGTAATGTCCATTCGGGTCCCGCAGAATGAGCACAATTATTGCTTTTACCTTTGTTTATTAACAAATGCGCCTGATATGATCCCAAATTCTTCGTCATTGTATTTGAAGCAATATGACTGGAAGAAAGGTAAAAGCAGAGAAGAACGCGATGCCGTCGTGTCGGTAATGTCCATTCGGGTCCCCCAGAATGAGCGCAATTATTGCTTTTACCTTTGTTTATTAACAAATGCGCCTGTTATGATCCCAAAATCTTCGTCATTGTATTTGGAGCAATATGACTGGAAGAAAGGTAAAAGCAGAGAAGAACGCGATGCCGTCGTGTTGGTAATGTCCATTCGGGTCTCCCAGAAAGAGCACAATTATTGCTTTTACCTTTGTTTATTAACAAATGCGCCGTTAATCGTCTTCAAATCGTCGTCATTGTATTTGAAGCAATATGACTGGAAGAAAGGTAAAAGCAGAGAAGAACGCGATGCCGTCGTGGTGGTAATGTCCATTCGGGTCCCCCAGAATGAGCACAATTATTGCTTTTACCTTTGCTTATTAACAATTGCGCCTGTTATGATCCCCAAATCTTCGTCATTGTATTTGAAGCAATATGACTGGAACAAAGGTGAAAGCAGAGAAGAACGCGATGCCGTCGTGTTGGTAATGTCCATTCGGGTCTCCCAGAATGAGCACAATTATTGCTTTTACCTTTGTTGATTAACAAATGCGCCTGTTATCATCCCCAAATCTTCGTCATTGTATTTGAAGCAATATGACTGAAAGAAAGGTAAAACCAGAGAAGAACGCGATGCCGTCGTGTTAGTAATGACCATTCGGGTCCCCCAGAATGAGCACAATTATTGCTTTTACCTTTCTTTATTAAGAAATGCGCCTGTTATCATGCCCAAATCTTCGTCATTGTATTTGAAGGAATATGACTGAAAGAAAGGTAAAAGCAGAAAAGAACTCGATGCCGTCGTGTTAGTAATGTCCATTCGGGTCCCCCAGAATGAGCACAATTATTGCTTTTATCTTTTTTATTAACAAATGCGCCTGTAATCGTCCTCAAATCGTCGTCAGTGTATTTGACGCGATACGACAGAAACAAAGGTAAAAGCAGAGAAGAACTCGATGCCGCCATGCTGGTAATGTCCATTCGGGTCCCCCAGAATGAGCACAATTATTGCTTTTATCTTTTTTTATTAACAAATGCGCCTGTAATCGTCTTCAAACGGTGTTCAGTGTATTTGATGCGATATGACCGAATTAAAGGTAAAAGCAGAGAAAAACTCGACGTCGTCATATTAGTAATGTCCATTTAAGTCCCCCAGAATCGACAGAACCATTGCTTTTACCTTTGTTTATTAACAAATGCGCCTCTTATCATCCCCAAATCTTCGTCATTGTATTTGAAGCAATATGGCTGAAAGAAAGGCAAAAGCAGAGAAGAATGCGATGCCGTCGTGTTAGTAATGTCCATTCGGGTCCCCCAGAATGAGCACAATTATTGCTTTTACCTTTGTTTATTAACAAATGCGCCTGTTATCATCCTCAAATCTTCGTCATTGTATATGAAGCAATATGACTGAAAGAAAGGTAAAAGCAGAGAAGAACGCGATGCCGTCGTGTTAGTAATGTCCATTCGGGTCCCCCAGAATGAGCACAATTATTGCTTTTACCTTTGTTTATTAACAAATGCGCCTGTTATCATCCCCAAATCTTCGTCATTGTATTTGAAGCAATATGACTGAAAGAACGGTAAAAGCAGAGAAGAACGCGATGCCGTCGTGTCGGTAATGTCCATTCGGGTCCCCGAGAATGAGCACAATTATTGCTTTTACCTTTGTTTATTAACAAATGCGCCTGTTATGATCCCAAAATCTTCGTCATTGTATTTGGAGCAATATGACTGGAAGAAAGGTAAAAGCAGAGAAGAACGCGATGCCGTCGTGTTGGTAATGTCCATTCGGATCTCTCAGAATGAGCACAATTATTGCTTTTACCTTTGTTTATTAACAAATGCGCCGTTAATCGTCTTCAAATCGTCGTCATTGTATTTGAAGCAATATGACTGAAAGAACGGTAAAAGCAGAGAAGAACGCGATGCCGTCGTGTCGGTAATGTCCATTCGGGTCTCCCAGAATGAGCACAATTAATGCTTTTACCTTTGTTGATTAACAAATGCGCCTGTTATCATCCCCAAATCTTCGTCATTGTATTTGAAGCAATATGACTGAAAGAAAGGTAAAACCAGAGAAGAACGCGATGCCGTCGTGTTAGTAATGTCCATTCGGGTCCCCCAGAATGAGCACAATTATTGCTTTTACCTTTCTTTATTAACAAATGCGCCTGTTATCATCCCCAAATCTTCGTCATTGTATTTGAAGGAATATGACTGAAAGAAAGGTAAAAGCAGAAAAGAACTCGATGCCGTCGTGTTAGTAATGTCCATTCGGGTCCCCCAGAATGAGCACAATTATTGCTTTTATCTTTTTTATTAACAAATGCGCCAGTAATCGTCCTCAAATCGTCGTCAGTGTATTTGACGCGATACGACAGAAACAAAGGTTAAAGCAGAGAAGAACTCGATGGCGTCGTGCTGGTAATGTCTATTCGGGTCCCCCAGAATGAGCACAATTATTGCATTTATCTTTTTTTATTAACAAATGCGCCTGTAATCGTCTTCAAACGGTGTTCAGTGTATTTGATGCGATATGACCGAATTAAAGGTAAAAGCAGAGAAAAACTCGACGTCGTCATATTAGTAATGTCCATTTAAGTCCCCCAGAATCGACAGAACCATTGCTTTTACCTTTGTTTATTAACAAATGCGCCTGATATCATACCCAAATCTTCGTCATTGTATTTGAAGCAATATGACTGAAAGAAAGGTAAAAGCAGAGAAGAACGCGATGCCGTCGTGTTAGTAATGTCCATTCGGGTCGCCCAAAATGAGCAATAATTATTGCTTTTATCTTTTTTTATGATAAAAAAGCGCCTGGTATCATCCCCAAATCTTCGTCATTGTATTTGGAGCAATATGACTGAAAGAAAGGTAAAAGCAGAGAAGAACGCGATGCCGTCGTGTTAGTAATGTCCATTCGGGTCCCCCAGAATGAGCACAATTATTGCTTTTACCTTTGTTTATGAACAAATGCGCCTGATATCATCCCCAAATCTTCGTCATTGTATTTGAAGCAATACCACAGGAACAATGGTAAAAGCAGAGAAGAACTCGATGCCGTCGTGTTGGTAATGTCCATTTGGGTCCCCCAGAATGAGCACAATTATTGCTTTTACCTTTGTTTATTAACAAATGCGCCTGTTATCATCCCCAAGTCTTCGTCATTGTATTTGAAGCAATATGACTGAAAGAAAGGTGAAAGCAGAGAAGAACGCGAGGCCGTCGTGTTAGTCATGTTCATTCGGGTCCCCCAGAATGAGCACAATTATTGCTTTTATCTCTTTTTATTAACAAATGCGCCTGTAATCGTCCTCAAATCGTCGTCAGTGTATTTGACGCGATACGACAGAAACAAAGGTAAAAGCAGATAAGAACTCGATGCCGTCGTGTTGGTAATGTCCATTCGGGTCCCCCAGAATGAGCACAATTATTGCTTTTATCTTTTTTTATTAACAAATGCGCCTGTAATCGTCTTCAAATCGTGTTCAGTGTATTTAATGCGATATGACAGAAACAAAGGTAAAAGCAGAGAAAAACTCGACGCCGTCATATTAGTAATGTCCATTTGGGTCCCCCAGAATCGACAGAACCATTGCTTTTACCTTTGTTTATTAACAAATGCGCCTGTTATCATCCCCAAATCTTCGTCATTGTATTTGAAGCAATATGACTGAAAGAAAGGTAAAAGCAGAGAAGAACGCGATGCCGTCGTGTTAGTAATGTCCATTCGGGTCCCCCAGAATGAGCACAATTATTGCTTTTATCTTTTTTTATTAACAAATGCGCCTGTTATCATCCCAAAATCTTCGTCATTGTATTTAAAGCAATACGACTGAAAGAAAGGTAAAAGCAGAAAAGAACTCGATGCCGTCGTGTTAGTAATGTCCATTCGGGTCCCCCAGAATGAGCACAATTAGTGCTTTTACCTTTGTTTATTAACAAATGCGCCTGATATCATACCCAAATCTTCGTCATTGTATTTGAAGCAATATGACTGAAAGAAAGGTAAAACCAGAGAAGAACGCGATGCCGTCGTGTTAGTAATGTCCATTCGGGTCCCCCAGAATGAGCACAATTATTGCTTTTACCTTTGTTTATTAACAAATGCGCCTGTTATCATCCCCAAATCTTCGTCATTGTATTTGAAGCAATATGACTGAAAGAAAGGTAAAAGCAGAGAAGAACGCGATGCCGTCGTGTTAGTAATGTCCATTCGGGTCCCCCAGAATGAGCATAATTATTGCTTTTACCTTTGTTTATTAACAAATGCGCCTGATACATCCCCAAATCATCGTCATTGTATTTGAAGCAATATGACTGAAAGAAAGGTAAAAGCAGAGAAGAACGCGATGCCGTCGCGTTAGTAATGTCCATTCGGGTCCCCCAGAATGAGCACAATTATTGCTTTTACCTTTGTTTATTAACAAATGCGCCTGTTATCATCCTCAAATCTTCGTCATTGTATTTGAAGCAATATGACTGAAAGAAAGGTAAAAGCAGAGAAGAACGCGATGCCGTCGTGTTAGTAATGTCCATTCGGGTCCCCCAGAATGAGCACAATTATTGCTTTTACCTTTGTTAATTAACAAATGCGCCTGTTATCATCCCCATATCTTCGTCATTGTATTTGAAGCAATATGACTGAAAGAAAGGTAAAAGCAGAGAAGAACGCGATGCCGTCGTGTTAGTAATGTCCATTCGGGTCCCCCAGAATGAGCACAATTATTGCTTTTATCTTTTTTTATTAACAAATGCGCCTGTTATCATCCCCAAATCTTCGTCAATGGATTTGAAGCAATATGACTGAAAGAAAGGTAAAAGCAGAGAAGAACGCGATGCCGTCGTGTTTGTAGTGTCCATTTGGGTCCCCCAGAATGAGCACAATTATTGCTTTTACCTTTGTTTATTAACAAATACGCCTGCTATCATCCCCAAATCTTCGTCATTGTATTTGAAGCAACATGACTGGAAGAAAGGTAAAAGCAAAGAAGAACGCGATGCCGTCGTGTTAGTAATGTCCATTCGTGTCCCCCAGAATGAGCACAATTATTGCTTTTATCTTTTTTTATTAACAAATGCGCCCGTTATCATCCCCAAATATTCGTCATCGTATTTGAAGCAATATAACTGAAAGAAAGGTAAAAGCAGAGAAAAACTCGACGCCGTCGTGTTAGTAATGTCCATTTGGGTCCCCCAGAATGAGCACAATTATTGCTTGTATCTTTTTTTATTAACAAATGCGCGTGTTATCATCCCCAAATCTTCATCATTGTATTTGAGGCAATATGACTAGAAGAAAGGTAAAAGCAGAAAACAACGCGATGCCGTCGTGTTGGTAATGTCCATTCGGGTCCCGCAGAATGAGCACAATTATTGCTTTTACCTTTGTTTATTAACAAATGCGCCTGATATGATCCCAAAATCTTCGTCATTGTATTTGAAGCAATATGACTGGAAGAAAGGTAAAAGCAGAGAAGAACGCGATGCCGTCGTGTCGGTAATGTCCATTCGGGTCCCCCAGAATGAGCACAATTATTGCTTTTACCTTTGTTTATTAACAAATGCGCCTGTTATGATCCCAAAATCTTCGTCATTGTATTTGGAGCAATATGACTGGAAGAAAGGTAAAAGCAGAGAAGAACGCGATGCCGTCGTGTTGGTAATGTCCATTCGGGTCTCCCAGAAAGAGCACAATTATTGCTTTTACCTTTGTTTATTAACAAATGCGCCGTTAATCGTCTTCAAATCGTCGTCATTGTATTTGAAGCAATATGACTGGAAGAAAGGTAAAAGCAGAGAAGAACGCGATGCCGTCGTGGTGGTAATGTCCATTCGGGTCCCCCAGAATGAGCACAATTATTGCTTTTACCTTTGTTTATTAACAATTGCGCCTGTTATGATCCCCAAATCTTCGTCATTGTATTTGAAGCAATATGACTGGAACAAAGGTGAAAGCAGAGAAGAACGCGATGCCGTCGTGTTGGTAATGTCCATTCGGGTCTCCCAGAATGAGCACAATTATTGCTTTTACCTTTGTTGATTAACAAATGCGCCTGTTATCATCCCCAAATCTTCGTCATTGTATTTGAAGCAATATGACTGAAAGAAAGGTAAAACCAGAGAAGAACGCGATGCCGTCGTGTTAGTAATGACCATTCGGGTCCCCCAGAATGAGCACAATTATTGCTTTTACCTTTCTTTATTAACAAATGCGCCTGTTATCATGCCCAAATCTTCGTCATTGTATTTGAAGGAATATGACTGAAAGAAAGGTAAAAGCAGAAAAGAACTCGATGCCGTCGTGTTAGTAATGTCCATTCGGGTCCCCCAGAATGAGCACAATTATTGCTTTTATCTTTTTTATTAACAAATGCGCCTGTAATCGTCCTCAAATCGTCGTCAGTGTATTTGACGCGATACGACAGAAACAAAGGTAAAAGCAGAGAAGAACTCGATGCCGCCATGCTGGTAATGTCCATTCGGGTCCCCCAGAATGAGCACAATTATTGCTTTTATCTTTTTTTATTAACAAATGCGCCTGTAATCGTCTTCAAACGGTGTTCAGTGTATTTGATGCGATATGACCGAATTAAAGGTAAAAGCAGAGAAAAACTCGACGTCGTCATATTAGTAATGTCCATTTAAGTCCCCCAGAATCGACAGAACCATTGCTTTTACCTTTGTTTATTAACAAATGCGCCTCTTATCATCCCCAAATCTTCGTCATTGTATTTGAAGCAATATGGCTGAAAGAAAGGCAAAAGCAGAGAAGAATGCGATGCCGTCGTGTTAGTAATGTCCATTCGGGTCCCCCAGAATGAGCACAATTATTGCTTTTACCTTTGTTTATTAACAAATGCGCCTGTTATCATCCTCAAATCTTCGTCATTGTATATGAAGCAATATGACTGAAAGAAAGGTAAAAGCAGAGAAGAACGCGATGCCGTCGTGTTAGTAATGTCCATTCGGGTCCCCCAGAATGAGCACAATTATTGCTTTTACCTTTGTTTATTAACAAATGCGCCTGTTATCATCCCCAAATCTTCGTCATTGTATTTGAAGCAATATGACTGAAAGAACGGTAAAAGCAGAGAAGAACGCGATGCCGTCGTGTCGGTAATGTCCATTCGGGTCCCCGAGAATGAGCACAATTATTGCTTTTACCTTTGTTTATTAACAAATGCGCCTGTTATGATCCCAAAATCTTCGTCATTGTATTTGGAGCAATATGACTGGAAGAAAGGTAAAAGCAGAGAAGAACGCGATGCCGTCGTGTTGGTAATGTCCATTCGGATCTCTCAGAATGAGCACAATTATTGCTTTTACCTTTGTTTATTAACAAATGCGCCGTTAATCGTCTTCAAATCGTCGTCATTGTATTTGAAGCAATATGACTGGAAGAAAGGTAAAAGCAGAGAAGAACGCGATGCCGTCGTGTTGGTAATGTCCATTCGGGTCCCCCAGAATGAGCACAATTGTTGCTTTTACCTTTGTTTATTAACAATTGCGCCTGTTATGATCCCCAAATCTTCGTCATTGTATTTGAAGCAATATGACTGGAACAAAGGTAAAAGCAGAGAAGAACGCGATGCCGTCGTGTTGGTAATGTCCATTCGGGTCTCCCAGAATGAGCACAATTAATGCTTTTACCTTTCTTGATTAACAAATGCGCCTGTTATCATCCCCAAATCTTCGTCATTGTATTTGAAGCAATATGACTGAAAGAAAGGTAAAACCAGAGAAGAACGCGATGCCGTCGTGTTAGTAATGTCCATTCGGGTCCCCCAGAATGAGCACAATTATTGCTTTTATCTTTTTTATTAACAAATGCGCCAGTAATCGTCCTCAAATCGTCGTCAGTGTATTTGACGCGATACGACAGAAACAAAGGTTAAAGCAGAGAAGAACTCGATGGCGTCGTGCTGGTAATGTCTATTCGGGTCCCCCAGAATGAGCACAATTATTGCATTTATCTTTTTTTATTAACAAATGCGCCTGTAATCGTCTTCAAACGGTGTTCAGTGTATTTGATGCGATATGACCGAATTAAAGGTAAAAGCAGAGAAAAACTCGACGTCGTCATATTAGTAATGTCCATTTAAGTCCCCCAGAATCGACAGAACCATTGCTTTTACCTTTGTTTATTAACAAATGCGCCTGATATCATACCCAAATCTTCGTCATTGTATTTGAAGCAATATGACTGAAAGAAAGGTAAAAGCAGAGAAGAACGCGATGCCGTCGTGTTAGTAATGTCCATTCGGGTCGCCCAAAATGAGCAATAATTATTGCTTTTATCTTTTTTTATGATAAAAAAGCGCCTGGTATCATCCCCAAATCTTCGTCATTGTATTTGGAGCAATATGACTGAAAGAAAGGTAAAAGCAGAGAAGAACGCGATGCCGTCGTGTTAGTAATGTCCATTCGGGTCCCCCAGAATGAGCACAATTATTGCTTTTACCTTTGTTTATGAACAAATGCGCCTGATATCATCCCCAAATCTTCGTCATTGTATTTGAAGCAATACCACAGGAACAATGGTAAAAGCAGAGAAGAACTCGATGCCGTCGTGTTGGTAATGTCCATTTGGGTCCCCCAGAATGAGCACAATTATTGCTTTTACCTTTGTTTATTAACAAATGCGCCTGTTATCATCCCCAAGTCTTCGTCATTGTATTTGAAGCAATATGACTGAAAGAAAGGTGAAAGCAGAGAAGAACGCGAGGCCGTCGTGTTAGTCATGTTCATTCGGGTCCCCCAGAATGAGCACAATTATTGCTTTTATCTCTTTTTATTAACAAATGCGCCTGTAATCGTCCTCAAATCGTCGTCAGTGTATTTGACGCGATACGACAGAAACAAAGGTAAAAGCAGATAAGAACTCGATGCCGTCGTGTTGGTAATGTCCATTCGGGTCCCCCAGAATGAGCACAATTATTGCTTTTATCTTTTTTTATTAACAAATGCGCCTGTAATCGTCTTCAAATCGTGTTCAGTGTATTTAATGCGATATGACAGAAACAAAGGTAAAAGCAGAGAAAAACTCGACGCCGTCATATTAGTAATGTCCATTTGGGTCCCCCAGAATCGACAGAACCATTGCTTTTACCTTTGTTTATTAACAAATGCGCCTGTTATCATCCCCAAATCTTCGTCATTGTATTTGAAGCAATATGACTGAAAGAAAGGTAAAAGCAGAGAAGAACGCGATGCCGTCGTGTTAGTAATGTCCATTCGGGTCCCCCAGAATGAGCACAATTATTGCTTTTATCTTTTTTTATTAACAAATGCGCCTGTTATCATCCCAAAATCTTCGTCATTGTATTTAAAGCAATACGACTGAAAGAAAGGTAAAAGCAGAAAAGAACTCGATGCCGTCGTGTTAGTAATGTCCATTCGGGTCCCCCAGAATGAGCACAATTATTGCTTTTACCTTTGTTTATTAACAAATGCGCCTGATATCATACCCAAATCTTCGTCATTGTATTTGAAGCAATATGACTGAAAGAAAGGTAAAAGCAGAGAAGAACGCGATGCCGTCGTGTTAGTAATGTCCATTCGGGTCCCCCAGAATGAGCACAATTATTGCTTTGATCTTTTTTTATTAACAAATGCGCCTGTTATCATCGAAAAATCTTCGTCATTGTATTTGAAGCAATATGACTGAAAGAACGGTAAAAGCAGAGAAGAACGCGATGCCGTCGTGTTAGTAATGTCCATTCGGGTCCCCCAGAATGTGCACAATTATTGCTTTTATCTTTTTTTATTAACAAATGCGCCTGTTATCATCCCGAAATCTTCGTCATTGTATTTGAAGCAATATGACTGAAAGAAAGGTAAAAGCAGAGAAGAACTCGATGCCGTCGTGTTAGTAATGACCATTCGGGTCCCCCAGAATGAGCACAATTGCTGCTTTTACCTTTGTTTATTAACAAATGCGCCTGATATCATCCCCAAATCTTCGTCATTGTATTTGAAGCAATATGACTGAAAGAAAGGTAAAAGCAGAGAAGAACGCGATGCCGTCGTATTAGTAATGTCCATTCGGGTCCCCCAAAATGAGCACAATTATTGCTTTGATCTTTTTTTATTAACAAATGCGCCTGTTATCATCCCCAAATCTTCGTCATTGTATTTGAAGCAATATGACTGAAAGAAAGGTAAAAGCAGAGAAGATCGCGATGCCGTCGTGTTAGTAGTGTCCATTCGGGTCCCCCAGAATGAGCACAATTATTGCTTTTACCTTTGTTTATTAACAAATGCGCCTGTTATCATCCCCAAATCTTCGTCATTGTATTTGAAGCAATATGACTGAAAGAAAGGTAAAAGCAGAGAAAAACTCGACGCCGTCTTGTTAGTGATGTCCATTTGGGATCCCCAGAATGAGCACAATTATTGCTATTACCTTTGTTTATTAACAAATGCGCCTGATATCATCCCCAAATCTTCGTCATTGTATTTGAAGCAATATGACTGAAAGAAAGGTAAAAGCAGAGAAGAACGCGATGCCGTCGTGTTGGTAATGTCCATTCGGGTCCCCCAGAATGAGCACAATTATTGCTTTTATCTTTTTTTATTAACAAATGCGCCTGTTATCATCCCCAAATCTTCGTCATTGTATTTGAAGCAATATGACTGAAAGAAAGGTGAAAGCAGAGAAGAACGCGAGGCCGTCGTGTTAGTAATGTCCATTCGGGTCCCCCAGAATGAGCACAATTATTGCTTTTATCTTTTTTTATTTAACAAATGCGCCTGTAATCGTCTTCAAATCGTCGTCAGTGTATTTGACACGATATGACAGAAACAAAGGTATAAGCAGAGAAAAACTCGACGCCGTCATATTAGTAATGTCCCTTTGGGTCCCCCAGAATCGACACAACCATTGCTTTTACCTTTGTTTATTAACAAATGCGCCTGTTATCATCCCCAAATCTTCGTCATTGTATTTGAAGCAATATGACTGGAAGAAAGGTAAAAGCAGAGAAGAACGCGATGCCGTCGTGTTAGTAATGTCCATTCGGGTCCCCCAGAATGAGCACAATTATTGCTTTTACCTTTGTTTATTAACAAATGCGCCTGTTATCATCCCCAAATCTTCGTCATTGTATTTGAAGCAATATGACTGAAAGAAAGGTAAAAGCAGAGAAGAACGCGATGCCGTCGTGTTAGTAATGTCCATTCGGGTCTCCCAGAATGAGCACAATTATTGCTTTTACCTTTGTTTATTAACAAATGCGCCCGTTATCATCCCCAAATCTTCGTCATTGTATTTAAAGCAATATGACTGAAAGAAAGGTAAAAGCAGAGAAGAACGCGATGCCGTCATGTTAGTAATGTTCATTCGGGTCCCCCAGAATGAGCACAATTATTGCTTTTACCTTTCTTTATTAACAAATGCGCCTGTTATCATCCCCAAATCTTCGTCATTGTATTTGAAGGAATATGACTGAAAGAAAGGTAAAAGCAGAAAAGAACTCGATGCCGTCGTGTTAGTAATGTCCATTCGGGTCCCCCAGAATGAGCACAATTATTGCTTTTATCTTTTTTATTAACAAATGCGCCAGTAATCGTCCTCAAATCGTCGTCAGTGTATTTGACGCGATACGACAGAAACAAAGGTAAAAGCAGAGAAGAACTCGATGCCGTCATGCTGGTAATGTCCATTCGGGTCCCCCAGAATGAGCACAATTATTGCTTTTATCTTTTTTTATTAACAAATGCGCCTGTAATCGTCTTCAAACGGTGTTCAGTGTATTTGATGCGATATGACCGAATTAAAGGTAAAAGCAGAGAAAAACTCGACGTCGTCATATTAGTAATGTCCATTTAAGTCCCCCAGAATCGACAGAACCATTGCTTTTACCTTTGTTTATTAACAAATGCGCCTCTTATCATCCCCAAATCCGCGTCATTGTATTTGAAGCAATATGACTGAAAGAAAGGCAAAAGCAGAGAAGAACGCGATGCCTTCGTGTTAGTAATGTCCATTCGGGTCCCCCAGAATGAGCACAATTATTGCTTTTATCTTTTTTTATTAACAAATGCGCCTGTTATCATCCCCAAATCTTCGTCATTGTATTTGAAGCAATATGACGGAAAGAAAGGTAAAAGCAGAAAAGAACTCGATGCCGTCGTCTTAGTAATGTCCATTCGGTTCCCCCAGAACGAGCACAATTATTGCTTTTACCTTTGTATATTAACAAATGCGCCTGATGTCATCCCCAAATCTTCGTCATTGTATTTGAAGCAATATGACTGTAAGAAAGGTAAAAGCAGAGAAGGACGCGATGCCGTCGTGTTGGTAATGTCCTTTCGGGTCCCCCAGAATGAGCACAATTATTGCTTTTATCTCTTTTTATTAACAAATGCGCCTGTTATCATCCCCAAATCTTCGTCATTGTATTTGAAGCCATCTGACTGAAAGAAAGGTAAAAGCAGAAAAGAACTCGATGCCGTCGTGTTAGTAATGTCCATTCGGGTCCCCCAGAATGAGCACAATTATTGCTTATATCTTTTTTATTAACAAATGCGCCTGTAATCGTCCTCAAATCGTCGTCAGTGTATTTGACGCGATACGACAGAACCAAAGGTAAAAGCAGAGAAGAACTCGATGCCGTCGTGTTGGTAATGTCCGTTCGGGTCCCCCAGAATGAGCACAATTAGTGCTTTTATGTTTTTTTATTAACAAATGCGCCTGTTATCATCCCAAAATCTTCGTCATTGTATTTGAAGGAATATGACTGAAAGAAAGGTAAAAGCAGAAAAGAACTCGATGCCGTCGTGTTAGTAATGTACATTCGGGTCCCCCAGAATGAGCACAATTATTGCTTTTATCTTTTTTATTAACAAATGCGCCTGTTATCGTCCTTAAATCGTCGTCAGTGAATTTGACGCGATACGACAGAAACAAAGGTAAAAGCAGAGAAGAACTCGATGCCGTCGTGTTGGTATTGCCCATTCGGGTCCCCCAGAATGAGTACAATTATTGGCTTTATCTTTTTTTATTAACAAATGCGCCTGTAATCGTCTTCAAATCGTGTTCAGTGTATTTGATGCGATATGACAGAAAGAAAGGTAAAAGCAGAGAAAAACTCGACGCCGTCATATTAGTAATGTCCATTTGGGTCCCCCAGAATCGACAGAACCATTGCTTTTACCTTTGTTTATTAACAAATGCGCCTGTTATCATCCCCAAATCTTCGTCATTGTATTTGAAGCAGTATGACTGAAAGGAAGGTGAAAGCAGAGAAGAACGCGATGCCGTCGTGTTAGTAATGTCCATTCGGGTCCCCCAGAATGAGCACAATTATTGCTTTTCTCTTTTTTTATTAACAAATGCGCCTGTTATCATCGAAAAGTCTTCGTCATTGTATTTGAAGCAATATGACTGAAAGAACGGTAAAAGCAGAGAAGAACGCGATGCCGTCGTGTTAGTAATGTCCATTCGGGTCCCCCAGAATGAGCATAATTATAGCTTTTACCTTTGTTTATTAACAAATGCGCCTGATATCATCCCCAAATCTTCGTCATTGTATTTGAAGCAATATGACTGAAAGAAAGGTAAAAGCAGAGAAGAACGCGATGCCGTCGTGTTAGTAATGTCCATTCGGGTCCCCCAGAATGAGCACAATTATTGCTTTTACCTTTGCTTATTAACAAATGCGCCTGATATCATCCCCAAATCTTCGTCATTGTATTTGAAGCAATATGACTGAAAGAAAGGTAAAAGCAGAGAAGAACGCGATGCCGTCGTGTAAGTAATGTCCATTCGGGTCCCCCAAAATGAGCACAATTATTGCTTTTATCTTTTTTTATTAACAAATGCGCCTGTTATCATCCCCAAATCTTCGTCATTGTATTTGAAGCAATATGACTGAAAGAAAGGTAAAAGCAGAGAAGAACGCGATGCCGTCGTGTTGGTAATGTCCATTCGGGTCCCCCAGAATGAGCACAATTATTGCTTTTATCTTTTTTTATTAACAAATGCGCCTGTTATCATCCCCAAATCTTCGTCATTGTATTTGAAGCAATATGACTGAAAGAAAGGTGAAAGCAGAGAAGAACGCGAGGCTGTCGTGTTAGTAATGTCCATTCGGGTCCCCCAGAATGAGCACAATTATTGCTTTTATCTTTTTTTATTAACAAATGCGCCTGTAATCGTCTTCAAATCGTCGTCAGTGTATTTGACGCGATATGACAGAAACAAAGGTAAAAGCAGAGAAAAACTCGACGCCGTCATATTAGTATTGTCCCTTTGAGTCCCCCAGAATCGACAGAACCATTGCTTTTACCTTTGTTTAGTAACAAATGCGCCTGTTATCATCCCCAAATCTTCGTCATTGTATTTGAAGCAATATGACTGAAAGAAAGGTAAAAGCAGAGAAGAACGCGATGCCGTCGTGTTAGTAATGTCCATTCGGGTCCCCCAGAATGAGCACATTTATTGCTTGTACCTTTGTTTATTAACAAATGCGCCGGTTATCATCCCCAAATCTTCGTCATTGTATTTGAAGCAATATGACTGAAAGAAAGGTAAAAGCAGAGAAAAACTCGACGCCGTGGTGTTAGTAATGTCCATTTGGGTCCCCCAGAATGAGCACAATTATTGCTTTTATCTTTTTTTATTAACAAATGCGCCTGTAATCGTCTTCAAATCGTCGTCATTGTATTTGAAGCAATATGACTGGAAGAAAGGTAAAAGCAGGGAAGAACGCGATGCCGTCGTGTTGGTAAAGTCCATTCGGGTCCCCCAGAATGAGCACAATTATTGCTTTTACCTTTGTTTATTAACAAATGCGCCTGTTATGATCCCCAAATCTTCGTCATTGTATTTGAAGCAATATGACTGGAAGAAAGGTAAAAGCAGAGAAGAACGCGATGCCGTCGTGTTAGTTATGTCCATTCGGGTCCCCCAGAATGAGCACAATTATTGCTTTTATCTTTTTTATTAACAAATGCGCCTGTTATCATCCCGAAATCTTCGTCA
This sequence comes from Ophion costatus, assembly GCA_951751655.1. Taxonomy (NCBI): domain Eukaryota; kingdom Metazoa; phylum Arthropoda; class Insecta; order Hymenoptera; family Ichneumonidae; genus Ophion; species Ophion costatus. Next base: position 8,111,853 of record OX632361.1, on the reverse strand, counting down.
TTGAATTTGAAGCAATATGACTGAAAGAAAGGTAAAAGCAGAGAAGAACTCGATGCCGTCGTGTTAGCAATGTCCATTCGGGTCCCCCAGAATGAGCACAATTATTGCTTTTACCTTTGTTTATTAACAAATGCGCCTGATATCATCCCCAAATCTTCGTCAATGTATTTGAAGCAATATGACTGAAAGAAAGGTAAAAGCAGAGAAGAACGCGATGCCGTAGTGTTAGTAATGTCTATTCGGGTCCCCCAAAATGAGCACAATTATTGCTTTTATCTTTTTTTTATTAACAAATGCGCCTGTTATCATCCCCAAATCTTCGTCATTGTATTTGAAGCAATATGACTGAAAGAAAGGTAAAAGCAGAGAAGAACGCGATGCCGTCCTGTTAGTAATGTCCATTCGGGTCCCCCAGAATGAGCACAATTATTGCTTTTACCTTTGTTTATTAACAAATGCGCCTGTTATCATCCCCAAATCTTCGTCATTGTATTGGAAGCAATATGACTGAAAGAAAGGTAAAAGCAGAGAAAAACTCGACGCCGTCTTGTTAGTAATGTCCATTTGGGTTCCCCAGAATGAGCACAATTATTGCTTTTACCTTTGTTTATAAACAAATGCGCCTGATATCTTCCCCAAATCTTCGTCATTGTATTTGAAGCAATATGACTGAAAGAAAGGTAAAAGCAGAGAAGAACGCGATGCCGTCGTGTTGGTAATGTCCATTCGGGTCCCCCAAAATGAGCACAATTATTGCTTTTATCTTTTTTTATTAACAAATGCGCCTGTTATCATCCCTAAATCTTCGTCATTGTATTTGAAGCAATATGACTCAAAGAAAGGTAAAAGCAGAGAAGAAGGCGATGCCGTCGTGCTAGTAATGTCCATTCGGGTCCCCAAGAATCAGCACAATTATTGCTTTTACCTTTGTTTATTAACAAATGCGCCTGTTATCATCCCCAAATCTTCGTCATTGTATTTGAAGCAATATGACTGAAAGAAAGGGAAAAGCAGAGAAAAACTCGACGCCGTCTTGTTAGTAATGTCCATTTGGGTTCTCCAGAATGAGCACAATTATTGCTTTTACCTTTGTTTATTAACAAATGCGGCTGATATCATCCCCAAATCTTCGTCATTGTATTTGAAGGAATATGACTGAAAGAAAGGTAAAAGCAGAGAAGAACTCGATGCCGTCGTGCTGGTAATGTCCATTCGGGTCCCCCAGAATGAGCACAATTATTGCTTTAATCTTTTTTTATTAACAAATGCGCCTGTAATCGTCTTCAAATCGTGTTCAGTGTATTTGATGCGACATGACAGAAACAAAGGTAAAAGCAGAGAAAAACTCGACGCCGTCATATTAGTAATGTCCATTTGGGTCCCCCAGAATCGACAGAACCATTGCTTTTACCTTTGTTTATTAACAAATGCGCCTGTTATCATCCCCAAATCTTCGTCATTGTACTTGAAGCAATATGACTGAAAGGAAGGTAAAAGCAGAGAAGAACGCGATGCCGTCGTGTTAGTAATGTCCATTCGGGTCCCCTAGAATGAGCACAATTATTGCTTTTATCTTTTTTTATTAACAAATGCGCCTGTTATCATCGAAAAATCTTCGTCATTGTATTTGAAGCAATATGACTGAAAGAACGGTAAAATCAGAGAAGAACGCGATGCCGTCGTGTTAGTAATGTCCATTCGGGTCCCCCAGAATGTGCATAATTATTGCTTTTACCTTTGTTTATTAACAAATGCGCCTGATACATCCCCAAATCTTCGTCATTGTATTTGAAGCAATATGACTGAAAGAAAGGTAAAACCAGAGAAGAACGCGATGCCGTCGTGCTAGTAATGTCCATTCGGGTCCCCCAAAATGAGCACAATTATTGCTTTTATCTTTTTTTATTAACAAATGCGCCTGTTATCATCCCGAAATCTTCGTCATTGTATTTGAAGCAATATGACTGAAAGAAAGGTAAAAGCAGAGAAGAACTCGATGCCGTCGTGTTAGTAATGACCATTCGGGTCCCCCAGAATGAGCACAATTGCTGCTTTTACCTTTGTTTATTAACAAATGCGCCTGATATCATCCCCAAATCTTCGTCATTGTATTTAAAGCAATATGACTGAAAGAAAGGTAAAAGCAGAGAAGAACGCGATGCCGTCGTGTTAGTAATGTCCATTCGGGTCCCCCAAAATGAGCACAATTATTGCTTTGATCTTTTTTTATTAAAAAATGCGCCTGTTATCATCCCCAAATCTTCGCCATTGTATTTGAAGCAATATGACTGGAAGAAAGGTAAAAGCAGAGAAGAACGCGATGCCGTCGTGTTAGTAATGTCCATTCGGGTCCCCCAGAATGAGCACAATTATTGCTTTTACCTTTGTTTATTAACAAATGCGCCTGTTATCATCCCCAAATCTTCGTCATTGTATTTGAAGCAATATGACTGAAAGAAAGGTAAAAGCAGAGAAAAACTCGACGCCGCCTTGTTAGTAATGTCCATTTGGGTTCCCCAGAATGAGCACAATTATTGCTATTACCTTTGTTTATTAACAAATGCGCCTGATATCATCCCCAAATCTTCGTCATTGTATTTGAAGCAATATGACTGAAAGAAAGGTAAAAGCAGAGAAGAACGCGATGCCGTCGTGTTGGGAATGTCCATTCGGGTCCCCCAGAATGAGCACAATTATTGCTTTTATCTTTTTTTATTAACAAATGCGCCTGTTATCATCCCCAAATCTTCGTCATTGTATTTGAAGCAATATGACTGAAAGAAAGGTGAAAGCAGAGAAGAACGCGAGGCCGTCGTGTTAGTAATGTCCATTCGGGTCCCCCAGAATGAGCACAATTATTGCTTTTATCTTTTTTTATTTAACAAATGCGCCTGTAATCGTCTTCAAATCGTCGTCAGTGTATTTGACACGATATGACAGAAACAAAGGTATAAGCAGAGAAAAACTCGACGCCGTCATATTAGTAATGGCCGTTTGGGTCCCCCAGAATCGACACAACCATTGCTTTTACCTTTGTTTATTAACAAATGCGCCTGTTATCATCCCCAAATCTTCGTCATTGTATTTGAAGCAATATGACTGAAAGAAAGGTAAAAGCAGAGAAAAACTCGACGCCGTCGTGTTAGTAATGTCCATTTGGGTCCCCCAGAATGAGCACAATTATTGCTTTTACCTTTGTTTATTAACAAATGCGCCTGTTATGATCCCCAAATCTTCGTCATTGTATTTGAAGCAATATGACTGGAAGAAAGGTAAAAGCAGAGAAGAACGCGATGCCGTCGTGTTGGTAATGTCCATTCGGGTCTCCCAGAATGAGCACAATTATTGCTTTTACCTTTGTTTATTAACAAATGCGCCCGTTATCATCCCCAAATCTTCGTCATTGTATTTAAAGCAATATGACTGAAAGAAAGGTAAAAGCAGAGAAGAACGCGATGCCGTCGTGTTAGTAATGTTCATTCGGGTCCCCCAGAATGAGCACAATTATTGCTTTTCCCTTTCTTTATTAACAAATGCGCCTCTTATCATCCCCAAATCTTCGTCATTGTATTTGAAGGAATATGACTGAAAGAAAGGTAAAAGCAGAAAAGAACTCGATGCCGTCGTGTTAGTAATGTCCATTCGGGTCCCCCAGAATGAGCACAATTATTGCTTTTATCTTTTTTATTAACAAATGCGCCAGTAATCGTCCTCAAATCGTCGTCAGTGTATTTGACGCGATACGACAGAAACAAAGGTAAAAGCAGAGAAGAACTCGATGCCGTCGTGCTGGTAATGTCCATTCGGGTCCCCCAGAATGAGCACAATTATTGCTTTTATCTTTTTTTATTAACAAATGCGCCTGTAATCGTCTTCAAACGGTGTTCAGTGTATTTGATGCGATATGACCGAATTAAAGGTAAAAGCAGAGAAAAACTCGACGTCGTCATATTAGCAATGTCCATTTAAGTCCCCCAGAATCGACAGAACCATTGCTTTTACCTTTGTTTATTAACAAATGCGCCTCTTATCATCCCCAAATCTTCGTCATTGTATTTGAAGCAATATGACTGAAAGAAAGGCAAAAGCAGAGAAGAACGCGATGCCTTCGTGTTAGTAATGTCCATTCGGGTCCCCCAGAATGAGCACAATTATTGCTTTTATCTTTTTTTATTAACAAATGCGCCTGTTATCATCCCAAAATCTTCGTCATTGTATTTGAAGCAATATGACTGAAAGAAAGGTAAAAGCAGAAAAGAACTCGATGCCGTCGTCTTAGTAATGTCCATTCGGTTCCCCCAGAACGAGCACAATTATTGCTTTTACCTTTGTATATTAACAAATGCGCCTGATATCATCCCCAAATCTTCGTCATTGTATTTGAAGCAATATGACTGTAAGAAAGGTAAAAGCAGTGAAGGACGCGATGCCGTCGTGTTGGTAATGTCCTTTCGGGTCCCCCAGAATGAGCACAATTATTGCTTTTATCTCTTTTTATTAACAAATGCGCCTGTTATCATCCCCAAATCTTCGTCATTGTATTTGAAGCCATATGACTGAAAGAAAGGTAAAAGCAGAAAAGAACTCGATGCCGTCGTGTTAGTAATGTCCATTCGGGTCCCCCAGAAAGAGCACAATTATTGCTTATATCTTTTTTATTAACAAATGCGCCTGTAATCGTCCTCAAATCGTCGTCAGTGTATTTGACGCGATACGACAGAAACAAAGGTAAAAGCAGAGAAGAACTCGATGCCGTCGTGTTGGTAATGTCCATTCGGGTCCCCCAGAATGAGCACAATTATTGCTTTTATCTTTTTTTATTAACAAATGCGCCTGTTATCATCCCAAAATCTTCGTCATTGTATTTGAAGGAATATGACTGAAAGAAAGGTAAAAGCAGAAAAGAACTCGATGCCGTCGTGTTAGTAATGTACATTCGGGTCCCCCAGAATGAGCACAATTATTGCTTTTATCTTTTTTATTAACAAATGCGCCTGTAATCGTCCTCAAATCGTCGTCAGTAAATTTGACGCGATACGACAGAAACAAAGGTAAAAGCAGAGAAGAACTCAATGCCGTCGTGTTGGTATTGCCCATTCGGGTCCCCCAGAATGAGTACAATTATTGGCTTTATCTTTTTTTATTAACAAATGCGCCTGTAATCGTCTTCAAATCGTGTTCAGTGTATTTGATGCGATATGACAGAAAGAAAGGTAAAAGCAGAGAAAAACTCGACGCCGTCATATTAGTAATGTCCATTTGGGTCCCCCAGAATCGACAGAACCATTGCTTTTACCTTTGTTTATTAACAAATGCGCCTGTTATCATCCCCAAATCTTCGTCATTGTATTTGAAGCAGTATGACTGAAAGGAAGGTAAAAGCAGAGAAGAACGCGATGCCGTCGTGTTCGTAATGTCCATTCGGGTCCCCCAGAATGAGCACAATTATTGCTTTTCTCTTTTTTTATTAACAAATGCGCCTGTTATCATCGAAAAATCTTCGTCATTGTATTTGAAGCAATATGACTGAAAGAACGGTAAAAGCAGAGAAGAACGCGATGCCGTCGTGTTAGTAATGTCCATTCGGGTCCCCCAGAATGAGTATAATTATAGCTTTTACCTTTGTTTATTAACAAATGCGCCTGATATCATCCCCAAATCTTCGTCATTGTATTTGAACCAATATGACTGAAAGAAAGGTAAAAGCAGAGAAGAACGCGATGCCGTCGTGTTAGTAATGTCCATTCGGGTCCCCCAGAATGAGCACAATTATTGCTTGTACCTTTGTTTATTAACAAATGCGCCGGTTATCATCCCCAAATCTTCGTCATTGTATTTGAAGCAATATGACTGAAAGAAAGGTAAAAGCAGAGAAAAACTCGACGCCGTGGTGTTAGTAATGTCCATTTGGGTCCCCCAGAATGAGCACAATTATTGCTTTTATCTTTTTTTATTAACAAATGCGCCTGTAATCGTCTTCAAATCGTCGTCATTGTATTTGAAGCAATATGACTGGAAGAAAGGTAAAAGCAGGGAAGAACGCGATGCCGTCGTGTTGGTAAAGTCCATTCGGGTCCCCCAGAATGAGCACAATTATTGCTTTTACCTTTGTTTATTAACAAATGCGCCTGTTATGATCCCCAAATCTTCGTCATTGTATTTGAAGCAATATGACTGGAAGAAAGGTAAAAGCAGAGAAGAACGCGATGCCGTCGTGTTAGTTATGTCCATTCGGGTCCCCCAGAATGAGCACAATTATTGCTTTTATCTTTTTTATTAACAAATGTGCCTGTTATCATCCCGAAATCTTCGTCATTGAATTTGAAGCAATATGACTGAAACAAAGGTAAAAGCAGAGAAGAACTCGATGCCGTCGTGTTAGCAATGTCCATTCGGGTCCCCCAGAATGAGCACAATTATTGCTTTTACCTTTGTTTATTAACAAATGCGCCTGATATCATCCCCAAATCTTCGTCAATGTATTTGAAGCAATATGACTGAAAGAAAGGTAAAAGCAGAGAAGAACGCGATGCCGTAGTGTTAGTAATGTCCATTCGGGTCCCCCAAAATGAGCACAATTATTGCTTTTATCTTTTTTTATTAACAAATGCGCCTGTTATCATCCCCAAATCTTCGTCATTGTATTTGAAGCAATATGACTGAAAGAAAGGTAAAAGCAGAGAAGAACGCGATGCCGTCGTGTTAGTAATGTCCATTCGGGTCCCCCAGAATGAGCACAATTATTGCTTTTACCTTTGTTTATTAACAAATGCGCCTGTTATCATCCCCAAATCTTCGTCATTGTATTTGAAGCAATATGACTGAAAGAAAGGTAAAAGCAGAGAAAAACTCGACGCCGTCTTGTTAGTAATGTCCATATGGGTTCCCCAGAATGAGCACAATTATTGCTTTTACCTTTGTTTATAAACAAATGCGCCTGATATCTTCCCCAAATCTTCGTCATTGTATTTGAAGCAATATGACTGAAAGAAAGGTAAAAGCAGAGAAGAACGCGATGCCGTCGTGTTGGTAATGTCCATTCGGGTCCCCCAAAATGAGCACAATTATTGCTTTTATCTTTTTTTATTAACAAATGCGCCTGTTATCATCCCCAAATCTTCGTCATTGTATTTGAAGCAATATGACTGAAAGAAAGGTAAAAGCAGAGAAGAAGGCGATGCCGTCGTGCTAGTAATGTCCATTCGGGTCCCCAAGAATCAGCACAATTATTGCTTTTACCTTTGTTTATTAACAAATGCGCCTGTTATCATCCCCAAATCTTCGTCATTGTATTTGAAGCAATATGACTGAAAGAAAGGGAAAAGCAGAGAAAAACTCGACGCCGTCTTGTTAGTAATGTCCATTTGGGTTCTCCAGAATGAGCACAATTATTGCTTTTACCTTTGTTTATTAACAAATGCGGCTGATATCATCCCCAAATCTTCGTCATTGTATTTGAAGGAATATGACTGAAAGAAAGGTAAAAGCAGAGAAGAACTCGATGCCGTCGTGCTGGTAATGTCCATTCGGGTCCCCCAGAATGAGCACAATTATTGCTTTAATCTTTTTTTATTAACAAATGCGCCTGTAATCGTCTTCAAATCGTGTTCAGTGTATTTGATGCGACATGACAGAAACAAAGGTAAAAGCAGAGAAAAACTCGACGCCGTCATATTAGTAATGTCCATTTGGGTCCCCCAGAATCGACAGAACCATTGCTTTTACCTTTGTTTATTAACAAATGCGCCTGTTATCATCCCCAAATCTTCGTCATTGTACGTGAAGCAATATGACTGAAAGAAAGGTAAACGCAGAGAAGAACGCGATGCCGTCGTGTTAGTAATGTCCATTCGGGTCCCCCAGAATGAGCACAATTATTGCTTTTATCTTTTTTTATTAACAAATGCGCCTGTTATCATCGAAAAATCTTCGTCATTGTATTTGAAGCAATATGACTGAAAGAACGGTAAAATCAGAGAAGAACGCGATGCCGTCGTGTTAGTAATGTCCATTCGGGTCCCCCAGAATGTGCATAATTATTGCTTTTACCTTTGTTCATTAACAAATGCGCCTGATACATCCCCAAATCTTCGTCATTGTATTTGAAGCAATATGACTGAAAGAAAGGTAAAACCAGAGAAGAACGCGATGCCGTCGTGTTAGTAATGTCCATTCGGGTCCCCCAAAATGAGCACAATTATTGCTTTTATCTTTTTTTATTGACAAATGCGCCTGTTATCATCCCGAAATCTTCGTCATTGTATTTGAAGCAATATGACTGAAAGAAAGGTGAAAGCAGAGAAGAACGCGAGGCTGTCGTGCTAGTAATGTCCATTCGGGTCCCCCAGAATGAGCAGAATTATTGCTTTTATCTTTTTTTATTAACAAATGCGCCTGTAATCGTCTTCAAATCGTAGTCAGTGTATTTGACGCGATATGACAGAAACAAAGGTAAAAGCAGAGAAAAACTCGACGCCGTCATATTAGTATTGTCCCTTTGAGTCCCCCAGAATCGACAGAACCATTGCTTTTACCTTTGTTTAGTAACAAATGCGCCTGTTATCATCCCCAAATCTTCGTCATTGTATTTGATGCAATATGACTGAAAGAAAGGTAAAAGCAGAGAAGAACGCGATGCCGTCGTGTTAGTAATGTCCATTCGGGTCCCCCAGAATGAGCACAATTATTGCTTGTACCTTTGTTTATTAACAAATGCGCCGGTTATCATCCCCAAATCTTCGTCATTGTATTTGAAGCAATATGACTGAAAGAAAGGTAAAAGCAGAGAAAAACTCGACGCCGTGGTGTTAGTAATGTCCATTTGGGTCCCCCAGAATGAGCACAATTATTGCTTTTATCTTTTTTTATTAACAAATGCGCCTGTAATCGTCTTCAAATCGTCGTCATTGTATTTGAAGCAATATGACTGGAAGAAAGGTAAAAGCAGGGAAGAACGCGATGCCGTCGTGTTGATAAAGTCCATTCGGGTCCCCCAGAATGAGCACAATTATTGCTTTTACCTTTGTTTATTAACAAATGCGCCTGTTATGATCCCCAAATCTTCGTCATTGTATTTGAAGCAATATGACTGGAAGAAAGGTAAAAGCAGAGAAGAACGCGATGCCGTCGTGTTAGTTATGTCCATTCGGGTCCCCCAGAATGAGCACAATTATTGCTTTTATCTTTTTTATTAACAAATGCGCCTGTTATCATCCCGAAATCTTCGTCATTGAATTTGAAGCAATATGACTGAAAGAAAGGTAAAAGCAGAGAAGAACTCGATGCCGTCGTGTTAGCAATGTCCATTCGGGTCCCCCAGAATGAGCACAATTATTGCTTTTACCTTTGTTTATTAACAAATGCGCCTGATATCATCCCCAAATCTTCGTCAATGTATTTGAAGCAATATGACTGAAAGAAAGGTAAAAGCAGAGAAGAACGCGATGCCGTAGTGTTAGTAATGTCCATTCGGGTCCCCCAAAATGAGCACAATTATTGCTTTTATCTTTTTTTATTAACAAATGCGCCCGTTATCATCCCCAAATCTTCGTCATTGTATTTGAAGCAATATGACTGAAAGAAAGGTAAAAGCAGAGAAGAACGCGATGCCGTCGTGTTAGTAATGTCCATTCGGGTCCCCCAGAATGAGCACAATTATTGCTTTTACCTTTGTTTATTAACAAATGCGCCTGTTATCATCCCCAAGTCTTCGTCATTGTATTTGAAGCAATATGACTGAAAGAAAGGTAAAAGCAGAGAAAAACTCGACGCCGTCTTGTTAGTAATGTCCATATGGGTTCCCCAGAATGAGCACAATTATTGCTTTTACCTTTGTTTATAAACAAATGCGCCTGATATCTTCCCCAAATCTTCGTCATTGTATTTGAAGCAATATGACTGAAAGAAAGGTAAAAGCAGAGAAGAACGCGATGCCGTCGTGTTGGTAATGTCCATTCGGGTCCCCCAAAATGAGCACAATTATTGCTTTTATCTTTTTTTATTAACAAATGCGCCTGTTATCATCCCCAAATCTTCGTCATTGTATTTGAAGCAATATGACTGAAAGAAAGGTAAAAGCAGAGAAGAAGGCGATGCCGTCGTGCTAGTAATGTCCATTCGGGTCCCCAAGAATCAGCACAATTATTGCTTTTACCTTTGTTTATTAACAAATGCGCCTGTTATCATCCCCAAATCTTCGTCATTGTATTTGAAGCAATATGACTGAAAGAAAGGGAAAAGCAGAGAAAAACTCGACGCCGTCTTGTTAGTAATGTCCATTTGGGTTCTCCAGAATGAGCACAATTATTGCTTTTACCTTTGTTTATTAACAAATGCGGCTGATATCATCCCCAAATCTTCGTCATTGTATTTGAAGGAATATGACTGAAAGAAAGGTAAAAGCAGAGAAGAACTCGATGCCGTCGTGCTGGTAATGTCCATTCGGGTCCCCCAGAATGAGCACAATTATTGCTTTAATCTTTTTTTATTAACAAATGCGCCTGTAATCGTCTTCAAATCGTGTTCAGTGTATTTGATGCGACATGACAGAAACAAAGGTAAAAGCAGAGAAAAACTCGACGCCGTCATATTAGTAATGTCCATTTGGGTCCCCCAGAATCGACAGAACCATTGCTTTTACCTATGTTTATTAACAAATGCGCCTGTTATCATCCCCAAATCTTCGTCATTGTACTTGAAGCAATATGACTGAAAGAAAGGTAAAAGCAGAGAAGAACGCGATGCCGTCGTGTTAGTAATGTCCATTCGGGTCCCCCAGAATGAGCACAATTATTGCTTTTATCTTTTTTTATTAACAAATGCGCCTGTTATCATCGAAAAATCTTCGTCATTGTATTTGAAGCAATATGACTGAAAGAACGGTAAAATCAGAGAAGAACGCGATGCCGTCGTGTTAGTAATGTCCATTCGGGTCCCCCAGAATGTGCATAATTATTGCTTTTACCTTTGTTTATTAACAAATGCGCCTGATACATCCCCAAATCTTCGTCATTGTATTTGAAGCAATATGACTGAAAGAAAGGTAAAACCAGAGAAGAACGCGATGCCGTCGTGTTAGTAATGTCCATTCGGGTCCCCCAAAATGAGCACAATTATTGCTTTTATCTTTTTTTATTAACAAATGCGCCTGTTATCATCCCGAAATCTTCGTCATTGTATTTGAAGCAATATGACTGAAAGAAAGGTAAAAGCAGAGAAGAACTCGATGCCGTCGTGTTAGTAATGACCATTCGGGTCCCCCAGAATGAGCACAATTGCTGCTTTTACCTTTGTTTATTAACAAATGCGCCTGATATCATCCCCAAATCTTCGTCATTGTATTTAAAGCAATATGACTGAAAGAAAGGTAAAAGCAGAGAAGAACGCGATGCCGTCGTGTTAGTAATGTCCATTCGGGTCCCCCAAAATGAGCACAATTATTGCTTTGATCTTTTTTTATTAACAAATGCGCCTGTTATCATCCCCAAATCTTCGCCATTGTATTTGAAGCAATATGACTGAAAGAAAGGTAAAAGCAGAGAAGAACGCGATGCCGTCGTGTTAGTAATGTCCATTCGGGTCCCCCAGAATGAGCACAATTATTGCTTTTACCTTTGTTTATTAACAAATGCGCCTGTTATCATCCCCAAATCTTCGTCATTGTATTTGAAGCAATATGACTGAAAGAAAGGTAAAAGCAGAGAAAAACTCGACGCCGCCTTGTTAGTAATGTCCATTTGGGTTCCCCAGAATGAGCACAATTATTGCTATTACCTTTGTTTATTAACAAATGCGCCTGATATCATCCCCAAATCTTCGTCATTGTATTTGAAGCAATATGACTGAAAGAAAGGTAAAAGCAGAGAAGAACGCGATGCCGTCGTGTTGGGAATGTCCATTCGGGTCCCCCAGAATGAGCACAATTGCTGCTTTTACCTTTGTTTATTAACAAATGCGCCTGATATCATCCCCAAATCTTCGTCATTGTATTTAAAGCAATATGACTGAAAGAAAGGTAAAAGCAGAGAAGAACGCGATGCCGTCGTGTTAGTAATGTCCATTCGGGTCCCCCAAAATGAGCACAATTATTGCTTTGATCTTTTTTTATTAACAAATGCGCCTGTTATCATCCCCAAATCTTCGCCATTGTATTTGAAGCAATATGACAGAAACAAAGGTATAAGCAGAGAAAAACTCGACGCCGTCATATTAGTAATGGCCCTTTGGGTCCCCCAGAATCGACACAACCATTGCTTTTACCTTTGTTTATTAACAAATGCGCCTGTTACCATCCCCAAATCTTCGTCATTGTATTTGAAGCAATATGACTGAAAGAAAGGTAAAAGCAGAGAACAACGCGATGCCGTCGTGTTAGTAATGTCCATTCGGGTCCCCCAGAATGAGCACAATTATTGCTTTTACCTTTGTTTATTAACAAATGCGCCTGTTATCATCCCCAAATCTTCGTCATTGTATTTGAAGCAATATGACTGAAAGAAAGGTAAAAGCAGAGATAAACTCGACGCCGTCGTGTTAGTAATGTCCATTTGGGTCCCCCAGAATGAGCACAATTATTGCTTTTACCTTTGTTTATTAACAAATGCGCCTGTTATGATCCCCAAATCTTCGTCATTGTATTTGAAGCAATATGACTGGAAGAAAGGTAAAAGCAGAGAAGAACGCGATTCCGTCGTGTTGGTAATGTCCATTCGGGTCTCCCAGAATGAGCACAATTATTGCTTTTACCTTTGTTTATTAACAAATGTGCCCGTTATCATCCCCAAATCTTCGTCATTGTATTTAAAGCAATATGACTGAAAGAAAGGTAAAAGCAGAGAAGAACGCGATGCCGTCGTGTTAGTAATGTCCATTCGGGTCCCCCAGAATGAGCACAATTATTGCTTTTACCTTTCTTTATTAACAAATGCGCCTGTTATCATCCCCAAATCTTCGTCATTGTATTTGAAGGAATATGACTGAAAGAAAGGTAAAAGCAGAAAAGAACTCGATGCCGTCGTGTTAGTAATGTCCATTCGGGTCCCCCAGAATGAGCACAATTATTGCTTTTATCTTTTTTATTAACAAATGCGCCAGTAATCGTCCTCAAATCGTCGTCAGTGTATTTGACGCGATACGACAGAAACAAAGGTAAAAGCAGAGAAGAACTCGATGCCGTCGTGCTGGTAATGTCCATTCGGGTCCCCCAGAATGAGCACAATTATTGCTTTTATCTTTTTTTATTAACAAATGCGCCTGTAATCGTCTTCAAACGGTGTTCAGTGTATTTGATGCGATATGACCGAATTAAAGGTAAAAGCAGAGAAAAACTCGACGTCGTCATATTAGTAATGTCCATTTAAGTCCCCCAGAATCGACAGAACCATTGCTTTTACCTTTGTTTATTAACAAATGCGCCTCTTACCATCCCCAAATCTTCGTCATTGTATTTGAAACAATATGACTGAAAGAAAGGCAAAAGCAGAGAAGAACGCGATGCCTTCGTGTTAGTAATGTCCATTCGGGTCCCCCAGAATGAGCAGAATTATTGCTTTTATCTTTTTTTATTAACAAATGCGCCTGTTATCATCCCAAAATCTTCGTCATTGTATTTGAAGCAATATGACTGAAAGAAAGGTAAAAGCAGAAAAGAACTCGATGCCGTCGTCTTAGTAATGTCCATTCGGTTCCCCCAGAACGAGCACAATTATTGCTTTTACCTTTGTATATTAACAAATGCGCCTGATATCATCCCCAAATCTTCGTCATTGTATTTGAAGCAATATGACTGTAAGAAAGGTAAAAGCAGAGAAGGACGCGATGCCGTCGTGTTGGTAATGTCCTTTCGGGTCCCCCAGAATGAGCACAATTATTGCTTTTATCTCTTTTTATTAACAAATGCGCCTGTTATCATCCCCAAATCTTCGTCATTGTATTTGAAGCCATATGACTGAAAGAAAGGTAAAAGCAGAAAAGAACTCGATGCCGTCGTGTTAGGAATGTCCATTCGGGTCCCCCAGAATGAGCACAATTATTGCTTATATCTTTTTTATTAACAAATGCGCCTGTAATCGTCCTCAAATCGTCGTCAGTGTATTTGACGCGATACGACAGAAACAAAGGTAAAAGCAGAGAAGAACTCGATGCCGTCGTGTTGGTAATGTCCATTCGGGTCCCCCAGAATGAGCACAATTATTGCTTTTATCTTTTTTTATTAACAAATGCGCCTGTTATCATCCCAAAATCTTCGTCATTGTATTTGAAGGAATATGACTGAAAGAAAGGTAAAAGCAGAAAAGAACTCGATGCCGTCGTGTTAGTAATGTACATTCGGGTCCCCCAGAATGAGCACAATTATTGCTTTTATCTTTTTTATTAACAAATGCGCCTGTAATCGTCCTCAAATCGTCGTCAGTGAATTTGACGCGATACGACAGAAACAAAGGTAAAAGCAGAGAAGAACTCGATGCCGTCGTGTTGGTATTGCCCATTCGGGTCCCCCAGAATGAGTACAATTATTGGCTTTATCTTTTTTTATTAACAAATGCGCCTGTAATCGTCTTCAAATCGTGTTCAGTGTATTTGATGCGATATGACAGAAAGAAAGGTAAAAGCAGAGAAAAACTCGACGCCGTCATATTAGTAATGTCCATTTGGGTCCCCCAGAATCGACAGAACCATTGCTTTTACCTTTGTTTATTAACAAATGCGCCTGTTATCATCCCCAAATCTTCGTCATTGTATTTGAAGCAGTATGACTGATAGGAAGGTGAAAGCAGAGAAGAACGCGATGCCGTCGTGTTAGTAATGTCCATTCGGGTCCCCCAGAATGAGCACAATTATTGCTTTTCTCTTTTTTTATTAACAAATGCGCCTGTTATCATCGAAAAATCTTCGTCATTGTATTTGAAGCAATATGACTGAAAGAACGGTAAAAGCAGAGAAGAACGCGATGCCGTCGTGTTAGTAATGTCCATTCGGGTCCCCCAGAATGAGCATAATTATAGCTTTTACCTTTGTTTATTAACAAATGCGCCTGATATCATCCCCAAATCTTCGTCATTGTATTTGAAGCAATATGACTGAAAGAAAGGTAAAAGCAGAGAAGAACGCGATGCCGTCGTGTTAGTAATGTCCATTCGGGTCCCCCAGAATGAGCACAATTATTGCTTTTACCTTTGCTTATTAACAAATGCGCCTGATATCATCCCCAAATCTTCGTCATTGTATTTGAAGCAATATGACTGAAAGAAAGGTAAAAGCAGAGAAGAACGCGATGCCGTCGTGTAAGTAATGTCCATTCGGGTCCCCCAAAATGAGCACAATTATTGCTTTTATCTTTTTTTATTAACAAATGCGCCTGTTATCATCCCCAAATCTTCGTCATTGTATTTGAAGCAATATGACTGAAAGAAAGGCAAAAGCAGAGAAGAACGCGATGCCTTCGTGTTAGTAATGTCCATTCGGGTCCCCCAGAATGAGCACAATTATTGCTTTTATCTTTTTTTATTAACAAATGCGCCTGTTATCATCCCCAAATCTTCGTCATTGTATTTGAAGCAATATGACTGAAAGAAAGGTGAAAGCAGAGAAGAACGCGAGGCTGTCGTGTTAGTAATGTCCATTCGGGTCCCCCAGAATGAGTACAATTATTGGCTTTATCTTTTTTTATTAACACATGCGCCTGTAATCGTCTTCAAATCGTGTTCAATGTATTTGATGCGATATGACAGAAAGAAAGGTAAAAGCAGAGAAAAACTCGACGCCGTCATATTAGTAATGTCCATTTGGGTCCCCCAGAATCGACAGAACCATTGCTTTTACCTTTGTTTATTAACAAATGCGCCTGTTATCATCCCCAAATCTTCGTCATTGTATTTGAAGCAGTATGACTGAAAGGAAGGTAAAAGCAGAGAAGAACGCGATGCCGTCGTGTTCGTAATGTCCATTCGGGTCCCCCAGAATGAGCACAATTATTGCTTTTCTCTTTTTTTATTAACAAATGCGCCTGTTATCATCGAAAAATCTTCGTCATTGTATTTGAAGCAATATGACTGAAAGAACGGTAAAAGCAGAGAAGAACGCGATGCCGTCGTGTTAGTAATGTCCATTCGGGTTCCCCAGAATGAGCATAATTATAGCTTTTACCTTTGTTTATTAACAAATGCGCCTGATATCATCCCCAAATCTTCGTCATTGTATTTGAAGCAATATGACTGAAAGAAAGGTAAAAGCAGAGAAAAACTCGATGCCGTCGTGTTAGCAATGTCCATTCGGGTCCCCCAGAATGAGCACAATTATTGCTTTTACCTTTGTTTATTAACAAATGCGCCTGATATCATCCCCAAATCTTCGTCAATGTATTTGAAGCAATATGACTGAAAGAAAGGTAAAAGCAGAGAAGAACGCGATGCCGTAGTGTTAGTAATGTCCATTCGGGTCCCCCAAAATGAGCACAATTATTGCTTTTATCTTTTTTTATTAACAAATGCGCCTGTTATCATCCCCAAATCTTCGTCATTGTATTTGAAGCAATATGACTGAAAGAAAGGTAAAAGCAGAGAAGAACGCGATGCCGTCGTGCTAGTAATGTCCATTCGGGTCCCCCAGAATGAGCACATTTATTGCTTTTACCTTTGTTTATTAACAAATGCGCCTGTTATCATCCCCAAATCTTCGTCATTGTATTTGAAGCAATATGACTGAAAGAAAGGTAAAAGCAGAGAAAAACTCGACGCAGTCTTGTTAGTAATGTCCATTTGGGTTCCCCAGAATGAGCACAATTATTGCTTTTACCTTTGTTTATAAACAAATGCGCCTGATATCTTCCCCAAATCTTCGTCATTGTATTTGAAGCAATATGACTGAAAGAAAGGAAAAAGCAGAGAAGAACGCGATGCCGTCGTGTTGGTAATGTCCATTCGGGTCCCCCAAAATGAGCACAATTATTGCTTTTATCTTTTTTTATTAACAAATGCGCCTGTTATCATCGAAAAATCTTCGTCATTGTATTTGAAGCAATATGACTGAAAGAAAGGTAAAACCAGAGAAGAACGCGATGCCGTCGTGTTAGTAATGTCCATTCGGGTCCCCCAAAATGAGCACAATTATTGCTTTTATCTTTTTTTATTAACAAATGCGCCTGTTATCATCCCGAAATCTTCGTCATTGTATTTGAAGCAATATGACTGAAAGAAAGGTAAAAGCAGAGAAGAACTCGATGCCGTCGTGTTAGTAATGACCATTCGGGTCCCCCAGAATGAGCACAATTGCTGCTTTTACCTTTGTTTATTAACAAATGCGCCTGATATCATCCCCAAATCTTCGTCATTGTATTTAAAGCAATATGACTGAAAGAAAGGTAAAAGCAGAGAAGAACGCGATGCCGTCGTGTTAGTAATGTCCATTCGGGTCCCCCAAAATGAGCACAATTATTGCTTTGATCTTTTTTTATTAACAAATGCGCCTGTTATCATCCCCAAATCTTTGCCATTGTATTTGAAGCAATATGACTGAAAGAAAGGTAAAAGCAGAGAAGAACGCGATGCCGTCGTGTTAGTAATGTCCATTCGGGTCCCCCAGAATGAGCACAATTATTGCTTTTACCTTTGTTTATTAACAAATGCGCCTGTTATCATCCCCAAA
This sequence comes from Ophion costatus, assembly GCA_951751655.1. Lineage (NCBI taxonomy): Eukaryota > Metazoa > Arthropoda > Insecta > Hymenoptera > Ichneumonidae > Ophion > Ophion costatus. The sequence goes on along the minus strand of OX632361.1, from coordinate 8,094,213 downwards.
TCTTCGTCATTGTATTTGAAGCAATATGACTGAAAGAAAGGTAAAAGCAGAGAAATACTCGACGCCGCCTTGTTAGTAATGTCCATTTGGGTTCCCCAGAATGAGCACAATTATTGCTATTACCTTTGTTTATTAACAAATGCGCCTGATATCATCCCCAAATCTTCGTCATTGTATTTGAAGCAATATGACTGAAAGAAAGGTAAAAGCAGAGAAGAACGCGATGCCGTCGTGTTGGGAATGTCCATTCGGGTCCCCCAGAATGAGCACAATTATTGCTTTTATCTTTTTTTATTAACAAATGCGCCTGTTATCATCCCTAAATCTTCGTCATTGTATTTGAAGCAATATGACTGAAAGAAAGGTGAAAGCAGAGAAGAACGCGAGGCCGTCGTGTTAGTAATGTCCATTCGGGTCCCCCAGAATGAGCACAATTATTGCTTTTATCTTTTTTTATTTAACAAATGCGCCTGTAATCGTCTTCAAATCGTCGTCAGTGTATTTGACACGATATGACAGAAACAAAGGTATAAGCAGAGAAAAACTCGACGCCGTCATATTAGTAATGGCCCTTTGGGTCCCCCAGAATCGACACAACCATTGCTTTTACCTTTGTTTATTAACAAATGCGCCTGTTATCATCCCCAAATCTTCGTCATTGTATTTGAAGCAATATGACTGAAAGAAAGGTAAAAGCAGAGAAGAACGCGATGCCGTCGTGTTAGTAATGTCCATTCGGGTCCCCCAGAATGAGCACAATTATTGCTTTTACCTTTGTTTATTAACAAATGCGCCTGTTATCATCCCCAAATCTTCGTCATTGTATTTGAAGCAATATGACTGAAAGAAAGGTAAAAGCAGAGATAAACTCGACGCCGTCGTGTTAGTAATGTCCATTTGGGTCCCCCAGAATGAGCACAATTATTGCTTTTACCTTTGTTTATTAACAAATGCGCCTGTTATGATCCCCAAATCTTCGTCATTGTATTTGAAGCAATATGACTGGAAGAAAGGTAAAAGCAGAGAAGAACGCGATGCCGTCGTGTTGGTAATGTCCATTCGGGTCTCCCGGAATGAGCACAATTATTGCTTTTACCTTTGTTTATTAACAAATGCGCCCGTTATCATCCCCAAATCTTCGTCATTGTATTTAAAGCAATATGACTGAAAGAAAGGTAAAAGCAGAGAAGAACGCGATGCCGTCGTGTTAGTAATGTCCATTCGGGTCCCCCAGAATGAGCACAATTATTGCTTTTACCTTTCTTTATTAACAAATGCGCCTGTTATCATCCCCAAATCTTCGTCATTGTATTTGAAGGAATATGACTGAAAGAAAGGTAAAAGCAGAAAAGAACTCGATGCCGTCGTGTTAGTAATGTCCATTCGGGTCCCCCAGAATGAGCACAATTATTGCTTTTATCTTTTTTATTAACAAATGCGCCAGTAATCGTCCTCAAATCGTCGTCAGTGTATTTGACGCGATACGACAGAAACAACGGTAAAAGCAGAGAAGAACTCGATGCCGTCGTGCTGGTAATGTCCATTCGGGTCCCCCAGAATGAGCACAATTATTGCTTTTATCTTTTTTTATTAACAAATGCGCCTGTAATCGTCTTCAAACGGTGTTCAGTGTATTTGATGCGATATGACCGAATTAAAGGTAAAAGCAGAGAAAAACTCGACGTCGTCATATTAGTAATGTCCATTTAAGTCCCCCAGAATCGACAGAACCATTGCTTTTACCTTTGTTTATTAACAAATGCGCCTCTTATCATCCCCAAATCTTCGTCATTGTATTTGAAGCAATATGACTGAAAGAAAGGCAAAAGCAGAGAAGAACGCGATGCCGTCGTGTTAGTAATGTCCATTCGGGTCCCCCAGAATGAGCACAATTATTGCTTTTATCTTTTTTTATTAACAAATGCGCCTGTTATCATCGAAAAATCTTCGTCATTGTATTTGAAGCAATATGACTGAAAGAAAGGTAAAAGCAGAGAAGAACTCGATGCCGTCGTGTTAGTAATGACCATTCGGGTCCCCCAGAATGAGCACAATTGCTGCTTTTACCTTTGTTTATTAACAAATGCGCCTGATATCATCCCCAAATCTTCGTCATTGTATTTAAAGCAATATGACTGAAAGAAAGGTAAAAGCAGAGAAGAACGCGATGCCGTCGTGTTAGTAATGTCCATTCGGGTCCCCCAAAATGAGCACAATTATTGCTTTGATCTTTTTTTATTAACAAATGCGCCTGTTATCATCCCCAAATCTTCGCCATTGTATTTGAAGCAATATGACTGAAAGAAAGGTAAAAGCAGAGAAGAACGCGATGCCGTCGTGTTAGTAATGTCCATTCGGGTCCCCCAGAATGAGCACAATTATTGCTTTTACCTTTGTTTATTAACAAATGCGCCTGTTATCATCCCCAAATCTTCGTCATTGTATTTGAAGCAATATGACTGAAAGAAAGGTAAAAGCAGAGAAATACTCGACGCCGCCTTGTTAGTAATGTCCATTTGGGTTCCCCAGAATGAGCACAATTATTGCTATTACCTTTGTTTATTAACAAATGCGCCTGATATCATCCCCAAATCTTCGTCATTGTATTTGAAGCAATATGACTGAAAGAAAGGTAAAAGCAGAGAAGAACGCGATGCCGTCGTGTTGGGAATGTCCATTCGGGTCCCCCAGAATGAGCACAATTATTGCTTTTATCTTTTTTTATTAACAAATGCGCCTGTTATCATCCCTAAATCTTCGTCATTGTATTTGAAGCAATATGACTGAAAGAAAGGTGAAAGCAGAGAAGAACGCGAGGCCGTCGTGTTAGTAATGTCCATTCGGGTCCCCCAGAATGAGCACAATTATTGCTTTTATCTTTTTTTATTTAACAAATGCGCCTGTAATCGTCTTCAAATCGTCGTCAGTGTATTTGACACGATATGACAGAAACAAAGGTATAAGCAGAGAAAAACTCGACGCCGTCATATTAGTAATGGCCCTTTGGGTCCCCCAGAATCGACACAACCATTGCTTTTACCTTTGTTTATTAACAAATGCGCCTGTTATCATCCCCAAATCTTCGTCATTGTATTTGAAGCAATATGACTGAAAGAAAGGTAAAAGCAGAGAAGAACGCGATGCCGTCGTGTTAGTAATGTCCATTCGGGTCCCCCAGAATGAGCACAATTATTGCTTTTACCTTTGTTTATTAACAAATGCGCCTGTTATCATCCCCAAATCTTCGTCATTGTATTTGAAGCAATATGACTGAAAGAAAGGTAAAAGCAGAGATAAACTCGACGCCGTCGTGTTAGTAATGTCCATTTGGGTCCCCCAGAATGAGCACAATTATTGCTTTTACCTTTGTTTATTAACAAATGCGCCTGTTATGATCCCCAAATCTTCGTCATTGTATTTGAAGCAATATGACTGGAAGAAAGGTAAAAGCAGAGAAGAACGCGATTCCGTCGTGTTGGTAATGTCCATTCGGGTCTCCCAGAATGAGCACAATTATTGCTTTTACCTTTGTTTATTAACAAATGCGCCCGTTATCATCCCCAAATCTTCGTCATTGTATTTAAAGCAATATGACTGAAAGAAAGGTAAAAGCAGAGAAGAACGCGATGCCGTCGTGTTAGTAATGTCCATTCGGGTCCCCCAGAATGAGCACAATTATTGCTTTTACCTTTCTTTATTAACAAATGCGCCTGTTATCATCCCCAAATCTTCGTCATTGTATTTGAAGGAATATGACTGAAAGAAAGGTAAAAGCAGAAAAGAACTCGATGCCGTCGTGTTAGTAATGTCCATTCGGGTCCCCCAGAATGAGCACAATTATTGCTTTTATCTTTTTTATTAACAAATGCGCCAGTAATCGTCCTCAAATCGTCGTCAGTGTATTTGACGCGATACGACAGAAACAAAGGTAAAAGCAGAGAAGAACTCGATGCCGTCGTGCTGGTAATGTCCATTCGGGTCCCCCAGAATGAGCACAATTATTGCTTTTATCTTTTTTTATTAACAAATGCGCCTGTAATCGTCTTCAAACGGTGTTCAGTGTATTTGATGCGATATGACCGAATTAAAGGTAAAAGCAGAGAAAAACTCGACGTCGTCATATTAGTAATGTCCATTTAAGTCCCCCAGAATCGACAGAACCATTGCTTTTACCTTTGTTTATTAACAAATGCGCCTCTTATCATCCCCAAATCTTCGTCATTGTATTTGAAGCAATATGACTGAAAGAAAGGCAAAAGCAGAGAAGAACGCGATGCCGTCGTGTTAGTAATGTCCGTTCGGGTCCCCCAGAATGAGCACAATTATTGCTTTTATCTTTTTTTATTAACAAATGCGCCTGATATCATCCCCAAATCTTCGTCATTGTATTTGAAGCAATATGACTGAAACAAAGGTAAAAGCAGAGAAGAACGCGATGCCGTCGTGTTATTAATGTCCATTCGGGTCCCCCAAAATAAGCACAATTATTGCTTTTATCTTTTTTTATTAAAAAATGCGCCTGTTATCATCCCCAAATCTTCGTCATTGTATTTGAAGCAATATGACTGAAAGAAAGGTATAAGCAGAGAAGAAGGCGATGCCGTCGTGTTGGGAATGTCCATTCGGGTCCCCCAGAATGAGCACAATTATTGCTTTTATCTTTTTTTATTAACAAATGCGCCTGTTATCATCCCTAAATCTTCGTCATTGTATTTGAAGCAATATGACTGAAAGAAAGGTACAAGCAGAAAAGAACTCGATGCCGTCGTGTTAGTAATGTCCATTCGGTTCCCCCAGAACGAGCACAATTATTGTTTTACCTTTGTATATTAACAAATGCGCCTGATATCATCCCCAAATCTTCGTCATTGTATTTGAAGCAATATGACTGAAAGAAAGGTAAAAGCAGAGAAGGACGCGATGCCGTCGTGTTGGTAATGTCCTTTCGGGTCCCCCAGAATAAGCACAATTATTGCTTTTATGTCTTTTTATTAACAAATGCGCCTGTTATCATCCCCAAATCTTCGTCATTGTATTTGAAGCCATATGACTGAAAGAAAGGTAAAAGCAGAAAAGAACTCGATGCCGTCGTGTTAGTATTGTCCATTCGGGTCCCCCAGAATGAGCACAATTATTGCTTATATCTTTTTTATTAACAAATGCGCCTGTAATCGTCCTCAAATCGTCGTCAGTGTATTTGACGCGATACGACAGAAACAAAGGTAAAAGCAGAGAAGAACTCGATGCCGTCGTGTTGGTAATGTCCATTCGGGTCCCCCAGAATGAGCACAATTATTGCTTTTATCTTTTTTTATTAACAAATGCGCCTGTTATCATCCCAAAATCTTCGTCATTGTATTTGAAGGAATATGACTGAAAGAAAGGTAAAAGCAGAAAAGAACTCGATGCCGTCGTGTTAGTAATGTACATTCGGGTCCCCCAGAATGAGCACAATTATTGCTTTTATCTTTTTTATTAACAAATGCGCCTGTAATCGTCCTCAAATCGTCGTCAGTGAATTTGACGCGATACGACAGAAACAAAGGTAAAAGCAGAGAAGAACTCGATGCCGTCGTGTTGGTAATGCACATTTGGGTCCCCCAGAATCGACAGAACCATTGCTTTTACCTTTGTTTATTAACAAATGCGCCTGTTATCATCCCCAAATCTTCGTCATTGTATTTGAAGCAGTATGACTGAAAGGAAGGTAAAAGCAGAGAAGAACGCGATGCCGTCGTGTTAGTAATGTCCGTTCGGGTCCCCCAGAATGAGCACAATTATTGCTTTTATCTTTTTTTATTAACAAATGCGCCTGTTATCATCGAAAAATGTTCGTCATTGTATTTGAAGCAATATGACTGAAAGAACGGTAATAGCAGAGAAGAACGCGATGCCGTCGTGTTAGTAATGTCCATTCGGGTCCCCCATCATGAGCATAATTATAGCTTTTTCCTTTGTTTATTAACAAATGCGCCTGATATCATCCCCAAATCTTCGTCATTGTATTTGAAGCAATATGACTGAAAGAAAGGTAAAAGCAGAGAAGAACGCGATGCCGTCGTGTTAGTAATGTCCATTCGGGTCCCCCAGAATGAGCACAATTATTGCTTTTACCTTTGCTTATTAAAAAATGCGCCTGATATCATCCCCAAATCTTCGTCATTGTATTTGAAGCAATATGACTGAAAGAAAGGTAAAAGCAGAGAAGAAGGCGATGCCGTCGTGCTAGTAATGTCCATTCGGGTCCCCCAAAATGAGCACAATTATTGCTTTTATCTTTTTTTTATTAACAAATGCGCCTGTTATCATCCCCAAATCTTCGTCATTGTATTTGAAGCAATATGACTGAAAGAAAGGTAAAAGCAGAGAAGAAGGCGATGCCGTCGTGCTAGTAATGTCCATTCGGGTCCCCAAGAATGAGCACAATTATTGCTTTTACCTTTGTTTATTAACAAATGCGCCTGTTATCATCCCCAAATCTTCGTCATTGTATTTGAAGCAATATGACTGAAAGAAAGGTAAAAGCAGAGAAAAACTCGACGCCGTCTTGTTAGTAATGTCCATTTGGGTTCCCCAGAATGAGCACAATTATTGCTTTTACCTTTGTTTATTAACAAATGCGCCTGATATCATCCCCAAATCTTCGTCATTGTATTTGAAGCAATATGACTGAAAGAAAGGTAAAAGAAGAGAAGAACGCGATGCCGTCGTGTTGGTAATGTCCATTCGGGTCCCCCAGAATGAGCACAATTATTGCTTTTATCTTTTTTTATTAACAAATGCGCCTGTTATCATCCCCAAATCTTCGTCATTGTATTTGAAGCAATATGACTGAAAGAAAGGGGAAAGCAGAAAAGATCGCGAGGCCGTCGTGTTAGTAATGTCCATTCGGGTCCCCCAGAATGAGCACAATTATTGCTTTTATCTTTTTTTATTAACAAATACGCCTGTAATCGTCTTCAAATCGTCGTCAGTGTATTTTACGCGATATGACAGAAACAAAGGTAAAAGCAGAGGAAAACTCGACGCCGTCATATTAGTAATGTCCCTTTGGGTCCCCCAGAATCGACACAACCATTGCTTTTACCTTTGTTTATTAACAAATGCGGCTGTTATCATCCCTAAATCTTCGTCATTGTATTTGAAGCAATATGACTGAAAGAAAGGTAAAAGCAGAGAAGAACGCGATGCCGTCGTGTTAGTAATGTCCATTCGGGTCCCCCAGAATGAGCACAATTATTGCTTTTACCTTTCTTTATTAACAAATGCGCCTGGTATCATCCCCAAATCTTCGTCATTGTATTTGAAGGAATATGACTGAAAGAAAGGTAAAAGCAGAAAAGAACTCGATGCCGTCGTGTTAGTAATGTCCATTCGGGTCCCCCAGAATGAGCACAATTACTGCTTTTATCTTTTTTATTAACAAATGCGCCTGTAATCGTCCTCAAATCGTCGTCAGTGTATTTGACGCGATACGACAGAAACAAAGGTAAAAGCAGAGAAGAACTCGATGCCGTCGTGCTGGTAATGTCCATTCGGGTCCCCCAGAATGAGCACAATTATTGCTTTCATCTTTTTTTATTTACAAATGCGCCTGTAATCGTCTTCAAATCGTGTTCAGTTTATTTGATGCGATATGACAGAAACAAAGGTAAAAGCAGAGAAAAACTCGACGCCGTCATATTAGTAATGTCCATTTAAGTCCCCCAGAATCGACAGAACCATTGCTTTTACCTTTGTTTATTAACAAATGCGCCTGTTATCATCCCCAAATCTTCGTCATTGTATTTGAAGCAATATCACTGAAAGAAAGACAAAAGCAGAGAAGAACGCGATGCCGTCGTGATAGTAATGTCCATTCGGGTCCCCCAAAATAAGCACAATTATTGCTTTTATCTTTTTTTATTAAAAAATGCGCCTGTTATCATCCCCAAATCTTCGTCATTGTATTTGAAGCAATATGACTGAAAGAAAGGTATAAGCAGAGAAGAAGGCGATGCCGTCGTGCTAGTAATGTCCATTCGGGTCCCCCAGAATGAGCACAATTATTTCTTTTACCTTTGTTTATTAACAAATGCGCCTGTTATCATCCCCAAATCTTCGTCATTGTATTTGAAGCAATATGACTGAAAGAAGGGTGAAAGCAGAGAAGAACGCGAGGCTGTCGTGTTAGTAATGTCCATTCGGATCCCCCAGAATGAGCACAATTATTGCTTTTATCTTTATTTATTAACAAATGCGCCTGTAATCGTCTTCAAATCGTCGTCAGTGTATTTGACGCGATATGACAGAAACAAAGGTAAAAGCAGAGAAAAACTCGACGCCGTCATATTAGTAATGTCCCTTTGGGTCCCCCAGAATCGACACAACCATTGCTTTTACCGTTGTTTATTAACAAATGCGCCTATTATCATCCCCAAATCTTCGTCATTGTATTTGAAGCAATATGACTGAAAGAAAGGTAAAAGCAGAGAAGAACGCGATGCCGTCGTGTAAGTATTGTCCATTCGGGTCCCCCAGAATGAGCACAATTATTGCTTTTATCTTTTTTTATTAACAAATGCGCCTGTTATCATCCCACAATCTTCGTCATTGTATTTGAAGCAATATGACTGAAAGAAAGGTAAAAGCAGAAAAGAACTCGATGCCGTCGTGATAGTAATGTCCATTCGGGTCCCCCAGAACGAGCACAATTATTGCTTTTACCTTTGTTTATTAACAAATGCGCCTGATATCATCCCCAAATCTTCGTCATTGTATTTGAAGCAATATGACTGAAAGAAAGGTAAAAGCAGAGAAGAACCCGATGCCGTCGTATTGGTAATGTCCATTCGGGTCCCCCAGAATGAGCACAATTAATGCTTTTATCTTTTTTTATTAACAAATGCGCCTGTTATCATCCCCAAATCTTCGTCATTGTATTTGAAGCCATATGACTGAAAGAAAGGTAAAAGCAGAAAAGAACTCGATGCCGTCGTGATAGTAATGTCCATTCGGGTCCCCCAGAATGAGCACAATTATTGCTTTTATCTTTTTTTATTAACAAATGCGCCTGATATCATCCTCAAATCTTCGTCATTGTATTTGAAGCAATATGACTGAAACAAAGGTAAAAGCAGAGAAGAACGCGATGCCGTCGTGTTATTAATGTCCATTCGGGTCCCCCAAAATAAGCACAATTATTGCTTTTATCTTTTTTTATTAACAAATGCGCCTGTTATCATCCCCAAATCTTCGTCATTGTATTTGAAGCAATATGACTGAAAGAAAGGTATAAGCAGAGAAGAAGGCGATGCCGTCGTGCTAGTAATGTCCATTCGGGTCCCCCAGAATGAGCACAATTATTTCTTTTACCTTTGTTTATTAACAAATGCGCCTGTTATCATCCCCAAATTTTCGTCATTGTATTTGAAGCAATATGACTGAAAGAAAGGTAAAAGCAGAGAAAAACTCGACGCCGTCTTGTTAGTAATGTCCATTTGGGTTCCCCAGAATGAGCACAATTATTGCTTTTACCTTTGTTTATTAACAAATGCGCCTGATATCATCCCCAAATCTTCGTCATTGTATTTGAAGCAATATGACTGAAAGAAAGGTAAAAGCAGAGAAGAACGCGACGCCGTCGTGCTGGTAATGTCCATTCGGGTCCCCCAGAATGAGCACAATTATTGCTTTTATCTTTTTTTATTAACAAATGCGCCTGTTATCATCCCCAAATCTTCGTCATTGTATTTGAAGCAATATGACTGAAAGAAGGGTGAAAGCAGAGAAGAACGCGAGGCTGTCGTGTTAGTAATGTCCATTCGGATCCCCCAGAATGAGCACAATTATTGCTTTTATCTTTATTTATTAACAAATGCGCCTGTAATCGTCTTCAAATCGTCGTCAGTGTATTTGACGCGATATGACAGAAACAAAGGTAAAAGCAGAGAAAAACTCGACGCCGTCATATTAGTAATGTCCCTTTGGGTCCCCCAGAATCGACACAACCATTGCTTTTACCTTTGTTTATTAACAAATGCGCCTATTATCATCCCCAAATCTTCGTCATTGTATTTGAAGCAATATGACTGAAAGAAAGGTAAAAGCAGAGAAGAACGCGATGCCGTCGTGTTAGTATTGTCCATTCGGGTCCCCCAGAATGAGCACAATTATTGCTTTTATCTTTTTTTATTAACAAATGCGCCTGTTATCATCCCAAAATCTTCGTCATTGTATTTGAAGCAATATGACTGAAAGAAAGGTAAAAGCAGAAAAGAACTCGATGCCGTCGTGATAGTAATGTCCATTCGGGTCCCCCAGAACGAGCACAATTATTGCTTTCACCTTTGTTTATTAACAAATGCGCCTGATATCATCCCCAAATCTTCGTCATTGTATTTGAAGCAATATGACTGAAAGAAAGGTAAAAGCAGAGAAGAACCCGATGTTGTCGTATTGGTAATGTCCATTCGGGTCCCCCAGAATGAGCACAATTATTGCTTTTACCTTTGTTTATTAACAAATGCGCCTGTTATCATCCCCAAATCTTCGTCATTGTATTTGAAGCAATATGACTGAAAGAAAGGTAAAAGCAGAGAAATACTCGACGCCGCCTTGTTAGTAATGTCCATTTGGGTTCCCCAGAATGAGCACAATTATTGCTATTACCTTTGTTTATTAACAAATGCGCCTGATATCATCCCCAAATCTTCGTCATTGTATTTGAAGCAATATGACTGAAAGAAAGGTAAAAGCAGAGAAGAACGCGATGCCGTCGTGTTGGGAATGTCCATTCGGGTCCCCCAGAATGAGCACAATTATTGCTTTTATCTTTTTTTATTAACAAATGCGCCTGTTATCATCCCTAAATCTTCGTCATTGTATTTGAAGCAATATGACTGAAAGAAAGGTGAAAGCAGAGAAGAACGCGAGGCCGTCGTGTTAGTAATGTCCATTCGGGTCCCCCAGAATGAGCACAATTATTGCTTTTATCTTTTTTTATTTAACAAATGCGCCTGTAATCGTCTTCAAATCGTCGTCAGTGTATTTGACACGATATGACAGAAACAAAGGTATAAGCAGAGAAAAACTCGACGCCGTCATATTAGTAATGGCCCTTTGGGTCCCCCAGAATCGACACAACCATTGCTTTTACCTTTGTTTATTAACAAATGCGCCTGTTATCATCCCCAAATCTTCGTCATTGTATTTGAAGCAATATGACTGAAAGAAAGGTAAAAGCAGAGAAGAACGCGATGCCGTCGTGTTAGTAATGTCCATTCGGGTCCCCCAGAATGAGCACAATTATTGCTTTTACCTTTGTTTATTAACAAATGCGCCTGTTATCATCCCCAAATCTTCGTCATTGTATTTGAAGCAATATGACTGAAAGAAAGGTAAAAGCAGAGATAAACTCGACGCCGTCGTGTTAGTAATGTCCATTTGGGTCCCCCAGAATGAGCACAATTATTGCTTTTACCTTTGTTTATTAACAAATGCGCCTGTTATGATCCCCAAATCTTCGTCATTGTATTTGAAGCAATATGACTGGAAGAAAGGTAAAAGCAGAGAAGAACGCGATGCCGTCGTGTTGGTAATGTCCATTCGGGTCTCCCAGAATGAGCACAATTATTGCTTTTACATTTGTTTATTAACAAATGCGCCCGTTATCATCCCCAAATCTTCGTCATTGTATTTAAAGCAATATGACTGAAAGAAAGGTAAAAGCAGAGAAGAACGCGATGCCGTCGTGTTAGTAATGTCCATTCGGGTCCCCCAGAATGAGCACAATTATTGCTTTTACCTTTCTTTATTAACAAATGCGCCTGTTATCATCCCCAAATCTTCGTCATTGTATTTGAAGGAATATGACTGAAAGAAAGGTAAAAGCAGAAAAGAACTCGATGCCGTCGTGTTAGTAATGTCCATTCGGGTCCCCCAGAATGAGCACAATTATTGCTTTTATCTTTTTTATTAACAAATGCGCCAGTAATCGTCCTCAAATCGTCGTCAGTGTATTTGACGCGATACGACAGAAACAAAGGTAAAAGCAGAGAAGAACTCGATGCCGTCGTGCTGGTAATGTCCATTCGGGTCCCCCAGAATGAGCACAATTATTGCTTTTATCTTTTTTTATTAACAAATGCGCCTGTAATCGTCTTCAAACGGTGTTCAGTGTATTTGATGCGATATGACCGAATTAAAGGTAAAATCAGAGAAAAACTCGACGTCGTCATATTAGTAATGTCCATTTAAGTCCCCCAGAATCGACAGAACCATTGCTTTTACCTTTGTTTATTAACAAATGCGCCTCTTATCATCCCCAAATCTTCGTCATTGTATTTGAAGCAATATGACTGAAAGAAAGGCAAAAGCAGAGAAAAACGCGATGCCGTCGTGTTAGTAATGTCCGTTCGGGTCCCCCAGAATGAGCACAATTATTGCTTTTATCTTTTTTTATTAACAAATGCGCCTGATATCATCCCCAAATCTTCGTCATTGTATTTGAAGCAATATGACTGAAACAAAGGTAAAAGCAGAGAAGAACGCGATGCCGTCGTGTTATTAATGTCCATTCGGGTCCCCCAAAATAAGCACAATTATTGCTTTTATCTTTTTTTATTAAAAAATGCGCCTGTTATCATCCCCAAATCTTCGTCATTGTATTTGAAGCAATATGACTGAAAGAAAGGTATAAGCAGAGAAGAAGGCGATGCCGTCGTGTTGGGAATGTCCATTCGGGTCCCCCAGAATGAGCACAATTATTGCTTTTATCTTTTTTTATTAACAAATGCGCCTGTTATCATCCCTAAATCTTCGTCATTGTATTTGAAGCAATATGACTGAAAGAAAGGTACAAGCAGAAAAGAACTCGATGCCGTCGTGTTAGTAATGTCCATTCGGTTCCCCCAGAACGAGCACAATTATTGTTTTACCTTTGTATATTAACAAATGCGCCTGATATCATCCCCAAATCTTCGTCATTGTATTTGAAGCAATATGACTGAAAGAAAGGTAAAAGCAGAGAAGGACGCGATGCCGTCGTGTTGGTAATGTCCTTTCGGGTCCCCCAGAATAAGCACAATTATTGCTTTTATGTCTTTTTATTAACAAATGCGCCTGTTATCATCCCCAAATCTTCGTCATTGTATTTGAAGCCATATGACTGAAAGAAAGGTAAAAGCAGAAAAGAACTCGATGCCGTCGTGTTAGTATTGTCCATTCGGGTCCCCCAGAATGAGCACAATTATTGCTTATATCTTTTTTATTAACAAATGCGCCTGTAATCGTCCTCAAATCGTCGTCAGTGTATTTGACGCGATACGACAGAAACAAAGGTAAAAGCAGAGAAGAACTCGATGCCGTCGTGTTGGTAATGTCCATTCGGGTCCCCCAGAATGAGCACAATTATTGCTTTTATCTTTTTTTATTAACAAATGCGCCTGTTATCATCCCAAAATCTTCGTCATTGTATTTGAAGGAATATGACTGAAAGAAAGGTAAAAGCAGAAAAGAACTCGATGCCGTCGTGTTAGTAATGTACATTCGGGTCCCCCAGAATGAGCACAATTATTGCTTTTATCTTTTTTATTAACAAATGCGCCTGTAATCGTCCTCAAATCGTCGTCAGTGAATTTGACGCGATACGACAGAAACAAAGGTAAAAGCAGAGAAGAACTCGATGCCGTCGTGTTGGTAATGCCCATTCGGGTCCCCCAGAATGAGTACAATTATTGGCTTTATCTTTTTTTATTAACAAATGCGCCTGTAATCGTCTTCAAATCGTGTTCAGTGTATTTGATGCGATATGACAGAAAGAAAGGTAAAAGCAGAGAAAAACTCGACGCCGTCATATTAGTAATGTCCATTTGGGTCCCCCAGAATCGACAGAACCATTGCTTTTACCTTTGTTTATTAACAAATGCGCCTGTTATCATCCCCAAATCTTCGTCATTGTATTTGAAGCAGTATGACTGAAAGGAAGGTAAAAGCAGAGAAGAACGCGATGCCGTCGTGTTAGTAATGTCCGTTCGGGTCCCCCAGAATGAGCACAATTATTGCTTTTATCTTTTTTTATTAACAAATGCGCCTGTTATCATCGAAAAATGTTCGTCATTGTATTTGAAGCAATATGACTGAAAGAACGGTAATAGCAGAGAAGAACGCGATGCCGTCGTGTTAGTAATGTCCATTCGGGTCCCCCATCATGAGCATAATTATAGCTTTTTCCTTTGTTTATTAACAAATGCGCCTGATATCATCCCCAAATCTTCGTCATTGTATTTGAAGCAATATGACTGAAAGAAAGGTAAAAGCAGAGAAGAACGCGATGCCGTCGTGTTAGTAATGTCCATTCGGGTCCCCCAGAATGAGCACAATTATTGCTTTTACCTTTGCTTATTAAAAAATGCGCCTGATATCATCCCCAAATCTTCGTCATTGTATTTGAAGCAATATGACTGAAAGAAAGGTAAAAGCAGAGAAGAAGGCGATGCCGTCGTGCTAGTAATGTCCATTCGGGTCCCCCAAAATGAGCACAATTATTGCTTTTATCTTTTTTTTATTAACAAATGCGCCTGTTATCATCCCCAAATCTTCGTCATTGTATTTGAAGCAATATGACTGAAAGAAAGGTAAAAGCAGAGAAGAAGGCGATGCCGTCGTGCTAGTAATGTCCATTCGGGTCCCCAAGAATGAGCACAATTATTGCTTTTACCTTTGTTTATTAACAAATGCGCCTGTTATCATCCCCAAATCTTCGTCATTGTATTTGAAGCAATATGACTGAAAGAAAGGTAAAAGCAGAGAAAAACTCGACGCCGTCTTGTTAGTAATGTCCATTTGGGTTCCCCAGAATGAGCACAATTATTGCTTTTACCTTTGTTTATTAACAAATGCGCCTGATATCATCCCCAAATCTTCGTCATTGTATTTGAAGCAATATGACTGAAAGAAAGGTAAAAGAAGAGAAGAACGCGATGCCGTCGTGTTAGTAATGTCCATTCGGGTCCCCCAGAATGAGCACAATTATTGCTTTTACCTTTGTTTATTAACAAATGCGCCTGTTATCATCCCCAAATCTTCATCATTGCATTTGAAGCAATATGACTGAAAGAAAGGTGAAAGCAGAGAAGGACGCGAGGCCGTCGTGTTAGGAATGTCCATTCGGGTCCCCCAGAATGAGCACAATTATTGCTTTTATCTTTTTTTATTAACAAATGCGCCTGTAATCGTCTTCAAATCGTCGTCAGTGTATTTGACGCGATATGACAGAAACAAAGGTAAAAGCAGAGAAAAACTCGACGCCGTCATATTAGTAATGTCCCTTTGGGTCCCCCAGAATCGACACAACCATTGCTTTTACCTTTGTTTATTAACAATTGCGCCTGTTATCATCCCCAAATATTCGTCATTGTATTTGAAGCAATATAACTGAAAGAAAGGTAAAAGCAGAGAAGAACGCGATGCCGTCGTGTTAGTAATGTCCATTCGGGTCCCCCAGAATGAGCACAATTATTGCTTTTACCTTCGTTTATTAACAAATGCGCCTGTTATCATCGCCAAATCTTCGTCATTGTATTTGAAGCAATATGACTGAAAGAAAGGTAAAAGCAGAAAAAAACTCGACGCCGTCGTGTTAGTAATGTCCATTTGGGTCCCCCAGAATGAGCACAATTATTGCTTTTATCTTTTTTTATTAACAAATGCGCCTGTATTCGTCTTCAAATCGTCGTCATTGTATTTGAAGCAATATGACTGGAAGAAAGGTAAATGCAGAGATGAACGCGATGCCGTCGTGTTGGTAATGTCCATTCGGGTCCCCCAGAATGAGCACAATTATTGCGTTTATCTTTTTTATTAACAAATGCGCCTGTAATCGTCATCAAATCGTCGTCAGTGTATTTGACGCGATACGACAGAAACAAAGGTAAAAGCAGAGAAGAACTCGATGCCGTCGTGTTGGTAATGTCCATTCGGGTCCCCCAGAATGAGCACAATTATTGCTTTTATCTTTTTTTATTAACAAATGCGCCTGTTATCATCCCAAAATCTTCGTCATTGTATTTGAAGGAATATGACTGAAAGAAAGGTAAAAGCAGAAAAGAACTCGATGCCGTCGTGTTGGTAATGCCCATTCGGGTCCCCCAGAATGAGTACAACTATTGGCTTTATCTTTTTTTATTAACAAATGCGCCTGTAATCGTCTTCAAATCGTGTTCAGTGTATTTGATGCGATATGACAGAAAGAAAGGTAAAAGCAGAGAAAAACTCGACGCCGTCATATTAGTAATGTCCATTTGGGTCCCCCAGAATCGACAGAACCATTGCTTTTACCTTTGTTTATTAACAAATGCGCCTGTTATCATCCCCAAATCTTCGTCATTGTATTTGAAGCAGTATGACTGAAAGGAAGGTAAAAGCAGAGAAGTACGCGATGCCGTCGTGTTAGTATTGTCCATTCGGGTCCCCCAGAATGAGCACAATTATTGCTTTTATCTTTTTTTATTAACAAATGCGCCTGTTATCATCGAAAAATCTTCGTCATTGTATTTGAAGCAATATGACTGAAAGAACGGTAAAAGCAGAGAAGAACGCGATGCCGTCGTGTTAGTAATGTCCATTCGGGTCCCCCAGATTGAGCATAATTATTGCTTTTACCTTTGTTTATTAACAAATGCGCCGATATCATCCCCAAATCTTCGTCATTGTATTTGAAGCAATATGACTGAAAGAAAGGTAAAAGCAGAGAAGAACGCGATGCCGTCGTGTTAGTAATGTCCATTCGGGTCCCCCAGAATGAGCACAATTATTGCTTTTACCTTTGCTTATTAACAAATGCGCCTGTTATCATCCCCAAATCTTCGTCATTGTATTTGAGGCAATATGACTGAAAGAAAGGTAAAAGCCGAGAAGAACGCGATGCCGTCGTGTTGGTAATGTCCATTCGGGTCCCCCAGAATGAGCACAATTATTGCTTTTATCTTTTTTTATTAACAAATGGGCCTGTTATCATCCCCAAATCTTCGTCATTGTATTTGAAGCAATATGACTGTAAGAAAGGTGAAAGCAGAGAAGAACGCGAGGCTGTCGTGTTAGTAATGTCCATTCGGGTCCCCCAGAATGAGCACAATTATTGCTTTTATCTTTTTTTATTAACAAATGCGCCTGTAATCGTCTTCAAATCGTCGTCAGTGTATTTGACGCGATATAACAGAAACAAAGGTAAAAGCAGAGAAAAACTCGACGCCGTCATATTAGTAATGTCCCTTTGAGTCCCCCAGAATCGACAGAACCATTGCTTTTACCTTTCTTTAGTAACAAATGCGCCTGTTATCATCCCCAAATCTTCGTCATTGTATTTGAAGCAATATAACTGAAAGAAAGGTGAAAGCAGAGAAGAACGCGAGGCCGTCGTGTTAGTAATGTTCATTCGCGTCCCCCAGAATGAGCACAATTATTGCTTTTATCTCATTTTATTAACAAATGCGCCTGTAGTCGTCCTCAAATCGTCGTCAGTGTATTTGACGCGATACGACAGAAACAAAGGTAATAGCAGAGAAGAACTCGATGCCGTCGTGTTGGTAATGTCCATTCGGGTCCCCCAGAATGAGCACAATTATTGCTTTTATCTTTTTTCATTAACAAATGCGCCTGTTATCGTCTTCAAATCGTGTTCAGTGTATTTAATGCGATATGACAGAAACAAAGGTAAAAGCAGAGAAAAACTCGACGCCGTCATATTAGTAATGTCCATTTGGGTCCCCCAGAATCGACAGAACCATTGCTTTTACCTTTGTTTATTAACAAATGCGCCTGTTATCATCCCCAAATCTTCGTCATTGTATTTGAAGCAATATGACTGAAAGAAAGGTAAAAGCAGAGAAGAACGCGATGCCGTCGGGTTAGTAATGTCCATTCGGGTCCCCCAAAATGAGGACAATTATTGCTTTTATCTTTTCTTATGAACAAATGCGCCTGTTATCATCCCCAAATCTTCGTCATTGTATTTGAAGCAATATGACTGAAAGAAAGGTAAAAGCAGAGAAGAACGCGATGCCGTCGTGCTAGTAATGTCCATTCGGGTCCCCCAGAATGAGCACAATTATTGCTTTTACCTTTGTTTATTAACAAATGCGTTTGTTATCATCCCCAAATCTTCGTCATTGGATTTGAAGCAATATGACTGAAAGAAAGGTAAAAGCAGAGAAGAACGCGATGCCGTCGTGTTAGTAATGTCCATTCGGGTCCCCCAGAATGAGCACAATTATTGCTTTTACCTTTGTTAATTAACAAATGCGCCTGTTATCATCCCCATATCTTCGTCATTGTATTTGAAGCAATATGACTGAAAGAAAGGTAAAAGCAGAGAAGAACGCGATGCCGTCGTGTTTGTAGTGTCCATTTGGGTACCCCAGAATGAGCACAATTATTGCTTTTACTTTTGTTTATTAACAAATACGCCTGTTATCATCCCCAAATCTTCGTCATTGTATTTGAAGCAACATGACTGGAAGAAAGGTAAAAGCAGAAAACAACTCGATGCCGTCGTGTTAGTATTGTCCATTCGGGTGCCCCAGAATGAGCACAATTATTGCTTTTATCTTTTTTATTAACAAATGCGCCTGTAATCGTCCTCAAATCGTCGTCAGTGTATTTGACGCGATACGACAGAAACAAAGGTAAAAGCAGAGAAGAACTCGATGCCGTCGTGCTGGTAATGTCCATTCGGGTCCCCCAGAATGAGCACAATTATTGCTTTTATCTTTTTTTATTAACAAATGCGCCTGTAGTCGTCTTCAAATCGTGTTCAGTGTATTTGATGCGATGTGACAGAAACAAAGGTAAAAGCAGAGAAAAACTCGACGCCGTCATATTAGTAATGTCCATTTGGGTCCCCCAGAATCGACAGAACCATTGCTTTTACCTTTGTTTATTAACAAATGCGCCTGTTATCATCCCCAAATCTTCGTCATTGTATTTGAAGCAATATGACTGAAAGAAAGGTAAAAGCAGAGAAGAATGCGATGCCGTCGTGTTAGTAATGTCCATTCGGGTCCCCCAGAATGAGCACAATTATTGCTTTTATCTTTTTTTATTAACAAATGCGCCTGTTATCATCCCAAAATCTTCGTCATTGTATTTGAAGCAATATGACTGAAAGAAAGGTAAAAGCAGTAAAGAACTCGATGCCGTCGTGTTAGTAATGTCCATTCGGGTCCCCCAGAATGAGCACAATTATTGCTTTTTTCCTTTGTTTATTAACAAATGCGCCTGATATCATACCCAAATCTTCGTCATTGTATTTGAAGCAATATGACTGAAAGAAAGGTAAAAGCAGAGAAGAACGCGATGCCGTCGGGATAGTAATGTCCATTCGGGTCCCCCAAAATGAGCACAATTATTGCTTTTATCTTTTTTTATGAACAAATGCGCCTGTTATCATCCCCAAATCTTCGTCATTGTATTTGAAGCAATATGACTGAAAGAAAGGTAAAAGCAGAGAAGAACGCGATGCCGTCGTGCTAGTAATGTCCATTCGGGTCCCCCAGAATGAGCACAATTATTGCTTTTACCTTTGGTTATTAACAAATGCGCCTGTTATCATCCCCAAATCTTCGTCATTGTATTTGAAGCAATATGACTGAAAGAAAGGTCAAAGCAGAGAAGAACGCGATGCCGTCGTGTTAGTAATGTCCATTCGGGTCCCCCAGAATGAGCACAATTATTGCTTTTACCTTTGTTAATTAACAAATGCGCCTGGTATCATCCCCATATCTTCGTCATTGTATTTGAAGCAATATGACTGAAAGAAAGGTAAAAGCAGAGAAGAACGCGATGCCGTCGTGTTTGTAGTGTCCATTTGGGTACCCCAGAATGAGCACAATTATTGCTTTTACCTTTGTTTATTAACAAATACGCCTGTTATCATCCCCAAATCTTCGTCATTGTATTTGAAGCAACATGACTGGAAGAAAGGTAAAAGCAGAAAAGAACTCGATGCCGTCGTGTTAGTATTGTCCATTCGGGTGCCCCAGAATAAGCACAATTATTGCTTTTATCTTTTTTATTAACAAATGCGCCTGTAATCGTCCTCAAATCGTCGTCAGTGTATTTGACGCGATACGACAGAAACAAAGGTAAAAGCAGAGAAGAACTCGATGCCGTCGTGCTGGTAATGTCCATTCGGGTCCCCCAGAATGAGCACAATTATTGCTTTTATCTTTTTTTATTAACAAATGCGCCTGTAGTCGTCTTCAAATCGTGTTCAGTGTATTTGATGCGATATGACAGAATTAAAGGTATACGCAGAGAAAAACTCGACGTCGAAATATTAGTAATGTCCATTTAAGTCCCCCAGAATCGACAGAACCAGTGCTTTTACCTTTGTTTATTAACAAATGCGCCTCTTATCATCCCCAAATCTTCGTCATTGTATTTGAAGCAATATGACTGAAAGAAAGGCAAAAGCAGAGAAGAACGCGACGCCGTCGTGTTAGTAATGTCCATTCGGGTCCCCCAGAATGAGCACAATTATTGCTTTTATCTTTTTTTATTAACAAATGCGCCTGTTATCATCCCAAAATCTTCGTCATTGTATTTGAAGCAATATGACTGAAAGAAAGGTAACAGCAGAAAAGAACTCGATGCCGTCGTGTTAGTAATGTCCATTCGGTTCCCCCAGAACGAGCACAATTATTGCTTTTACCTTTGTATATTAACAAATGCGCCTGATATCATCCCCAAATCTTCGTCATTGTATTTGAAGCAATATGACTGAAAGAAAGGTAAGAGCAGAGAAGGACGCGATGCCCTCGTGTTGGTAATGTCCTTTCGGGTCCCCCAGAATGAGCACAATTATTGCTTTTATCTCTTTTTATTAACAAATGCGCCTGTTATCATCCCCAGATCTTCGTCATTGTATTTGAAGCCATATGACTGAAAGAAAGGTAAAAGCAGAAAAGAACTCGATGCCGTCGTGTTAGTAATGTCCATTCGGGTCCCCCAGAATGAGCACAATTATTGCTTTTATCTTTTTTATTAACAAATGCGCCTGTAATCGTCCTCAAATCGTCGTCAGTGTATTTGACGCGATACGACAGAAACAAAGGTAAAAGCAGAGAAGAACTCGATGCCGTCGTGTTAGTAATGCCCATTCGGGTCCCCCAGAATGAGTACAATTATTGGCTCTATCTTTTTTTATTAACAAATGCGCCTGTAATCGTCTTCAAATCGTGTTCAGTGTATTTGATGCGATATGACAGAAAGAAAGGTAAAAGCAGAGAAAAACTCGACGCCGTCATATTAGTAATGTCCATTTGGGTCCTCCGGAATCGACAGAACCATTGCTTTTACCTTCGTTTATTAACAAATGCGCCTGTTATCATCCCCAAATCTTCGTCATTGTATTTGAAGCAGTATGACTGAAAGGAAGGTAAATGCAGAGAAGAACGCGATGCCGTCGTGTTAGTAATGTCCATTCGGGTCCCCCAGAATGAGCACAATTATTGCTTTTATCTTTTTTTATTAACAAATGCGCCTGTTATCATCGAAAAATCTTCGTCATTGTATTTGAAGCAATATGACTGAAAGAACGGTAAAAGCAGAGAAGAACGCGATGCCGTCGTGTTAGTACTGTCCATTCGGGTCCCCCAGAATGAGCATAATTATTGCTTTTACCTTTGTTTATTAACAAATGCGCCTGATATCATCCCCAAATCTTCGTCATTGTATTTGAAGCAGTATGACTGAAAGGAAGGTAAAAGCAGAGAAGGACGCGATGCCGTCGTGTTGGTAATGTCCTTTTGGGTCCCCCTGAATGAGCACAATTATTGCTTTTACCTCTTTTTATTAACAAAGGCGCCTGTTATCATCCCCAAATCTTCGTCATTGTATTTGAAGCCATATGACTGAAAGAAAGGTAAAAGCAGAAAAGAACTCGATGCCGTCGTGTTAGTACTGTCCATTCGGGTCCCCCAGAATGAGCACAATTATTGCGTTTATCTTTTTTATTAACAAATGCGCCTGTAATCGTCCTCAAATCGTCGTCAGTGTATTTGACGCGATACGACAGAAACAAAGGTAAAAGCAGAGAAGACCTCGATGCCGTCGTGTTGGTAATGTCCATTCGGGTCCCCCAGAATGAGCACAATTATTGCTTTTATCTCTTTTTATTAACAAATGCGCCTGTTATCATCCCAAAATCTTCGTCATTGTATTTGAAGGAATATGACTGAAAGAAAGGTAAAAGCAGAAAAGAACTCGATGCCGTCGTGTTGGTAATGCCCATTCGGGTCCCCCAGAATGAGTACAATTATTGGCTTTATCTTTTTTTATTAACAAATGCGCCTGTAATCGTCTTCAAATCGTGTTCAGTGTATTTGATGCGATATGACAGAAAGAAAGGTAAAAGCAGAGAAAAACTCGACGCCGTCATATTAGTAATGTCCATTTGGGTCCCCCAGAATCGACAGAACCATTGATTTTACCTTTGTTTATTAACAAATGCGCCTGTTATCATCCCCAAATCTTCGTCATTGTATTTGAAGCAGTATGACTGAAAGAAAGGTAAAAGCAGAGAAGTACGCGATGCCATCGTGTTAGTATTGTCCATTCGGGTCCCCCAGAATGAGCACAATTATTGCTTTTATCTTTTTTTATTAACAAATGCGCCTGTTATCATCGAAAAATCTTCGTCATTGTATTTGAAGCAATATGACTGAAAGAAAGGTAAAAGCAGAGAAAAACTCGACGCCGTCGTGTTAGTAATGTCCATTTGGGTCCCCCAGAATGAGCATAATTATTGCTTTTACCTTTATTTATTAACAAATGCGCCTGATATCATCCCCAAATCTTCGTCATTGTATTTGAAGCAATATGACTGAAAGAACGGTAAAAGCAGAGAAGAACGCGATGCCGTCGTGTTAGTAATGTCCATTCGGGTCCCCCAGAATGAGCATAATTATTGCTTATACCTTTGTTTATTAACAAATGCGCCGATATCATCCCCAAATCTTCGTCATTGTATTTGAAGCAATATGACTGAACGAAAGGTAAAAGCAGAGAAGAACGCGATGCCGTCGTGTTAGTAATGTCCATTCGGGTCCCCCAGAATGAGCACAATTATTGCTTTTACCTTTGCTTATTAACAAATGCGCCTGTGATC
This sequence comes from Ophion costatus, assembly GCA_951751655.1. Lineage (NCBI taxonomy): Eukaryota > Metazoa > Arthropoda > Insecta > Hymenoptera > Ichneumonidae > Ophion > Ophion costatus. The sequence continues at coordinate 8,071,067 of OX632361.1, read as the reverse complement.
ATCCCCAAATCTTCGTCATTGTATTTGAAGCAATATGACTGAAAGAAAGGTAAAAGCCGAGAAGAACGCGATGCCGTCGTGTTGGTAATGTCCATTCGGGTCCCCGAGAATGAGCACAATTATTGCTTTTATCTTTTTTTGTTAACAATTGGGCCTGTTATCATCCCCAAATCTTCGTCATTGTATTTGAAGCAATATGACTGAAAGAAAGGTGAAAGCAGAGAAGAACGCGAGGCTGTCGTGTTAGTAATGTCCATTCGGGTCCCCCAGAATGAGCACAATTATTGCTTCTATCTGTTTTTATTAACAAATGCGCCTGTAATCGTCTTCAAATCGTCGTCAGTGTATTTGACGCGATATGACAGAAACAAAGGTAAAAGCAGAGAAAAACTCGACGCCGTCATATTAGTAATGTTCCTTTGAGTCCCCCAGAATCGACAGAACCATTGCTTTTACCTTTGTTTAGTAACAAATGCGCCGATATCATCCCCAAATCTTCGTCATTGTATTTGAAGCAATATGACTGAAAGAAAGGTAAAAGCAGAGAAGAACGCGATGCCGTCGTGTTAGTAATGTCCATTCGGGTCCCCCAGAATGAGCACAATTATTGCTTTTACCTTTGCTTATTAACAAATGCGCCTGTTATCATCCCCAAATCTTTGTCATTGTATTTGAAGCAATATGACTGAAAAAAAAGTAAAAGCCGAGAAGAACGCGATGCCGTCGTGTTGGTAATGTCCATTCGGGTCCCCCAGAATGAGCACAATTATTGCTTTTACCTTTTTTTATTAACAAATGGGCCTGTTATCATCCCCAAATCTTCGTCATTGTATTTGAAGCAATATGACTGAAAGAAAGGTGAAAGCAGAGAAGAACGCGAGGCTGTCGTGTTAGTAATGTCCATTCGGGTCCCCCAGAATGAGCACAATTATTGCTTCTATCTTTTTTTATTAACAAATGCGCCTGTAATCGTCTTGAAATCGTCGTCAGTGTATTTGACGCGATATGACAGAAACAAAGGTAAAAGCAGAGAAAAACTCGACGCCGTCATATTAGTAATGTCCCTTTGAGTCCCCCAGAATCGACAGAACCATTGCTTTTACCTTTGTTTAGTAACAAATGCGCCTGTTATCATCCCCAAATCTTCGTCATTGTATTTGAAGCAATATGACTGAAAGAAAGGTAAAAGCAGAGAAGAACGCGATGCCGTCGTGTTAGTAATGTCCATTCGGGTCCCCCAGAATGAGCACAATTATTGCTTTTACCTTTGTTTATTAACAAATGCGCCGGTAATCATCCCCAAATCTTCGTCATTGTATTTGAAGCAATATGACTGAAAGAAAGGTAAAAGCAGAGAAAAACTCGACGCCGTCGTGTTAGTAATGTCCATTTGGGTCCCCCAGAATGAGCACAATTATTGCTTTTATCTTTTTTTATTAACAAATGCGCCTGTAATCGTCTTCAAATCGTCGTCATTGTATTTGAAGCAATATGACTGGAAGAAAGGTAAAAGCAGAGAAGAACGCGATGCCGTCGTGTTGGTAAAGTCCATTCGGGTCCCCCAGAATGAGCACAATTATTGCTTTTACCTTTGTTTATTGACAAATGCGCCTGATATCATCCCCAAATCTTCGTCATTGTATTTGAAGCAATACGACAAAAACAATGGTAAAAGCAGAGAAGAACTCGATGCCGTCGTGTTGGTATTGTCCATTCGGGTCCCCCAGAATGAGCACAATTATTGCTTTTACCTTTGTTTATTAACAAATGCGCCTGTTATCATCCCCAAATCTTCGTCATTGTATTTAAAGCAATATAACTGAAAGAAAGGTGAAAGCAGAGAAGAACGCGAGGCCGTCGTGTTAGTAATGTTCATTCGGGTCCCCCAGAATGAGCACAATTATTGCTTTTATCTCTTTTTATTAACAAATGCGCCTGTCGTCGTCCTCAAATCGTCGTCAGTGTATTTGACGCGATACGACAGAAATAAAGGTAAAAGCAGAGAAGAACTCGATGCCGTCGTGTTGATAATGTCCATTCGGGTCCCCCAGAATGAGCACAATTATTGCTTTTATCTTTTTTCATTAACAAATGCGCCTGTAATCGTCTTCAAATCGTGTTCAGTGTATTTAATGCGATATGACAGAAACAAAGGTAAAAGCAGAGAAAAACTCGACGCCGTCATATTAGTAATGTCCATTTGGGTCCCCCAGAATCGACAGAACCATTGCTTTTACCTTTGTTTATTAACAAATGCGCCTGTTATCATCCCCAAATCTTCGTCATTGTATTTGAAGCAATATGACTGAAAGAAAGGTAAAAGCAGAGAAGAACGCGATGCCGTCGTGTTAGTAATGTCCATTCGGGTCCCCCAGAATGAGCACAATTATTGCTTTTATCTTTTTTTATTAACAAATGCGCCTGTTATCATCCCAAAATCTTCGTCATTGTATTTGAAGCAATATGACTGAAAGAAAGGTAAAAGCAGAAAAGAACTCGATGCCGTCGTGTTAGTAATGTCCATTCGGGTCCCCCAGAATGAGCACAATTATTGCTTTTTTCCTTTGTTTATTAACAAATGCGCCTGATATCATACCGAAATCTTCGTCATTGTATTTGAAGCAATATGACTGAAAGAAAGGTAAAAGCAGAGAAGAACGCGATGCCGTCGTGTTAGTAATGTCCATTCGGGTCCCCCAAAATGAGCACAATTATTGCTTTTATCTTTTTTTATGAACAAATGCGCCTGTTATCATCCCCAAATCTTCGTCATTGTATTTGAAGCAATATGACTGAAAGAAAGGTAAAAGCAGAGAAGAACGCGATGCCGTCGTGCTAGTAATGTCCATTCGGGTCCCCCAGAATGAGCACAATTATTGCTTTTACCTTTGTTTATTAACAAATGCGCCGATATCATCCCCAAATCTTCGTCATTGTATTTGAAGCAATATGACTGAACGAAAGGTAAAAGCAGAGAAGAACGCGATGCCGTCGTGTTAGTAATGTCCATTCGGGTCCCCCAGAATGAGCACAATTATTGCTTTTACCTTTGCTTATTAACAAATGCGCCTGTGATCATCCCCAAATCTTCGTCATTGTATTTGAAGCAATATGACTGAAAGAAAGGTAAAAGCCGAGAAGAACGCGATGCCGTCGTGTTGGTAATGTCCATTCGGGTCCCCGAGAATGAGCACAATTATTGCTTTTATCTTTTTTTGTTAACAATTGGGCCTGTTATCATCCCCAAATCTTCGTCATTGTATTTGAAGCAATATGACTGAAAGAAAGGTGAAAGCAGAGAAGAACGCGAGGCTGTCGTGTTAGTAATGTCCATTCGGGTCCCCCAGAATGAGCACAATTATTGCTTCTATCTGTTTTTATTAACAAATGCGCCTGTAATCGTCTTCAAATCGTCGTCAGTGTATTTGACGCGATATGACAGAAACAAAGGTAAAAGCAGAGAAAAACTCGACGCCGTCATATTAGTAATGTTCCTTTGAGTCCCCCAGAATCGACAGAACCATTGCTTTTACCTTTGTTTAGTAACAAATGCGCCGATATCATCCCCAAATCTTCGTCATTGTATTTGAAGCAATATGACTGAAAGAAAGGTAAAAGCAGAGAAGAACGCGATGCCGTCGTGTTAGTAATGTCCATTCGGGTCCCCCAGAATGAGCACAATTATTGCTTTTACCTTTGCTTATTAACAAATGCGCCTGTTATCATCCCCAAATCTTTGTCATTGTATTTGAAGCAATATGACTGAAAAAAAGGTAAAAGCCGAGAAGAACGCGATGCCGTCGTGTTGGTAATGTCCATTCGGGTCCCCCAGAATGAGCACAATTATTGCTTTTACCTTTTTTTATTAACAAATGGGCCTGTTATCATCCCCAAATCTTCGTCATTGTATTTGAAGCAATATGACTGAAAGAAAGGTGAAAGCAGAGAAGAACGCGAGGCTGTCGTGTTAGTAATGTCCATTCGGGTCCCCCAGAATGAGCACAATTATTGCTTCTATCTTTTTTTATTAACAAATGCGCCTGTAATCGTCTTGAAATCGTCGTCAGTGTATTTGACGCGATATGACAGAAACAAAGGTAAAAGCAGAGAAAAACTCGACGCCGTCATATTAGTAATGTCCCTTTGAGTCCCCCAGAATCGACAGAACCATTGCTTTTACCTTTGTTTAGTAACAAATGCGCCTGTTATCATCCCCAAATCTTCGTCATTGTATTTGAAGCAATATGACTGAAAGAAAGGTAAAAGCAGAGAAGAACGCGATGCCGTCGTGTTAGTAATGTCCATTCGGGTCCCCCAGAATGAGCACAATTATTGCTTTTACCTTTGTTTATTAACAAATGCGCCGGTAATCATCCCCAAATCTTCGTCATTGTATTTGAAGCAATATGACTGAAAGAAAGGTAAAAGCAGAGAAAAACTCGACGCCGTCGTGTTAGTAATGTCCATTTGGGTCCCCCAGAATGAGCACAATTATTGCTTTTATCTTTTTTTATTAACAAATGCGCCTGTAATCGTCTTCAAATCGTCGTCATTGTATTTGAAGCAATATGACTGGAAGAAAGGTAAAAGCAGAGAAGAACGCGATGCCGTCGTGTTGGTAAAGTCCATTCGGGTCCCCCAGAATGAGCACAATTATTGCTTTTACCTTTGTTTATTGACAAATGCGCCTGATATCATCCCCAAATCTTCGTCATTGTATTTGAAGCAATACGACAAAAACAATGGTAAAAGCAGAGAAGAACTCGATGCCGTCGTGTTGGTATTGTCCATTCGGGTCCCCCAGAATGAGCACAATTATTGCTTTTACCTTTGTTTATTAACAAATGCGCCTGTTATCATCCCCAAATCTTCGTCATTGTATTTAAAGCAATATAACTGAAAGAAAGGTGAAAGCAGAGAAGAACGCGAGGCCGTCGTGTTAGTAATGTTCATTCGGGTCCCCCAGAATGAGCACAATTATTGCTTTTATCTCTTTTTATTAACAAATGCGCCTGTCGTCGTCCTCAAATCGTCGTCAGTGTATTTGACGCGATACGACAGAAATAAAGGTAAAAGCAGAGAAGAACTCGATGCCGTCGTGTTGATAATGTCCATTCGGGTCCCCCAGAATGAGCACAATTATTGCTTTTATCTTTTTTCATTAACAAATGCGCCTGTAATCGTCTTCAAATCGTGTTCAGTGTATTTAATGCGATATGACAGAAACAAAGGTAAAAGCAGAGAAAAACTCGACGCCGTCATATTAGTAATGTCCATTTGGGTCCCCCAGAATCGACAGAACCATTGCTTTTACCTTTGTTTATTAACAAATGCGCCTGTTATCATCCCCAAATCTTCGTCATTGTATTTGAAGCAATATGACTGAAAGAAAGGTAAAAGCAGAGAAGAACGCGATGCCGTCGTGTTAGTAATGTCCATTCGGGTCCCCCAGAATGAGCACAATTATTGCTTTTATCTTTTTTTATTAACAAATGCGCCTGTTATCATCCCAAAATCTTCGTCATTGTATTTGAAGCAATATGACTGAAAGAAAGGTAAAAGCAGAAAAGAACTCGATGCCGTCGTGTTAGTAATGTCCATTCGGGTCCCCCAGAATGAGCACAATTATTGCTTTTTTCCTTTGTTTATTAACAAATGCGCCTGATATCATACCGAAATCTTCGTCATTGTATTTGAAGCAATATGACTGAAAGAAAGGTAAAAGCAGAGAAGAACGCGATGCCGTCGTGTTAGTAATGTCCATTCGGGTCCCCCAAAATGAGCACAATTATTGCTTTTATCTTTTTTTATGAACAAATGCGCCTGTTATCATCCCCAAATCTTCGTCATTGTATTTGAAGCAATATGACTGAAAGAAAGGTAAAAGCAGAGAAGAACGCGATGCCGTCGTGCTAGTAATGTCCATTCGGGTCCCCCAGAATGAGCACAATTATTGCTTTTACCTTTGATTATTAACAAATGCGCCTGTTATCATCCCCAAATCTTCGTCATTGTATTTGAAGCAATATGACTGAAAGAAAGGTAAAAGCAGAGAAGAACGCGATGCCGTCGTGTTAGTAATGTCCATTCGGGTCCCCCAGAATGAGCACAATTATTGCTTTTATCTTTTTTAATTCACAAATGCGCCTGTTATCATCCCCAAATCTTCATCATTGTATTTGAGGCAATATGGCTGGAAGAAAGGTAAAAGCAGAAAAGAACGCGATGCCGTCGTGTTGGTAATGTCCATTCGGGTCCCCCAGAATGAGCACAATTATTGCTTTTACCTTTGTTTATTAACAATTGCGCCTGTTATGATCCCCAAATCTTCGTCGTTGTATTTGAAGCAATATGACTGGAACAAAGGTAAAAGCAGAGAAGAACGCGATGCCGTAGTGTTGGTAATGTCCATTCGGGTCTCCCAGAATGAGCACAATTATTGCTTTTACCTTTGTTGATTAACAAATGCGCCTGTTATCATCCCCAAATCTTCGTCATTGTATTTGAAGCAATATGACTGAAAGAAAGGTAAAACCAGAGAAGAACGCGATGCCGTCGTGTTAGTAATGTCCATTCGGGTCCCCCAGAATGAGCACAATTATTGCTTTTACCTTTCTTTATTAACAAATGCACCTGTTATCATGCCCAAATCTTCGTCATTGTATTTGAAGGAATATGACTGAAAGAAAGGTAAAAGCAGAAAAGAACTCGATGCCGTCGTGTTAGTAATGTCCATTCGGGTCCCCCAGAATGAGCACAATTATTGCTTTTATCTTTTTTATTAACAAATGCGCCTGTAATCGTCCTCAAATCGTCGTCAGTGTATTTGACGCGATACGACAGAAACAAAGGTAAAAGCAGAGAAGAACTCGATGCCGTCGTGCTAGTAATGTCCATTCGGGTCCCCCAGAATGAGCACAATTATTGCTTTTACCTTTGTTTATTAACAAATGCGCCGATATCATCCCCAAATCTTCGTCATTGTATTTGAAGCAATATGACTGAACGAAAGGTAAAAGCAGAGAAGAACGCGATGCCGTCGTGTTAGTAATGTCCATTCGGGTCCCCCAGAATGAGCACAATTATTGCTTTTACCTTTGCTTATTAACAAATGCGCCTGTGATCATCCCCAAATCTTCGTCATTGTATTTGAAGCAATATGACTGAAAGAAAGGTAAAAGCCGAGAAGAACGCGATGCCGTCGTGTTGGTAATGTCCATTCGGGTCCCCGAGAATGAGCACAATTATTGCTTTTATCTTTTTTTGTTAACAATTGGGCCTGTTATCATCCCCAAATCTTCGTCATTGTATTTGAAGCAATATGACTGAAAGAAAGGTGAAAGCAGAGAAGAACGCGAGGCTGTCGTGTTAGTAATGTCCATTCGGGTCCCCCAGAATGAGCACAATTATTGCTTCTATCTGTTTTTATTAACAAATGCGCCTGTAATCGTCTTCAAATCGTCGTCAGTGTATTTGACGCGATATGACAGAAACAAAGGTAAAAGCAGAGAAAAACTCGACGCCGTCATATTAGTAATGTTCCTTTGAGTCCCCCAGAATCGACAGAACCATTGCTTTTACCTTTGTTTAGTAACAAATGCGCCGATATCATCCCCAAATCTTCGTCATTGTATTTGAAGCAATATGACTGAAAGAAAGGTAAAAGCAGAGAAGAACGCGATGCCGTCGTGTTAGTAATGTCCATTCGGGTCCCCCAGAATGAGCACAATTATTGCTTTTACCTTTGCTTATTAACAAATGCGCCTGTTATCATCCCCAAATCTTTGTCATTGTATTTGAAGCAATATGACTGAAAAAAAGGTAAAAGCCGAGAAGAACGCGATGCCGTCGTGTTGGTAATGTCCATTCGGGTCCCCCAGAATGAGCACAATTATTGCTTTTACCTTTTTTTATTAACAAATGGGCCTGTTATCATCCCCAAATCTTCGTCATTGTATTTGAAGCAATATGACTGAAAGAAAGGTGAAAGCAGAGAAGAACGCGAGGCTGTCGTGTTAGTAATGTCCATTCGGGTCCCCCAGAATGAGCACAATTATTGCTTCTATCTTTTTTTATTAACAAATGCGCCTGTAATCGTCTTGAAATCGTCGTCAGTGTATTTGACGCGATATGACAGAAACAAAGGTAAAAGCAGAGAAAAACTCGACGCCGTCATATTAGTAATGTCCCTTTGAGTCCCCCAGAATCGACAGAACCATTGCTTTTACCTTTGTATAGTAACAAATGCGCCTGTTATCATCCCCAAATCTTCGTCATTGTATTTGAAGCAATATGACTGAAAGAAAGGTAAAAGCAGAGAAGAACGCGATGCCGTCGTGTTAGTAATGTCCATTCGGGTCCCCCAGAATGAGCACAATTATTGCTTTTACCTTTGTTTATTAACAAATGCGCCGGTAATCATCCCCAAATCTTCGTCATTGTATTTGAAGCAATATGACTGAAAGAAAGGTAAAAGCAGAGAAAAACTCGACGCCGTCGTGTTAGTAATGTCCATTTGGGTCCCCCAGAATGAGCACAATTATTGCTTTTATCTTTTTTTATTAACAAATGCGCCTGTAATCGTCTTCAAATCGTCGTCATTGTATTTGAAGCAATATGACTGGAAGAAAGGTAAAAGCAGAGAAGAACGCGATGCCGTCGTGTTGGTAAAGTCCATTCGGGTCCCCCAGAATGAGCACAATTATTGCTTTTACCTTTGTTTATTGACAAATGCGCCTGATATCATCCCCAAATCTTCGTCATTGTATTTGAAGCAATACGACAAAAACAATGGTAAAAGCAGAGAAGAACTCGATGCCGTCGTGTTGGTATTGTCCATTCGGGTCCCCCAGAATGAGCACAATTATTGCTTTTACCTTTGTTTATTAACAAATGCGCCTGTTATCATCCCCAAATCTTCGTCATTGTATTTAAAGCAATATAACTGAAAGAAAGGTGAAAGCAGAGAAGAACGCGAGGCCGTCGTGTTAGTAATGTTCATTCGGGTCCCCCAGAATGAGCACAATTATTGCTTTTATCTCTTTTTATTAACAAATGCGCCTGTCGTCGTCCTCAAATCGTCGTCAGTGTATTTGACGCGATACGACAGAAATAAAGGTAAAAGCAGAGAAGAACTCGATGCCGTCGTGTTGATAATGTCCATTCGGGTCCCCCAGAATGAGCACAATTATTGCTTTTATCTTTTTTCATTAACAAATGCGCCTGTAATCGTCTTCAAATCGTGTTCAGTGTATTTAATGCGATATGACAGAAACAAAGGTAAAAGCAGAGAAAAACTCGACGCCGTCATATTAGTAATGTCCATTTGGGTCCCCCAGAATCGACAGAACCATTGCTTTTACCTTTGTTTATTAACAAATGCGCCTGTTATCATCCCCAAATCTTCGTCATTGTATTTGAAGCAATATGACTGAAAGAAAGGTAAAAGCAGAGAAGAACGCGATGCCGTCGTGTTAGTAATGTCCATTCGGGTCCCCCAGAATGAGCACAATTATTGCTTTTATCTTTTTTTATTAACAAATGCGCCTGTTATCATCCCAAAATCTTCGTCATTGTATTTGAAGCAATATGACTGAAAGAAAGGTAAAAGCAGAAAAGAACTCGATGCCGTCGTGTTAGTAATGTCCATTCGGGTCCCCCAGAATGAGCACAATTATTGCTTTTTTCCTTTGTTTATTAACAAATGCGCCTGATATCATACCGAAATCTTCGTCATTGTATTTGAAGCAATATGACTGAAAGAAAGGTAAAAGCAGAGAAGAACGCGATGCCGTCGTGTTAGTAATGTCCATTCGGGTCCCCCAAAATGAGCACAATTATTGCTTTTATCTTTTTTTATGAACAAATGCGCCTGTTATCATCCCCAAATCTTCGTCATTGTATTTGAAGCAATATGACTGAAAGAAAGGTAAAAGCAGAGAAGAACGCGATGCCGTCGTGCTAGTAATGTCCATTCGGGTCCCCCAGAATGAGCACAATTATTGCTTTTACCTTTGATTATTAACAAATGCGCCTGTTATCATCCCCAAATCTTCGTCATTGTATTTGAAGCAATATGACTGAAAGAAAGGTAAAAGCAGAGAAGAACGCGATGCCGTCGTGTTAGTAATGTCCATTCGGGTCCCCCAGAATGAGCACAATTATTGCTTTTATCTTTTTTAATTCACAAATGCGCCTGTTATCATCCCCAAATCTTCATCATTGTATTTGAGGCAATATGGCTGGAAGAAAGGTAAAAGCAGAAAAGAACGCGATGCCGTCGTGTTGGTAATGTCCATTCGGGTCCCCCAGAATGAGCACAATTATTGCTTTTACCTTTGTTTATTAACAATTGCGCCTGTTATGATCCCCAAATCTTCGTCGTTGTATTTGAAGCAATATGACTGGAACAAAGGTAAAAGCAGAGAAGAACGCGATGCCGTAGTGTTGGTAATGTCCATTCGGGTCTCCCAGAATGAGCACAATTATTGCTTTTACCTTTGTTGATTAACAAATGCGCCTGTTATCATCCCCAAATCTTCGTCATTGTATTTGAAGCAATATGACTGAAAGAAAGGTAAAACCAGAGAAGAACGCGATGCCGTCGTGTTAGTAATGTCCATTCGGGTCCCCCAGAATGAGCACAATTATTGCTTTTACCTTTCTTTATTAACAAATGCACCTGTTATCATGCCCAAATCTTCGTCATTGTATTTGAAGGAATATGACTGAAAGAAAGGTAAAAGCAGAAAAGAACTCGATGCCGTCGTGTTAGTAATGTCCATTCGGGTCCCCCAGAATGAGCACAATTATTGCTTTTATCTTTTTTATTAACAAATGCGCCTGTAATCGTCCTCAAATCGTCGTCAGTGTATTTGACGCGATACGACAGAAACAAAGGTAAAAGCAGAGAAGAACTCGATGCCGTCGTGCTAGTAATGTCCATTCGGGTCCCCCAGAATGAGCACAATTATTGCTTTTACCTTTGTTTATTAACAAATGCGCCGATATCATCCCCAAATCTTCGTCATTGTATTTGAAGCAATATGACTGAACGAAAGGTAAAAGCAGAGAAGAACGCGATGCCGTCGTGTTAGCAATGTCCATTCGGGTCCCCCAGAATGAGCACAATTATTGCTTTTACCTTTGCTTATTAACAAATGCGCCTGTGATCATCCCCAAATCTTCGTCATTGTATTTGAAGCAATATGACTGAAAGAAAGGTAAAAGCCGAGAAGAACGCGATGCCGTCGTGTTGGTAATGTCCATTCGGGTCCCCGAGAATGAGCACAATTATTGCTTTTATCTTTTTTTGTTAACAATTGGGCCTGTTATCATCCCCAAATCTTCGTCATTGTATTTGAAGCAATATGACTGAAAGAAAGGTGAAAGCAGAGAAGAACGCGAGGCTGTCGTGTTAGTAATGTCCATTCGGGTCCCCCAGAATGAGCACAATTATTGCTTCTATCTGTTTTTATTAACAAATGCGCCTGTAATCGTCTTCAAATCGTCGTCAGTGTATTTGACGCGATATGACAGAAACAAAGGTAAAAGCAGAGAAAAACTCGACGCCGTCATATTAGTAATGTTCCTTTGAGTCCCCCAGAATCGACAGAACCATTGCTTTTACCTTTGTTTAGTAACAAATGCGCCGATATCATCCCCAAATCTTCGTCATTGTATTTGAAGCAATATGACTGAAAGAAAGGTAAAAGCAGAGAAGAACGCGATGCCGTCGTGTTAGTAATGTCCATTCGGGTCCCCCAGAATGAGCACAATTATTGCTTTTACCTTTGCTTATTAACAAATGCGCCTGTTATCATCCCCAAATCTTTGTCATTGTATTTGAAGCAATATGACTGAAAAAAAGGTAAAAGCCGAGAAGAACGCGATGCCGTCGTGTTGGTAATGTCCATTCGGGTCCCCCAGAATGAGCACAATTATTGCTTTTACCTTTTTTTATTAACAAATGGGCCTGTTATCATCCCCAAATCTTCGTCATTGTATTTGAAGCAATATGACTGAAAGAAAGGTGAAAGCAGAGAAGAACGCGAGGCTGTCGTGTTAGTAATGTCCATTCGGGTCCCCCAGAATGAGCACAATTATTGCTTCTATCTTTTTTTATTAACAAATGCGCCTGTAATCGTCTTGAAATCGTCGTCAGTGTATTTGACGCGATATGACAGAAACAAAGGTAAAAGCAGAGAAAAACTCGACGCCGTCATATTAGTAATGTCCCTTTGAGTCCCCCAGAATCGACAGAACCATTGCTTTTACCTTTGTTTAGTAACAAATGCGCCTGTTATCATCCCCAAATCTTCGTCATTGTATTTGAAGCAATATGACTGAAAGAAAGGTAAAAGCAGAGAAGAACGCGATGCCGTCGTGTTAGTAATGTCCATTCGGGTCCCCCAGAATGAGCACAATTATTGCTTTTACCTTTGTTTATTAACAAATGCGCCGGTAATCATCCCCAAATCTTCGTCATTGTATTTGAAGCAATATGACTGAAAGAAAGGTAAAAGCAGAGAAAAACTCGACGCCGTCGTGTTAGTAATGTCCATTTGGGTCCCCCAGAATGAGCACAATTATTGCTTTTATCTTTTTTTATTAACAAATGCGCCTGTAATCGTCTTCAAATCGTCGTCATTGTATTTGAAGCAATATGACTGGAAGAAAGGTAAAAGCAGAGAAGAACGCGATGCCGTCGTGTTGGTAAAGTCCATTCGGGTCCCCCAGAATGAGCACAATTATTGCTTTTACCTTTGTTTATTGACAAATGCGCCTGATATCATCCCCAAATCTTCGTCATTGTATTTGAAGCAATACGACAAAAACAATGGTAAAAGCAGAGAAGAACTCGATGCCGTCGTGTTGGTATTGTCCATTCGGGTCCCCCAGAATGAGCACAATTATTGCTTTTACCTTTGTTTATTAACAAATGCGCCTGTTATCATCCCCAAATCTTCGTCATTGTATTTAAAGCAATATAACTGAAAGAAAGGTGAAAGCAGAGAAGAACGCGAGGCCGTCGTGTTAGTAATGTTCATTCGGGTCCCCCAGAATGAGCACAATTATTGCTTTTATCTCTTTTTATTAACAAATGCGCCTGTCGTCGTCCTCAAATCGTCGTCAGTGTATTTGACGCGATACGACAGAAATAAAGGTAAAAGCAGAGAAGAACTCGATGCCGTCGTGTTGATAATGTCCATTCGGGTCCCCCAGAATGAGCACAATTATTGCTTTTATCTTTTTTCATTAACAAATGCGCCTGTAATCGTCTTCAAATCGTGTTCAGTGTATTTAATGCGATATGACAGAAACAAAGGTAAAAGCAGAGAAAAACTCGACGCCGTCATATTAGTAATGTCCATTTGGGTCCCCCAGAATCGACAGAACCATTGCTTTTACCTTTGTTTATTAACAAATGCGCCTGTTATCATCCCCAAATCTTCGTCATTGTATTTGAAGCAATATGACTGAAAGAAAGGTAAAAGCAGAGAAGAACGCGATGCCGTCGTGTTAGTAATGTCCATTCGGGTCCCCCAGAATGAGCACAATTATTGCTTTTATCTTTTTTTATTAACAAATGCGCCTGTTATCATCCCAAAATCTTCGTCATTGTATTTGAAGCAATATGACTGAAAGAAAGGTAAAAGCAGAAAAGAACTCGATGCCGTCGTGTTAGTAATGTCCATTCGGGTCCCCCAGAATGAGCACAATTATTGCTTTTTTCCTTTGTTTATTAACAAATGCGCCTGATATCATACCGAAATCTTCGTCATTGTATTTGAAGCAATATGACTGAAAGAAAGGTAAAAGCAGAGAAGAACGCGATGCCGTCGTGTTAGTAATGTCCATTCGGGTCCCCCAAAATGAGCACAATTATTGCTTTTATCTTTTTTTATGAACAAATGCGCCTGTTATCATCCCCAAATCGTCGTCATTGTATTTGAAGCAATATGACTGAAAGAAAGGTAAAAGCAGAGAAGAACGCGATGCCGTCGTGCTAGTAATGTCCATTCGGGTCCCCCAGAATGAGCACAATTATTGCTTTTACCTTTGATTATTAACAAATGCGCCTGTTATCATCCCCAAATCTTCGTCATTGTATTTGAAGCAATATGACTGAAAGAAAGGTAAAAGCAGAGAAGAACGCGATGCCGTCGTGTTAGTAATGTCCATTCGGGTCCCCCAGAATGAGCACAATTATTGCTTTTATCTTTTTTAATTCACAAATGCGCCTGTTATCATCCCCAAATCTTCATCATTGTATTTGAGGCAATATGGCTGGAAGAAAGGTAAAAGCAGAAAAGAACGCGATGCCGTCGTGTTGGTAATGTCCATTCGGGTCCCCCAGAATGAGCACAATTATTGCTTTTACCTTTGTTTATTAACAATTGCGCCTGTTATGATCCCCAAATCTTCGTCGTTGTATTTGAAGCAATATGACTGGAACAAAGGTAAAAGCAGAGAAGAACGCGATGCCGTAGTGTTGGTAATGTCCATTCGGGTCTCCCAGAATGAGCACAATTATTGCTTTTACCTTTGTTGATTAACAAATGCGCCTGTTATCATCCCCAAATCTTCGTCATTGTATTTGAAGCAATATGACTGAAAGAAAGGTAAAACCAGAGAAGAACGCGATGCCGTCGTGTTAGTAATGTCCATTCGGGTCCCCCAGAATGAGCACAATTATTGCTTTTACCTTTCTTTATTAACAAATGCACCTGTTATCATGCCCAAATCTTCGTCATTGTATTTGAAGGAATATGACTGAAAGAAAGGTAAAAGCAGAAAAGAACTCGATGCCGTCGTGTTAGTAATGTCCATTCGGGTCCCCCAGAATGAGCACAATTATTGCTTTTATCTTTTTTATTAACAAATGCGCCTGTAATCGTCCTCAAATCGTCGTCAGTGTATTTGACGCGATACGACAGAAACAAAGGTAAAAGCAGAGAAGAACTCGATGCCGTCGTGCTGGTAATGTCCATTTGGGTCCCCCAGAATGAGCACAATTATTGCTTTTATCTTTTTTTATTAACAAATGCGCCTGTTATCATCGAAAAATCTTCGTCATTGTATTTGAAGCAATATGACTGAAAGAACGGTAAAAGCAGAGAAGAACGCGATGCCGTCGTGTTAGTAATGTCCATTCGGGTCCCCGAGAATGAGCACAATTATTGCTTTTGTCTTTTTTTGTTAACAAATGGGCCTGTTATCATCCCCAAATCTTCGTCATTGTATTTGAAGCAATATGACTGAAAGAAAGGTGAAAGCAGAGAAGAACGCGAGGCTGTCGTGTTAGTAATGTCCATTCGGGTCCCCCAGAATGAGCACAATTATTGCTTCTATCTTTTTTTATTAACAAATGCGCCTGTAATCGTCTTCAAATCGTCGTCAGTGTATTTGACGCGATATGACAGAAACAAAGGTAAAAGCAGAGAAAAACTCGACGCCGTCATATTAGTAATGTTCCTTTGAGTCCCCCAGAATCGACAGAACCATTGCTTTTACCTTTGTTTAGTAACAAATGCGCCGATATCATCCCCAAATCTTCGTCATTGTATTTGAAGCAATATGACTGAAAGAAAGGTAAAAGCAGAGAAGAACGCGATGCCGTCGTGTTAGTAATGTCCATTCGGGTCCCCCAGAATGAGCACAATTATTGCTTTTACCTTTGCTTATTAACAAATGCGCCTGTTATCATCCCCAAATCTTTGTCATTGTATTTGAAGCAATATGACTGAAAAAAAGGTAAAAGCCGAGAAGAACGCGATGCCGTCGTGTTGGTAATGTCCATTCGGGTCCCCCAGAATGAGCACAATTATTGCTTTTACCTTTTTTTATTAACAAATGGGCCTGTTATCATCCCCAAATCTTCGTCATCGTATTTGAAGCAATATGACTGAAAGAAAGGTGAAAGCAGAGAAGAACGCGAGGCTGTCTCGTTAGTAATGTCCATTCGGGTCCCCCAGAATGAGCACAATTATTGCTTCTATCTTTTTTTATTAACAAATGCGCCTGTAATCGTCTTGAAATCGTCGTCAGTGTATTTGACGCGATATGACAGAAACAAAGGTAAAAGCAGAGAAAAACTCGACGCCGTCATATTAGTAATGTCCCTTTGAGTCCCCCAGAATCGACAGAACCATTGCTTTTACCTTTGTTTAGTAGCAAATGCGCCTGTTATCATCCCCAAATCTTCGTCATTGTATTTGAAGCAATATGACTGAAAGAAAGGTAAAAGCAGAGAAGAACGCGATGCCGTCGTGTTAGTAATGTCCATTCGGGTCCCCCAGAATGAGCACAATTATTGCTTTTACCTTTGTTTATTAACAAATGCGCCGGTAATCATCCCCAAATCTTCGTCATTGTATTTGAAGCAATATGACTGAAAGAAAGGTAAAAGCAGAGAAGAACGCGATGCCGTCGTGTTGGTAAAGTCCATTCGGGTCCCCCAGAATGAGCACAATTATTGCTTTTACCTTTGTTTATTGACAAATGCGCCTGATATCATCCCCAAATCTTCGTCATTGTATTTGAAGCAATACGACAAAAACAATGGTAAAAGCAGAGAAGAACTCGATGCCGTCGTGTTGGTATTGTCCATTCGGGTCCCCCAGAATGAGCACAATTATTGCTTTTACCTTTGTTTATTAACAAATGCGCCTGTTATCATCCCCAAATCTTCGTCATTGTATTTAAAGCAATATAACTGAAAGAAAGGTGAAAGCAGAGAAGAACGCGAGGCCGTCGTGTTAGTAATGTTCATTCGGGTCCCCCAGAATGAGCACAATTATTGCTTTTATCTCTTTTTATTAACAAATGCGCCTGTCGTCGTCCTCAAATCGTCGTCAGTGTATTTGACGCGATACGACAGAAACAAAGGTAAAAGCAGAGAAGAACTCGATGCCGTCGTGTTGATAATGTCCATTCGGGTCCCCCAGAATGAGCACAATTATTGCTTTTATCTTTTTTCATTAACAAATGCGCCTGTAATCGTCTTCAAATCGTGTTCAGTGTATTTAATGCGATATGACAGAAACAAAGGTAAAAGCAGAGAAAAACTCGACGCCGTCATATTAGTAATGTCCATTTGGGTCCCCCAGAATCGACAGAACCATTGCTTTTACCTTTGTTTATTAACAAATGCGCCTGTTATCATCCCCAAATCTTCGTCATTGTATTTGAAGCAATATGACTGAAAGAAAGGTAAAAGCAGAGAAGAACGCGATGCCGTCGTGTTAGTAATGTCCATTCGGGTCCCCCAGAATGAGCACAATTATTGCTTTTATCTTTTTTTATTAACAAATGCGCCTGTTATCATCCCAAAATCTTCGTCATTGTATTTGAAGCAATATGACTGAAAGAAAGGTAAAAGCAGAAAAGAACTCGATGCCGTCGTGTTAGTAATGTCCATTCGGGTCCCCCAGAATGAGCACAATTATTGCTTTTTTCCTTTGTTTATTAACAAATGCGCCTGATATCATACCGAAATCTTCGTCATTGTATTTGAAGCAATATGACTGAAAGAAAGGTAAAAGCAGAGAAGAACGCGATGCCGTCGTGTTAGTAATGTCCATTCGGGTCCCCCAAAATGAGCACAATTATTGCTTTTATCTTTTTTTATGAACAAATGCGCCTGTTATCATCCCCAAATCTTCGTCATTGTATTTGAAGCAATATGACTGAAAGAAAGGTAAAAGCAGAGAAGAACGCGATGCCGTCGTGCTAGTAATGTCCATTCGGGTCCCCCAGAATGAGCACAATTATTGCTTTTACCTTTGATTATTAACAAATGCGCCTGTTATCATCCCCAAATCTTCGTCATTGTATTTGAAGCAATATGACTGAAAGAAAGGTAAAAGCAGAGAAGAACGCGATGCCGTCGTGTTAGTAATGTCCATTCGGGTCCCCCAGAATGAGCACAATTATTGCTTTTATCTTTTTTAATTCACAAATGCGCCTGTTATCATCCCCAAATCTTCATCATTGTATTTGAGGCAATATGGCTGGAAGAAAGGTAAAAGCAGAAAAGAACGCGATGCCGTCGTGTTGGTAATGTCCATTCGGGTCCCCCAGAATGAGCACAATTATTGCTTTTACCTTTGTTTATTAACAATTGCGCCTGTTATGATCCCCAAATCTTCGTCATTGTATTTGAAGCAATATGACTGGAACAAAGGTAAAAGCAGAGAAGAACGCGATGCCGTAGTGTTGGTAATGTCCATTCGGGTCTCCCAGAATGAGCACAATTATTGCTTTTACCTTTGTTGATTAACAAATGCGCCTGTTATCATCCCCAAATCTTCGTCATTGTATTTGAAGCAATATGACTGAAAGAAAGGTAAAACCAGAGAAGAACGCGATGCCGTCGTGTTAGTAATGTCCATTCGGGTCCCCCAGAATGAGCACAATTATTGCTTTTACCTTACTTTATTAACAAATGCACCTGTTATCATGCCCAAATCTTCGTCATTGTATTTGAAGGAATATGACTGAAAGAAAGGTAAAAGCAGAAAAGAACTCGATGCCGTCGTGTTAGTAATGTCCATTCGGGTCCCCCAGAATGAGCACAATTATTGCTTTTATCTTTTTTATTAACAAATGCGCCTGTAATCGTCCTCAAATCGTCGTCAGTGTATTTGACGCGATACGACAGAAACAAAGGTAAAAGCAGAGAAGAACTCGATGCCGTCGTGCTGGTAATGTCCATTTGGGTCCCCCAGAATGAGCACAATTATTGCTTTTATCTTTTTTTATTAACAAATGCGCCTGTTATCATCGAAAAATCTTCGTCATTGTATTTGAAGCAATATGACTGAAAGAACGGTAAAAGCAGAGAAGAACGCGATGCCGTCGTGTTAGTAATGTCCATTCGGGTCCCCGAGAATGAGCACAATTATTGCTTTTGTCTTTTTTTGTTAACAAATGGGCCTGTTATCATCCCCAAATCTTCGTCATTGTATTTGAAGCAATATGACTGAAAGAAAGGTGAAAGCAGAGAAGAACGCGAGGCTGTCGTGTTAGTAATGTCCATTCGGGTCCCCCAGAATGAGCACAATTATTGCTTCTATCTTTTTTTATTAACAAATGCGCCTGTAATCGTCTTCAAATCGTCGTCAGTGTATTTGACGCGATATGACAGAAACAAAGGTAAAAGCAGAGAAAAACTCGACGCCGTCATATTAGTAATGTTCCTTTGAGTCCCCCAGAATCGACAGAACCATTGCTTTTACCTTTGTTTAGTAACAAATGCGCCGATATCATCCCCAAATCTTCGTCATTGTATTTGAAGCAATATGACTGAAAGAAAGGTAAAAGCAGAGAAGAACGCGATGCCGTCGTGTTAGTAATGTCCATTCGGGTCCCCCAGAATGAGCACAATTATTGCTTTTACCTTTGCTTATTAACAAATGCGCCTGTTATCATCCCCAAATCTTTGTCATTGTATTTGAAGCAATATGACTGAAAAAAAGGTAAAAGCCGAGAAGAACGCGATGCCGTCGTGTTGGTAATGTCCATTCGGGTCCCCCAGAATGAGCACAATTATTGCTTTTACCTTTTTTTATTAACAAATGGGCCTGTTATCATCCCCAAATCTTCGTCATCGTATTTGAAGCAATATGACTGAAAGAAAGGTGAAAGCAGAGAAGAACGCGAGGCTGTCTCGTTAGTAATGTCCATTCGGGTCCCCCAGAATGAGCACAATTATTGCTTCTATCTTTTTTTATTAACAAATGCGCCTGTAATCGTCTTGAAATCGTCGTCAGTGTATTTGACGCGATATGACAGAAACAAAGGTAAAAGCAGAGAAAAACTCGACGCCGTCATATTAGTAATGTCCCTTTGAGTCCCCCAGAATCGACAGAACCATTGCTTTTACCTTTGTTTAGTAGCAAATGCGCCTGTTATCATCCCCAAATCTTCGTCATTGTATTTGAAGCAATATGACTGAAAGAAAGGTAAAAGCAGAGAAGAACGCGATGCCGTCGTGTTAGTAATGTCCATTCGGGTCCCCCAGAATGAGCACAATTATTGCTTTTACCTTTGTTTATTAACAAATGCGCCGGTAATCATCCCCAAATCTTCGTCATTGTATTTGAAGCAATATGACTGAAAGAAAGGTAAAAGCAGAGAAAAACTCGACGCCTTCGTGTTAGTAATGTCCATTTGGGTCCCCCAGAATGAGCACAATTATTGCTTTTATCTTTTTTTAATAACAAATGCGCCTGTAATCGTCTTCAAATCGTCATCATTGTATTTGAAGCAATATGACTGGAAGAAAGGTAAAAGCAGAGAAGAACGCGATGCTGTCGTGTTGGTAAAGTCCATTCGGGTCCCCCAGAATGAGCACAATTATTGCTTTTACCTTTGTTTATTGACAAATGCGCCTGATATCATCCCCAAATCTTCGTCATTGTATTTGAAGCAATACGACAAAAACAATGGTAAAAGCAGAGAAGAACTCGATGCCGTCGTGTTGGTATTGTCCATTCGGGTCCCCCAGAATGAGCACAATTATTGCTTTTACCTTTGTTTATTAACAAATGCGCCTGTTATCATCCTCAAATCTTCGTCATTGTATTTAAAGCAATATAACTGAAAGAAAGGTGAAAGCAGAGAAGAACGCGAGGCCGTCGTGTTAGTAATGTTCATTCGGGTCCCCCAGAATGAGCACAATTATTGCTTTTATCTCTTTTTATTAACAAATGCGCCTGTCGTCGTCCTCAAATCGTCGTCAGTGTATTTGACGCGATACGACAGAAACAAAGGTAAAAGCAGAGAATAACTCGATGCCGTCGTGTTGGTAATGTCCATTCGGGTCCCCCAGAATGAGCACAATTATTGCTTTTATCTTTTTTCATTAACAAATGCGCCTGTAATCGTCTTCAAATCGTGTTCAGTGTATTTAATGCGATATGACAGAAACAAAGGTAAAAGCAGAGAAAAACTCGACGCCGTCATATTAGTAATGTCCATTTGGGTCCCCCAGAATCGACAGAACCAATGCTTTTACCTTTGTTTATTAACAAATGCGCCTGTTATCATCCCCAAATCTTCGTCATTGTATTTGAAGCAATATGACTGAAAGAAAGGTAAAAGCAGAGAAGAACGCGATGCCGTCGTGTTAGTAATGTCCATTCGGGTCCCCCAGAATGAGCACAATTATTGCTTTTATCTTTTTTTATTAACAAATGCGCCTGTTATCATCCCAAAATCTTCGTCATTGTATTTGAAGCAATATGACTGAAAGAAAGGTAAAAGCAGAAAAGAACTCGATGCCGTCGTGTTAGTAATGTCCATTCGGGTCCCCCAGAATGAGCACAATTATTGCTATTACCTTTGTTTATTAACAAATGCGCCTGATATCATCCCCAAATCTTCGTCATTGTATTTGAAGCAATATGACTGAAAGAAAGGTAAAAGCAGAGAAGAACGCGATGCCGTGGTGTTGGTAATGTCCATTCGAGTCCCCAGAATGAGCACAATTATTGCTTTTATCTTTTTTTATTAACAAATGCGCCTGTTATCATCCCTAAATCTTCGTCATTGTATTTGAAGCAATATGACTGAAAGAAAGGTAAAAGCAGAGAAAAACTCGACGCCGTCTTGTTCGTAATGTCCATTTGGGTTCCCCAGAATGAGCACAATTATTGCTATTACCTTTGTTTATTAACAAATGCGCCTGATATCATCCCCAAATCTTCGTCATTGTATTTGAAGCAATATGACTGAAAGAAAGGTAAAAGCAGAGAAGAACGCGATGCCGTGGTGTTGGTAATGTCCATTCGAGTCCCCCAGAATGAGCACAATTATTGCTTTTATCTTTTTTTATTAACAAATGCGCCTGTTATCATCCCCAAATCTTCGTCATTGTATTTGAAGCAATATGACTGAAAGAAAGGTGAAAGCAGAGAAGAACGCGAGGCCGTCGTGTTAGTAATGTCCATTCGGGTCCCCCAGAATGAGCACAATTATTGCTTTTATCTTTTTTTTATTTAACAAATGCGCATGTAATCGTCTTCAAATCGTCGTCAGTGTATTTGACACGATATGACAGAAACAAAGGTATAAGCAGAGAAAAACTCGACGCCGTCATATTAGTAATGTCCCTTTGGGTCCCCCAGAATCGACACAACCATTGCTTTTACCTTTGTTTATTAACAAATGCGCCTGTTATCATCCCCAAATCTTCGTCATTGTATTTGAAGCAATATGACTGAAAGAAAGGTAAAAGCAGAGAAGAACGCGATGCCGTCGTGTTAGTAATGTCCATTCGGGTCCCCCAGAATGAGCACAATTATTGCTTTTACCTTTGTTTATTAACAAATGCGCCTGTAATCGTCTTCAAATCGTCGTCATTGTATTTGAAGCAATATGACTGGAAGAAAGGTAAAAGCAGAGAAGAACGCGATGCTGTCGTGTTGGTAAAGTCCATTCGGGTCCCCCAGAATGAGCACAATTATTGCTTTTATCTTTGTTTATTGACAAATGCGCCTGATATCATCCCCAAATCTTCGTCATTGTATTTGAAGCAATACGACAAAATCAATGGTAAAAGCAGAGAAGAACTCGATGCCGTCGTGTTGGTATTGTCCATTCGGGTCCCCCAGAATGAGCACAATTATTGCTTTTACCTTTGTTTATTAACAAATGCGCCTGTTATCATCCCCAAATCTTCGTCATTGTATTTAAAGCAATATAACTGAAAGAAAGGTGAAAGCAGAGAAGAACGCGAGGCCGTCGTGTTAGTAATGTTCATTCGGGTCCCCCAGAATGAGCACAATTATTGCTTTTATCTCTTTTTATTAACAAATGCGCCTGTCATCGTCCTCAAATCGTCGTCAGTGTATTTGACGCGATACGACAGAAACAAAGGTAAAAGCAGAGAAGAACTCGATGCCGTCGTGTTGGTACTGTCCATTCGGGTCCCCCAGAATGAGCACAATTATTGCTTTTATCTTTTTTCATTAACAAATGCGCCTGTAATCGTCTTCAAATCGTGTTCAGTGTATTTAATGCGATATGACAGAAACAAAGGTAAAAGCAGAGAAAAACTCGACGCCGTCATATTAGTAATGTCCATTTGGGTCCCCCAGAATCGACAGAACCATTGCTTTTACCTTTGTTTATTAACAAATGCGCCTGTTATCATCCCCAAATCTTCGTCATTGTATTTGAAGCAATATGACTGAAAGAAAGGTAAAAGCAGAGAAGAACGCGATGCCGTCGTGTTAGTAATGTCCATTCGGGTCCCCCAGAATGAGCACAATTATTGCTTTTATCTTTTTTTATTAACAAATGCGCCTGTTATCATCCCAAAATCTTCGTCATTGTATTTGAAGCAATATGACTGAAAGAAAGGTAAAAGCAGAAAAGAACTCGATGCCGTCGTGTTAGTAATGTCCATTCGGGTCCCCCAGAATGAGCACAATTATTGCTTTTTTCCTTTGTTTATTAACAAATGCGCCTGATATCATACCGAAATCTTCGTCATTGTATTTGAAGCAATATGACTGAAAGAAAGGTAAAAGCAGAGAAGAACGCGATGCCGTCGTGTTAGTAATGTCCATTCGGGTCCCCCAAAATGAGCACAATTATTGCTTTTATCTTTTTTTATGAACAAATGCGCCTGTTATCATCCCCAAATCTTCGTCATTGTATTTGAAGCAATATGACTGAAAGAAAGGTAAAAGCAGAGAAGAACGCGATGCCGTCGTGCTAGTAATGTCCATTCGGGTCCCCCAGAATGAGCACAATTATTGCTTTTACCTTTGATTATTAACAAATGCGCCTGTTATCATCCCCAAATCTTCGTCATTGTATTTGAAGCAATATGACTGAAAGAAAGGTAAAAGCAGAGAAGAACGCGATGCCGTCGTGTTAGTAATGTCCATTCGGGTCCCCCAGAATGAGCACAATTATTGCTTTTATCTTTTTTAATTCACAAATGCGCCTGTTATCATCCCCAAATCTTCATCATTGTATTTGAGGCAATATGGCTGGAAGAAAGGTAAAAGCAGAAAAGAACGCGATGCCGTCGTGTTGGTAATGTCCATTCGGGTCCCCCAGAATGAGCACAATTATTGCTTTTACCTTTGTTTATTAACAATTGCGCCTGTTATGATCCCCAAATCTTCGTCATTGTATTTGAAGCAATATGACTGGAACAAAGGTAAAAGCAGAGAAGAACGCGATGCCGTAGTGTTGGTAATGTCCATTCGGGTCTCCCAGAATGAGCACAATTATTGCTTTTACCTTTGTTGATTAACAAATGCGCCTGTTATCATCCCCAAATCTTCGTCATTGTATTTGAAGCAATATGACTGAAAGAAAGGTAAAACCAGAGAAGAACGCGATGCCGTCGTGTTAGTAATGTCCATTCGGGTCCCCCAGAATGAGCACAATTATTGCTTTTACCTTTCTTTATTAACAAATGCACCTGTTATCATGCCCAAATCTTCGTCATTGTATTTGAAGGAATATGACTGAAAGAAAGGTAAAAGCAGAAAAGAACTCGATGCCGTCGTGTTAGTAATGTCCATTCGGGTCCCCCAGAATGAGCACAATTATTGCTTTTATCTTTTTTATTAACAAATGCGCCTGTAATCGTCCTCAAATCGTCGTCAGTGTATTTGACGCGATACGACAGAAACAAAGGTAAAAGCAGAGAAGAACTCGATGCCGTCGTGCTGGTAATGTCCATTTGGGTCCCCCAGAATGAGCACAATTATTGCTTTTATCTTTTTTTATTAACAAATGCGCCTGTTATCATCGAAAAATCTTCGTCATTGTATTTGAAGCAATATGACTGAAAGAACGGTAAAAGCAGAGAAGAACGCGATGCCGTCGTGTTAGTAATGTCCATTCGGGTCCCCCAGAATGAGCATAATTATTGCTTTTACCTATGTTTATTAACAAATGCGCCTGATACATCCCCAAATCATCGTCATTGTATTTGAAGCAATATGACTGAAAGAAAGGTAAAAGCAGAGAAGAACGCGATGCCGTCGTGTTAGTAATGTCCATTCGGGTCACCCAGAATGAGCACAATTATTGCTTTCACCTTTCTTTATTAACAAATGCGCCTGATATCATACCCAAATCTTCGTCATTGTATTTGAAGCAATATGACTGAAAGAAAGGTAAAAGCAGAGAAGAACGCGATGCCGTCGTGTTAGTAATGTCCATTCGGGTCCCCCAAAATGAGCACAATTATTGCTTTTATCTTTTTTTATGAACAAATGCGCCTGTTATCATCCCCAAATCTTTGTCATTGTATTTGAAGCAATATGACTGAAAGAAAGGTAAAAGCAGAGAAGAACGCGATGCCGTCGTGTTAGTAATGTCCATTCGGGTCCCCCAGAATGAGCACAATTATTGCTTTTTTCCTTTGTTTATTAACAAATGCGCCTGATATCATACCCAAATCTTCGTCATTGTATTTGAAGCAATATGACTGAAAGAAAGGTAAAAGCAGAGAAGAACGCGATGCCGTCGTGTTAGTAATGTCCATTCGGGTCCCCCAAAATGAGCACAATTATTGCTTTTATCTTTTTTTATGAACAAATGCGCCTGTTATCATCCCCAAATCTTCGTCATTGTATTTGAAGCAATATGACTGAAAGAAAGGTAAAAGCAGAGAAGAACGCGATGCCGTCGTGCTAGTAATGTCCATTCGGGTCCCCCAGAATGAGCACAATTATTGCTGTTACCTTTGTTTATTAACAAATGCGCCTGTTATCATCCCCAAATCTTCGTCATTGTATTTGAAGCAATATGACTGAAAGAAAGGTAAAAGCAGAGAAGGACGCGATGGCGTCGTGTTAGTAATGTCCATTCGGGTCCCCCAGAATGAGCACAATTATTGCTTTTACCTTTGTTAATTAACAAATGCGCCTGTTATCATCCCCATATCTTCGTCATTGTATTTGAAGCAATATGACTGAAAGAAAGGTAAAAGCAGAGAAGAACGCGATGCCGTCGTGTTTGTAGTGTCCATTTGGGTCCCCCAGAATGAGCACAATTATTGCTTTTACCTTTGTTAATTAACAAATGCGCCTGTTATCATCCCCATATCTTCGTCATTGTATTTGAAGCAATATGACTGAAAGAAAGGTAAAAGCAGAGAAGAACGCGATGCCGTCGTGTTTGTAGTGTCCATTCGGGTCCCCCAGAATGAGCACAATTATTGCTTTTACCTTTGTTTATTAAGAAATGCGCCTGTTATCATCCCCAAATCTTCGTCATTGTATTTGAAGCAATATGACTGAAAGAAAGGTAACAGCAGAGAAAAACTCGACGCCGTCGTGTTAGTAATGTCCATTCGGGTCCCCCAGAATGAGCACAATTATTGCTTTTACCTTTGTTTATTAACAAATGCGCCTGTTATCATCCCCAAATCTTCGTCATTGTATTTGAAGCAATATGACTGAAAGAAAGGTAAAAGCAGAGAAGAACTCGATGCCGTCGTGTTGGTAATGTCCATTCGGGTCCCCCAGAATGAGCACAATTATTGCTTTTATCTTTTCTTATTAACAAATGCGCCTGTAATCGTCTTCAAATCGTCGTCAGTGTATTTGACACGATATGACAGAAACAAAGGTATAAGCAGAGAAAAACTCGACGCCGTCATATTAGTAATGTCCCTTTGGGTCCCCCAGAATCGACACAACCATTGCTTTTACCTTTGTTTATTAACAAATGCGCCTGTTATCATCCCCAAATCTTCGTCATTGTATTTGAAGCAATATGACTGAAAGAAAGGTAAAAGCAGAGAAGAACGCGATGCCGTCGTGTTAGTAATGTCCATTCGGGTCCCCCAGAATGAGCACAATTATTGCTTTTACCTTTGTTTATTAACAAATGCGCCTGTAATCGTCTTCAAATCGTCGTCATTGTATTTGAAGCAATATGACTGGAAGAAAGGTAAAAGCAGAGAAGAACGCGATGCTGTCGTGTTGGTAAAGTCCATTCGGGTCCCCCAGAATGAGCACAATTATTGCTTTTACCTTTGTTTATTGACAAATGCGCCTGATATCATCCCCAAATCTTCGTCATTGTATTTGAAGCAATACGACAAAAACAATGGTAAAAGCAGAGAAGAACTCGATGCCGTCGTGTTGGTATTGTCCATTCGGGTCCCCCAGAATGAGCACAATTATTGCTTTTACCTTTGTTTATTAACAAATGCGCCTGTTATCATCCCCAAATCTTCGTCATTGTATTTAAAGCAATATAACTGAAAGAAAGGTGAAAGCAGAGAAGAACGCGAGGCCGTCGTGTTAGTAATGTTCATTCGGGTCCCCCAGAATGAGCACAATTATTGCTTTTATCTCTTTTTATTAACAAATGCGCCTGTTATCATCGAAAAATCTTCGTCATTGTATTTGAAGCAATATGACTGAAAGAACGGTAAAATCAGAGAAGAACGCGATGCCGTCGTGTTAGTAATGTCCATTCGGGTCCCCCAGAATGTGCATAATTATTGCTTTTACCTTTGTTTATTAACAAATGCGCCTGATACATCCCCAAATCTTCGTCATTGTATTTGAAGCAATATGACTGAAAGAAAGGTAAAACCAGAGAAGAACGCGATGCCGTCGTGCTAGTAATGTCCATTCGGGTCCCCCAAAATGAGCACAATTATTGCTTTTATCTTTTTTTATTAACAAATGCGCCTGTTATCATCCCGAAATCTTCGTCATTGTATTTGAAGCAATATGACTGAAAGAAAGGTAAAAGCAGAGAAGAACTCGATGCCGTCGTGTTAGTAATGACCATTCGGGTCCCCCAGAATGAGCACAATTGCTGCTTTTACCTTTGTTTATTAACAAATGCGCCTGATATCATCCCCAAATCTTCGTCATTGTATTTAAAGCAATATGACTGAAAGAAAGGTAAAAGCAGAGAAGAACGCGATGCCGTCGTGTTAGTAATGTCCATTCGGGTCCCCCAAAATGAGCACAATTATTGCTTTGATCTTTTTTTATTAACAAATGCGCCTGTTATCATCCCCAAATCTTCGCCATTGTATTTGAAGCAATATGACTGGAAGAAAGGTAAAAGCAGAGAAGAACGCGATGCCGTCGTGTTAGTAATGTCCATTCGGGTCCCCCAGAATGAGCACAATTATTGCTTTTACCTTTGTTTATTAACAAATGCGCCTGTTATCATCCCCAAATCTTCGTCATTGTATTTGAAGCAATATGACTGAAAGAAAGGTAAAAGCAGAGAAAAACTCGACGCCGCCTTGTTAGTAATGTCCATTTGGGTTCCCCAGAATGAGCACAATTATTGCTATTACCTTTGTTTATTAACAAATGCGCCTGATATCATCCCCAAATCTTCGTCATTGTATTTGAAGCAATATGACTGAAAGAAAGGTAAAAGCAGAGAAGAACGCGATGCCGTCGTGTTGGGAATGTCCATTCGGGTCCCCCAGAATGAGCACAATTATTGCTTTTATCTTTTTTTATTAACAAATGCGCCTGTTATCATCCCCAAATCTTCGTCATTGTATTTGAAGCAATATGACTGAAAGAAAGGTGAAAGCAGAGAAGAACGCGAGGCCGTCGTGTTAGTAATGTCCATTCGGGTCCCCCAGAATGAGCACAATTATTGCTTTTATCTTTTTTTATTTAACAAATGCGCCTGTAATCGTCTTCAAATCGTCGTCAGTGTATTTGACACGATATGACAGAAACAAAGGTATAAGCAGAGAAAAACTCGACGCCGTCATATTAGTAATGGCCGTTTGGGTCCCCCAGAATCGACACAACCATTGCTTTTACCTTTGTTTATTAACAAATGCGCCTGTTATCATCCCCAAATCTTCGTCATTGTATTTGAAGCAATATGACTGAAAGAAAGGTAAAAGCAGAGAAAAACTCGACGCCGTCGTGTTAGTAATGTCCATTTGGGTCCCCCAGAATGAGCACAATTATTGCTTTTACCTTTGTTTATTAACAAATGCGCCTGTTATGATCCCCAAATCTTCGTCATTGTATTTGAAGCAATATGACTGGAAGAAAGGTAAAAGCAGAGAAGAACGCGATGCCGTCGTGTTGGTAATGTCCATTCGGGTCTCCCAGAATGAGCACAATTATTGCTTTTACCTTTGTTTATTAACAAATGCGCCCGTTATCATCCCCAAATCTTCGTCATTGTATTTAAAGCAATATGACTGAAAGAAAGGTAAAAGCAGAGAAGAACGCGATGCCGTCGTGTTAGTAATGTCCATTCGGGTCCCCCAGAATGAGCACAATTATTGCTTTTATCTTTTTTATTAACAAATGCGCCAGTAATCGTCCTCAAATCGTCGTCAGTGTATTTGACGCGATACGACAGAAACAAAGGTAAAAGCAGAGAAGAACTCGATGCCGTCGTGCTGGTAATGTCCATTCGGGTCCCCCAGAATGAGCACAATTATTGCTTTTATCTTTTTTTATTAACAAATGCGCCTGTAATCGTCTTCAAACGGTGTTCAGTGTATTTGATGCGATATGACCGAATTAAAGGTAAAAGCAGAGAAAAACTCGACGTCGTCATATTAGCAATGTCCATTTAAGTCCCCCAGAATCGACAGAACCATTGCTTTTACCTTTGTTTATTAACAAATGCGCCTCTTATCATCCCCAAATCTTCGTCATTGTATTTGAAGCAATATGACTGAAAGAAAGGCAAAAGCAGAGAAGAACGCGATGCCTTCGTGTTAGTAATGTCCATTCGGGTCCCCCAGAATGAGCACAATTATTGCTTTTATCTTTTTTTATTAACAAATGCGCCTGTTATCATCCCAAAATCTTCGTCATTGTATTTGAAGCAATATGACTGAAAGAAAGGTAAAAGCAGAAAAGAACTCGATGCCGTCGTCTTAGTAATGTCCATTCGGTTCCCCCAGAACGAGCACAATTATTGCTTTTACCTTTGTATATTAACAAATGCGCCTGATATCATCCCCAAATCTTCGTCATTGTATTTGAAGCAATATGACTGTAAGAAAGGTAAAAGCAGTGAAGGACGCGATGCCGTCGTGTTGGTAATGTCCTTTCGGGTCCCCCAGAATGAGCACAATTATTGCTTTTATCTCTTTTTATTAACAAATGCGCCTGTTATCATCCCCAAATCTTCGTCATTGTATTTGAAGCCATATGACTGAAAGAAAGGTAAAAGCAGAAAAGAACTCGATGCCGTCGTGTTAGTAATGTCCATTCGGGTCCC
Organism: Ophion costatus; assembly: GCA_951751655.1. Lineage (NCBI taxonomy): Eukaryota > Metazoa > Arthropoda > Insecta > Hymenoptera > Ichneumonidae > Ophion > Ophion costatus. Next base: position 8,040,839 of record OX632361.1, on the reverse strand, counting down.
CCAGAAAGAGCACAATTATTGCTTATATCTTTTTTATTAACAAATGCGCCTGTAATCGTCCTCAAATCGTCGTCAGTGTATTTGACGCGATACGACAGAAACAAAGGTAAAAGCAGAGAAGAACTCGATGCCGTCGTGTTGGTAATGTCCATTCGGGTCCCCCAGAATGAGCACAATTATTGCTTTTATCTTTTTTTATTAACAAATGCGCCTGTTATCATCCCAAAATCTTCGTCATTGTATTTGAAGGAATATGACTGAAAGAAAGGTAAAAGCAGAAAAGAACTCGATGCCGTCGTGTTAGTAATGTACATTCGGGTCCCCCAGAATGAGCACAATTATTGCTTTTATCTTTTTTATTAACAAATGCGCCTGTAATCGTCCTCAAATCGTCGTCAGTAAATTTGACGCGATACGACAGAAACAAAGGTAAAAGCAGAGAAGAACTCAATGCCGTCGTGTTGGTATTGCCCATTCGGGTCCCCCAGAATGAGTACAATTATTGGCTTTATCTTTTTTTATTAACAAATGCGCCTGTAATCGTCTTCAAATCGTGTTCAGTGTATTTGATGCGATATGACAGAAAGAAAGGTAAAAGCAGAGAAAAACTCGACGCCGTCATATTAGTAATGTCCATTTGGGTCCCCCAGAATCGACAGAACCATTGCTTTTACCTTTGTTTATTAACAAATGCGCCTGTTATCATCCCCAAATCTTCGTCATTGTATTTGAAGCAGTATGACTGAAAGGAAGGTGAAAGCAGAGGAGAACGCGATGCCGTCGTGTTAGTAATGTCCATTCGGGTCCCCCAGAATGAGCACAATTATTGCTTTTCTTTTTTTTTATTAACAAATGCGCCTGTTATCATCGAAAAATCTTCGTCATTGTATTTGAAGCAATATGACTGAAAGAACGGTAAAAGCAGAGAAGAACGCGATGCCGTCGTGTTAGTAATGTCCATTCGGGTCCCCCAGAATGAGCATAATTATAGCTTTTACCTTTGTTTATTAACAAATGCGCCTGATATCATCCCCAAATCTTCGTCATTGTATTTGAAGCAATATGACTGAAAGAAAGGTAAAAGCAGAGAAGAACGCGATGCCGTCGTGTTAGTAATGTCCATTCGGGTCCCCCAGAATGAGCACAATTATTGCTTTTACCTTTGCTTATTAACAAATGCGCCTGATATCATCCCCAAATCTTCGTCATTGTATTTGAAGCAATATGACTGAAAGAAAGGTAAAAGCAGAGAAGAACGCGATGCCGTCGTGTTAGTAATGTCCATTCGGGTCCCCCAAAATGAGCACAATTATTGCTTTTATCTTTTTTTATTAACAAATGCGCCTGTTATCATCCCCAAATCTTCGTCATTGTATTTGAAGCATTATGACTGAAAGAAAGGTAAAAGCAGAGAAGAACGCGATGCCGTCGTGTTGGTAATGTCCATTCGGGTCCCCCAGAATGAGCACAATTATTGCTTTTATCTTTTTTTATTAACAAATGCGCCTGTTATCATCCCCAAATCTTCGTCAATGTATTTGAAGCAATATGACTGAAAGAAAGGTGGAAGCAGAGAAGAACGCGAGGCTGTCGTGTTAGTAATGTCCATTCGGGTCCCCCAGAATGAGCACAATTATTGCTTTTATCTTTTTTTATTAACAAATGCGCCTGTAATCGTCTTCAAATCGTCGTCAGTGTATTTGACGCGATATGACAGAAACAAAGGTAAAAGCAGAGAAAAACTCGACGCCGTCATATTAGTATTGTCCCTTTGAGTCCCCCAGAATCGACAGAACCATTGCTTTTACCTTTGTTTAGTAACAAATGCGCCTGTTATCATCCCCAAATCTTCGTCATTGTATTTGAAGCAATATGACTGAAAGAAAGGTAAAAGCAGAGAAGAACGCGATGCCGTCGTGTTAGTAATGTCCATTCGGGTCCCCCAGAATGAGCACAATTATTGCTTGTACGTTTGTTTATTAACAAATGCGCCGGTTATCATCCCCAAATCTTCGTCATTGTATTTGAAGCAATATGACTGAAAGAAAGGTAAAAGCAGAGAAAAACTCGACGCCGTGGTGTTAGTAATGTCCATTTGGGTCCCCCAGAATGAGCACAATTATTGCTTTTATCTTTTTTTATTAACAAATGCGCCTGTAATCGTCTTCAAATCGTCGTCATTGTATTTGAAGCAATATGACTGGAAGAAAGGTAAAAGCAGAGAAGAACGCGATGCCGTCGTGTTGGTAAAGTCCATTCGGGTCCCCCAGAATGAGCACAATTATTGCTTTTACCTTTGTATATTAACAAATGCGCCTGATATCATCCCCAAATCTTCGTCATTGTATTTGAAGCAATATGACTGAAAGAAAGGTAAAAGCAGAGAAGGACGCGATGCCGTCGTGTTGGTAATGTCCTTTCGGGTCCCCCAGAATGAGCACAATTATTGCTTTTATCTTTTTTTATTAACAAATGCGCCTGTTATCATCCCAAAATCTTCGTCATTGTATTTGAAGGAATATGACTGAAAGAAAGGTAAAAGCCGAAAAGAACTCGATGCCGTCGTGTTAGTAATGTACATTCGGGTCCCCCAGAATGAGCACAATTATTGCTTTTATCTTTTTTATTAACAAATGCGCCTGTAATCGTCCTCAAATCGTCGTCAGTGAATTTGACGCGATACGACAGAAACAAAGGTAAAAGCAGAGAAGAACTCGATGCCGTCGTGGTGGTATTGCCCATTCGGGTCCCCCAAAATGAGTACAATTATTGGCTTTATCTTTTTTTATTAACAAATGCGCCTGTAATCGTCTTCAAATCGTGTTCAATGTATTTGATGCGATATGACAGAAAGAAAGGTAAAAGCAGAGAAAAACTCGACGCCGTCATATTAGTAATGTCCATTTGGGTCCCCCAGAATCGACAGAACCATTGCTTTTACCTTTGTTTATTAACAAATGCGCCTGTTATCATCCCCAAATCTTCGTCATTGTATTTGAAGCAGTATGACTGAAAGGAAGGTAAAAGCAGAGAAGAACGCGATGCCGTCGTGTTCGTAATGTCCATTCGGGTCCCCCAGAATGAGCACAATTATTGCTTTTCTCTTTTTTTATTAACAAATGCGCCTGTTATCATCGAAAAATCTTCGTCATTGTATTTGAAGCAATATGACTGAAAGAACGGTAAAAGCAGAGAAGAACGCGATGCCGTCGTGTTAGTAATGTCCATTCGGGTCCCCCAGAATGAGTATAATTATAGCTTTTACCTTTGTTTATTAACAAATGCGCCTGATTTCATCCCCAAATCTTCGTCATTGTATTTGAACCAATATGACTGAAAGAAAGGTAAAAGCAGAGAAGAACGCGATGCCGTCGTGTTAGTAATGTCCATTCGGGTCCCTCAGAATGAGCACAATTATTGCTTGTACCTTTGTTTATTAACAAATGCGCCGGTTATCATCCCCAAATCTTCGTCATTGTATTTGAAGCAATATGACTGAAAGAAAGGTAAAAGCAGAGAAAAACTCGACGCCGTGGTGTTAGTAATGTCCATTTGGGTCCCCCAGAATGAGCACAATTATTGCTTTTATCTTTTTTTATTAACAAATGCGCCTGTAATCGTCTTCAAATCGTCGTCATTGTATTTGAAGCAATATGACTGGAAGAAAGGTAAAAGCAGGGAAGAACGCGATGCCGTCGTGTTGGTAAAGTCCATTCGGGTCCCCCAGAATGAGCACAATTATTGCTTTTACCTTTGTTTATTAACAAATGCGCCTGTTATGATCCCCAAATCTTCGTCATTGTATTTGAAGCAATATGACTGGAAGAAAGGTAAAAGCAGAGAAGAACGCGATGCCGTCGTGTTAGTTATGTCCATTCGGGTCCCCCAGAATGAGCACAATTATTGCTTTTATCTTTTTTATTAACAAATGCGCCTGTTATCATCCCAAAATCTTCGTCATTGAATTTGAAGCAATATGACTGAAAGAAAGGTAAAAGCAGAGAAGAACTCGATGCCGTCGTGTTAGCAATGTCCATTCGGGTCCCCCAGAATGAGCACAATTATTGCTTTTACCTTTGTTTATTAACAAATGCGCCTGTTATCATCCCCAAATCTTCGTCATTGTATTTGAAGCAATATGACTGAAAGAAAGGTAAAAGCAGAGAAAAACTCGACGCCGTCTTGTTAGTAATGTCCATATGGGTTCCCCAGAATGAGCACAATTATTGCTTTTACCTTTGTTTATAAACAAATGCGCCTGATATCTTCCCCAAATCTTCGTCATTGTATTTGAAGCAATATGACTGAAAGAAAGGTAAAAGCAGAGAAGAACGCGATGCCGTCGTGTTGGTAATGTCCATTCGGGTCCCCCAAAATGAGCACAATTATTGCTTTTATCTTTTTTTATTAACAAATGCGCCTGTTATCATCCCCAAATCTTCGTCATTGTATTTGAAGCAATATGACTGAAAGAAAGGTAAAAGCAGAGAAGAAGGCGATGCCGTCGTGCTAGTAATGTCCATTCGGGTCCCCAAGAATCAGCACAATTATTGCTTTTACCTTTGTTTATTAACAAATGCGCCTGTTATCATCCCCAAATCTTCGTCATTGTATTTGAAGCAATATGACTGAAAGAAAGGGAAAAGCAGAGAAAAACTCGACGCCGTCTTGTTAGTAATGTCCATTTGGGTTCTCCAGAATGAGCACAATTATTGCTTTTACCTTTGTTTATTAACAAATGCGGCTGATATCATCCCCAAATCTTCGTCATTGTATTTGAAGGAATATGACTGAAAGAAAGGTAAAAGCAGAGAAGAACTCGATGCCGTCGTGCTGGTAATGTCCATTCGGGTCCCCCAGAATGAGCACAATTATTGCTTTAATCTTTTTTTATTAACAAATGCGCCTGTAATCGTCTTCAAATCGTGTTCAGTGTATTTGATGCGACATGACAGAAACAAAGGTAAAAGCAGAGAAAAACTCGACGCCGTCATATTAGTAATGTCCATTTGGGTCCCCCAGAATCGACAGAACCATTGCTTTTACCTTTGTTTATTAACAAATGCGCCTGTTATCATCCCCAAATCTTCGTCATTGTACTTGAAGCAATATGACTGAAAGAAAGGTAAAAGCAGAGAAGAACGCGATGCCGTCGTGTTAGTAATGTCCATTCGGGTCCCCCAGAATGAGCACAATTATTGCTTTTATCTTTTTTTATTAACAAATGCGCCTGTTATCATCGAAAAATCTTCGTCATTGTATTTAAAGCAATATGACTGAAAGAACGGTAAAATCAGAGAAGAACGCGATGCCGTCGTGTTAGTAATGTCCATTCGGGTCCCCCAGAATGTGCATAATTATTGCTTTTACCTTTGTTCATTAACAAATGCGCCTGATACATCCCCAAATCTTCGTCATTGTATTTGAAGCAATATGACTGAAAGAAAGGTAAAACCAGAGAAGAACGCGATGCCGTCGTGTTAGTAATGTCCATTCGGGTCCCCCAAAATGAGCACAATTATTGCTTTTATCTTTTTTTATTAACAAATGCGCCTGTTATCATCCCGAAATCTTCGTCATTGTATTTGAAGCAATATGACTGAAAGAAAGGTGAAAGCAGAGAAGAACGCGAGGCTGTCGTGCTAGTAATGTCCATTCGGGTCCCCCAGAATGAGCAGAATTATTGCTTTTATCTTTTTTTATTAACAAATGCGCCTGTAATCGTCTTCAAATCGTCGTCAGTGTATTTGACGCGATATGACAGAAACAAAGGTAAAAGCAGAGAAAAACTCGACGCCGTCATATTAGTATTGTCCCTTTGAGTCCCCCAGAATCGACAGAACCATTGCTTTTACCTTTGTTTAGTAACAAATGCGCCTGTTATCATCCCCAAATCTTCGTCATTGTATTTGATGCAATATGACTGAAAGAAAGGTAAAAGCAGAGAAGAACGCGATGCCGTCGTGTTAGTAATGTCCATTCGGGTCCCCCAGAATGAGCACAATTATTGCTTGTACCTTTGTTTATTAACAAATGCGCCGGTTATCATCCCCAAATCTTCGTCATTGTATTTGAAGCAATATGACTGAAAGAAAGGTAAAAGCAGAGAAAAACTCGACGCCGTGGTGTTAGTAATGTCCATTTGGGTCCCCCAGAATGAGCACAATTATTGCTTTTATCTTTTTTTATTAACAAATGCGCCTGTAATCGTCTTCAAATCGTCGTCATTGTATTTGAAGCAATATGACTGGAAGAAAGGTAAAAGCAGGGAAGAACGCGATGCCGTCGTGTTGGTAAAGTCCATTCGGGTCCCCCAGAATGAGCACAATTATTGCTTTTACCTTTGTTTATTAACAAATGCGCCTGTTATGATCCCCAAATCTTCGTCATTGTATTTGAAGCAATATGACTGGAAGAAAGGTAAAAGCAGAGAAGAACGCGATGCCGTCGTGTTAGTTATGTCCATTCGGGTCCCCCAGAATGAGCACAATTATTGCTTTTATCTTTTTTATTAACAAATGCGCCTGTTATCATCCCGAAATCTTCGTCATTGAATTTGAAGCAATATGACTGAAAGAAAGGTAAAAGCAGAGAAGAACTCGATGCCGTCGTGTTAGCAATGTCCATTCGGGTCCCCCAGAATGAGCACAATTATTGCTTTTACCTTTGTTTATTAACAAATGCGCCTGATATCATCCCCAAATCTTCGTCAATGTATTTGAAGCAATATGACTGAAAGAAAGGTAAAAGCAGAGAAGAACGCGATGCCGTAGTGTTAGTAATGTCCATTCGGGTCCCCCAAAATGAGCACAATTATTGCTTTTATCTTTTTTTATTAACAAATGCGCCCGTTATCATCCCCAAATCTTCGTCATTGTATTTGAAGCAATATGACTGAAAGAAAGGTAAAAGCAGAGAAGAACGCGATGCCGTCGTGTTAGTAATGTCCATTCGGGTCCCCCAGAATGAGCACAATTATTGCTTTTACCTTTGTTTATTAACAAATGCGCCTGTTATCATCCCCAAGTCTTCGTCATTGTATTTGAAGCAATATGACTGAAAGAAAGGTAAAAGCAGAGAAAAACTCGACGCCGTCTTGTTAGTAATGACCATTCGGGTCCCCCAGAATGAGCACAATTATTGCTTTAATCTTTTTTTATTAACAAATGCGCCTGTAATCGTCTTCAAATCGTGTTCAGTGTATTTGATGCGACATGACAGAAACAAAGGTAAAAGCAGAGAAAAACTCGACGCCGTCATATTAGTAATGTCCATTTGGGTCCCCCAGAATCGACAGAACCATTGCTTTTACCTTTGTTTATTAACAAATGCGCCTGTTATCATCCCCAAATCTTCGTCATTGTACTTGAAGCAATATGACTGAAAGAAAGGTAAAAGCAGAGAAGAACGCGATGCCGTCGTGTTAGTAATGTCCATTCGGGTCCCCCAGAATGAGCACAATTATTGCTTTTATCTTTTTTTATTAACAAATGCGCCTGTTATCATCGAAAAATCTTCGTCATTGTATTTGAAGCAATATGACTGAAAGAACGGTAAAATCAGAGAAGAACGCGATGCCGTCGTGTTAGTAATGTCCATTCGGGTCCCCCAGAATGTGCATAATTATTGCTTTTACCTTTGTTTATTAACAAATGCGCCTGATACATCCCCAAATCTTCGTCATTGTATTTGAAGCAATATGACTGAAAGAAAGGTAAAACCAGAGAAGAACGCGATGCCGTCGTGTTAGTAATGTCCATTCGGGTCCCCCAAAATGAGCACAATTATTGCTTTTATCTTTTTTTATTAACAAATGCGCCTGTTATCATCCCGAAATCTTCGTCATTGTATTTGAAGCAATATGACTGAAAGAAAGGTAAAAGCAGAGAAGAACTCGATGCCGTCGTGTTAGTAATGACCATTCGGGTCCCCCAGAATGAGCACAATTGCTGCTTTTACCTTTGTTTATTAACAAATGCGCCTGATATCATCCCCAAATCTTCGTCATTGTATTTAAAGCAATATGACTGAAAGAAAGGTAAAAGCAGAGAAGAACGCGATGCCGTCGTGTTAGTAATGTCCATTCGGGTCCCCCAAAATGAGCACAATTATTGCTTTGATCTTTTTTTATTAACAAATGCGCCTGTTATCATCCCCAAATCTTCGCCATTGTATTTGAAGCAATATGACTGAAAGAAAGGTAAAAGCAGAGAAGAACGCGATGCCGTCGTGTTAGTAATGTCCATTCGGGTCCCCCAGAATGAGCACAATTATTGCTTTTACCTTTGTTTATTAACAAATGCGCCTGTTATCATCCCCAAATCTTCGTCATTGTATTTGAAGCAATATGACTGAAAGAAAGGTAAAAGCAGAGAAAAACTCGACGCCGCCTTGTTAGTAATGTCCATTTGGGTTCCCCAGAATGAGCACAATTATTGCTATTACCTTTGTTTATTAACAAATGCGCCTGATATCATCCCCAAATCTTCGTCATTGTATTTGAAGCAATATGACTGAAAGAAAGGTAAAAGCAGAGAAGAACGCGATGCCGTCGTGTTGGGAATGTCCATTCGGGTCCCCCAGAATGAGCACAATTGCTGCTTTTACCTTTGTTTATTAACAAATGCGCCTGATATCATCCCCAAATCTTCGTCATTGTATTTAAAGCAATATGACTGAAAGAAAGGTAAAAGCAGAGAAGAACGCGATGCCGTCGTGTTAGTAATGTCCATTCGGGTCCCCCAAAATGAGCACAATTATTGCTTTGATCTTTTTTTATTAACAAATGCGCCTGTTATCATCCCCAAATCTTCGCCATTGTATTTGAAGCAATATGACAGAAACAAAGGTATAAGCAGAGAAAAACTCGACGCCGTCATATTAGTAATGGCCCTTTGGGTCCCCCAGAATCGACACAACCATTGCTTTTACCTTTGTTTATTAACAAATGCGCCTGTTACCATCCCCAAATCTTCGTCATTGTATTTGAAGCAATATGACTGAAAGAAAGGTAAAAGCAGAGAAGAACGCGATGCCGTCGTGTTAGTAATGTCCATTCGGGTCCCCCAGAATGAGCACAATTATTGCTTTTACCTTTGTTTATTAACAAATGCGCCTGTTATCATCCCCAAATCTTCGTCATTGTATTTGAAGCAATATGACTGAAAGAAAGGTAAAAGCAGAGATAAACTCGACGCCGTCGTGTTAGTAATGTCCATTTGGGTCCCCCAGAATGAGCACAATTATTGCTTTTACCTTTGTTTATTAACAAATGCGCCTGTTATGATCCCCAAATCTTCGTCATTGTATTTGAAGCAATATGACTGGAAGAAAGGTAAAAGCAGAGAAGAACGCGATTCCGTCGTGTTGGTAATGTCCATTCGGGTCTCCCAGAATGAGCACAATTATTGCTTTTACCTTTGTTTATTAACAAATGTGCCCGTTATCATCCCCAAATCTTCGTCATTGTATTTAAAGCAATATGACTGAAAGAAAGGTAAAAGCAGAGAAGAACGCGATGCCGTCGTGTTAGTAATGTCCATTCGGGTCCCCCAGAATGAGCACAATTATTGCTTTTACCTTTCTTTATTAACAAATGCGCCTGTTATCATCCCCAAATCTTCGTCATTGTATTTGAAGGAATATGACTGAAAGAAAGGTAAAAGCAGAAAAGAACTCGATGCCGTCGTGTTAGTAATGTCCATTCGGGTCCCCCAGAATGAGCACAATTATTGCTTTTATCTTTTTTATTAACAAATGCGCCAGTAATCGTCCTCAAATCGTCGTCAGTGTATTTGACGCGATACGACAGAAACAAAGGTAAAAGCAGAGAAGAACTCGATGCCGTCGTGCTGGTAATGTCCATTCGGGTCCCCCAGAATGAGCACAATTATTGCTTTTATCTTTTTTTATTAACAAATGCGCCTGTAATCGTCTTCAAACGGTGTTCAGTGTATTTGATGCGATATGACCGAATTAAATGTAAAAGCAGAGAAAAACTCGACGTCGTCATATTAGTAATGTCCATTTAAGTCCCCCAGAATCGACAGAACCATTGCTTTTACCTTTGTTTATTAACAAATGCGCCTCTTACCATCCCCAAATCTTCGTCATTGTATTTGAAACAATATGACTGAAAGAAAGGCAAAAGCAGAGAAGAACGCGATGCCTTCGTGTTAGTAATGTCCATTCGGGTCCCCCAGAATGAGCAGAATTATTGCTTTTATCTTTTTTTATTAACAAATGCGCCTGTTATCATCCCAAAATCTTCGTCATTGTATTTGAAGCAATATGACTGAAAGAAAGGTAAAAGCAGAAAAGAACTCGATGCCGTCGTCTTAGTAATGTCCATTCGGTTCCACCAGAACGAGCACAATTATTGCTTTTACCTTTGTATATTAACAAATGCGCCTGATATCATCCCCAAATCTTCGTCATTGTATTTGAAGCAATATGACTGTAAGAAAGGTAAAAGCAGAGAAGGACGCGATGCCGTCGTGTTGGTAATGTCCTTTCGGGTCCCCCAGAATGAGCACAATTATTGCTTTTATCTCTTTTTATTAACAAATGCGCCTGTTATCATCCCCAAATCTTCGTCATTGTATTTGAAGCCATATGACTGAAAGAAAGGTAAAAGCAGAAAAGAACTCGATGCCGTCGTGTTAGTAATGTCCATTCGGGTCCCCCAGAATGAGCACAATTATTGCTTATATCTTTTTTATTAACAAATGCGCCTGTAATCGTCCTCAAATCGTCGTCAGTGTATTTGACGCGATACGACAGAAACAAAGGTAAAAGCAGAGAAGAACTCGATGCCGTCGTGTTGGTAATGTCCATTCGGGTCCCCCAGAATGAGCACAATTATTGCTTTTATCTTTTTTTATTAACAAATGCGCCTGTTATCATCCCAAAATCTTCGTCATTGTATTTGAAGGAATATGACTGAAAGAAAGGTAAAAGCAGAAAAGAACTCGATGCCGTCGTGTTAGTAATGTACATTCGGGTCCCCCAGAATGAGCACAATTATTGCTTTTATCTTTTTTATTAACAAATGCGCCTGTAATCGTCCTCAAATCGTCGTCAGTGAATTTGACGCGATACGACAGAAACAAAGGTAAAAGCAGAGAAGAACTCGATGCCGTCGTGTTGGTATTGCCCATTCGGGTCCCCCAGAATGAGTACAATTATTGGCTTTATCTTTTTTTATTAACAAATGCGCCTGTAATCGTCTTCAAATCGTGTTCAGTGTATTTGATGCGATATGACAGAAAGAAAGGTAAAAGCAGAGAAAAACTCGACGCCGTCATATTAGTAATGTCCATTTGGGTCCCCCAGAATCGACAGAACCATTGCTTTTACCTTTGTTTATTAACAAATGCGCCTGTTATCATCCCCAAATCTTCGTCATTGTATTTGAAGCAGTATGACTGATAGGAAGGTGAAAGCAGAGAAGAACGCGATGCCGTCGTGTTAGTAATGTCCATTCGGGTCCCCCAGAATGAGCACAATTATTGCTTTTCTCTTTTTTTATTAACAAATGCGCCTGTTATCATCGAAAAATCTTCGTCATTGTATTTGAAGCAATATGACTGAAAGAACGGTAAAAGCAGAGAAGAACGCGATGCCGTCGTGTTAGTAATGTCCATTCGGGTCCCCCAGAATGAGCATAATTATAGCTTTTACCTTTGTTTATTAACAAATGCGCCTGATATCATCCCCAAATCTTCGTCATTGTATTTGAAGCAATATGACTGAAAGAAAGGTAAAAGCAGAGAAGAACGCGATGCCGTCGTGTTAGTAATGTCCATTCGGGTCCCCCAGAATGAGCACAATTATTGCTTTTACCTTTGCTTATTAACAAATGCGCCTGATATCATCCCCAAATCTTCGTCATTGTATTTGAAGCAATATGACTGAAAGAAAGGTAAAAGGAGAGAAGAACGCGATGCCGTCGTGTAAGTAATGTCCATTCGGGTCCCCCAAAATGAGCACAATTATTGCTTTTATCTTTTTTTATTAACAAATGCGCCTGTTATCATCCCCAAATCTTCGTCATTGTATTTGAAGCAATATGACTGAAAGAAAGGCAAAAGCAGAGAAGAACGCGATGCCTTCGTGTTAGTAATGTCCATTCGGGTCCCCCAGAATGAGCACAATTATTGCTTTTATCTTTTTTTATTAACAAATGCGCCTGTTATCATCCCCAAATCTTCGTCATTGTATTTGAAGCAATATGACTGAAAGAAAGGTGAAAGCAGAGAAGAACGCGAGGCTGTCGTGTTAGTAATGTCCATTCGGGTCCCCCAGAATGAGTACAATTATTGGCTTTATCTTTTTTTATTAACACATGCGCCTGTAATCGTCTTCAAATCGTGTTCAATGTATTTGATGCGATATGACAGAAAGAAAGGTAAAAGCAGAGAAAAACTCGACGCCGTCATATTAGTAATGTCCATTTGGGTCCCCCAGAATCGACAGAACCATTGCTTTTACCTTTGTTTATTAACAAATGCGCCTGTTATCATCCCCAAATCTTCGTCATTGTATTTGAAGCAGTATGACTGAAAGGAAGGTAAAAGCAGAGAAGAACGCGATGCCGTCGTGTTCGTAATGTCCATTCGGGTCCCCCAGAATGAGCACAATTATTGCTTTTCTCTTTTTTTATTAACAAATGCGCCTGTTATCATCGAAAAATCTTCGTCATTGTATTTGAAGCAATATGACTGAAAGAACGGTAAAAGCAGAGAAGAACGCGATGCCGTCGTGTTAGTAATGTCCATTCGGGTTCCCCAGAATGAGCATAATTATAGCTTTTACCTTTGTTTATTAACAAATGCGCCTGATATCATCCCCAAATCTTCGTCATTGTATTTGAAGCAATATGACTGAAAGAAAGGTAAAAGCAGAGAAAAACTCGATGCCGTCGTGTTAGCAATGTCCATTCGGGTCCCCCAGAATGAGCACAATTATTGCTTTTACCTTTGTTTATTAACAAATGCGCCTGATATCATCCCCAAATCTTCGTCAATGTATTTGAAGCAATATGACTGAAAGAAAGGTAAAAGCAGAGAAGAACGCGATGCCGTAGTGTTAGTAATGTCCATTCGGGTCCCCCAGAATGAGCACATTTATTGCTTTTACCTTTGTTTATTAACAAATGCGCCTGTTATCATCCCCAAATCTTCGTCATTGTATTTGAAGCAATATGACTGAAAGAAAGGTAAAAGCAGAGAAAAACTCGACGCCGTCTTGTTAGTAATGTCCATTTGGGTTCCCCAGAATGAGCACAATTATTGCTTTTACCTTTGTTTATAAACAAATGCGCCTGATATCTTCCCCAAATCTTCGTCATTGTATTTGAAGCAATATGACTGAAAGAAAGGAAAAAGCAGAGAAGAACGCGATGCCGTCGTGTTGGTAATGTCCATTCGGGTCCCCCAAAATGAGCACAATTATTGCTTTTATCTTTTTTTATTAACAAATGCGCCTGTTATCATCGAAAAATCTTCGTCATTGTATTTGAAGCAATATGACTGAAAGAAAGGTAAAACCAGAGAAGAACGCGATGCCGTCGTGTTAGTAATGTCCATTCGGGTCCCCCAAAATGAGCACAATTATTGCTTTTATCTTTTTTTATTAACAAATGCGCCTGTTATCATCCCGAAATCTTCGTCATTGTATTTGAAGCAATATGACTGAAAGAAAGGTAAAAGCAGAGAAGAACTCGATGCCGTCGTGTTAGTAATGACCATTCGGGTCCCCCAGAATGAGCACAATTGCTGCTTTTACCTTTGTTTATTAACAAATGCGCCTGATATCATCCCCAAATCTTCGTCATTGTATTTAAAGCAATATGACTGAAAGAAAGGTAAAAGCAGAGAAGAACGCGATGCCGTCGTGTTAGTAATGTCCATTCGGGTCCCCCAAAATGAGCACAATTATTGCTTTGATCTTTTTTTATTAACAAATGCGCCTGTTATCATCCCCAAATCTTTGCCATTGTATTTGAAGCAATATGACTGAAAGAAAGGTAAAAGCAGAGAAGAACGCGATGCCGTCGTGTTAGTAATGTCCATTCGGGTCCCCCAGAATGAGCACAATTATTGCTTTTACCTTTGTTTATTAACAAATGCGCCTGTTATCATCCCCAAATCTTCGTCATTGTATTTGAAGCAATATGACTGAAAGAAAGGTAAAAGCAGAGAAATACTCGACGCCGCCTTGTTAGTAATGTCCATTTGGGTTCCCCAGAATGAGCACAATTATTGCTTTTACCTTTGTTTATTAACAAATGCGCCTGATATCATCCCCAAATCTTCGTCATTGTATTTGAAGCAATATGACTGAAAGAAAGGTAAAAGAAGAGAAGAACGCGATGCCGTCGTGTTGGTAATGTCCATTCGGGTCCCCCAGAATGAGCACAATTATTGCTTTTATCTTTTTTTATTAACAAATGCGCCTGTTATCATCCCCAAATCTTCGTCATTGTATTTGAAGCAATATGACTGAAAGAAAGGGGAAAGCAGAAAAGATCGCGAGGCCGTCGTGTTAGTAATGTCCATTCGGGTCCCCCAGAATGAGCACAATTATTGCTTTTATCTTTTTTTATTAACAAATACGCCTGTAATCGTCTTCAAATCGTCGTCAGTGTATTTTACGCGATATGACAGAAACAAAGGTAAAAGCAGAGGAAAACTCGACGCCGTCATATTAGTAATGTCCCTTTGGGTCCCCCAGAATCGACACAACCATTGCTTTTACCTTTGTTTATTAACAAATGCGGCTGTTATCATCCCTAAATCTTCGTCATTGTATTTGAAGCAATATGACTGAAAGAAAGGTAAAAGCAGAGAAGAACGCGATGCCGTCGTGTTAGTAATGTCCATTCGGGTCCCCCAGAATGAGCACAATTATTGCTTTTACCTTTCTTTATTAACAAATGCGCCTGGTATCATCCCCAAATCTTCGTCATTGTATTTGAAGGAATATGACTGAAAGAAAGGTAAAAGCAGAAAAGAACTCGATGCCGTCGTGTTAGTAATGTCCATTCGGGTCCCCCAGAATGAGCACAATTACTGCTTTTATCTTTTTTATTAACAAATGCGCCTGTAATCGTCCTCAAATCGTCGTCAGTGTATTTGACGCGATACGACAGAAACAAAGGTAAAAGCAGAGAAGAACTCGATGCCGTCGTGCTGGTAATGTCCATTCGGGTCCCCCAGAATGAGCACAATTATTGCTTTCATCTTTTTTTATTTACAAATGCGCCTGTAATCGTCTTCAAATCGTGTTCAGTGTATTTGATGCGATATGACAGAAACAAAGGTAAAAGCAGAGAAAAACTCGACGCCGTCATATTAGTAATGTCCATTTAAGTCCCCCAGAATCGACAGAACCATTGCTTTTACCTTTGTTTATTAACAAATGCGCCTGTTATCATCCCCAAATCTTCGTCATTGTATTTGAAGCAATATCACTGAAAGAAAGACAAAAGCAGAGAAGAACGCGATGCCGTCGTGATAGTAATGTCCATTCGGGTCCCCCAGAATGAGCACAATTATTGCTTTTATCTTTTTTTATTAACAAATGCGCCTGATATCATCCCCAAATCTTCGTCATTGTATTTGAAGCAATATGACTGAAACAAAGGTAAAAGCAGAGAAGAACGCGATGCCGTCGTGTTATTAATGTCCATTCGGGTCCCCCAAAATAAGCACAATTATTGCTTTTATCTTTTTTTATTAAAAAATGCGCCTGTTATCATCCCCAAATCTTCGTCATTGTATTTGAAGCAATATGACTGAAAGAAAGGTATAAGCAGAGAAGAAGGCGATGCCGTCGTGCTAGTAATGTCCATTCGGGTCCCCCAGAATGAGCACAATTATTTCTTTTACCTTTGTTTATTAACAAATGCGCCTGTTATCATCCCCAAATCTTCGTCATTGTATTTGAAGCAATATGACTGAAAGAAGGGTGAAAGCAGAGAAGAACGCGAGGCTGTCGTGTTAGTAATGTCCATTCGGATCCCCCAGAATGAGCACAATTATTGCTTTTATCTTTATTTATTAACAAATGCGCCTGTAATCGTCTTCAAATCGTCGTCAGTGTATTTGACGCGATATGACAGAAACAAAGGTAAAAGCAGAGAAAAACTCGACGCCGTCATATTAGTAATGTCCCTTTGGGTCCCCCAGAATCGACACAACCATTGCTTTTACCGTTGTTTATTAACAAATGCGCCTATTATCATCCCCAAATCTTCGTCATTGTATTTGAAGCAATATGACTGAAAGAAAGGTAAAAGCAGAGAAGAACGCGATGCCGTCGTGTAAGTATTGTCCATTCGGGTCCCCCAGAATGAGCACAATTATTGCTTTTATCTTTTTTTATTAACAAATGCGCCTGTTATCATCCCACAATCTTCGTCATTGTATTTGAAGCAATATGACTGAAAGAAAGGTAAAAGCAGAAAAGAACTCGATGCCGTCGTGATAGTAATGTCCATTCGGGTCCCCCAGAACGAGCACAATTATTGCTTTTACCTTTGTTTATTAACAAATGCGCCTGATATCATCCCCAAATCTTCGTCATTGTATTTGAAGCAATATGACTGAAAGAAAGGTAAAAGCAGAGAAGAACCCGATGCCGTCGTATTGGTAATGTCCATTCGGGTCCCCCAGAATGAGCACAATTAATGCTTTTATCTTTTTTTATTAACAAATGCGCCTGTTATCATCCCCAAATCTTCGTCATTGTATTTGAAGCCATATGACTGAAAGAAAGGTAAAAGCAGAAAAGAACTCGATGCCGTCGTGATAGTAATGTCCATTCGGGTCCCCCAGAATGAGCACAATTATTGCTTTTATCTTTTTTTATTAACAAATGCGCCTGATATCATCCTCAAATCTTCGTCATTGTATTTGAAGCAATATGACTGAAACAAAGGTAAAAGCAGAGAAGAACGCGATGCCGTCGTGTTATTAATGTCCATTCGGGTCCCCCAAAATAAGCACAATTATTGCTTTTATCTTTTTTTATTAACAAATGCGCCTGTTATCATCCCCAAATCTTCGTCATTGTATTTGAAGCAATATGACTGAAAGAAAGGTATAAGCAGAGAAGAAGGCGATGCCGTCGTGCTAGTAATGTCCATTCGGGTCCCCCAGAATGAGCACAATTATTTCTTTTACCTTTGTTTATTAACAAATGCGCCTGTTATCATCCCCAAATTTTCGTCATTGTATTTGAAGCAATATGACTGAAAGAAAGGTAAAAGCAGAGAAAAACTCGACGCCGTCTTGTTAGTAATGTCCATTTGGGTTCCCCAGAATGAGCACAATTATTGCTTTTACCTTTGTTTATTAACAAATGCGCCTGATATCATCCCCAAATCTTCGTCATTGTATTTGATGCAATATGACTGAAAGAAAGGTAAAAGCAGAGAAGAACGCGATGCCGTCGTGCTGGTAATGTCCATTCGGGTCCCCCAGAATGAGCACAATTATTGCTTTTATCTTTTTTTATTAACAAATGCGCCTGTTATCATCCCCAAATCTTCGTCATTGTATTTGAAGCAATATGACTGAAAGAAGGGTGAAAGCAGAGAAGAACGCGAGGCTGTCGTGTTAGTAATGTCCATTCGGATCCCCCAGAATGAGCACAATTATTGCTTTTATCTTTATTTATTAACAAATGCGCCTGTAATCGTCTTCAAATCGTCGTCAGTGTATTTGACGCGATATGACAGAAACAAAGGTAAAAGCAGAGAAAAACTCGACGCCGTCATATTAGTAATGTCCCTTTGGGTCCCCCAGAATCGACACAACCATTGCTTTTACCTTTGTTTATTAACAAATGCGCCTATTATCATCCCCAAATCTTCGTCATTGTATTTGAAGCAATATGACTGAAAGAAAGGTAAAAGCAGAGAAGAACGCGATGCCGTCGTGTTAGTATTGTCCATTCGGGTCCCCCAGAATGAGCACAATTATTGCTTTTATCTTTTTTTATTAACAAATGCGCCTGTTATCATCCCAAAATCTTCGTCATTGTATTTGAAGCAATATGACTGAAAGAAAGGTAAAAGCAGAAAAGAACTCGATGCCGTCGTGATAGTAATGTCCATTCGGGTCCCCCAGAACGAGCACAATTATTGCTTTTACCTTTGTTTATTAACAAATGCGCCTGATATCATCCCCAAATCTTCGTCATTGTATTTGAAGCAATATGACTGAAAGAAAGGTAAAAGCAGAGAAGAACCCGATGTTGTCGTATTGGTAATGTCCATTCGGGTCCCCCAGAATGAGCACAATTATTGCTTTTACCTTTGTTTATTAACAAATGCGCCTGTTATCATCCCCAAATCTTCGTCATTGTATTTGAAGCAATATGACTGAAAGAAAGGTAAAAGCAGAGAAATACTCGACGCCGCCTTGTTAGTAATGTCCATTTGGGTTCCCCAGAATGAGCACAATTATTGCTATTACCTTTGTTTATTAACAAATGCGCCTGATATCATCCCCAAATCTTCGTCATTGTATTTGAAGCAATATGACTGAAAGAAAGGTAAAAGCAGAGAAGAACGCGATGCCGTCGTGTTGGGAATGTCCATTCGGGTCCCCCAGAATGAGCACAATTATTGCTTTTATCTTTTTTTATTAACAAATGCGCCTGTTATCATCCCTAAATCTTCGTCATTGTATTTGAAGCAATATGACTGAAAGAAAGGTGAAAGCAGAGAAGAACGCGAGGCCGTCGTGTTAGTAATGTCCATTCGGGTCCCCCAGAATGAGCACAATTATTGCTTTTATCTTTTTTTATTTAACAAATGCGCCTGTAATCGTCTTCAAATCGTCGTCAGTGTATTTGACACGATATGACAGAAACAAAGGTATAAGCAGAGAAAAACTCGACGCCGTCATATTAGTAATGGCCCTTTGGGTCCCCCAGAATCGACACAACCATTGCTTTTACCTTTGTTTATTAACAAATGCGCCTGTTATCATCCCCAAATCTTCGTCATTGTATTTGAAGCAATATGACTGAAAGAAAGGTAAAAGCAGAGAAGAACGCGATGCCGTCGTGTTAGTAATGTCCATTCGGGTCCCCCAGAATGAGCACAATTATTGCTTTTACCTTTGTTTATTAACAAATGCGCCTGTTATCATCCCCAAATCTTCGTCATTGTATTTGAAGCAATATGACTGAAAGAAAGGTAAAAGCAGAGATAAACTCGACGCCGTCGTGTTA
Organism: Ophion costatus; assembly: GCA_951751655.1. Classification (NCBI taxonomy): domain Eukaryota; kingdom Metazoa; phylum Arthropoda; class Insecta; order Hymenoptera; family Ichneumonidae; genus Ophion; species Ophion costatus. The sequence continues at coordinate 8,021,591 of OX632361.1, read as the reverse complement.
GTAATGTCCATTTGGGTCCCCCAGAATGAGCACAATTATTGCTTTTACCTTTGTTTATTAACAAATGCGCCTGTTATGATCCCCAAATCTTCGTCATTGTATTTGAAGCAATATGACTGGAAGAAAGGTAAAAGCAGAGAAGAACGCGATGCCGTCGTGTTGGTAATGTCCATTCGGGTCTCCCAGAATGAGCACAATTATTGCTTTTACCTTTGTTTATTAACAAATGCGCCCGTTATCATCCCCAAATCTTCGTCATTGTATTTGAAGCAATATGACTGAAAGAAAGGTAAAAGCAGAGAAGAACCCGATGCCGTCGTATTGGTAATGTCCATTCGGGTCCCCCAGAATGAGCACAATTAATGCTTTTATCTTTTTTTATTAACAAATGCGCCTGTTATCATCCCCAAATCTTCGTCATTGTATTTGAAGCCATATGACTGAAAGAAAGGTAAAAGCAGAAAAGAACTCGATGCCGTCGTGATAGTAATGTCCATTCGGGTCCCCCAGAATGAGCACAATTATTGCTTTTATCTTTTTTTATTAACAAATGCGCCTGATATCATCCTCAAATCTTCGTCATTGTATTTGAAGCAATATGACTGAAACAAAGGTAAAAGCAGAGAAGAACGCGATGCCGTCGTGTTATTAATGTCCATTCGGGTCCCCCAAAATAAGCACAATTATTGCTTTTATCTTTTTTTATTAACAAATGCGCCTGTTATCATCCCCAAATCTTCGTCATTGTATTTGAAGCAATATGACTGAAAGAAAGGTATAAGCAGAGAAGAAGGCGATGCCGTCGTGCTAGTAATGTCCATTCGGGTCCCCCAGAATGAGCACAATTATTTCTTTTACCTTTGTTTATTAACAAATGCGCCTGTTATCATCCCCAAATTTTCGTCATTGTATTTGAAGCAATATGACTGAAAGAAAGGTAAAAGCAGAGAAAAACTCGACGCCGTCTTGTTAGTAATGTCCATTTGGGTTCCCCAGAATGAGCACAATTATTGCTTTTACCTTTGTTTATTAACAAATGCGCCTGATATCATCCCCAAATCTTCGTCATTGTATTTGATGCAATATGACTGAAAGAAAGGTAAAAGCAGAGAAGAACGCGATGCCGTCGTGCTGGTAATGTCCATTCGGGTCCCCCAGAATGAGCACAATTATTGCTTTTATCTTTTTTTATTAACAAATGCGCCTGTTATCATCCCCAAATCTTCGTCATTGTATTTGAAGCAATATGACTGAAAGAAGGGTGAAAGCAGAGAAGAACGCGAGGCTGTCGTGTTAGTAATGTCCATTCGGATCCCCCAGAATGAGCACAATTATTGCTTTTATCTTTATTTATTAACAAATGCGCCTGTAATCGTCTTCAAATCGTCGTCAGTGTATTTGACGCGATATGACAGAAACAAAGGTAAAAGCAGAGAAAAACTCGACGCCGTCATATTAGTAATGTCCCTTTGGGTCCCCCAGAATCGACACAACCATTGCTTTTACCTTTGTTTATTAACAAATGCGCCTATTATCATCCCCAAATCTTCGTCATTGTATTTGAAGCAATATGACTGAAAGAAAGGTAAAAGCAGAGAAGAACGCGATGCCGTCGTGTTAGTATTGTCCATTCGGGTCCCCCAGAATGAGCACAATTATTGCTTTTATCTTTTTTTATTAACAAATGCGCCTGTTATCATCCCAAAATCTTCGTCATTGTATTTGAAGCAATATGACTGAAAGAAAGGTAAAAGCAGAAAAGAACTCGATGCCGTCGTGATAGTAATGTCCATTCGGGTCCCCCAGAACGAGCACAATTATTGCTTTTACCTTTGTTTATTAACAAATGCGCCTGATATCATCCCCAAATCTTCGTCATTGTATTTGAAGCAATATGACTGAAAGAAAGGTAAAAGCAGAGAAGAACCCGATGTTGTCGTATTGGTAATGTCCATTCGGGTCCCCCAGAATGAGCACAATTATTGCTTTTACCTTTGTTTATTAACAAATGCGCCTGTTATCATCCCCAAATCTTCGTCATTGTATTTGAAGCAATATGACTGAAAGAAAGGTAAAAGCAGAGAAATACTCGACGCCGCCTTGTTAGTAATGTCCATTTGGGTTCCCCAGAATGAGCACAATTATTGCTATTACCTTTGTTTATTAACAAATGCGCCTGATATCATCCCCAAATCTTCGTCATTGTATTTGAAGCAATATGACTGAAAGAAAGGTAAAAGCAGAGAAGAACGCGATGCCGTCGTGTTGGGAATGTCCATTCGGGTCCCCCAGAATGAGCACAATTATTGCTTTTATCTTTTTTTATTAACAAATGCGCCTGTTATCATCCCTAAATCTTCGTCATTGTATTTGAAGCAATATGACTGAAAGAAAGGTGAAAGCAGAGAAGAACGCGAGGCCGTCGTGTTAGTAATGTCCATTCGGGTCCCCCAGAATGAGCACAATTATTGCTTTTATCTTTTTTTATTTAACAAATGCGCCTGTAATCGTCTTCAAATCGTCGTCAGTGTATTTGACACGATATGACAGAAACAAAGGTATAAGCAGAGAAAAACTCGACGCCGTCATATTAGTAATGGCCCTTTGGGTCCCCCAGAATCGACACAACCATTGCTTTTACCTTTGTTTATTAACAAATGCGCCTGTTATCATCCCCAAATCTTCGTCATTGTATTTGAAGCAATATGACTGAAAGAAAGGTAAAAGCAGAGAAGAACGCGATGCCGTCGTGTTAGTAATGTCCATTCGGGTCCCCCAGAATGAGCACAATTATTGCTTTTACCTTTGTTTATTAACAAATGCGCCTGTTATCATCCCCAAATCTTCGTCATTGTATTTGAAGCAATATGACTGAAAGAAAGGTAAAAGCAGAGATAAACTCGACGCCGTCGTGTTAGTAATGTCCATTTGGGTCCCCCAGAATGAGCACAATTATTGCTTTTACCTTTGTTTATTAACAAATGCGCCTGTTATGATCCCCAAATCTTCGTCATTGTATTTGAAGCAATATGACTGGAAGAAAGGTAAAAGCAGAGAAGAACGCGATGCCGTCGTGTTGGTAATGTCCATTCGGGTCTCCCAGAATGAGCACAATTATTGCTTTTACCTTTGTTTATTAACAAATGCGCCCGTTATCATCCCCAAATCTTCGTCATTGTATTTAAAGCAATATGACTGAAAGAAAGGTAAAAGCAGAGAAGAACGCGATGCCGTCGTGTTAGTAATGTCCATTCGGGTCCCCCAGAATGAGCACAATTATTGCTTTTACCTTTCTTTATTAACAAATGCGCCTGTTATCATCCCCAAATCTTCGTCATTGTATTTGAAGGAATATGACTGAAAGAAAGGTAAAAGCAGAAAAGAACTCGATGCCGTCGTGTTAGTAATGTCCATTCGGGTCCCCCAGAATGAGCACAATTATTGCTTTTATCTTTTTTATTAACAAATGCGCCAGTAATCGTCCTCAAATCGTCGTCAGTGTATTTGACGCGATACGACAGAAACAAAGGTAAAAGCAGAGAAGAACTCGATGCCGTCGTGCTGGTAATGTCCATTCGGGTCCCCCAGAATGAGCACAATTATTGCTTTTATCTTTTTTTATTAACAAATGCGCCTGTAATCGTCTTCAAACGGTGTTCAGTGTATTTGATGCGATATGACCGAATTAAAGGTAAAAGCAGAGAAAAACTCGACGTCGTCATATTAGTAATGTCCATTTAAGTCCCCCAGAATCGACAGAACCATTGCTTTTACCTTTGTTTATTAACAAATGCGCCTCTTATCATCCCCAAATCTTCGTCATTGTATTTGAAGCAATATGACTGAAAGAAAGGCAAAAGCAGAGAAGAACGCGATGCCGTCGTGTTAGTAATGTCCGTTCGGGTCCCCCAGAATGAGCACAATTATTGCTTTTATCTTTTTTTATTAACAAATGCGCCTGATATCATCCCCAAATCTTCGTCATTGTATTTGAAGCAATATGACTGAAACAAAGGTAAAAGCAGAGAAGAACGCGATGCCGTCGTGTTATTAATGTCCATTCGGGTCCCCCAAAATAAGCACAATTATTGCTTTTATCTTTTTTTATTAAAAAATGCGCCTGTTATCATCCCCAAATCTTCGTCATTGTATTTGAAGCAATATGACTGAAAGAAAGGTATAAGCAGAGAAGAAGGCGATGCCGTCGTGTTGGGAATGTCCATTCGGGTCCCCCAGAATGAGCACAATTATTGCTTTTATCTTTTTTTATTAACAAATGCGCCTGTTATCATCCCTAAATCTTCGTCATTGTATTTGAAGCAATATGACTGAAAGAAAGGTACAAGCAGAAAAGAACTCGATGCCGTCGTGTTAGTAATGTCCATTCGGTTCCCCCAGAACGAGCACAATTATTGTTTTACCTTTGTATATTAACAAATGCGCCTGATATCATCCCCAAATCTTCGTCATTGTATTTGAAGCAATATGACTGAAAGAAAGGTAAAAGCAGAGAAGGACGCGATGCCGTCGTGTTGGTAATGTCCTTTCGGGTCCCCCAGAATAAGCACAATTATTGCTTTTATGTCTTTTTATTAACAAATGCGCCTGTTATCATCCCCAAATCTTCGTCATTGTATTTGAAGCCATATGACTGAAAGAAAGGTAAAAGCAGAAAAGAACTCGATGCCGTCGTGTTAGTATTGTCCATTCGGGTCCCCCAGAATGAGCACAATTATTGCTTATATCTTTTTTATTAACAAATGCGCCTGTAATCGTCCTCAAATCGTCGTCAGTGTATTTGACGCGATACGACAGAAACAAAGGTAAAAGCAGAGAAGAACTCGATGCCGTCGTGTTGGTAATGTCCATTCGGGTCCCCCAGAATGAGCACAATTATTGCTTTTATCTTTTTTTATTAACAAATGCGCCTGTTATCATCCCAAAATCTTCGTCATTGTATTTGAAGGAATATGACTGAAAGAAAGGTAAAAGCAGAAAAGAACTCGATGCCGTCGTGTTAGTAATGTACATTCGGGTCCCCCAGAATGAGCACAATTATTGCTTTTATCTTTTTTATTAACAAATGCGCCTGTAATCGTCCTCAAATCGTCGTCAGTGAATTTGACGCGATACGACAGAAACAAAGGTAAAAGCAGAGAAGAACTCGATGCCGTCGTGTTGGTAATGCCCATTCGGGTCCCCCAGAATGAGTACAATTATTGGCTTTATCTTTTTTTATTAACAAATGCGCCTGTAATCGTCTTCAAATCGTGTTCAGTGTATTTGATGCGATATGACAGAAAGAAAGGTAAAAGCAGAGAAAAACTCGACGCCGTCATATTAGTAATGTCCATTTGGGTCCCCCAGAATCGACAGAACCATTGCTTTTACCTTTGTTTATTAACAAATGCGCCTGTTATCATCCCCAAATCTTCGTCATTGTATTTGAAGCAGTATGACTGAAAGGAAGGTAAAAGCAGAGAAGAACGCGATGCCGTCGTGTTAGTAATGTCCGTTCGGGTCCCCCAGAATGAGCACAATTATTGCTTTTATCTTTTTTTATTAACAAATGCGCCTGTTATCATCGAAAAATGTTCGTCATTGTATTTGAAGCAATATGACTGAAAGAACGGTAATAGCAGAGAAGAACGCGATGCCGTCGTGTTAGTAATGTCCATTCGGGTCCCCCATCATGAGCATAATTATAGCTTTTTCCTTTGTTTATTAACAAATGCGCCTGATATCATCCCCAAATCTTCGTCATTGTATTTGAAGCAATATGACTGAAAGAAAGGTAAAAGCAGAGAAGAACGCGATGCCGTCGTGTTAGTAATGTCCATTCGGGTCCCCCAGAATGAGCACAATTATTGCTTTTACCTTTGCTTATTAAAAAATGCGCCTGATATCATCCCCAAATCTTCGTCATTGTATTTGAAGCAATATGACTGAAAGAAAGGTAAAAGCAGAGAAGAAGGCGATGCCGTCGTGCTAGTAATGTCCATTCGGGTCCCCCAAAATGAGCACAATTATTGCTTTTATCTTTTTTTTATTAACAAATGCGCCTGTTATCATCCCCAAATCTTCGTCATTGTATTTGAAGCAATATGACTGAAAGAAAGGTAAAAGCAGAGAAGAAGGCGATGCCGTCGTGCTAGTAATGTCCATTCGGGTCCCCAAGAATGAGCACAATTATTGCTTTTACCTTTGTTTATTAACAAATGCGCCTGTTATCATCCCCAAATCTTCGTCATTGTATTTGAAGCAATATGACTGAAAGAAAGGTAAAAGCAGAGAAAAACTCGACGCCGTCTTGTTAGTAATGTCCATTTGGGTTCCCCAGAATGAGCACAATTATTGCTTTTACCTTTGTTTATTAACAAATGCGCCTGATATCATCCCCAAATCTTCGTCATTGTATTTGAAGCAATATGACTGAAAGAAAGGTAAAAGAAGAGAAGAACGCGATGCCGTCGTGTTGGTAATGTCCATTCGGGTCCCCCAGAATGAGCACAATTATTGCTTTTATCTTTTTTTATTAACAAATGCGCCTGTTATCATCCCCAAATCTTCGTCATTGTATTTGAAGCAATATGACTGAAAGAAAGGGGAAAGCAGAAAAGATCGCGAGGCCGTCGTGTTAGTAATGTCCATTCGGGTCCCCCAGAATGAGCACAATTATTGCTTTTATCTTTTTTTATTAACAAATACGCCTGTAATCGTCTTCAAATCGTCGTCAGTGTATTTTACGCGATATGACAGAAACAAAGGTAAAAGCAGAGGAAAACTCGACGCCGTCATATTAGTAATGTCCCTTTGGGTCCCCCAGAATCGACACAACCATTGCTTTTACCTTTGTTTATTAACAAATGCGGCTGTTATCATCCCTAAATCTTCGTCATTGTATTTGAAGCAATATGACTGAAAGAAAGGTAAAAGCAGAGAAGAACGCGATGCCGTCGTGTTAGTAATGTCCATTCGGGTCCCCCAGAATGAGCACAATTATTGCTTTTACCTTTCTTTATTAACAAATGCGCCTGGTATCATCCCCAAATCTTCGTCATTGTATTTGAAGGAATATGACTGAAAGAAAGGTAAAAGCAGAAAAGAACTCGATGCCGTCGTGTTAGTAATGTCCATTCGGGTCCCCCAGAATGAGCACAATTACTGCTTTTATCTTTTTTATTAACAAATGCGCCTGTAATCGTCCTCAAATCGTCGTCAGTGTATTTGACGCGATACGACAGAAACAAAGGTAAAAGCAGAGAAGAACTCGATGCCGTCGTGCTGGTAATGTCCATTCGGGTCCCCCAGAATGAGCACAATTATTGCTTTCATCTTTTTTTATTTACAAATGCGCCTGTAATCGTCTTCAAATCGTGTTCAGTTTATTTGATGCGATATGACAGAAACAAAGGTAAAAGCAGAGAAAAACTCGACGCCGTCATATTAGTAATGTCCATTTAAGTCCCCCAGAATCGACAGAACCATTGCTTTTACCTTTGTTTATTAACAAATGCGCCTGTTATCATCCCCAAATCTTCGTCATTGTATTTGAAGCAATATCACTGAAAGAAAGACAAAAGCAGAGAAGAACGCGATGCCGTCGTGATAGTAATGTCCATTCGGGTCCCCCAGAATGAGCACAATTATTGCTTTTATCTTTTTTTATTAACAAATGCGCCTGATATCATCCCCAAATCTTCGTCATTGTATTTGAAGCAATATGACTGAAACAAAGGTAAAAGCAGAGAAGAACGCGATGCCGTCGTGTTATTAATGTCCATTCGGGTCCCCCAAAATAAGCACAATTATTGCTTTTATCTTTTTTTATTAAAAAATGCGCCTGTTATCATCCCCAAATCTTCGTCATTGTATTTGAAGCAATATGACTGAAAGAAAGGTATAAGCAGAGAAGAAGGCGATGCCGTCGTGCTAGTAATGTCCATTCGGGTCCCCCAGAATGAGCACAATTATTTCTTTTACCTTTGTTTATTAACAAATGCGCCTGTTATCATCCCCAAATCTTCGTCATTGTATTTGAAGCAATATGACTGAAAGAAGGGTGAAAGCAGAGAAGAACGCGAGGCTGTCGTGTTAGTAATGTCCATTCGGATCCCCCAGAATGAGCACAATTATTGCTTTTATCTTTATTTATTAACAAATGCGCCTGTAATCGTCTTCAAATCGTCGTCAGTGTATTTGACGCGATATGACAGAAACAAAGGTAAAAGCAGAGAAAAACTCGACGCCGTCATATTAGTAATGTCCCTTTGGGTCCCCCAGAATCGACACAACCATTGCTTTTACCGTTGTTTATTAACAAATGCGCCTATTATCATCCCCAAATCTTCGTCATTGTATTTGAAGCAATATGACTGAAAGAAAGGTAAAAGCAGAGAAGAACGCGATGCCGTCGTGTAAGTATTGTCCATTCGGGTCCCCCAGAATGAGCACAATTATTGCTTTTATCTTTTTTTATTAACAAATGCGCCTGTTATCATCCCACAATCTTCGTCATTGTATTTGAAGCAATATGACTGAAAGAAAGGTAAAAGCAGAAAAGAACTCGATGCCGTCGTGATAGTAATGTCCATTCGGGTCCCCCAGAACGAGCACAATTATTGCTTTTACCTTTGTTTATTAACAAATGCGCCTGATATCATCCCCAAATCTTCGTCATTGTATTTGAAGCAATATGACTGAAAGAAAGGTAAAAGCAGAGAAGAACCCGATGCCGTCGTATTGGTAATGTCCATTCGGGTCCCCCAGAATGAGCACAATTAATGCTTTTATCTTTTTTTATTAACAAATGCGCCTGTTATCATCCCCAAATCTTCGTCATTGTATTTGAAGCCATATGACTGAAAGAAAGGTAAAAGCAGAAAAGAACTCGATGCCGTCGTGATAGTAATGTCCATTCGGGTCCCCCAGAATGAGCACAATTATTGCTTTTATCTTTTTTTATTAACAAATGCGCCTGATATCATCCTCAAATCTTCGTCATAGTATTTGAAGCAATATGACTGAAACAAAGGTAAAAGCAGAGAAGAACGCGATGCCGTCGTGTTATTAATGTCCATTCGGGTCCCCCAAAATAAGCACAATTATTGCTTTTATCTTTTTTTATTAACAAATGCGCCTGTTATCATCCCCAAATCTTCGTCATTGTATTTGAAGCAAGATGACTGAAAGAAAGGTATAAGCAGAGAAGAAGGCGATGCCGTCGTGCTAGTAATGTCCATTCGGGTCCCCCAGAATGAGCACAATTATTTCTTTTACCTTTGTTTATTAACAAATGCGCCTGTTATCATCCCCAAATTTTCGTCATTGTATTTGAAGCAATATGACTGAAAGAAAGGTAAAAGCAGAGAAAAACTCGACGCCGTCTTGTTAGTAATGTCCATTTGGGTTCCCCAGAATGAGCACAATTATTGCTTTTACCTTTGTTTATTAACAAATGCGCCTGATATCATCCCCAAATCTTCGTCATTGTATTTGAAGCAATATGACTGAAAGAAAGGTAAAAGCAGAGAAGAACGCGATGCCGTCGTGCTGGTAATGTCCATTCGGGTCCCCCAGAATGAGCACAATTATTGCTTTTATCTTTTTTTATTAACAAATGCGCCTGTTATCATCCCCAAATCTTCGTCATTGTATTTGAAGCAATATGACTGAAAGAAGGGTGAAAGCAGAGAAGAACGCGAGGCTGTCGTGTTAGTAATGTCCATTCGGATCCCCCAGAATGAGCACAATTATTGCTTTTATCTTTATTTATTAACAAATGCGCCTGTAATCGTCTTCAAATCGTCGTCAGTGTATTTGACGCGATATGACAGAAACAAAGGTAAAAGCAGAGAAAAACTCGACGCCGTCATATTAGTAATGTCCCTTTGGGTCCCCCAGAATCGACACAACCATTGCTTTTACCTTTGTTTATTAACAAATGCGCCTATTATCATCCCCAAATCTTCGTCATTGTATTTGAAGCAATATGACTGAAAGAAAGGTAAAAGCAGAGAAGAACGCGATGCCGTCGTGTTAGTATTGTCCATTCGGGTCCCCCAGAATGAGCACAATTATTGCTTTTATCTTTTTTTATTAACAAATGCGCCTGTTATCATCCCAAAATCTTCGTCATTGTATTTGAAGCAATATGACTGAAAGAAAGGTAAAAGCAGAAAAGAACTCGATGCCGTCGTGATAGTAATGTCCATTCGGGTCCCCCAGAACGAGCACAATTATTGCTTTTACCTTTGTTTATTAACAAATGCGCCTGATATCATCCCCAAATCTTCGTCATTGTATTTGAAGCAATATGACTGAAAGAAAGGTAAAAGCAGAGAAGAACCCGATGTTGTCGTATTGGTAATGTCCATTCGGGTCCCCCAGAATGAGCACAATTAATGCTTTTATCTTTTTTTATTAACAAATGCGCCTGTTATCATCCCCAAATCTTCGTCATTGTATTTGAAGCCATATGACTGAAAGAAAGGTAAAAGCAGAAAAGAACTCGATGCCGTCGTGTTAGTAATGTCCATTCGGCTCCCCGAGAATGAGCAAAATTATTGCTTTTATCTTTTTTATTAACAAATGCGCCTGTAATCGTCCTCAAATCGTCGTCAGTGTATTTGACGCGATACGACAGAAACAAAGGTAAAAGCAGAGAAGAACTCGATGCCGTCATGTTGGTAATGTCCATTCGGGTCCCCCAGAATGAGCCTAATTATTGCTTTTATCTTTTTTTATTAACAAATGCGCCTCTTATCATCCCAAAATCTTCGTCATAGTATTTGAAGGAATATGACTGAAAGAAAGGTAAAAGCAGAAAAGAACTCGATGCCGTCGTGTTAGTAATGTCCATTCGGGTCCCCCAGAATGAGCACAATTATTGCTTTTATCTTTTTTATTAACAAATGCGCCTGTAATCGTCCTGAAATTGTCGTCAGTGTATTTGACGCGATACGACAGAAACAAAGGTAAAAGCAGAGAAGAACTCGATGCCGTCGTGTTGGTAATGCCCATTCGGGTCTCCCAGAATGAGCACAATTATTGCCGTTATCTTTTTTTATTAACAAATGCGCCTGTCATCGTCTTCATATCGTGTTCAGTGTATTTGATGCGATATGACAGAAACAAAGGTAAAAGCAGAGAAAAACTCGACGCCGTCATATTAGTAATGTCCATTTGGGTTCCCCAGAATCGACAGAACCATTGCTTTTACCTTTGTTTATTAACAAATGCGCCTGTTATCATCCCCAAATCTTCGTCATTGTATTTGAAGCAGTATGACTGAAAGGAAGGTAAAAGCAGAGAAGAACGCGATGCCGTCGTGTTAGTAATGTCCATTCGGGTCCCCCAGAATGAGCACAATTATTGCTTATATCTTTTTTTATTAACAAATGCGCCTGTTATCATCCCAAAATCTTCGTCATTGAATTTGAAGCAATATGACTGAGAGAAAGGTAAAAGCAGAAAAGAACTCGATGCCGTCGTGTTAGTAATGTCCATTCGGGTCCCCCAGAATGAGCACAATTATTGCTTTTACCTTTGCTTATTAAGAAATGCGCCTGTTATCATCCCCAAATCTTCGCCATTGTATTTGAAGCAATATGACTGAAAGAAAGGTGAAAGCAGAGAAGAACGCGATGCCGTCGTGTTAGTAATGTCCATTCGGGTCCCCCAGAATGAGCACAATTATTGCTTTTACCTTTGTTTATTAACAAATGCGCCTGATATCATCCCCAAATCTTCGTCATTGTATTTGAAGCAATACGACAGAAACAAAGGTAAAAGCAGAGAAGAACGCGATGCCGTCGTTTTGGTAATGTCCATTCGGGTCCCCCAGAATGAGCAGAATTATTGCTTTTACCTTTGCTTATTAAGAAATGCGCCTGTTATCATCCCGAAATCTTCGTCATTGTATTTGAAGCAATATGACTGAAAGAAAGGTGAAAGCAGAGAAGAACGCGAGGCCGTCGTGTTAGTACTGTCCATTCGGGTCCCCCAGAATGAGCACAATTATTGCTTTTATCTTTTTTTATTAACAAATGCGCCTGTAATCGTCTTCAAATCGTCGTCATTGTATTTGAAGCAATATGACTGAAAGAAAGGTAAAAGCAGAGAAGAACGCGATGCCGTCGTGTTAGTAATGTCCATTCGGGTCCCCCAGAATGAGCACAATTATTGCTTTTACCTTTGTTTATTAACAAATGCGCCTGTTATCATCCCCAAATCTTCATCATTGCATTTGAAGCAATATGACTGAAAGAAAGGTGAAAGCAGAGAAGGACGCGAGGCCGTCGTGTTAGGAATGTCCATTCGGGTCCCCCAGAATGAGCACAATTATTGCTTTTATCTTTTTTTATTAACAAATGCGCCTGTAATCGTCTTCAAATCGTCGTCAGTGTATTTGACGCGATATGACAGAAACAAAGGTAAAAGCAGAGAAAAACTCGACGCCGTCATATTAGTAATGTCCCTTTGGGTCCCCCAGAATCGACACAACCATTGCTTTTACCTTTGTTTATTAACAATTGCGCCTGTTATCATCCCCAAATATTCGTCATTGTATTTGAAGCAATATAACTGAAAGAAAGGTAAAAGCAGAGAAGAACGCGATGCCGTCGTGTTAGTAATGTCCATTCGGGTCCCCCAGAATGAGCACAATTATTGCTTTTACCTTCGTTTATTAACAAATGCGCCTGTTATCATCGCCAAATCTTCGTCATTGTATTTGAAGCAATATGACTGAAAGAAAGGTAAAAGCAGAAAAAAACTCGACGCCGTCGTGTTAGTAATGTCCATTTGGGTCCCCCAGAATGAGCACAATTATTGCTTTTATCTTTTTTTATTAACAAATGCGCCTGTATTCGTCTTCAAATCGTCGTCATTGTATTTGAAGCAATATGACTGGAAGAAAGGTAAATGCAGAGATGAACGCGATGCCGTCGTGTTGGTAATGTCCATTCGGGTCCCCCAGAATGAGCACAATTATTGCGTTTATCTTTTTTATTAACAAATGCGCCTGTAATCGTCATCAAATCGTCGTCAGTGTATTTGACGCGATACGACAGAAACAAAGGTAAAAGCAGAGAAGAACTCGATGCCGTCGTGTTGGTAATGTCCATTCGGGTCCCCCAGAATGAGCACAATTATTGCTTTTATCTTTTTTTATTAACAAATGCGCCTGTTATCATCCCAAAATCTTCGTCATTGTATTTGAAGGAATATGACTGAAAGAAAGGTAAAAGCAGAAAAGAACTCGATGCCGTCGTGTTGGTAATGCCCATTCGGGTCCCCCAGAATGAGTACAACTATTGGCTTTATCTTTTTTTATTAACAAATGCGCCTGTAATCGTCTTCAAATCGTGTTCAGTGTATTTGATGCGATATGACAGAAAGAAAGGTAAAAGCAGAGAAAAACTCGACGCCGTCATATTAGTAATGTCCATTTGGGTCCCCCAGAATCGACAGAACCATTGCTTTTACCTTTGTTTATTAACAAATGCGCCTGTTATCATCCCCAAATCTTCGTCATTGTATTTGAAGCAGTATGACTGAAAGGAAGGTAAAAGCAGAGAAGTACGCGATGCCGTCGTGTTAGTATTGTCCATTCGGGTCCCCCAGAATGAGCACAATTATTGCTTTTATCTTTTTTTATTAACAAATGCGCCTGTTATCATCGAAAAATCTTCGTCATTGTATTTGAAGCAATATGACTGAAAGAACGGTAAAAGCAGAGAAGAACGCGATGCCGTCGTGTTAGTAATGTCCATTCGGGTCCCCCAGATTGAGCATAATTATTGCTTTTACCTTTGTTTATTAACAAATGCGCCGATATCATCCCCAAATCTTCGTCATTGTATTTGAAGCAATATGACTGAAAGAAAGGTAAAAGCAGAGAAGAACGCGATGCCGTCGTGTTAGTAATGTCCATTCGGGTCCCCCAGAATGAGCACAATTATTGCTTTTACCTTTGCTTATTAACAAATGCGCCTGTTATCATCCCCAAATCTTCGTCATTGTATTTGAGGCAATATGACTGAAAGAAAGGTAAAAGCCGAGAAGAACGCGATGCCGTCGTGTTGGTAATGTCCATTCGGGTCCCCCAGAATGAGCACAATTATTGCTTTTATCTTTTTTTATTAACAAATGGGCCTGTTATCATCCCCAAATCTTCGTCATTGTATTTGAAGCAATATGACTGTAAGAAAGGTGAAAGCAGAGAAGAACGCGAGGCTGTCGTGTTAGTAATGTCCATTCGGGTCCCCCAGAATGAGCACAATTATTGCTTTTATCTTTTTTTATTAACAAATGCGCCTGTAATCGTCTTCAAATCGTCGTCAGTGTATTTGACGCGATATAACAGAAACAAAGGTAAAAGCAGAGAAAAACTCGACGCCGTCATATTAGTAATGTCCCTTTGAGTCCCCCAGAATCGACAGAACCATTGCTTTTACCTTTGTTTAGTAACAAATGCGCCTGTTATCATCCCCAAATCTTCGTCATTGTATTTGAAGCAATATAACTGAAAGAAAGGTGAAAGCAGAGAAGAACGCGAGGCCGTCGTGTTAGTAATGTTCATTCGCGTCCCCCAGAATGAGCACAATTATTGCTTTTATCTCATTTTATTAACAAATGCGCCTGTAGTCGTCCTCAAATCGTCGTCAGTGTATTTGACGCGATACGACAGAAACAAAGGTAATAGCAGAGAAGAACTCGATGCCGTCGTGTTGGTAATGTCCATTCGGGTCCCCCAGAATGAGCACAATTATTGCTTTTATCTTTTTTCATTAACAAATGCGCCTGTTATCGTCTTCAAATCGTGTTCAGTGTATTTAATGCGATATGACAGAAACAAAGGTAAAAGCAGAGAAAAACTCGACGCCGTCATATTAGTAATGTCCATTTGGGTCCCCCAGAATCGACAGAACCATTGCTTTTACCTTTGTTTATTAACAAATGCGCCTGTTATCATCCCCAAATCTTCGTCATTGTATTTGAAGCAATATGACTGAAAGAAAGGTAAAAGCAGAGAAGAACGCGATGCCGTCGGGTTAGTAATGTCCATTCGGGTCCCCCAAAATGAGGACAATTATTGCTTTTATCTTTTCTTATGAACAAATGCGCCTGTTATCATCCCCAAATCTTCGTCATTGTATTTGAAGCAATATGACTGAAAGAAAGGTAAAAGCAGAGAAGAACGCGATGCCGTCGTGCTAGTAATGTCCATTCGGGTCCCCCAGAATGAGCACAATTATTGCTTTTACCTTTGTTTATTAACAAATGCGTTTGTTATCATCCCCAAATCTTCGTCATTGGATTTGAAGCAATATGACTGAAAGAAAGGTAAAAGCAGAGAAGAACGCGATGCCGTCGTGTTAGTAATGTCCATTCGGGTCCCCC
Source organism: Ophion costatus (assembly GCA_951751655.1). Lineage (NCBI taxonomy): Eukaryota > Metazoa > Arthropoda > Insecta > Hymenoptera > Ichneumonidae > Ophion > Ophion costatus. The sequence continues at coordinate 8,006,186 of OX632361.1, read as the reverse complement.
AGAATGAGCACAATTATTGCTTTTACCTTTGTTAATTAACAAATGCGCCTGTTATCATCCCCATATCTTCGTCATTGTATTTGAAGCAATATGACTGAAAGAAAGGTAAAAGCAGAGAAGAACGCGATGCCGTCGTGTTTGTAGTGTCCATTTGGGTACCCCAGAATGAGCACAATTATTGCTTTTACTTTTGTTTATTAACAAATACGCCTGTTATCATCCCCAAATCTTCGTCATTGTATTTGAAGCAACATGACTGGAAGAAAGGTAAAAGCAGAAAACAACTCGATGCCGTCGTGTTAGTATTGTCCATTCGGGTGCCCCAGAATGAGCACAATTATTGCTTTTATCTTTTTTATTAACGAATGCGCCTGTAATCGTCCTCAAATCGTCGTCAGTGTATTTGACGCGATACGACAGAAACAAAGGTAAAAGCAGAGAAGAACTCGATGCCGTCGTGCTGGTAATGTCCATTCGGGTCCCCCAGAATGAGCACAATTATTGCTTTTATCTTTTTTTATTAACAAATGCGCCTGTAGTCGTCTTCAAATCGTGTTCAGTGTATTTGATGCGATGTGACAGAAACAAAGGTAAAAGCAGAGAAAAACTCGACGCCGTCATATTAGTAATGTCCATTTGGGTCCCCCAGAATCGACAGAACCATTGCTTTTACCTTTGTTTATTAACAAATGCGCCTGTTATCATCCCCAAATCTTCGTCATTGTATTTGAAGCAATATGACTGAAAGGAAGGTAAAAGCAGAGAAGAATGCGATGCCGTCGTGTTAGTAATGTCCATTCGGGTCCCCCAGAATGAGCACAATTATTGCTTTTATCTTTTTTTATTAACAAATGCGCCTGTTATCATCCCAAAATCTTCGTCATTGTATTTGAAGCAATATGACTGAAAGAAAGGTAAAAGCAGTAAAGAACTCGATGCCGTCGTGTTAGTAATGTCCATTCGGGTCCCCCAGAATGAGCACAATTATTGCTTTTTTCCTTTGTTTATTAACAAATGCGCCTGATATCATACCCAAATCTTCGTCATTGTATTTGAAGCAATATGACTGAAAGAAAGGTAAAAGCAGAGAAGAACGCGATGCCGTCGGGATAGTAATGTCCATTCGGGTCCCCCAAAATGAGCACAATTATTGCTTTTATCTTTTTTTATGAACAAATGCGCCTGTTATCATCCCCAAATCTTCGTCATTGTATTTGAAGCAATATGACTGAAAGAAAGGTAAAAGCAGAGAAGAACGCGATGCCGTCGTGCTAGTAATGTCCATTCGGGTCCCCCAGAATGAGCACAATTATTGCTTTTACCTTTGGTTATTAACAAATGCGCCTGTTATCATCCCCAAATCTTCGTCATTGTATTTGAAGCAATATGACTGAAAGAAAGGTCAAAGCAGAGAAGAACGCGATGCCGTCGTGTTAGTAATGTCCATTCGGGTCCCCCAGAATGAGCACAATTATTGCTTTTACCTTTGTTAATTAACAAATGCGCCTGGTATCATCCCCATATCTTCGTCATTGTATTTGAAGCAATATGACTGAAAGAAAGGTAAAAGCAGAGAAGAACGCGATGCCGTCGTGTTTGTAGTGTCCATTTGGGTACCCCAGAATGAGCACAATTATTGCTTTTACCTTTGTTTATTAACAAATACGCCTGTTATCATCCCCAAATCTTCGTCATTGTATTTGAAGCAACATGACTGGAAGAAAGGTAAAAGCAGAAAAGAACTCGATGCCGTCGTGTTAGTATTGTCCATTCGGGTGCCCCAGAATAAGCACAATTATTGCTTTTATCTTTTTTATTAACAAATGCGCCTGTAATCGTCCTCAAATCGTCGTCAGTGTATTTGACGCGATACGACAGAAACAAAGGTAAAAGCAGAGAAGAACTCGATGCCGTCGTGCTGGTAATGGCCATTCGGGTCCCCCAGAATGAGCACAATTATTGCTTTTATCTTTTTTTATTAACAAATGCGCCTGTAGTCGTCTTCAAATCGTGTTCAGTGTATTTGATGCGATATGACAGAATTAAAGGTATACGCAGAGAAAAACTCGACGTCGAAATATTAGTAATGTCCATTTAAGTCCCCCAGAATCGACAGAACCAGTGCTTTTACCTTTGTTTATTAACAAATGCGCCTCTTATCATCCCCAAATCTTCGTCATTGTATTTGAAGCAATATGACTGAAAGAAAGGCAAAAGCAGAGAAGAACGCGACGCCGTCGTGTTAGTAATGTCCATTCGGGTCCCCCAGAATGAGCACAATTATTGCTTTTATCTTTTTTTATTAACAAATGCGCCTGTTATCATCCCAAAATCTTCGTCATTGTATTTGAAGCAATATGACTGAAAGAAAGGTAACAGCAGAAAAGAACTCGATGCCGTCGTGTTAGTAATGTCCATTCGGTTCCCCCAGAACGAGCACAATTATTGCTTTTACCTTTGTATATTAACAAATGCGCCTGATATCATCCCCAAATCTTCGTCATTGTATTTGAAGCAATATGACTGAAAGAAAGGTAAGAGCAGAGAAGGACGCGATGCCCTCGTGTTGGTAATGTCCTTTCGGGTCCCCCAGAATGAGCACAATTATTGCTTTTATCTCTTTTTATTAACAAATGCGCCTGTTATCATCCCCAGATCTTCGTCATTGTATTTGAAGCCATATGACTGAACGAAAGGTAAAAGCAGAAAAGAACTCGATGCCGTCGTGTTAGTAATGTCCATTCGGGTCCCCCAGAATGAGCACAATTATTGCTTTTATCTTTTTTATTAACAAATGCGCCTGTAATCGTCCTCAAATCGTCGTCAGTGTATTTGACGCGATACGACAGAAACAAAGGTAAAAGCAGAGAAGAACTCGATGCCGTCGTGTTAGTAATGCCCATTCGGGTCCCCCAGAATGAGTACAATTATTGGCTCTATCTTTTTTTATTAACAAATGCGCCTGTAATCGTCTTCAAATCGTGTTCAGTGTATTTGATGCGATATGACAGAAAGAAAGGTAAAAGCAGAGAAAAACTCGACGCCGTCATATTAGTAATGTCCATTTGGGTCCTCCGGAATCGACAGAACCATTGCTTTTACCTTCGTTTATTAACAAATGCGCCTGTTATCATCCCCAAATCTTCGTCATTGTATTTGAAGCAGTATGACTGAAAGGAAGGTAAATGCAGAGAAGAACGCGATGCCGTCGTGTTAGTAATGTCCATTCGGGTCCCCCAGAATGAGCACAATTATTGCTTTTATCTTTTTTTATTAACAAATGCGCCTGTTATCATCGAAAAATCTTCGTCATTGTATTTGAAGCAATATGACTGAAAGAACGGTAAAAGCAGAGAAGAACGCGATGCCGTCGTGTTAGTACTGTCCATTCGGGTCCCCCAGAATGAGCATAATTATTGCTTTTACCTTTGTTTATTAACAAATGCGCCTGATATCATCCCCAAATCTTCGTCATTGTATTTGAAGCAGTATGACTGAAAGGAAGGTAAAAGCAGAGAAGGACGCGATGCCGTCGTGTTGGTAATGTCCTTTTGGGTCCCCCTGAATGAGCACAATTATTGCTTTTACCTCTTTTTATTAACAAAGGCGCCTGTTATCATCCCCAAATCTTCGTCATTGTATTTGAAGCCATATGACTGAAAGAAAGGTAAAAGCAGAAAAGAACTCGATGCCGTCGTGTTAGTACTGTCCATTCGGGTCCCCCAGAATGAGCACAATTATTGCGTTTATCTTTTTTATTAACAAATGCGCCTGTAATCGTCCTCAAATCGTCGTCAGTGTATTTGACGCGATACGACAGAAACAAAGGTAAAAGCAGAGAAGACCTCGATGCCGTCGTGTTGGTAATGTCCATTCGGGTCCCCCAGAATGAGCACAATTATTGCTTTTATCTCTTTTTATTAACAAATGCGCCTGTTATCATCCCAAAATCTTCGTCATTGTATTTGAAGGAATATGACTGAAAGAAAGGTAAAAGCAAAAAAGAACTCGATGCCGTCGTGTTGGTAATGCCCATTCGGGTCCCCCAGAATGAGTACAATTATTGGCTTTATCTTTTTTTATTAACAAATGCGCCTGTAATCGTCTTCAAATCGTGTTCAGTGTATTTGATGCGATATGACAGAAAGAAAGGTAAAAGCAGAGAAAAACTCGACGCCGTCATATTAGTAATGTCCATTTGGGTCCCCCAGAATCGACAGAACCATTGATTTTACCTTTGTTTATTAACAAATGCGCCTGTTATCATCCCCAAATCTTCGTCATTGTATTTGAAGCAGTATGACTGAAAGAAAGGTAAAAGCAGAGAAGTACGCGATGCCATCGTGTTAGTATTGTCCATTCGGGTCCCCCAGAATGAGCACAATTATTGCTTTTATCTTTTTTTATTAACAAATGCGCCTGTTATCATCGAAAAATCTTCGTCATTGTATTTGAAGCAATATGACTGAAAGAAAGGTAAAAGCAGAGAAAAACTCGACGCCGTCGTGTTAGTAATGTCCATTTGGGTCCCCCAGAATGAGCATAATTATTGCTTTTACCTTTATTTATTAACAAATGCGCCTGATATCATCCCCAAATCTTCGTCATTGTATTTGAAGCAATATGACTGAAAGAACGGTAAAAGCAGAGAAGAACGCGATGCCGTCGTGTTAGTAATGTCCATTCGGGTCCCCCAGAATGAGCATAATTATTGCTTATACCTTTGTTTATTAACAAATGCGCCGATATCATCCCCAAATCTTCGTCATTGTATTTGAAGCAATATGACTGAACGAAAGGTAAAAGCAGAGAAGAACGCGATGCCGTCGTGTTAGTAATGTCCATTCGGGTCCCCCAGAATGAGCACAATTATTGCTTTTACCTTTGCTTATTAACAAATGCGCCTGTGATCATCCCCAAATCTTCGTCATTGTATTTGAAGCAATATGACTGAAAGAAAGGTAAAAGCCGAGAAGAACGCGATGCCGTCGTGTTGGTAATGTCCATTCGGGTCCCCGAGAATGAGCACAATTATTGCTTTTATCTTTTTTTGTTAACAATTGGGCCTGTTATCATCCCCAAATCTTCGTCATTGTATTTGAAGCAATATGACTGAAAGAAAGGTGAAAGCAGAGAAGAACGCGAGGCTGTCGTGTTAGTAATGTCCATTCGGGTCCCCCAGAATGAGCACAATTATTGCTTCTATCTGTTTTTATTAACAAATGCGCCTGTAATCGTCTTCAAATTGTCGTCAGTGTATTTGACGCGATATGACAGAAACAAAGGTAAAAGCAGAGAAAAACTCGACGCCGTCATATTAGTAATGTTCCTTTGAGTCCCCCAGAATCGACAGAACCATTGCTTTTACCTTTGTTTAGTAACAAATGCGCCGATATCATCCCCAAATCTTCGTCATTGTATTTGAAGCAATATGACTGAAAGAAAGGTAAAAGCAGAGAAGAACGCGATGCCGTCGTGTTAGTAATGTCCATTCGGGTCCCCCAGAATGAGCACAATTATTGCTTTTACCTTTGCTTATTAACAAATGCGCCTGTTATCATCCCCAAATCTTTGTCATTGTATTTGAAGCAATATGACTGAAAAAAAGGTAAAAGCCGAGAAGAACGCGATGCCGTCGTGTTGGTAATGTCCATTCGGGTCCCCCAGAATGAGCACAATTATTGCTTTTACCTTTTTTTATTAACAAATGGGCCTGTTATCATCCCCAAATCTTCGTCATTGTATTTGAAGCAATATGACTGAAAGAAAGGTGAAAGCAGAGAAGAACGCGAGGCTGTCGTGTTAGTAATGTCCATTCGGGTCCCCCAGAATGAGCACAATTATTGCTTCTATCTTTTTTTATTAACAAATGCGCCTGTAATCGTCTTGAAATCGTCGTCAGTGTATTTGACGCGATATGACAGAAACAAAGGTAAAAGCAGAGAAAAACTCGACGCCGTCATATTAGTAATGTCCCTTTGAGTCCCCCAGAATCGACAGAACCATTGCTTTTACCTTTGTTTAGTAACAAATGCGCCTGTTATCATCCCCAAATCTTCGTCATTGTATTTGAAGCAATATGACTGAAAGAAAGGTAAAAGCAGAGAAGAACGCGATGCCGTCGTGTTAGTAATGTCCATTCGGGTCCCCCAGAATGAGCACAATTATTGCTTTTACCTTTGTTTATTAACAAATGCGCCGGTAATCATCCCCAAATCTTCGTCATTGTATTTGAAGCAATATGACTGAAAGAAAGGTAAAAGCAGAGAAAAACTCGACGCCGTCGTGTTAGTAATGTCCATTTGGGTCCCCCAGAATGAGCACAATTATTGCTTTTATCTTTTTTTATTAACAAATGCGCCTGTAATCGTCTTCAAATCGTCGTCATTGTATTTGAAGCAATATGACTGGAAGAAAGGTAAAAGCAGAGAAGAACGCGATGCCGTCGTGTTGGTAAAGTCCATTCGGGTCCCCCAGAATGAGCACAATTATTGCTTTTACCTTTGTTTATTGACAAATGCGCCTGATATCATCCCCAAATCTTCGTCATTGTATTTGAAGCAATACGACAAAAACAATGGTAAAAGCAGAGAAGAACTCGATGCCGTCGTGTTGGTATTGTCCATTCGGGTCCCCCAGAATGAGCACAATTATTGCTTTTACCTTTGTTTATTAACAAATGCGCCTGTTATCATCCCCAAATCTTCGTCATTGTATTTAAAGCAATATAACTGAAAGAAAGGTGAAAGCAGAGAAGAACGCGAGGCCGTCGTGTTAGTAATGTTCATTCGGGTCCCCCAGAATGAGCACAATTATTGCTTTTATCTCTTTTTATTAACAAATGCGCCTGTCGTCGTCCTCAAATCGTCGTCAGTGTATTTGACGCGATACGACAGAAACAAAGGTAAAAGCAGAGAAGAACTCGATGCCGTCGTGTTGATAATGTCCATTCGGGTCCCCCAGAATGAGCACAATTATTGCTTTTATCTTTTTTCATTAACAAATGCGCCTGTAATCGTCTTCAAATCGTGTTCAGTGTATTTAATGCGATATGACAGAAACAAAGGTAAAAGCAGAGAAAAACTCGACGCCGTCATATTAGTAATGTCCATTTGGGTCCCCCAGAATCGACAGAACCATTGCTTTTACCTTTGTTTATTAACAAATGCGCCTGTTATCATCCCCAAATCTTCGTCATTGTATTTGAAGCAATATGACTGAAAGAAAGGTAAAAGCAGAGAAGAACGCGATGCCGTCGTGTTAGTAATGTCCATTCGGGTCCCCCAGAATGAGCACAATTATTGCTTTTATCTTTTTTTATTAACAAATGCGCCTGTTATCATCCCAAAATCTTCGTCATTGTATTTGAAGCAATATGACTGAAAGAAAGGTAAAAGCAGAAAAGAACTCGATGCCGTCGTGTTAGTAATGTCCATTCGGGTCCCCCAGAATGAGCACAATTATTGCTTTTTTCCTTTGTTTATTAACAAATGCGCCTGATATCATACCGAAATCTTCGTCATTGTATTTGAAGCAATATGACTGAAAGAAAGGTAAAAGCAGAGAAGAACGCGATGCCGTCGTGTTAGTAATGTCCATTCGGGTCCCCCAAAATGAGCACAATTATTGCTTTTATCTTTTTTTATGAACAAATGCGCCTGTTATCATCCCCAAATCTTCGTCATTGTATTTGAAGCAATATGACTGAAAGAAAGGTAAAAGCAGAGAAGAACGCGATGCCGTCGTGCTAGTAATGTCCATTCGGGTCCCCCAGAATGAGCACAATTATTGCTTTTACCTTTGATTATTAACAAATGCGCCTGTTATCATCCCCAAATCTTCGTCATTGTATTTGAAGCAATATGACTGAAAGAAAGGTAAAAGCAGAGAAGAACGCGATGCCGTCGTGTTAGTAATGTCCATTCGGGTCCCCCAGAATGAGCACAATTATTGCTTTTATCTTTTTTAATTCACAAATGCGCCTGTTATCATCCCCAAATCTTCATCATTGTATTTGAGGCAATATGGCTGGAAGAAAGGTAAAAGCAGAAAAGAACGCGATGCCGTCGTGTTGGTAATGTCCATTCGGGTCCCCCAGAATGAGCACAATTATTGCTTTTACCTTTGTTTATTAACAATTGCGCCTGTTATGATCCCCAAATCTTCGTCATTGTATTTGAAGCAATATGACTGGAACAAAGGTAAAAGCAGAGAAGAACGCGATGCCGTAGTGTTGGTAATGTCCATTCGGGTCTCCCAGAATGAGCACAATTATTGCTTTTACCTTTGTTGATTAACAAATGCGCCTGTTATCATCCCCAAATCTTCGTCATTGTATTTGAAGCAATATGACTGAAAGAAAGGTAAAACCAGAGAAGAACGCGATGCCGTCGTGTTAGTAATGTCCATTCGGGTCCCCCAGAATGAGCACAATTATTGCTTTTACCTTTCTTTATTAACAAATGCACCTGTTATCATGCCCAAATCTTCGTCATTGTATTTGAAGGAATATGACTGAAAGAAAGGTAAAAGCAGAAAAGAACTCGATGCCGTCGTGTTAGTAATGTCCATTCGGGTCCCCCAGAATGAGCACAATTATTGCTTTTATCTTTTTTATTAACAAATGCGCCTGTAATCGTCCTCAAATCGTCGTCAGTGTATTTGACGCGATACGACAGAAACAAAGGTAAAAGCAGAGAAGAACTCGATGCCATCGTGCTGGTAATGTCCATTTGGGTCCCCCAGAATGAGCACAATTATTGCTTTTATCTTTTTTTATTAGCAAATGCGCCTGTTATCATCGAAAAATCTTCGTCATTGTATTTGAAGCAATATGACTGAAAGAACGGTAAAAGCAGAGAAGAACGCGATGCCGTCGTGTTAGTAATGTCCATTCGGGTCCCCGAGAATGAGCACAATTATTGCTTTTGTCTTTTTTTGTTAACAAATGGGCCTGTTATCATCCCCAAATCTTCGTCATTGTATTTGAAGCAATATGACTGAAAGAAAGGTGAAAGCAGAGAAGAACGCGAGGCTGTCGTGTTAGTAATGTCCATTCGGGTCCCCCAGAATGAGCACAATTATTGCTTCTATCTTTTTTTATTAACAAATGCGCCTGTAATCGTCTTCAAATCGTCGTCAGTGTATTTGACGCGATATGACAGAAACAAAGGTAAAAGCAGAGAAAAACTCGACGCCGTCATATTAGTAATGTTCCTTTGAGTCCCCCAGAATCGACAGAACCATTGCTTTTACCTTTGTTTAGTAACAAATGCGCCGATATCATCCCCAAATCTTCGTCATTGTATTTGAAGCAATATGACTGAAAGAAAGGTAAAAGCAGAGAAGAACGCGATGCCGTCGTGTTAGTAATGTCCATTCGGGTCCCCCAGAATGAGCACAATTATTGCTTTTACCTTTGCTTATTAACAAATGCGCCTGTTATCATCCCCAAATCTTTGTCATTGTATTTGAAGCAATATGACTGAAAAAAAGGTAAAAGCCGAGAAGAACGCGATGCCGTCGTGTTGGTAATGTCCATTCGGGTCCCCCAGAATGAGCACAATTATTGCTTTTACCTTTTTTTATTAACAAATGGGCCTGTTATCATCCCCAAATCTTCGTCATCGTATTTGAAGCAATATGACTGAAAGAAAGGTGAAAGCAGAGAAGAACGCGAGGCTGTCTCGTTAGTAATGTCCATTCGGGTCCCCCAGAATGAGCACAATTATTGCTTCTATCTTTTTTTATTAACAAATGCGCCTGTAATCGTCTTGAAATCGTCGTCAGTGTATTTGACGCGATATGACAGAAACAAAGGTAAAAGCAGAGAAAAACTCGACGCCGTCATATTAGTAATGTCCCTTTGAGTCCCCCAGAATCGACAGAACCATTGCTTTTACCTTTGTTTAGTAGCAAATGCGCCTGTTATCATCCCCAAATCTTCGTCATTGTATTTGAAGCAATATGACTGAAAGAAAGGTAAAAGCAGAGAAGAACGCGATGCCGTCGTGTTAGTAATGTCCATTCGGGTTCCCCAGAATGAGCACAATTATTGCTTTTACCTTTGTTTATTAACAAATGCGCCGGTAATCATCCCCAAATCTTCGTCATTGTATTTGAAGCAATATGACTGAAAGAAAGGTAAAAGCAGAGAAAAACTCGACGCCTTCGTGTTAGTAATGTCCATTTGGGTCCCCCAGAATGAGCACAATTATTGCTTTTATCTTTTTTTAATAACAAATGCGCCTGTAATCGTCTTCAAATCGTCGTCATTGTATTTGAAGCAATATGACTGGAAGAAAGGTAAAAGCAGAGAAGAACGCGATGCTGTCGTGTTGGTAAAGTCCATTCGGGTCCCCCAGAATGAGCACAATTATTGCTTTTACCTTTGTTTATTGACAAATGCGCCTGATATCATCCCCAAATCTTCGTCATTGTATTTGAAGCAATACGACAAAAACAATGGTAAAAGCAGAGAAGAACTCGATGCCGTCGTGTTGGTATTGTCCATTCGGGTCCCCCAGAATGAGCACAATTATTGCTTTTACCTTTGTTTATTAACAAATGCGCCTGTTATCATCCTCAAATCTTCGTCATTGTATTTAAAGCAATATAACTGAAAGAAAGGTGAAAGCAGAGAAGAACGCGAGGCCGTCGTGTTAGTAATGTTCATTCGGGTCCCCCAGAATGAGCACAATTATTGCTTTTATCTCTTTTTATTAACAAATGCGCCTGTCGTCGTCCTCAAATCGTCGTCAGTGTATTTGACGCGATACGACAGAAACAAAGGTAAAAGCAGAGAATAACTCGATGCCGTCGTGTTGGTAATGTCCATTCGGGTCCCCCAGAATGAGCACAATTATTGCTTTTATCTTTTTTCATTAACAAATGCGCCTGTAATCGTCTTCAAATCGTGTTCAGTGTATTTAATGCGATATGACAGAAACAAAGGTAAAAGCAGAGAAAAACTCGACGCCGTCATATTAGTAATGTCCATTTGGGTCCCCCAGAATCGACAGAACCATTGCTTTTACCTTTGTTTATTAACAAATGCGCCTGTTATCATCCCCAAATCTTCGTCATTGTATTTGAAGCAATATGACTGAAAGAAAGGTAAAAGCAGAGAAGAACGCGATGCCGTCGTGTTAGTAATGTCCATTCGGGTCCCCCAGAATGAGCACAATTATTGCTTTTATCTTTTTTTATTAACAAATGCGCCTGTTATCATCCCAAAATCTTCGTCATTGTATTTGAAGCAATATGACTGAAAGAAAGGTAAAAGCAGAAAAGAACTCGATGCCGTCGTGTTAGTAATGTCCATTCGGGTCCCCCAGAATGAGCACAATTATTGCTATTACCTTTGTTTATTAACAAATGCGCCTGATATCATCCCCAAATCTTCGTCATTGTATTTGAAGCAATATGACTGAAAGAAAGGTAAAAGCAGAGAAGAACGCGATGCCGTGGTGTTGGTAATGTCCATTCGAGTCCCCAGAATGAGCACAATTATTGCTTTTATCTTTTTTTATTAACAAATGCGCCTGTTATCATCCCCAAATCTTCGTCATTGTATTTGAAGCAATATGACTGAAAGAAAGGTAAAAGCAGAGAAAAACTCGACGCCGTCTTGTTCGTAATGTCCATTTGGGTTCCCCAGAATGAGCACAATTATTGCTATTACCTTTGTTTATTAACAAATGCGCCTGATATCATCCCCAAATCTTCGTCATTGTATTTGAAGCAATATGACTGAAAGAAAGGTAAAAGCAGAAAAGAACGCGATGCCGTGGTGTTGGTAATGTCCATTCGAGTCCCCCAGAATGAGCACAATTATTGCTTTTATCTTTTTTTATTAACAAATGCGCCTGTTATCATCCCCAAATCTTCGTCATTGTATTTGAAGCAATATGACTGAAAGAAAGGTGAAAGCAGAGAAGAACGCGAGGCCGTCGTGTTAGTAATGTCCATTCGGGTCCCCCAGAATGAGCACAATTATTGCTTTTATCTTTTTTTTATTTAACAAATGCGCATGTAATCGTCTTCAAATCGTCGTCAGTGTATTTGACACGATATGACAGAAACAAAGGTATAAGCAGAGAAAAACTCGACGCCGTCATATTAGTAATGTCCCTTTGGGTCCCCCAGAATCGACACAACCATTGCTTTTACCTTTGTTTATTAACAAATGCGCCTGTTATCATCCCCAAATCTTCGTCATTGTATTTGAAGCAATATGACTGAAAGAAAGGTAAAAGCAGAGAAGAACGCGATGCCGTCGTGTTAGAAATGTCCATTCGGGTCCCCCAGAATGAGCACAATTATTGCTTTTATCTTTTTTCATTAACAAATGCGCCTGTAATCGTCTTCAAATCGTGTTCAGTGTATTTAATGCGATATGACAGAAACAAAGGTAAAAGCAGAGAAAAACTCGACGCCGTCATATTAGTAATGTCCATTTGGGTCCCCCAGAATGAGCACAATTATTGCTTTTATCTTTTTTTTATTTAACAAATGCGCCTGTAATCGTCTTCAAATCGTCGTCAGTGTATTTGACACGATATGACAGAAACAAAGGTATAAGCAGAGAAAAACTCGACGCCGTCATATTAGTAATGTCCCTTTGGGTCCCCCAGAATCGACACAACCATTGCTTTTACCTTTGTTTATTAACAAATGCGCCTGATATCATCCCTAAATCTTCGTCATTGTATTTGAAGCAATATGACTGAAAGAAAGGTAAAAGCAGAGAAGAACGCGATGCCGTGGTGTTGGTAATGTCCATTCGAGTCCCCCAGAATGAGCACAATTATTGCTTTTATCTTTTTTTATTAACAAATGCGCCTGTTATCATCCCCAAATCTTCGTCATTGTATTTGAAGCAATATGACTGAAAGAAAGGTGAAAGCAGAGAAGAACGCGAGGCCGTCGTGTTAGTAATGCCCATTCGGGTCCCCCAGAATGAGCACAATTATTGCTTTTATCTTTTTTTTATTTAACAAATGCGCCTGTAATCGTCTTCAAATCGTCGTCAGTGTATTTGACACGATATGACAGAAACAAAGGTATAAGCAGAAAAAAACTCGACGCCGTCATATTAGTAATGTCCCTTTGGGTCCCCCAGAATCGACACAACCATTGCTTTTACCTTTGTTTATTAACAAATGCGCCTGTTATCATCCCCAAATCTTCGTCATTGTATTTGAAGCAATATGACTGAAAGAAAGGTAAAAGCAGAGAAGAACGCGATGCCGTCGTGTTAGTAATGTCCATTCGGGTCCCCCAGAATGAGCACAATTATTGCATTTACCTTTGTTTATACACAAATGCGCCTGTTATCATCCCCAAATCTTCGTCATTGTATTTGAAGCAATATGACTGAAAGAAAGGTAAAAGCAGAGAAAAACTCGACGCCGTCGTGTTAGTAATGTCCATTTGGGTCCCCCAGAATGAGCACAATTATTGCTTTTACCTTCGTTTATTAACAAATGCGCCTGTTATGATCCCCAAATCTTCGTCATTGTATTTGAAGCAATATGACTGAAAGAAAGGCGAAAGCAGAGAAGAACGCGAGGCCGTCGTGTTAGTAATGTTCATTCGGGTCCCCCAGAATGAGCACAATTATTGCTTTTATCTTTTTTATTAACAAATGCGCCTGTAATCGTCCTCAAATCGTCGTCAGTGTATTTGACGCGATACGACAGAAACAAAGGTAAAAGCAGAGAAGAACTCGATGCCGTCGTGCTGGTAATGTCCATTTGGGTCCCCCAGAATGAGCACAATTATTGCTTTTATCTTTTTTTATTAACAAATGCGCCTGTTATCATCGAAAAATCTTCGTCATTGTATTTGAAGCAATATGACTGAAAGAACGGTAAAAGCAGAGAAGAACGCGATGCCGTCGTGTTAGTAATGTCCATTCGGGTCCCCCAGAATGAGCATAATTATTGCTTTTACCTATGTTTATTAACAAATGCGCCTGATACATCCCCAAATCATCGTCATTGTATTTGAAGCAATATGACTGAAAGAAAGGTAAAAGCAGAGAAGAACGCGATGCCGTCGTGTTAGTAATGTCCATTCGGGTCACCCAGAATGAGCACAATTATTGCTTTCACCTTTCTTTATTAACAAATGCGCCTGATATCATACCCAAATCTTCGTCATTGTATTTGAAGCAATATGACTGAAAGAAAGGTAAAAGCAGAGAAGAACGCGATGCCGTCGTGTTAGTAATGTCCATTCGGGTCCCCCAAAATGAGCACAATTATTGCTTTTATCTTTTTTTATGAACAAATGCGCCTGTTATCATCCCCAAATCTTTGTCATTGTATTTGAAGCAATATGACTGAAAGAAAGGTAAAAGCAGAGAAGAACGCGATGCCGTCGTGTTAGTAATGTCCATTCGGGTCCCCCAGAATGAGCACAATTATTGCTTTTTTCCTTTGTTTATTAACAAATGCGCCTGATATCATACCCAAATCTTCGTCATTGTATTTGAAGCAATATGACTGAAAGAAAGGTAAAAGCAGAGAAGAACGCGATGCCGTCGTGTTAGTAATGTCCATTCGGGTCCCCCAAAATGAGCACAATTATTGCTTTTATCTTTTTTTATGAACAAATGCGCCTGTTATCATCCCCAAATCTTCGTCATTGTATTTGAAGCAATATGACTGAAAGAAAGGTAAAAGCAGAGAAGAACGCGATGCCGTCGTGCTAGTAATGTCCATTCGGGTCCCCCAGAATGAGCACAATTATTGCTGTTACCTTTGTTTATTAACAAATGCGCCTGTTATCATCCCCAAATCTTCGTCATTGTATTTGAAGCAATATGACTGAAAGAAAGGTAAAAGCAGAGAAGGACGCGATGGCGTCGTGTTAGTAATGTCCATTCGGGTCCCCCAGAATGAGCACAATTATTGCTTTTACCTTTGTTAATTAACAAATGCGCCTGTTATCATCCCCATATCTTCGTCATTGTATTTGAAGCAATATGACTGAAAGAAAGGTAAAAGCAGAGAAGAACGCGATGCCGTCGTGTTTGTAGTGTCCATTTGGGTCCCCCAGAATGAGCACAATTATTGCTTTTACCTTTGTTAATTAACAAATGCGCCTGTTATCATCCCCATATCTTCGTCATTGTATTTGAAGCAATATGACTGAAAGAAAGGTAAAAGCAGAGAAGAACGCGATGCCGTCGTGTTTGTAGTGTCCATTCGGGTCCCCCAGAATGAGCACAATTATTGCTTTTACCTTTGTTTATTAACAAATGCGCCTGTTATCATCCCCAAATCTTCGTCATTGTATTTGAAGCAATATGACTGAAAGAAAGGTAACAGCAGAGAAAAACTCGACGCCGTCGTGTTAGTAATGTCCATTCGGGTCCCCCAGAATGAGCACAATTATTGCTTTTACCTTTGTTTATTAACAAATGCGCCTGTTATCATCCCCAAATCTTCGTCATTGTATTTGAAGCAATATGACTGAAAGAAAGGTAAAAGCAGAGAAGAACTCGATGCCGTCGTGTTGGTAATGTCCATTCGGGTCCCCCAGAATGAGCACAATTATTGCTTTTATCTTTTCTTATTAACAAATGCGCCTGTAATCGTCTTCAAATCGTCGTCAGTGTATTTGACACGATATGACAGAAACAAAGGTATAAGCAGAGAAAAACTCGACGCCGTCATATTAGTAATGTCCCTTTGGGTCCCCCAGAATCGACACAACCATTGCTTTTACCTTTGTTTATTAACAAATGCGCCTGTTATCATCCCCAAATCTTCGTCATTGTATTTGAAGCAATATGACTGAAAGAAAGGTAAAAGCAGAGAAGAACGCGATGCCGTCGTGTTAGTAATGTCCATTCGGGTCCCCCAGAATGAGCACAATTATTGCTTTTACCTTTGTTTATTAACAAATGCGCCTGTAATCGTCTTCAAATCGTCGTCATTGTATTTGAAGCAATATGACTGGAAGAAAGGTAAAAGCAGAGAAGAACGCGATGCTGTCGTGTTGGTAAAGTCCATTCGGGTCCCCCAGAATGAGCACAATTATTGCTTTTACCTTTGTTTATTGACAAATGCGCCTGATATCATCCCCAAATCTTCGTCATTGTATTTGAAGCAATACGACAAAAACAATGGTAAAAGCAGAGAAGAACTCGATGCCGTCGTGTTGGTATTGTCCATTCGGGTCCCCCAGAATGAGCACAATTATTGCTTTTACCTTTGTTTATTAACAAATGCGCCTGTTATCATCCCCAAATCTTCGTCATTGTATTTAAAGCAATATAACTGAAAGAAAGGTGAAAGCAGAGAAGAACGCGAGGCCGTCGTGTTAGTAATGTTCATTCGGGTCCCCCAGAATGAGCACAATTATTGCTTTTATCTCTTTTTATTAACAAATGCGCCTGTCGTCGTCCTCAAATCGTCGTCAGTGTATTTGACGCGATACGACAGAAACAAATGTAAAAGCAGAGAAGAACTCGATGCCGTCGTGTTGGTAATGTCCATTCGGGTCCCCCAGAATGAGCACAATTATTGCTTTTATCTTTTTTCATTAACAAATGCGCCTGTAATCGTCTTCAAATCGTGTTCAGTGTATTTAATGCGATATGACAGAAACAAAGGTAAAAGCAGAGAAAAACTCGACGCCGTCATATTAGTAATGTCCATTTGGGTCCCCCAGAATCGACAGAACCATTGCTTTTACCTTTGTTTATTAACAAATGCGCCTGTTATCATCCCCAAATCTTCGTCATTGTATTTGAAGCAATATGACTGAAAGAAAGGTAAAAGCAGAGAAGAACGCGATGCCGTGGTGTTGGTAATGTCCATTCGAGTCCCCCAGAATGAGCACAATTATTGCTTTTATCTTTTTTTATTAACAAATGCGCCTGTTATCATCCCCAAATCTTCGTCATTGTATTTGAAGCAATATGACTGAAAGAAAGGTAAAAGCAGAGAAGAACTCGATGCCGTCGTGTTGGTAATGTCCATTCGGGTCCCCCAGAATGAGCACAATTATTGCTTTTATTTTTTCTTATTAACAAATGCGCCTGTAATCGTCTTCAAATCGTCGTCAGTGTATTTGACACGATATGACAGAAACAAAGGTATAAGCAGAGAAAAACTCGACGCCGTCATATTAGTAATGTCCCTTTGGGTCCCCCAGAATCGACACAACCATTGCTTTTACCTTTGTTTATTAACAAATGCGCCTGTTATCATCCCCAAATCTTCGTCATTGTATTTGAAGCAACATGACTGAAAGAAAGGTAAAAGCAGAGAAAAACTCGACGATGTCGTGTTAGTAATGTCCATTTGGGTCCCCCAGAATGAGCAAAATGATTGCTTGTATCTTTTTTAATTAACAAATGCGCCTGTTATGATCCCCAAATCTTCGTCATTGTATTTGAAGCAATATGACTGAAAGAAAGGTAAAAGCAGAGAAGAACTCGATGCCGTCGTGTTAGTAATGACCATTCGGGTCCCCCAGAATGAGCACAATTGTTGCTTTTACCTTTGTTTATTAACAAATGCGCCTGATATCATGCCCAAATCTTCGTCATTGTATTTGAAGCAATATGACTGAAAGAAAGGTAAAAGCAGAGAAGAACGCGATGCCGTCGTGTTAGTAATGTCCATTCGGGTCCCCCAAAATGAGCACAATTATTGCTTTGATCTTTTTTTATTAACAAATGCGCCTGTTATCATCTCCAAATCTTCGTCATTGTATTTGAAGCAATATGACTGAAAGAAAGGTAAAAGCAGAGAAAAACTCGACGCCGTCTTGTTCGTAATGTCCATTTGGGTTCCCCAGAATGAGCACAATTATTGCTATTACCTTTGTTTATTAACAAATGCGCCTGATATCATCCCCAAATCTTCGTCATTGTATTTGAAGCAATATGACTGAAAGAAAGGTAAAAGCAGAGAAGAACGCGATGCCGTGGTGTTGGTAATGTCCATTCGAGTCCCCCAGAATGAGCACAATTATTGCTTTTATCTTTTTTTATTAACAAATGCGCCTGTTATCATCCCCAAATCTTCGTCATTGTATTTGAAGCAATATGACTGAAAGAAAGGTGAAAGCAGAGAAGAACGCGAGGCCGTCGTGTTAGTAATGTCCATTCGGGTCCCCCAGAATGAGCACAATTATTGCTTTTATCTTTTTTTTATTTAACAAATGCGCCTGTAATCGTCTTCAAATCGTCGTCAGTGTATTTGACACGATATGACAGAAACAAAGGTATAAGCAGAGAAAAACTCGACGCCGTCATATTAGTAATGTCCCTTTGGGTCCCCCAGAATCGACACAACCATTGCTTTTACCTTTGTTTATTAACAAATGCGCCTGTTATCATCCCCAAATCTTCGTCATTGTATTTGAAGCAATATGACTGAAAGAAAGGTAAAAGCAGAGAAGAACGCGATGCCGTCGTGTTAGTAATGTCCATTCGGGTCCCCCAGAATGAGCACAATTATTGCTTTTATCTTTTTTCATTAACAAATGCGCCTGTAATCGTCTTCAAATCGTGTTCAGTGTATTTAATGCGATATGACAGAAACAAAGGTAAAAGCAGAGAAAAACTCGACGCCGTCATATTAGTAATGTCCATTTGGGTCCCCCAGAATGAGCACAATTATTGCTTTTATCTTTTTTTTATTTAACAAATGCGCCTGTAATCGTCTTCAAATCGTCGTCAGTGTATTTGACACGATATGACAGAAACAAAGGTATAAGCAGAGAAAAACTCGACGCCGTCATATTAGTAATGTCCCTTTGGGTCCCCCAGAATCGACACAACCATTGCTTTTACCTTTGTTTATTAACAAATGCGCCTGATATCATCCCTAAATCTTCGTCATTGTATTTGAAGCAATATGACTGAAAGAAAGGTAAAAGCAGAGAAGAACGCGATGCCGTGGTGTTGGTAATGTCCATTCGAGTCCCCCAGAATGAGCACAATTATTGCTTTTATCTTTTTTTATTAACAAATGCGCCTGTTATCATCCCCAAATCTTCGTCATTGTATTTGAAGCAATATGACTGAAAGAAAGGTGAAAGCAGAGAAGACCGCGAGGCCGTCGTGTTAGTAATGTCCATTCGGGTCCCCCAGAATGAGCACAATTATTGCTTTTATCTTTTTTTTATTTAACAAATGCGCCTGTAATCGTCTTCAAATCGTCGTCAGTGTATTTGACACGATATGACAGAAACAAAGGTATAAGCAGAAAAAAACTCGACGCCGTCATATTAGTAATGTCCCTTTGGGTCCCCCAGAATCGACACAACCATTGCTTTTACCTTTGTTTATTAACAAATGCGCCTGTTATCATCCCCAAATCTTCGTCATTGTATTTGAAGCAATATGACTGAAAGAAAGGTAAAAGCAGAGAAGAACGCGATGCCGTCGTGTTAGTAATGTCCATTCGGGTCCCCCAGAATGAGCACAATTATTGCATTTACCTTTGTTTATTCACAAATGCGCCTGTTATCATCCCCAAATCTTCGTCATTGTATTTGAAGCAATATGACTGAAAGAAAGGTAAAAGCAGAGAAAAACTCGACGCCGTCGTGTTAGTAATGTCCATTTGGGTCCCCCAGAATGAGCACAATTATTGCTTTTACCTTCGTTTATTAACAAATGCGCCTGTTATGATCCCCAAATCTTCGTCATTGTATTTGAAGCAATATGACTGAAAGAAAGGCGAAAGCAGAGAAGAACGCGAGGCCGTCGTGTTAGTAATGTTCATTCGGGTCCCCCAGAATGAGCACAATTATGGCTTTTATCTCTTTTTATTAACAAATGCGCCTGTAGTCGTCCTCAAATCGTCGTCAGTGTATTTGACGCGATACGACAGAAACAACGGAAAAAGCAGAGAAGAACTCGATGCCGTCGTGTTGGTAATGTCCATTCGGGTCCCCCAGAATGAGCACAATTATTGCTTTTATCTTTTTTCATTAACAAATGCGCCTGTAATCGTCTTCAAATCGTGTTCAGTGTATTTAATGCGATATGACAGAAACAAAGGTAAAAGCAGAGAAAAACTCGACGCCGTCATATTAGTAATGTCCATTTGGGTCCCCCAGAATCGACAGAACCATTGCTTTTACCTTTGTTTATTAACAAATGCGCCTGTTATCATCCCCAAATCTTCGTCATTGTATTTGAAGCAATATGACTGAAAGAAAGGTAAAAGCAGAGAAGAACGCGATGCCGTCGTGTTAGTAATGTCCATTCGGGTCCCCCAGAATGAGCACAATTATTGCTTTTATCTTTTTTTATTAACAAATGCGCCTGTTATCATCGAAAAATCTTCGTCATTGTATTTGAAGCAATATGACTGAAAGAACGGTAAAAGCAGAGAAGAACGCGATGCCGTCGTGTTAGTAATGTCCATTCGGGTCCCCCAGAATGAGCATAATCATTGCTTTTACCTTTGTTTATTAACAAATGCGCCTGATATCATCCTCAAATCTTCGTCATTGTATTTGAAGCAATATGACTGGACGAAAGGTAAAAGCAGAGAAGAACGCGATGCCGTCGTGTTTGTAGTGTCCATTTGGGTACCCCAGAATGAGCAGAATTATTGCTTTTACCTTTGTTTATTAACAAATACGCCTGTTATCATCCCCAAATCTTCGTCATTGTATTTGAAGCAACATGACTGGAAGAAAGGTAAAAGCAAAGAAGAACGCGATGCCGTCGTGTTAGTAATGTCCATTCGGGTCCAACAGAATGAGCACAATTATTGCTTTTATCTTTTTTTATTAACAAATGCGCCTGTTATCATCCCCAAATCTTCGTCATTGTATTTGAAGCAATATAACTGAAAGAAAGGTAAAAGCAGAGAAAAACTCGACGCCGTCGTGTTAGTAATGTCCATTTGGGTCCCCCAGAATGAGCACAATTATTGCTTGTATCTTTTTTAATTCACAAATGCGCCTGTTATCATCCCCAAATCTTCATCATTGTATTTGAGGCAATATGGCTGGAAGAAAGGTAAAAGCAGAGAAGAACGCGATGCCGTCGTGTTGGTAATGTCCATTCGGGTCCCCCAGAATGAGCACAATTATTGCTTTTACCTTTGTTTATTAACAATTGCGCCTGTTATGATCCCCAAATCTTCGTCATTGTATTTGAAGCAATATGACTGGAACAAAGGTAAAAGCAGAGAAGAACGCGATGCCGTAGTGTTGGTAATGTCCATTCGGGTCTCCCAGAATGAGCACAATTATTGCTTTTACCTTTGTTGATTAACAAATGCGCCTGTTATCATCCCCAAATCTTCGTCATTGTATTTGAAGCAATATGACTGAAAGAAAGGTAAAACCAGAGAAGAACGCGATGCCGTCGTGTTAGTAATGTCCATTCGGGTCCCCCAGAATGAGCACAATTATTGCTTTTACCTTTCTTTATTATCAAATGCACCTGTTATCATGCCCAAATCTCCGTCATTGTATTTGAAGGAATATGACTGAAAGAAAGGTAAAAGCAGAAAAGAACTCGATGCCGTCGTGTTAGTAATGTCCATTCGGGTCCCCCAGAATGAGCACAATTATTGCTTTTATCTTTTTTATTAACAAATGCGCCTGTAATCGTCCTCAAATCGTCGTCAGTGTATTTGACGCGATACGACAGAAACAAAGGTAAAAGCAGAGAAGAACTCGATGCCGTCGTGCTGGTAATGTCCATTTGGGTCCCCCAGAATGAGCACAATTATTGCTTTTATCTTTTTTTATTAACAAATGCGCCTGTTATCATCGAAAAATCTTCGTCATTGTATTTGAAGCAATATGACTGAAAGAACGGTAAAAGCAGAGAAGAACGCGATGCCGTCGTGTTAGTAATGTCCATTCGGGTCCCCCAGAATGAGCATAATTATTGCTTTTACCTTTGATTATTAACAAATGCGCCTGATACATCCCCAAATCATCGTCATTGTATTTGAAGCAATATGACTGAAAGAAAGGTAAAAGCAGAGAAGAACGCGA
This sequence comes from Ophion costatus, assembly GCA_951751655.1. NCBI lineage: Eukaryota > Metazoa > Arthropoda > Insecta > Hymenoptera > Ichneumonidae > Ophion > Ophion costatus. Next base: position 7,984,187 of record OX632361.1, on the reverse strand, counting down.
TGCCGTCGTGTTAGTAATGTCCATTCGGGTCACCCAGAATGAGCACAATTATTGCTTTTACCTTTCTTTATTAACAAATGCGCCTGTTATCATCCCCAAATCTTCGTCATTGTATTTGAAGGAATATGACTGAAAGAAAGGTAAAAGCAGAAAAGAACTCGATGCCGTCGTGTTAGTATTGTCCATTCGGGTGCCCCAGAATGAGCACAATTATTGCTTTTATCTTTTTTATTAACAAATGCGCCTGTAATCGTCCTCAAATCGTCGTCAGTGTATTTGACGCGATACGACAGAAACAAAGGTAAAAGCAGAGAAGAACTCGATGCCGTCGTGCTGGTAATGTCCATTCGGGTCCCCCAGAATGAGCACAATTATTGCTTTTATCTTTTTTTATTAACAAATGCGCCTGTAGTCGTCTTCAAATCGTGATCAGTGTATTTGATGCGATATGACAGAATTAAAGGTAAAAGCAGAGAAAAACTCGACGTCGAAATATTAGTAATGTCCATTTAAGTCCCCCAGAATCGACAGAACCAGTGCTTTTACCTTTGTTTATTAACAAATGCGCCTCTTATCATCCCCAAATCTTCGTCATTGTATTTGAAGCAATATGACTGAAAGAAAGGCAAAAGCAGAGAAGAACGCGATGCCGTCGTGTTAGTAATGTCCATTCGGGTCCCCCAGAATGAGCACAATTATTGCTTTTATCTTTTTGTATTAACAAATGCGCCTGTTATCATCCCAAAATCTTCGTCATTGTATTTGAAGCAATATGACTGAAAGAAAGGTAACAGCATAAACGAACTCGATGCCGTCGTGTTAGTAATGTCCATTCGGTTCCCCCAGAACGAGCACAATTATTGCTTTTACCTTTGTATATTAACAAATGCGCCTGATATCATCCCCAAATCTTCGTCATTGTATTTGAAGCAATATGACTGAAAGAAAGGTAAAAGCAGAGAAGGACGCGATGCCCTCGTGTTGGTAATGTCCTTTCGGGTCCCCCAGAATGAGCACAATTATTGCTTTTATCTCTTTTTATTAACAAATGCGCCTGTTATCATCCCCAGATCTTCGTCATTGTATTTGAAGCCATATGACTGAAAGAAAGGTAAAAGCAGAAAAGAACTCGATGCCGTCGTGTTAGTAATGTCCATTCGGTTCCCCCAGAACGAGCACAATTATTGCTTTTACCTTTGTATATTAACAAATGCGCCTGATATCATCCCCAAATCTTCGTCATTGTATTTGAAGCAATATGACTGAAAGAAAGGTAAAAGCAGCGAAAGACGCGATGCCGTCGTGTTGGTAATGTCCTTTTGGGTCCCCCAGAATGAGCACAATTATTGCTTTTATCTCTTTTTATTAACAAAGGCGCCTGTTATCATCCCCAAATCTTCGTCATTGTATTTGAAGCCATATGACTGAAAGAAAGGTAAAAGCAGAAAAGAACTCGATGCCGTCGTGTTAGTAATGTCCATTCGGGTCCCCCAGAATGAGCACAATTATTGCGTTTATCTTTTTTTATTAACAAATGCGCCTGTTATCGTCTTCAAATCGTGTTCAGTGTATTTGATGCGATATGACAGAAAGAAAGGTAAAAGCAGAGAAAAACTCGACGCCGTCATATTAGTATTGTCCATTTGGGTCCCCCAGAATCGACAGAACCATTGCTTTTACCTTTGTTTATTAACAAATGCGCCTGTTATCATCCCCAAATCTTCGTCATTGTATTTGAAGCAGTATGACTGAAAGGAAGGTAAAAGCAGAGAAGAACGCGATGCCGTCGTGTTAGTAATGTCCATTCGGGTCCCCCAGAATGAGCACAATTATTGCTTTCATCTTTTTTTATTAACAAATGCGCCTGTTATCATCGAAAAATCTTCGTCATTGTATTTGAAGCAATATGACTGAAAGAACGGTAAAAGCAGAGAAGAACGCGATGCCGTCGTGTTAGTAATGTCCATTCGGGTCCCCCAGAATGAGCATAATTATTGCTTTTACCTTTGTTTATTAACAAATGCGCCTGATATCATCCCCAAATCTTCGTCATTGTATGTGAAGCAATATGACTGAAAGAAAGGTAAAAGCAGAGAAGAACGCGATGCCGTCGTGTTAGTAATGTCCATTCGGGTCCCCCAGAATGAGCACAATTATTGCTTTTACCTTTGCTGATTAACAAATGCGCCTGTTATCATCCCCAAATCTTCGTCATTGTATTTGAAGCAATATGACTGAAAGAAAGGTAAAAGCCGAGAAGAACGCGATGCCGTCGTGTTGGTAATGTCCATTCGGGTCCCCCAGATTGAGCACAATTATTGCTTTTATCTTTTTTTATTAACAAATGCGCTTGTTATCATCCCCAAATCTTCGTCATTGTATTTGAAGCAATATGACTGAAAGAAAGGTGAAAGCAGAGAAGAACGCGAGGCTGTCGTGTTAGTAATGTCCATTCGGGTCCCCCAGAATGAGCACAATTATTGCTTTTATCTTTTTTTATTAACAAATGCGCCTGTAATCGTCTTCAAATCGTCGTCAGTGTATTTGACGCGATATGACAGAAACGCAGGTAAAAGCAGAGAAAAACTCGACGCCGTCATATTAGTAATGTCCCTTTGAGTCCCCCAGAATCGACAGAACCATTGCTTTTACCTTTGTTTAGTAACAAATGCGCCTGTTATCATCCCCAAATCTTCGTCACTGTATTTGAAGCAATATGACTGAAAGAAAGGTAAAAGCAGAGAAGAACGCGATGCCGTCGTGTTAGCAATGTCCATTCGGGTCCCCCAGAATGAGCACAATTATTGCTTTTACCTTTGTTTATTAACAAATGCGCCGGTAATCATCCCCAAATCTTCGTCATTGTATTTGAAGCAATATGACTGAAAGAAAGGTAAAAGCAGAGAAAAACTCGACGCCGTCGTGTTAGTAATGTCCATTTGGGTCCCCCAGAATGAGCACAATTATTGCTTTTATCTTTTTTTATTAACAAATGCGCCTGTAATCGTCGTCAAAACGTCGTCATTGTATTTGAAGCAATATGACTGGAAGAAAGGGAAAAGCAGAGAAGAACGCGATGCCGTCGTGTTGGTAAAGTCCATTCGGGTCCCCCAGAATGAGCACAATTATTGCTTTTACCTTTGTTTATTAACAAATGCGCCTGATATCATCCCCAAATCTTCGTCATTGTATTTGAAGCAATACGACAGAAACAATGGTAAAAGCAGAGAAAAACTCGATGCCGTCGTGTTGGTAATGTCAATTCGGGTCCCCCAGAATGAGCACAATTATTGCTTTTACCTTTGTTTATTAACAAATGCGCCTGTTATCATCCCCAAATCTACGTCATTGTATTTGAAGCAATATGACTGAAAGAAAGGCGAAAGCAGAGAAGAACGCGAGGCCGTCGTGTTAGTAATGTTCATTCGGGTCCCCCAGAATGAGCACAATTATGGCTTTTATCTCTTTTTATTAACAAATGCGCCTGTAGTCGTCCTCAAATCGTCGTCAGTGTATTTGACGCGATACGACAGAAACAAAGGTAAAAGCAGAGAGGAACTCGATGCCGTCGTGTTGGTAATGTCCATTCGGGTCCCCCAGAATGAGCACAATTATTGCTTTTATCTTTTTTCATTAACAAATGCGCCTGTAATCGTCTTCAAATCGTGTTCAGTGTATTTAATGCGATATGACAGAAACAAAGGTAAAAGCAGAAAAGAACTCGATGCCGTCGTGTTAGTAATGTCCATTCGGGTCCCCCAGAATGAGCACAATTATTGCTTTTATCTTTTTTTATTAACAAATGCGCCTGTCATCATCCCAAAATCTTCGTCATTGTATTTGAAGCAATATGACTGAAAGAAAGGTAAAAGCAGAAAAGAACTCGATGCCGTCGTGTTAGTAATGTCCATTCGGGTCCCCCAGAATGAGCACAATTATTGCTTTTTTCCTTTGTTTATTAACAAATGCGCCTGATATCATACCCAAATCTTCGTCATTGTATTTGAAGCAATATGACTGAAAGAAAGGTAAAAGCAGAGAAGAACGCGATGCCGTCGTGTTAGTAATGTCCATTCGGGTCCCCCAAAATGAGCACAATTATTGCTTTTATCTTTTTTTATGAACAAATGCGCCTGTTATCATCCCCAAATCTTCGTCATTGTATTTGAAGCAATATGACTGAAAGAAAGGTAAAAGCAGAGAAGAACGCGATGCCGTCGTGCTAGTAATGTCCATTCGGGTCCCCCAGAATGAGCACAATTATTGCTTTTACCTTTGTTTATTAACAAATGCGCCTGTTATCATCCCCAAATCTTCGTCATTGTATTTGAAGCAATATGACTGAAAGAAAGGTAAAAGCAGAGAAGAACGCGATGCCGTCGTGTTAGTAATGTCCATTCGGGTCCCCCAGAATGAGCACAATTATTGCTTTTACCTTTGTTAATTAACAAATGCGCCTGTTATCATCCCCATATCTTCGTCATTGTATTTGAAGCAATATGACTGAAAGAAAGGTAAAAGCAGAGAACAACGCGATGCCGTCGTGTTTGTAGTGTCCAATTGGGTCCCCCAGATTGAGCACAATTATTGCTTTTACCTTTGTTAATTAACAAATGCGCCTGTTATCATCCTCAAATCTTCGTCATTGTATTTGAAGCAATATGACTGAAAGAAAGGTAACAGCAGATAAAAACTCGACGCCGTCGTGTTAGTAATGTCCATTCGGGTCCCCCAGAATGAGCACAATTATTGCTTTTACCTTTGTTTATTAACAAATGCGCCTGTTATCATCCCCAAATCTTCGTCATTGTATTTGAAGCAATATGACTGAAAGAAAGGTAAAAGCAGAGAAGAACTCGATGCCGTCGTGTTGGTAATGTCCATTCGGGTCCCCCAGAATGAGCACAATTATTGCTTTTATCTTTTCTTATTAACAAATGCGCCTGTAATCGTCTTCAAATCGTCGTCAGTGTATTTGACACGATATGACAGAAACAAAGGAATAAGCAGAGAAAAACTCGACGCCGTCATATTAGTAATGTCCCTTTGGGTCCCCCAGAATCGACACAACCATTGCTTTTACCTTTGTTTATTAACAAATGCGCCTGTTATCATCCCCAAATCTTCGTCATTGTATTTGAAGCAATATGACTGAAAGAAAGGTAAAAGCAGAGAAAAACTCGACGCCGTCGTGTTAGTAATGTCCATTTGGGTATCCCAGAATGAGCAAAATTATTGCTTGTATCTTTTTTAATTAACAAATGCGCCTGTTATCATCCCCAAATCTTCGTCATTGTATTTGAAGCAATATGACTGAAAGAAAGGTAAAAGCAGAGAAGAACTCGATGCCGTCGTGTTAGTAATGACCATTCAGGTCCCCCAGAATGAGCACAATTGTTGCTTTTACCTTTGTTTATTAACAAATGCGCCTGATATCATGCCCAAATCTTCGTCATTGTATTTGAAGCAATATGACTGAAAGAAAGGTAAAAGCAGAGAAGAACGCGATGCCGTCGTGTTAGTAATGTCCATTCGGGTCCCCCAAAATGAGCACAATTATTGCTTTGATCTATTTTTATTAACAAATGCGCATGCTATCATCCCCAAATCTTCGTCATTGTATTTGAAGCAATATGACTGAAAGAAAGGTAAAAGCAGAGAAGAACGCGATGCCGTCGTGTTAGTAATGTCCATTCGGGTCCCCCAGAATGAGCACAATTGTTGCTTTTACCTTTGTTTATTAACAAATGCGCCTGTTATCATCCCCAAATCTTCGTCATTGTATTTCAAGCAATATGACTGAAAGAAAGGTAAAAGCAGAGAAAAACTTGACGCCGTCTTGTTCGTAATGTCCATTTGGGTTCCCCAGAATGAGCACAATTATTGCTATTACCTTTGTTTATTAACAAATGCGCCTGATATCATCCCCAAATCTTCGTCATTGTATTTGAAGCAATATGACTGAAAGAAAGGTAAAAGCAGAGAAGAACGCGATGCCGTGGTGTTGGTAATGTCCATTCGAGTCCCCCAGAATGAGCACAATTATTGCTTTTATCTTTTTTTATTAACAAATGCGCCTGTTATCATCCCCAAATCTTCGTCATTGTATTTGAAGCAATATGACTGAAAGAAAGGTGAAAGCAGAGAAGAACGCGAGGCCGTCGTGTTAGTAATGTCCATTCGGGTCCCCCAGAATGAGCACAATTATTGCTTTTATCTTTTTTTTATTTAACAAATGCGCCTGTAATCGTCTTCAAATCGTCGTCAGTGTATTTGACACGAAATGACAGAAACAAAGGTATAAGCAGAGAAAAACTCGACGCCGTCATATTAGTAATGTCCCTTTGGGTCCCCCAGAATCGACACAACCATTGCTTTTACCTTTGTTTATTAACAAATGCGCCTGTTATCATCCCCAAATCTTCGTCATTGTATTTGAAGCAATATGACTGAAAGAAAGGTAAAAGCAGAGAAGTACGAGATGCCGTCGTGTTAGTAATGTCCATTCGGGTCCCCCAGAATGAGCACAATTATTGCTTTTACCTTTGTTTATTAACAAATGCGCCTGTTATCATCCCCAAATCTTCGTCATTGTATTTGAAGCAATATGACTGAAAGAAAGGTAAAAGCAGAGAAAAACTCGACGCCGTCGTGTTAGTAATGTCCATTTGGGTCCCCCAGAATGAGCACAATTATTGCTTTTACCTTTGTTTATTAACAAATGCGCCTGTTATGATCCCCAAATCTTCGTCATTGTATTTGAAGCAATATGACTGAAAGAAAGGCGAAAGCAGGGAAGAACGCGAGGCCGTCGTGTTAGTAATGTTCATTCGGGTCCCCCAGAATGAGCACAATTATGGCTTTTATCTCTTTTTATTAACAAATGCGCCTGTAGTCGTCCTCAAATCGCCGTCAGTGTATTTGACGCGATACGATAGAAACAACGGTAAAAGCAGAGAAGAACTCGATGCCGTCGTGTTGGTAATGTCCATTCGGGTCCCCCAGAATGAGCACAATTATTGCTGTTATCTTTTTTCATTAACAAATGCGCCTGTAATCGTCTTCAAATCGTGTTCAGTGTATTTAATGCGATATGACAGAAACAAAGGTAAAAGCAGAGAAAAACTCGACGCCGTCATATTAGTAATGTCCATTTGGGTCCCCCAGAATCGACAGAACCATTGCTTTTACCTTTGTTTATTAACAAATGCGCCTGTTATCATCCCCAAATCTTCGTCATTGTATTTGAAGCAATATGACTTAACGAAAGGTAAAAGCAGAGAAGAACGCGATGCCGTCGTGTTAGTAATGTCCATTCGGGTCCCCCAGAATGAGCACAATTATTGCTTTTATCTTTTTTTATTAACAAATGCGCCTGTTATCATCCCAAAATCTTCGTCATTGTATTTGAAGCAATATGACTGAAAGAAAGGTAACAGCAAAAACGAACTCGATGCCGTCGTGCTAGTAATGTCCATTCGGTTCCCCCAGAACGAGCACAATTATTGCTTTTACCTTTGTATATTAACAAATGCGCCTGATATCATCCCCAAATCTTCGTCATTGTATTTGAAGCAATATGACTGAAAGAAAGGTAAAAGCAGAGAAGGACGCGATGCCCTCGTGTTGGTAATGTCCTTTCGGGTCCCCCAGAATGAGCACAATTATTGCTTTTATCTCTTTTTATTAACAAATGCGCCTGTTATCATCCCCAGATCTTCGTCATTGTATTTGAAGCCATATGACTGAAAGAAAGGTAAAAGCACAAAAGAACTCGATGCCGTCGTGTTAGTAATGTCCATTCGGTTCCCCCAGAACGAGCACAATTATTGCTTTTACCTTTGTATATTAACAAATGCGCCTGATATCATCCCCAAATCTTCGTCATTGTATTTGAAGCAATATGACTGAAAGAAAGGTAAAAGCAGCGAAGGACGCGATGCCGTCGTGTTGGTAATGTCCTTTTGGGTCCCCCAGAATGAGCACAATTATTGCTTTTATCTCTTTTTATTAACAAAGGCGCCTGTTATCATCCCCAAATCTTCGTCATTGTATTTGAAGCCATATGACTGAAAGAAAGGTAAAAGCAGAAAAGAACTCGATGCCGTCGTGTTAGTAATGTCCATTCGGGTCCCCCAGAATGAGCACAATTATTGCGTTTATCTTTTTTTATTAACAAATGCGCCTGTTATCGTCTTCAAATCGTGTTCAGTGTATTTGATGCGATATGACAGAAAGAAAGGTAAAAGCAGAGAAAAACTCGACGCCGTCATATTAGTATTGTCCCTTTGAGTCCCCCAGAATCGACAGAACCATTGCTTTTACCTTTGTTTAGTAACAAATGCGCCTGTTATCATCCCCAAATCTTCGTCACTGTATTTGAAGCAATATGACTGAAAGAAAGGTAAAAGCAGAGAAGAACGCGATGCCGTCGTGTTAGCAATGTCCATTCGGGTCCCCCAGAATGAGCACAATTATTGCTTTTACCTTTGTTTATTAACAAATGCGCCGGTAATCATCCCCAACTCTTCGTCATTGTATTTGAAGCAATATGACTGAAAGATAGGTAGAAGCAGAGAAAAACTCGACGCCGTCGTGTTAGTAATGTCCATTTGGGTCCCCCAGAATGAGCACAATTATTGCTTTTATCTTTTTTTATTAACAAATGCGCCTGTAATCGTCTTCAAATCGTCGTCATTGTATTTGAAGCAATATGACTGGAAGAAAGGTAAAAGCAGAGAAGAACGCGATGCCGTCGTGTTAGTAATGTCCATTCGGGTCCCCCAAAATGAGCACAATTATTGCTTTTATCTTTTTTTATGAACAAATGCGCCTGTTATCATCCCCAAATCTTCGTCATTGTATTTGAAGCAATATGACTGAAAGAAAGGTAAAAGCAGAGAAGAACGCGATGCCGTCGTGCTAGTAATGTCCATTCGGGTCCCCCAGAATGAGCACAATTATTGCTTTTACCTTTGTTTATTAACAAATGCGCCTGTTATCATCCCCAAATCTTCGTCATTGTATTTGAAGCAATATGACTGAAAGAAAGGTAAAAGCAGAGAAGAACGCGATGCCGTCGTGTTAGTAATGTCCATTCGGGTCCCCCAGAATGAGCACAATTATTGCTTTTATCTTTTTTTATGAACAAATGCGCCTGTTATCATCCCCAAATCTTCGTCATTGTATTTGAAGCAATATGACTGAAAGAAAGGTAAAAGCAGAGAAGAACGCGATGCCGTCGTGCTAGTAATGTCCATTCGGGTCCCCCAGAATGAGCACAATTATTGCTTTTACCTTTGTTTATTAACAAATGCGCCTGTTATCATCCCCAAATCTTCGTCATTGTATTTGAAGCAATATGACTGAAAGAAAGGTAAAAGCAGAGAAGAACGCGATGCCGTCGTGTTAGTAATGTCCATTCGGGTCCCCCAGAATGAGCACAATTATTGCTTTTACCTTTGTTAATTAACAAATGCGCCTGTTATCATCCCCATATCTTCGTCATTGTATTTGAAGCAATATGACTGAAAGAAAGGTAAAAGCAGAGAACAACGCGATGCCGTCGTGTTTGTAGTGTCCAATTGGGTCCCCCAGATTGAGCACAATTATTGCTTTTACCTTTGTTACTTAACAAATGCGCCTGTTATCATCCTCAAATCTTCGTCATTGTATTTGAAGCAATATGACTGAAAGAAAGGTAACAGCAGAGAAAAACTCGACGCCGTCGTGTTAGTAATGTCCATTCGGGTCCCCCAGAATGAGCACAATTATTGCTTTTACCTTTGTTTATTAACAAATGCGCCTGTTATCATCCCCAAATCTTCGTCATTGTATTTGAAGCAATATGACTGAAAGAAAGGTAAAAGCAGAGAAGAACTCGATGCCGTCGTGTTGGTAATGTCCATTCGGGTCCCCCAGAATGAGCACAATTATTGCTTTTATCTTTTCTTATTAACAAATGCGCCTGTAATCGTCTTCAAATCGTCGTCAGTGTATTTGACACGATATGACAGAAACAAAGGAATAAGCAGAGAAAAACTCGACGCCGTCATATTAGTAATGTCCCTTTGGGTCCCCCAGAATCGACACAACCATTGCTTTTACCTTTGTTTATTAACAAATGCGCCTGTTATCATCCCCAAATCTTCGTCATTGTATTTGAAGCAATATGACTGAAAGAAAGGTAAAAGCAGAGAAAAACTCGACGCCGTCGTGTTAGTAATGTCCATTTGGGTCCCCCAGAATGAGCAAAATTATTGCTTGTATCTTTTTTAATTAACAAATGCGCCTGTTATCATCCCCAAATCTTCGTCATTGTATTTGAAGCAATATGACTGAAAGAAAGGTAAAAGCAGAGAAGAACTCGATGCCGTCGTGTTAGTAATGACCATTCAGGTCCCCCAGAATGAGCACAATTGTTGCTTTTACCTTTGTTTATTAACAAATGCGCCTGATATCATGCCCAAATCTTCGTCATTGTATTTGAAGCAATATGACTGAAAGAAAGGTAAAAGCAGAGAAAAACTCGACGCCGTCTTGTTCGTAATGTCCATTTGGGTTCCCCAGAATGAGCACAATTATTGCTATTACCTTTGTTTATTAACAAATGCGCCTGATATCATCCCCAAATCTTCGTCATTGTATTTGAAGCAATATGACTGAAAGAAAGGTAAAAGCAGAGAAGAACGCGATGCCGTGGTGTTGGTAATGTCCATTCGAGTCCCCCAGAATGAGCACAATTATTGCTTTTATCTTTTTTTATTAACAAATGCGCCTGTTATCATCCCCAAATCTTCGTCATTGTATTTGAAGCAATATGACTGAAAGAAAGGTGAAAGCAGAGAAGAACGCGAGGCCGTCGTGCTAGTAATGTCCATTCGGGTCCCCCAGAATGAGCATAATTATTGCTTTTATCTTTTTTTTATTTAACAAATGCGCCTGTAATCGTCTTCAAATCGTCGTCAGTGTATTTGACACGATATGACAGAAACAAAGGTATAAGCAGAGAAAAACTCGACGCCGTCATATTAGTAATGTCCCTTTGGGTCCCCCAGAATCGACACAACCATTGCTTTTACCTTTGTTTATTAACAAATGCGCCTGTTATCATCCCCAAATCTTCGTCATTGTATTTGAAGCAATATGACTGAAAGAAAGGTAAAAGCAGAGAAGAACGCGATGCCGTCGTGTTAGTAATGTCCATTCGGGTCCCCCAGAATGAGCACAATTATTGCTTTTACCTTTGTTTATTAACAAATGCGCCTGTTATCATCCCCAAATCTTCGTCATTGTATTTGAAGCAATATGACTGAAAGAAAGGTAAAAGCAGAGAAAAACTCGACGCCGTCGTGTTAGTAATGTCCATTTGGGTCCCCCAGAATGAGCACAATTATTGCTTTTACCTTTGTTTATTAACAAATGCGCCTGTTATGATCCCCAAATCTTCGTCATTGTATTTGAAGCAATATGACTGAAAGAAAGGCGAAAGCAGAGAAGAACGCGAGGCCGTCGTGTTAGTAATGTTCATTCGGGTCCCCCAGAATGAGCACAATTATGGCTTTTATCTCTTTTTATTAACAAATGCGCCTGTAGTCGTCCTCAAATCGCCGTCAGTGTATTTGACGCGATACGATAGAAACAACGGTAAAAGCAGAGAAGAACTCGATGCCGTCGTGTTGGTAATGTCCATTCGGGTCCCCCAGAATGAGCACAATTATTGCTGTTATCTTTTTTCATTAACAAATGCGCCTGTAATCGTCTTCAAATCGTGTTCAGTGTATTTAATGCGATATGACAGAAACAAAGGTAAAAGCAGAGAAAAACTCGACGCCGTCATATTAGTAATGTCCATTTCGGTCCCCCAGAATCGACAGAACCATTGCTTTTACCTTTGTTTATTAACAAATGCGCCTGTTATCATCCCCAAATCTTCGTCATTGTATTTGAAGCAATATGACTTAACGAAAGGTAAAAGCAGAGAAGAACGCGATGCCGTCGTGTTAGTAATGTCCATTCGGGTCCCCCAGAATGAGCACAATTATTGCTTTTATCTTTTTTTATTAACAAATGCGCCTGTTATCATCCCAAAATCTTCGTCATTGTATTTGAAGCAATATGACTGAAAGAAAGGTAACAGCAAAAACGAACTCGATGCCGTCGTGCTAGTAATGTCCATTCGGTTCCCCCAGAACGAGCACAATTATTGCTTTTACCTTTGTATATTAACAAATGCGCCTGATATCATCCCCAAATCTTCGTCATTGTATTTGAAGCAATATGACTGAAAGAAAGGTAAAAGCAGAGAAGGACGCGATGCCCTCGTGTTGGTAATGTCCTTTCGGGTCCCCCAGAATGAGCACAATTATTGCTTTTATCTCTTTTTATTAACAAATGCGCCTGTTATCATCCCCAGATCTTCGTCATTGTATTTGAAGCCATATGACTGAAAGAAAGGTAAAAGCACAAAAGAACTCGATGCCGTCGTGTTAGTAATGTCCATTCGGTTCCCCCAGAACGAGCACAATTATTGCTTTTACCTTTGTATATTAACAAATGCGCCTGATATCATCCCCAAATCTTCGTCATTGTATTTGAAGCAATATGACTGAAAGAAAGGTAAAAGCAGCGAAGGACGCGATGCCGTCGTGTTGGTAATGTCCTTTTGGGTCCCCCAGAATGAGCACAATTATTGCTTTTATCTCTTTTTATTAACAAAGGCGCCTGTTATCATCCCCAAATCTTCGTCATTGTATTTGAAGCCATATGACTGAAAGAAAGGTAAAAGCAGAAAAGAACTCGATGCCGTCGTGTTAGTAATGTCCATTCGGGTCCCCCAGAATGAGCACAATTATTGCGTTTATCTTTTTTTATTAACAAATGCGCCTGTTATCGTCTTCAAATCGTGTTCAGTGTATTTGATGCGATATGACAGAAAGAAAGGTAAAAGCAGAGAAAAACTCGACGCCGTCATATTAGTATTGTCCCTTTGAGTCCCCCAGAATCGACAGAACCATTGCTTTTACCTTTGTTTAGTAACAAATGCGCCTGTTATCATCCCCAAATCTTCGTCACTGTATTTGAAGCAATATGACTGAAAGAAAGGTAAAAGCAGAGAAGAACGCGATGCCGTCGTGTTAGCAATGTCCATTCGGGTCCCCCAGAATGAGCACAATTATTGCTTTTACCTTTGTTTATTAACAAATGCGCCGGTAATCATCCCCAACTCTTCGTCATTGTATTTGAAGCAATATGACTGAAAGATAGGTAGAAGCAGAGAAAAACTCGACGCCGTCGTGTTAGTAATGTCCATTTGGGTCCCCCAGAATGAGCACAATTATTGCTTTTATCTTTTTTTATTAACAAATGCGCCTGTAATCGTCTTCAAATCGTCGTCATTGTATTTGAAGCAATATGACTGGAAGAAAGGTAAAAGCAGAGAAGAACGCGATGCCGTCGTGTTGGTAAAGTCCATTCGGGTCCCCCAGAATGAGCACAATTATTGCTTTTACCTTTGTTTATTAACAAATGCGCCTGATATCATCCCCAAATCTTCGTCATTGTATTTGAAGCAATACGACAGAAACAATGGTAAAAGCAGAGAAGAACTCGATGCCGTCGTGTTGGTAATGTCAATTCGGGTCCCCCAGAATGAGCACAATTATTGCTTTTACCTTTGTTTATTAACAAATGCGCCTGTTATCATCCCCAAATCTACGTCATTGTATTTGAAGCAATATGACTGAAAGAAAGGCGAAAGCAGAAAAGAACGCGAGGCCGTCGTGTTAGTAATGTTCATTCGGGTCCCCCAGAATGAGCACAATTATGGCTTTTATCTCTTTTTATTAACAAATGCGCCTGTAGTCGTCCTCAAATCGTCGTCAGTGTATTTGACGCGATACGACAGAAACAAAGGTAAAAGCAGAGAAGAACTCGATGCCGTCGTGTTGGTAATGTCCATTCGGGTCCCCCAGAATGAGCACAATTATTGCTTTTATCTTTTTTCATTAACAAATGCGCCTGTAATCGTCTTCAAATCGTGTTCAGTGTAATTAATGCGATATGACAGAAACAAAGGTAAAAGCAGAAAAGAACTCGATGCCGTCGTGTTAGTAATGTCCATTCGGGTCCCCCAGAATGAGCACAATTATTGCTTTTTTCCTTTGTTTATTAACAAATGCGCCTGATATCATACCCAAATCTTCGTCATTGTATTTGAAGCAATATGACTGAAAGAAAGGTAAAAGCAGAGAAGAACGCGATGCCGTCGTGTTAGTAATGTCCATTCGGGTCCCCCAAAATGAGCACAATTATTGCTTTTATCTTTTTTTATGAACAAATGCGCCTGTTTTCATCCCCAAATCTTCGTCATTGTATTTGAAGCAATATGACTGAAAGAAAGGTAAAAGCAGAGAAGAACGCGATGCCGTCGTGCTAGTAATGTCCATTCGGGTCCCCCAGAATGAGCACAATTATTGCTTTTACCTTTGTTTATTAACAAATGCGCCTGTTATCATCCCCAAATCTTCGTCATTGTATTTGAAGCAATATGACTGAAAGAAAGGTAAAAGCAGAGAAGAACGCGATGCCGTCGTGTTAGTAATGTCCATTCGGGTCCCCCAGAATGAGCACAATTATTGCTTTTACCTTTGTTTATTAACAAATGCGCCTGTTATCATCCCCATATCTTCGTCATTGTATTTGAAGCAATATGACTGAAAGAAAGGTAAAAGCAGAGAAGAACGCGATGCCGTCGTGTTTGTAGTGTCCATTTGGGTCCCCCAGATTGAGCACAATTATTGCTTTTACCTTTGTTAATTAACAAATGCGCCTGTTATCATCCCCATATCTTCGTCATTGTATTTGAAGCAATATGACTGAAAGAAAGGTAAAAGCAGAGAAGAATGCGATGCCGTCGTGTTTGTAGTGTCCATTCGGGTCCCCCAGAATGAGCACAATTATTGCTTTTACCTTTGTTTATTAACAAATGCGCCTGTTATCATCCCCAAATCTTCGTCATTGTATTTGAAGCAATATGACTGAAAGAAAGGTAACAGCAGAGAAAAACTCGACGCCGTCGTGTTAGTAATGTCCATTCGGGTCCCCCAGAATGAGCACAATTATTGCTTTTACCTTTGTTTATTAACAAATGCGCCTGTTATCATCCCCAAATCTTCGTCATTGTATTTGAAGCAATATGACTGAAAGAAAGGTAAAAGCAGAGAAGAACTCGATGCCGTCGTGTTGGTAATGTCCATTCGGGTCCCCCAGAATGAGCACAATTATTGCTTTTATCTTTTCTTATTAACAAATGCGCCTGTAATCGTCTTCAAATCGTCGTCAGTGTATTTGACACGATATGACAGAAACAAAGGTATAAGCAGAGAAAAACTCGACGCCGTCATATTAGTAATGTCCCTTTGGGTCCCCCAGAATCGACACAACCATTGCTTTTACCTTTGTTTATTAACAAATGCGCCTGATATCATCCCCAAATCTTCGTCATTGTATTTGAAGCAATATGACTGAAAGAAAGGTAAAAGCAGAGAAAAACTCGACGCCGTCGTGTTAGTAATGTCCATTTGGGTCCCCCAGAATGAGCAAAATTATTGCTTGTATCTTTTTTAATTAACAAATGCGCCTGTTATCATCCCCAAATCTTCGTCATTGTATTTGAAGCAATATGACTGAAAGAAAGGTAAAAGCAGAGAAGAACTCGATGCCGGCGTGTTAGTAATGACCATTCAGGTCCCCCAGAATGAGCACAATTGTTGCTTTTACCTTTGTTTATTAACAAATGCGCCTGATATCATGCCCAAATCTTCGTCATTGTATTTGAAGCAATATGACTGAAAGAAAGGTAAAAGCAGAGAAGAACGCGATGCCGTCGTGTTAGTAATGTCCATTCGGGTCCCCCAAAATGAGCACAATTGTTGCTTTGATCTTTTTTTATTAACAAATGCGCATGCTATCATCCCCAAATCTTCGTCATTGTATTTGAAGCAATATTACTGAAAGAAAGGTAAAAGCAGAGAAGAACGCGATGCCGTCGAGTTGGTAATGTCCTTTTGGGTCCCCCAGAATGAGCACAATTATTGCTTTTATCTCTTTTTATTAACAAAGGCGCCTGTTATCATCCCCAAATCTTCGTCATGGTATTTGAAGCCATATGACTGAAAGAAAGGTAAAAGCAGAAAAGAACTCGATGCCGTCGTGTTAGTAATGTCCATTCGGGTCCCCCAGAATGAGCACAATTATTGCGTTTATCTTTTTTTATTAACAAATGCGCCTGTTATCGTCTTCAAATCGTGTTCAGTGTATTTGATGCGATATGACAGAAAGAAAGGTAAAAGCAGAGAAAAACTCGACGCCGTCATATTAGTATTGTCCCTTTGAGTCCCCCAGAATCGACAGAACCATTGCTTTTACCTTTGTTTAGTAACAAATGCGCCTGTTATCATCCCCAAATCTTCGTCACTGTATTTGAAGCAATATGACTGAAAGAAAGGTAAAAGCAGAGAAGAACGCGATGCCGTCGTGTTAGCAATGTCCATTCGGGTCCCCCAGAATGAGCACAATTATTGCTTTTACCTTTGTTTATTAACAAATGCGCCGGTAATCATCCCCAACTCTTCGTCATTGTATTTGAAGCAATATGACTGAAAGATAGGTAGAAGCAGAGAAAAACTCGACGCCGTCGTGTTAGTAATGTCCATTTGGGTCCCCCAGAATGAGCACAATTATTGCTTTTATCTTTTTTTATTAACAAATGCGCCTGTAATCGTCTTCAAATCGTCGTCATTGTATTTGAAGCAATATGACTGGAAGAAAGGTAAAAGCAGAGAAGAACGCGATGCCGTCGTGTTGGTAAAGTCCATTCGGGTCCCCCAGAATGAGCACAATTATTGCTTTTACCTTTGTTTATTAACAAATGCGCCTGATATCATCCCCAAATCTTCGTCATTGTATTTGAAGCAATACGACAGAAACAATGGTAAAAGCAGAGAAGAACTCGATGCCGTCGTGTTGGTAATGTCAATTCGGGTCCCCCAGAATGAGCACAATTATTGCTTTTACCTTTGTTTATTAACAAATGCGCCTGTTATCATCCCCAAATCTACGTCATTGTATTTGAAGCAATATGACTGAAAGAAAGGCGAAAGCAGAAAAGAACGCGAGGCCGTCGTGTTAGTAATGTTCATTCGGGTCCCCCAGAATGAGCACAATTATGGCTTTTATCTCTTTTTATTAACAAATGCGCCTGTAGTCGTCCTCAAATCGTCGTCAGTGTATTTGACGCGATACGACAGAAACAAAGGTAAAAGCAGAGAAGAACTCGATGCCGTCGTGTTGGTAATGTCCATTCGGGTCCCCCAGAATGAGCACAATTATTGCTTTTATCTTTTTTCATTAACAAATGCGCCTGTAATCGTCTTCAAATCGTGTTCAGTGTAATTAATGCGATATGACAGAAACAAAGGTAAAAGCAGAAAAGAACTCGATGCCGTCGTGTTAGTAATGTCCATTCGGGTCCCCCAGAATGAGCACAATTATTGCTTTTTTCCTTTGTTTATTAACAAATGCGCCTGATATCATACCCAAATCTTCGTCATTGTATTTGAAGCAATATGACTGAAAGAAAGGTAAAAGCAGAGAAGAACGCGATGCCGTCGTGTTAGTAATGTCCATTCGGGTCCCCCAAAATGAGCACAATTATTGCTTTTATCTTTTTTTATGAACAAATGCGCCTGTTTTCATCCCCAAATCTTCGTCATTGTATTTGAAGCAATATGACTGAAAGAAAGGTAAAAGCAGAGAAGAACGCGATGCCGTCGTGCTAGTAATGTCCATTCGGGTCCCCCAGAATGAGCACAATTATTGCTTTTACCTTTGTTTATTAACAAATGCGCCTGTTATCATCCCCAAATCTTCGTCATTGTATTTGAAGCAATATGACTGAAAGAAAGGTAAAAGCAGAGAAGAACGCGATGCCGTCGTGTTAGTAATGTCCATTCGGGTCCCCCAGAATGAGCACAATTATTGCTTTTACCTTTGTTTATTAACAAATGCGCCTGTTATCATCCCCATATCTTCGTCATTGTATTTGAAGCAATATGACTGAAAGAAAGGTAAAAGCAGAGAAGAACGCGATGCCGTCGTGTTTGTAGTGTCCATTTGGGTCCCCCAGATTGAGCACAATTATTGCTTTTACCTTTGTTAATTAACAAATGCGCCTGTTATCATCCCCATATCTTCGTCATTGTATTTGAAGCAATATGACTGAAAGAAAGGTAAAAGCAGAGAAGAATGCGATGCCGTCGTGTTTGTAGTGTCCATTCGGGTCCCCCAGAATGAGCACAATTATTGCTTTTACCTTTGTTTATTAACAAATGCGCCTGTTATCATCCCCAAATCTTCGTCATTGTATTTGAAGCAATATGACTGAAAGAAAGGTAACAGCAGAGAAAAACTCGACGCCGTCGTGTTAGTAATGTCCATTCGGGTCCCCCAGAATGAGCACAATTATTGCTTTTACCTTTGTTTATTAACAAATGCGCCTGTTATCATCCCCAAATCTTCGTCATTGTATTTGAAGCAATATGACTGAAAGAAAGGTAAAAGCAGAGAAGAACTCGATGCCGTCGTGTTGGTAATGTCCATTCGGGTCCCCCAGAATGAGCACAATTATTGCTTTTATCTTTTCTTATTAACAAATGCGCCTGTAATCGTCTTCAAATCGTCGTCAGTGTATTTGACACGATATGACAGAAACAAAGGTATAAGCAGAGAAAAACTCGACGCCGTCATATTAGTAATGTCCCTTTGGGTCCCCCAGAATCGACACAACCATTGCTTTTACCTTTGTTTATTAACAAATGCGCCTGTTATCATCCCCAAATCTTCGTCATTGTATTTGAAGCAATATGACTGAAAGAAAGGTAAAAGCAGAGAAAAACTCGACGCCGTCGTGTTAGTAATGTCCATTTGGGTCCCCCAGAATGAGCAAAATTATTGCTTGTATCTTTTTTAATTAACAAATGCGCCTGTTATCATCCCCAAATCTTCGTCATTGTATTTGAAGCAATATGACTGAAAGAAAGGTAAAAGCAGAGAAGAACTCGATGCCGGCGTGTTAGTAATGACCATTCAGGTCCCCCAGAATGAGCACAATTGTTGCTTTTACCTTTGTTTATTAACAAATGCGCCTGATATCATGCCCAAATCTTCGTCATTGTATTTGAAGCAATATGACTGAAAGAAAGGTAAAAGCAGAGAAGAACGCGATGCCGTCGTGTTAGTAATGTCCATTCGGGTCCCCCAAAATGAGCACAATTGTTGCTTTGATCTTTTTTTATTAACAAATGCGCATGCTATCATCCCCAAATCTTCGTCATTGTATTTGAAGCAATATTACTGAAAGAAAGGTAAAAGCAGAGAAGAACGCGATGCCGTCGTGTTAGTAATGTCCATTCGGGTCCCCCAGAATGAGCACAATTATAGCTTTTACCTTTGTTTATTAACAAATGCGCCTGTTATCATCCCCAAATCTTCGTCATTGTATTTGAAGCAATATGACTGAAAGAAAGGTAAAAGCAGAGAAAAACTCGACGCCGTCTTGTTCGTAATGTCCATTTGGGTTCCCCAGAATGAGCACAATTATTGCTATTACCTTTGTTTATTAACAAATGCGCCTGATATCATCCCCAAATCTTCGTCATTGTATTTGAAGCAATATGACTGAAAGAAAGGTAAAAGCAGAGAAGAACGCGATGCCGTGGTGTTGGTAATGTCCATTCGAGTCCCCCAGAATGAGCACAATTATTGCTTTTATCTTTTTTTATTAACAAATGCGCCTGTTATCATCCCCAAATCTTCGTCATTGTATTTGAAGCAATATGACTGAAAGAAAGGTGAAAGCAGAGAAGAACGCGAGGCCGTCGTGTTAGTAATGTCCATTCGGGTCCCCCAGAATGAGCACAATTATTGCTTTTATCTTTTTTTTATTTGACAAATGCGCCTGTAATCGTCTTCAAATCGTCATCAGTGTATTTGACACGATATGACAGAAACAAAGGTATAAGCAGAGAAAAACTCGACGCCGTCATATTAGTAATGTCCCTTTGGGTCCCCCAGAATCGACACAACCATTGCTTTTACCTTTGTTTATTAACAAATGCGCCTGTTATCATCCCCAAATCTTCGTCATTGCATTTGAAGCAATATGACTGAAAGAAAGGTAAAAGCAGAGAAGAACGCGATGCCGTCGTGTTAGTAATGTCCATTCGGGTCCCCCAGAATGAGCACAATTATTGCTTTTTCCTTTGTTTATTAACAAATGCGCCTGATATCATACCCAAATCTTCGTCATTGTATTTGAAGCAATATGACTGAAAGAAAGGTAAAAGCAGAGAAGCACGCGATGCCGTCGTGTTAGTAATGTCCATTCGGGTCCCCCAAAATGAGCACAATTATTGCTTTTATCTTTTTTTATGAACAAATGCGCCTGTTATCATCCCCAAATCTTCGTCATTGTATTTGAAGCAATATGACTGAAAGAAAGGTAAAAGCAGAGAAGAACGCGATGCCGTCGTGGTAGTAATGTCCATTCGGGTCCCCCAGAATGAGCACAATTATTGCTGTTACCTTTGTTTATTAACAAATGCGCCTGTTATCATCCCCAAATCTTCGTCATTGTATTTGAAGCAATATGACTGAAAGAAAGGTAAAAGCAGAGAAGAACGCGATGCCGTCGTGTTAGTAATGTCCATTCGGGTCCCCCAGAATGAGCACAATTATTGCTTTTACCTTTGTTAATTAACAAATGCGCCTGTTATCATCCCCATATCTTCGTCATTGTATTTGAAGCAATATGACTGAAAGAAAGGTAAAAGCAGAGAAGAACGCGATGCCGTCGTGTTTGTAGTGTCCATTTGGGTCCCCCAGAATGAGCACAATTATTGCTTGAACCTTTGTTAATTAACAAATGCGCCTGTTATCATCCCCATATCTTCGTCATTGTATTTGAAGCAATATGACTGAAAGAAAGGTAAAAGCAGAGAAGAACGCGATGCCGTCGTGTTTGTAGTGTCCATTCGGGTCCCCCAGAATGAGCACAATTATTGCTTTTACCTTTGTTTATTAACAAATGCGCCTGTTATCATCCCCAAATCTTCGTCATTGTATTTGAAGCAATATGACTGAAAGAAAGGTAACAGCAGAGAAAAACGCGATGCCGTCGTGTTAGTAATGTCCATTCGGGTCCCCCAGAATGAGCACAATTATTGCTTTTACCTTTGTTTATTAACAAATGCGCCTGTTATCATCCCCATATCTTCGTCATTGTATTTGAAGCAATATGACTGAAAGAAAGGTAAAAGCAGAGAAGAACGCGATGCCGTCGTGTTTGTAGTGTCCATTTGGGTCCCCCAGATTGAGCACAATTATTGCTTTTACCTTTGTTAATTAACAAATGCGCCTGTTATCATCCCCATATCTTCGTCATTGTATTTGAAGCAATATGACTGAAAGAAAGGTAAAAGCAGAGAAGAATGCGATGCCGTCGTGTTTGTAGTGTCCATTCGGGTCCCCCAGAATGAGCACAATTATTGCTTTTACCTTTGTTTATTAACAAATGCGCCTGTTATCATCCCCAAATCTTCGTCATTGTATTTGAAGCAATATGACTGAAAGAAAGGTAACAGCAGAGAAAAACTCGACGCCGTCGTGTTAGTAATGTCCATTCGGGTCCCCCAGAATGAGCACAATTATTGCTTTTACCTTTGTTTATTAACAAATGCGCCTGTTATCATCCCCAAATCTTCGTCATTGTATTTGAAGCAATATGACTGAAAGAAAGGTAAAAGCAGAGAAGAACTCGATGCCGTCGTGTTGGTAATGTCCATTCGGGTCCCCCAGAATGAGCACAATTATTGCTTTTATCTTTTCTTATTAACAAATGCGCCTGTAATCGTCTTCAAATCGTCGTCAGTGTATTTGACACGATATGACAGAAACAAAGGTATAAGCAGAGAAAAACTCGACGCCGTCATATTAGTAATGTCCCTTTGGGTCCCCCAGAATCGACACAACCATTGCTTTTACCTTTGTTTATTAACAAATGCGCCTGTTATCATCCCCAAATCTTCGTCATTGTATTTGAAGCAATATGACTGAAAGAAAGGTAAAAGCAGAGAAAAACTCGACGCCGTCGTGTTAGTAATGTCCATTTGGGTCCCCCAGAATGAGCAAAATTATTGCTTGTATCTTTTTTAATTAACAAATGCGCCTGTTATCATCCCCAAATCTTCGTCATTGTATTTGAAGCAATATGACTGAAAGAAAGGTAAAAGCAGAGAAGAACTCGATGCCGGCGTGTTAGTAATGACCATTCAGGTCCCCCAGAATGAGCACAATTGTTGCTTTTACCTTTGTTTATTAACAAATGCGCCTGATATCATGCCCAAATCTTCGTCATTGTATTTGAAGCAATATGACTGAAAGAAAGGTAAAAGCAGAGAAGAACGCGATGCCGTCGTGTTAGTAATGTCCATTCGGGTCCCCCAAAATGAGCACAATTGTTGCTTTGATCTTTTTTTATTAACAAATGCGCATGCTATCATCCCCAAATCTTCGTCATTGTATTTGAAGCAATATTACTGAAAGAAAGGTAAAAGCAGAGAAGAACGCGATGCCGTCGTGTTAGTAATGTCCATTCGGGTCCCCCAGAATGAGCACAATTATAGCTTTTACCTTTGTTTATTAACAAATGCGCCTGTTATCATCCCCAAATCTTCGTCATTGTATTTGAAGCAATATGACTGAAAGAAAGGTAAAAGCAGAGAAAAACTCGACGCCGTCTTGTTCGTAATGTCCATTTGGGTTCCCCAGAATGAGCACAATTATTGCTATTACCTTTGTTTATTAACAAATGCGCCTGATATCATCCCCAAATCTTCGTCATTGTATTTGAAGCAATATGACTGAAAGAAAGGTAAAAGCAGAGAAGAACGCGATGCCGTGGTGTTGGTAATGTCCATTCGAGTCCCCCAGAATGAGCACAATTATTGCTTTTATCTTTTTTTATTAACAAATGCGCCTGTTATCATCCCCAAATCTTCGTCATTGTATTTGAAGCAATATGACTGAAAGAAAGGTGAAAGCAGAGAAGAACGCGAGGCCGTCGTGTTAGTAATGTCCATTCGGGTCCCCCAGAATGAGCACAATTATTGCTTTTATCTTCTTTTTATTTGACAAATGCGCCTGTAATCGTCTTCAAATCGTCGTCAGTGTATTTGACACGATATGACAGAAACAAAGGTATAAGCAGAGAAAAACTCGACGCCGTCATATTAGTAATGTCCCTTTGGGTCCCCCAGAATCGACACAACCATTGCTTTTACCTTTGTTTATTAACAAATGCGCCTGTTATCATCCCCAAATCTTCGTCATTGCATTTGAAGCAATATGACTGAAAGAAAGGTAAAAGCAGAGAAGAACGCGATGCCGTCGTGTTAGTAATGTCCATTCGGGTCCCCCAGAATGAGCACAATTATCGCTTTTTCCTTTGTTTATTAACAAATGCGCCTGATATCATACCCAAATCTTCGTCATTGTATTTGAAGCAATATGACTGAAAGAAAGGTAAAAGCAGAGAAGCACGCGATGCCGTCGTGTTAGTAATGTCCATTCGGGTCCCCCAAAATGAGCACAATTATTGCTTTTATCTTTTTTTATGAACAAATGCGCCTGTTATCATCCCCAAATCTTCGTCATTGTATTTGAAGCAATATGACTGAAAGAAAGGTAAAAGCAGAGAAGAACGCGATGCCGTCGTGGTAGTAATGTCCATTCGGGTCCCCCAGAATGAGCACAATTATTGCTGTTACCTTTGTTTATTAACAAATGCGCCTGTTATCATCCCCAAATCTTCGTCATTGTATTTGAAGCAATATGACTGAAAGAAAGGTAAAAGCAGAGAAGAACGCGATGCCGTCGTGTTAGTAATGTCCATTCGGGTCCCCCAGAATGAGCACAATTATTGCTTTTACCTTTGTTAATTAACAAATGCGCCTGTTATCATCCCCATATCTTCGTCATTGTATTTGAAGCAATATGACTGAAAGAAAGGTAAAAGCAGAGAAGAACGCGATGCCGTCGTGTTTGTAGTGTCCATTTGGGTCCCCCAGAATGAGCACAATTATTGCTTGAACCTTTGTTAATTAACAAATGCGCCTGTTATCATCCCCATATCTTCGTCATTGTATTTGAAGCAATATGACTGAAAGAAAGGTAAAAGCAGAGAAGAACGCGATGCCGTCGTGTTTGTAATGTCCCTTTGGGTCCCCCAGAATCGACACAACCATTGCTTTTACCTTTGTTTATTAACAAATGCGCCTGTTATCATCCCCAAATCTTCGTCATTGTATTTGAAGCAATATGACTGAAAGAAAGGTAAAAGCAGAGAAAAACTCGACGCCGTCGTGTTAGTAATGTCCATTTGGGTCCCCCAGAATGAGCAAAATTATTGCTTGTATCTTTTTTAATTAACAAATGCGCCTGTTATCATCCCCAAATCTTCGTCATTGTATTTGAAGCAATATGACTGAAAGAAAGGTAAAAGCAGAGAAGAACTCGATGCCGTCGTGTTAGTAATGACCATTCAGGTCCCCCAGAATGAGCACAATTGTTGCTTTTACCTTTGTTTATTAACAAATGCGCCTGATATCATGCCCAAATCTTCGTCATTGTATTTGAAGCAATATGACTGAAAGAAAGGTAAAAGCAGAGAAGAACGCGATGCCGTCGTGTTAGTAATGTCCATTCGGGTCCCCCAAAATGAGCACAATTATTGCTTTGATCTTTTTTTTTTAACAAATGCGCATGCTATCATCCCCAAATCTTCGTCATTGTATTTGAAGCAATATGACTGAAAGAAAGGTAAAAGCAGAGAAGAACGCGATGCCGTCGTGTTAGTAATGTCCATTCGGGTCCCCCAGAATGAGCACAATTATTGCTTTTACCTTTGTTTATTAACAAATGCGCCTGTTATCATCCCCAAATCTTCGTCATTGTATTTGAAGCAATATGACTGAAAGAAAGGTAAAAGCAGAGAAAAACTCGACGCCGTCTTGTTCGTAATGTCCATTTGGGTTCCCCAGAATGAGCACAATTATTGCTATTACCTTTGTTTATTAACAAATGCGCCTGATATCATCCCCAAATCTTCGTCATTGTATTTGAAGCAATATGACTGAAAGAAAGGTAAAAGCAGAGAAGAACGCGATGCCGTGGTGTTGGTAATGTCCATTCGAGTCCCCCAGAATGAGCACAATTATTGCTTTTATCTTTTTTTATTAACAAATGCGCCTGTTATCATCCCCAAATCTTCGTCATTGGATTTGAAGCAATATGACTGAAAGAAAGGTGAAAGCAGAGAAGAACGCGAGGCCGTCGTGTTAGTAATGTCCATTCGGGTCCCCCAGAATGAGCACAATTATTGCTTTTATCTTTTTTTTATTTAACAAATGCGCCTGTAATCGTCTTCAAATCGTCGTCAGTGTATTTGACACGATATGACAGAAACAAAGGTATAAGCAGAGAAAAACTCGACGCCGTCATATTAGTAATGTCCCTTTGGGTCCCCCAGAATCGACACAACCATTGCTTTTACCTTTGTTTATTAACAAATGCGCCTGTTATCATCCCCAAATCCTCGTCATTGTATTTGAAGCAATATGACTGAAAGAAAGGTAAAAGCAGAGAAGAACGCGATGCCGTCGTGTTAGTAATGTCCATTCGCGTCCCCCAGAATGAGCACAATTATTGCTTTTATCTTTTTTCATTAACAAATGCGCCTGTAATCGTCTTCAAATCGTGTTCAGTGTATTTAATGCGATATGACAGAAAGAAAGGTAAAAGCAGAGAAAAACTCGACGCCGTCGTGTTAGTAATGTCCATTTGGGTCCCCCAGAATGAGCACAATTATTGCTTTTACCTTTGTTTATTAACAAATGCGCCTGTTATCATCCCCAAATCTTCGTCATTGTATTTGAAGCAATATGACTGAAAGAAAGGTAAAAGCAGAGAAAAACTCGACGCCGTCGTGTTAGTAATGTCCATTTGGGTCCCCCAGAATGAGCAAAATTATTGCTTGTATCTTTTTTAATTAACAAATGCGCCTGTTATCATCCCCAAATCTTCGTCATTGTATTTGAAGCAATATGACTGAAAGAAAGGTAAAAGCAGAGAAGAACTCGATGCCGGCGTGTTAGTAATGACCATTCAGGTCCCCCAGAATGAGCACAATTGTTGCTTTTACCTTTGTTTATTAACAAATGCGCCTGATATCATGCCCAAATCTTCGTCATTGTATTTGAAGCAATATGACTGAAAGAAAGGTAAAAGCAGAGAAGAACGCGATGCCGTCGTGTTAGTAATGTCCATTCGGGTCCCCCAAAATGAGCACAATTGTTGCTTTGATCTTTTTTTATTAACAAATGCGCATGCTATCATCCCCAAATCTTCGTCATTGTATTTGAAGCAATATTACTGAAAGAAAGGTAAAAGCAGAGAAGAACGCGATGCCGTCGTGTTAGTAATGTCCATTCGGGTCCCCCAGAATGAGCACAATTATAGCTTTTACCTTTGTTTATTAACAAATGCGCCTGTTATCATCCCCAAATCTTCGTCATTGTATTTGAAGCAATATGACTGAAAGAAAGGTAAAAGCAGAGAAAAACTCGACGCCGTCTTGTTCGTAATGTCCATTTGGGTTCCCCAGAATGAGCACAATTATTGCTATTACCTTTGTTTATTAACAAATGCGCCTGATATCATCCCCAAATCTTCGTCATTGTATTTGAAGCAATATGACTGAAAGAAAGGTAAAAGCAGAGAAGAACGCGATGCCGTGGTGTTGGTAATGTCCATTCGAGTCCCCCAGAATGAGCACAATTATTGCTTTTATCTTTTTTTATTAACAAATGCGCCTGTTATCATCCCCAAATCTTCGTCATTGTATTTGGAGCAATATGACTGAAAGAAAGGTGAAAGCAGAGAAGAACGCGAGGCCGTCGTGTTAGTAATGTCCATTCGGGTCCCCCAGAATGAGCACAATTATTGCTTTTATCTTCTTTTTATTTGACAAATGCGCCTGTAATCGTCTTCAAATCGTCGTCAGTGTATTTGACACGATATGACAGAAACAAAGGTATAAGCAGAGAAAAACTCGACGCCGTCATATTAGTAATGTCCCTTTGGGTCCCCCAGAATCGACACAACCATTGCTTTTACCTTTGTTTATTAACAAATGCGCCTGTTATCATCCCCAAATCTTCGTCATTGCATTTGAAGCAATATGACTGAAAGAAAGGTAAAAGCAGAGAAGAACGCGATGCCGTCGTGTTAGTAATGTCCATTCGGGTCCCCCAGAATGAGCACAATTATCGCTTTTTCCTTTGTTTATTAACAAATGCGCCTGATATCATACCCAAATCTTCGTCATTGTATTTGAAGCAATATGACTGAAAGAAAGGTAAAAGCAGAGAAGCACGCGATGCCGTCGTGTTAGTAATGTCCATTCGGGTCCCCCAAAATGAGCACAATTATTGCTTTTATCTTTTTTTATGAACAAATGCGCCTGTTATCATCCCCAAATCTTCGTCATTGTATTTGAAGCAATATGACTGAAAGAAAGGTAAAAGCAGAGAAGAACGCGATGCCGTCGTGGTAGTAATGTCCATTCGGGTCCCCCAGAATGAGCACAATTATTGCTGTTACCTTTGTTTATTAACAAATGCGCCTGTTATCATCCCCAAATCTTCGTCATTGTATTTGAAGCAATATGACTGAAAGAAAGGTAAAAGCAGAGAAGAACGCGATGCCGTCGTGTTAGTAATGTCCATTCGGGTCCCCCAGAATGAGCACAATTATTGCTTTTACCTTTGTTAATTAACAAATGCGCCTGTTATCATCCCCATATCTTCGTCATTGTATTTGAAGCAATATGACTGAAAGAAAGGTAAAAGCAGAGAAGAACGCGATGCCGTCGTGTTTGTAGTGTCCATTTGGGTCCCCCAGAATGAGCACAATTATTGCTTGAACCTTTGTTAATTAACAAATGCGCCTGTTATCATCCCCATATCTTCGTCATTGTATTTGAAGCAATATGACTGAAAGAAAGGTAAAAGCAGAGAAGAACGCGATGCCGTCGTGTTTGTAATGTCCCTTTGGGTCCCCCAGAATCGACACAACCATTGCTTTTACCTTTGTTTATTAACAAATGCGCCTGTTATCATCCCCAAATCTTCGTCATTGTATTTGAAGCAATATGACTGAAAGAAAGGTAAAAGCAGAGAAAAACTCGACGCCGTCGTGTTAGTAATGTCCATTTGGGTCCCCCAGAATGAGCAAAATTATTGCTTGTATCTTTTTTAATTAACAAATGCGCCTGTTATCATCCCCAAATCTTCGTCATTGTATTTGAAGCAATATGACTGAAAGAAAGGTAAAAGCAGAGAAGAACTCGATGCCGTCGTGTTAGTAATGACCATTCAGGTCCCCCAGAATGAGCACAATTGTTGCTTTTACCTTTGTTTATTAACAAATGCGCCTGATATCATGCCCAAATCTTCGTCATTGTATTTGAAGCAATATGACTGAAAGAAAGGTAAAAGCAGAGAAGAACGCGAT
Organism: Ophion costatus; assembly: GCA_951751655.1. Classification (NCBI taxonomy): domain Eukaryota; kingdom Metazoa; phylum Arthropoda; class Insecta; order Hymenoptera; family Ichneumonidae; genus Ophion; species Ophion costatus. The sequence continues at coordinate 7,955,498 of OX632361.1, read as the reverse complement.
GCCGTCGTGTTAGTAATGTCCATTCGGGTCCCCCAAAATGAGCACAATTATTGCTTTGATCTTTTTTTTTTAACAAATGCGCATGCTATCATCCCCAAATCTTCGTCATTGTATTTGAAGCAATATGACTGAAAGAAAGGTAAAAGCAGAGAAGAACGCGATGCCGTCGTGTTAGTAATGTCCATTCGGGTCCCCCAGAATGAGCACAATTATTGCTTTTACCTTTGTTTATTAACAAATGCGCCTGTTATCATCCCCAAATCTTCGTCATTGTATTTGAAGCAATATGACTGAAAGAAAGGTAAAAGCAGAGAAAAACTCGACGCCGTCTTGTTCGTAATGTCCATTTGGGTTCCCCAGAATGAGCACAATTATTGCTATTACCTTTGTTTATTAACAAATGCGCCTGATATCATCCCCAAATCTTCGTCATTGTATTTGAAGCAATATGACTGAAAGAAAGGTAAAAGCAGAGAAGAACGCGATGCCGTGGTGTTGGTAATGTCCATTCGAGTCCCCCAGAATGAGCACAATTATTGCTTTTATCTTTTTTTATTAACAAATGCGCCTGTTATCATCCCCAAATCTTCGTCATTGGATTTGAAGCAATATGACTGAAAGAAAGGTGAAAGCAGAGAAGAACGCGAGGCCGTCGTGTTAGTAATGTCCATTCGGGTCCCCCAGAATGAGCACAATTATTGCTTTTATCTTTTTTTTATTTAACAAATGCGCCTGTAATCGTCTTCAAATCGTCGTCAGTGTATTTGACACGATATGACAGAAACAAAGGTATAAGCAGAGAAAAACTCGACGCCGTCATATTAGTAATGTCCCTTTGGGTCCCCCAGAATCGACACAACCATTGCTTTTACCTTTGTTTATTAACAAATGCGCCTGTTATCATCCCCAAATCTTCGTCATTGTATTTGAAGCAATATGACTGAAAGAAAGGTAAAAGCAGAGAAGAACGCGATGCCGTCGTGTTAGTAATGTCCATTCGGGTCCCCCAGAATGAGCACAATTATTGCTTTTATCTTTTTTCATTAACAAATGCGCCTGTAATCGTCTTCAAATCGTGTTCAGTGTATTTAATGCGATATGACAGAAAGAAAGGTAAAAGCAGAGAAAAACTCGACGCCGTCGTGTTAGTAATGTCCATTTGGGTCCCCCAGAATGAGCACAATTATTGCTTTTACCTTTGTTTATTAACAAATGCGCCTGTTATGATCCCCAAATCTTCGTCATTGTATTTGAAGCAATATGACTGAAAGAAAGGCGAAAGCAGAGAAGAACGCGAGGCCGTCGTGTTAGTAATGTTCATTCGGGTCCCCCAGAATGAGCACAATTATGGCTTTTATCTCTTTTTATTAACAAATGCGCCTGTAGTCGTCCTCACATCGCCGTCAGTGTATTTGACGCGATACGATAGAAACAACGGTAAAAGCAGAGAAGAACTCGATGCCGTCGTGTTGGTAATGTCCATTCGGGTCCCCCAGAATGAGCACAATTATTGCTTTTATCTTTTTTCATTAACAAATGCGCCTGTAATCGTCTTCAAATCGTGTTCAGTGTATTTAATGCGATATGACAGAAACAAAGGTAAAAGCAGAGAAAAACTCGACGCCGTCATATTAGTAATGTCCATTTGGGTCCCCCAGAATCGACAGAACCATTGCTTTTACCTTTGTTTATTAACAAATGCGCCTGTTATCATCCCCAAATCTTCGTCATTGTATTTGAAGCAATATGACTTAACGAAAGGTAAAAGCAGAGAAGAACGCGATGCCGTCGTGTTAGTAATGTCCATTCGGGTCCCCCAGAATGAGCACAATTATTGCTTTTATCTTTTTTTATTAACAAATGCGCCTGTTATCATCCCAAAATCTTCGTCATTGTATTTGAAGCAATATGACTGAAAGAAAGGTAACAGCAAAAACGAACTCGATGCCGTCGTGCTAGTAATGTCCATTCGGTTCCCCCAGAACGAGCACAATTATTGCTTTTACATTTGTATATTAACAAATGCGCCTGATATCATCCCCAAATCTTCGTCATTGTATTTGAAGCAATATGACTGAAAGAAAGGTAAAAGCAGAGGAGGTCGCGATGCCCTCGTGTTGGTAATGTCCTTTCGGGTCCCCCAGAATGAGCACAATTATTGCTTTTATCTCTTTTTATTAACAAATGCGCCTGTTATCATCCCCAGATCTTCGTCATTGTATTTGAAGCCATATGACTGAAAGAAAGGTAAAAGCACAAAAGAACTCGATGCCGTCGTGTTAGTAATGTCCATTCGGTTCCCCCAGAACGAGCACAATTATTGCTTTTACCTTTGTATATTAACAAATGCGCCTGATATCATCCCCAAATCTTCGTCATTGTATTTGAAGCAATATGACTGAAAGAAAGGTAAAAGCAGCGAAGGACGCGATGCCGTCGTGTTGGTAATGACCTTTTGGGTCCCCCAGAATGAGCACAATTATTGCTTTTATCTCTTTTTATTAACAAAGGCGCCTGTTATCATCCCCAAATCTTCGTCATTGTATTTGAAGCCATATGACTGAAAGAAAGGTAAAAGCAGAAAAGAACTCGCTGCCGTCGTGTTGGTAATGTCCATTCGGGTCCCCCAGAATGAGCACAATTATTGCTTTTATCTTTTTTCATTAACAAATGCGCCTGTAATCGTCTTCAAATCGTGTTCAGTGTATTTAATGCGATATGACAGAAACAAAGGTAAAAGCAGAGAAAAACTCGACGCCGTCATATTAGTAATGTCCATTTGGGTCCCCCAGAATCGACAGAACCATTGCTTTTACCTTTGTTTATTAACAAATGCGCCTGTTATCATCCCCAAATCTTCGTCATTGTATTTGAAGCAATATGACTTAACGAAAGGTAAAAGCAGAGAAGAACGCGATGCCGTCGTGTTAGTAATGTCCATTCGGGTCCCCCAGAATGAGCACAATTATTGCTTTTATCTTTTTTTATTAACAAATGCGCCTGTTATCATCCTAAAATCTTCGTCATTGTATTTGAAGCAATATGACTGAAAGAAAGGTAACAGCAAAAACGAACTCGATGCCGTCGTGCTAGTAATGTCCATTCGGTTCCCCCAGAACGAGCACAATTATTGCTTTTACATTTGTATATTAACAAATGCGCCTGATATCATCCCCAAATCTTCGTCATTGTATTTGAAGCAATATGACTGAAAGAAAGGTAAAAGCAGAGGAGGTCGCGATGCCCTCGTGTTGGTAATGTCCTTTCGGGTCCCCCAGAATGAGCACAATTATTGCTTTTATCTCTTTTTATTAACAAATGCGCCTGTTATCATCCCCAGATCTTCGTCATTGTATTTGAAGCCATATGACTGAAAGAAAGGTAAAAGCACAAAAGAACTCGATGCCGTCGTGTTAGTAATGTCCATTCGGTTCCCCCAGAACGAGCACAATTATTGCTTTTACCTTTGTATATTAACAAATGCGCCTGATATCATCCCCAAATCTTCGTCATTGTATTTGAAGCAATATGACTGAAAGAAAGGTAAAAGCAGCGAAGGACGCGATGCCGTCGTGTTGGTAATGACCTTTTGGGTCCCCCAGAATGAGCACAATTATTGCTTTTATCTCTTTTTATTAACAAAGGCGCCTGTTATCATCCCCAAATCTTCGTCATTGTATTTGAAGCCATATGACTGAAAGAAAGGTAAAAGCAGAAAAGAACTCGCTGCCGTCGTGTTAGTAATGTCCATTCGGGTCCCCCAGAATGAGCACAATTATTGCGTTTATCTTTTTTTATTAACAAATGCGCCTGTTATCGTCTTCAAATCGTGTTCAGTGTATTTGATGCGATATAACAGAAAGAAAGGTAAAAGCAGAGAAAAACTCGACGCCGTCATATTAGTATTGTCCATTTGGGTCCCCCAGAATCGACAGAACCATTGCTTTTACCTTTGTTTATTAACAAATGCGCCTGTTATCATCCCCAAATCTTCGTCATTGTATTTGAAGCAGTATGACTGAAAGGAAGGTAAAAGCAGAGAAGAACGCGATGCCGTCGTGTTAGTAATGTCCATTCGGGTCCCCCAGAATGAGCACAATTATTGCTTATATCTTTTTTTATTAACAAATGCGCCTGTTATCATCGAAAAATCTTCGTCATTGTATTTGAAGCAATATGACTGAAAGAACGGTAAAAGCAGAGAAGAACGCGATGCCGTCGTGTTAGTAATGTCCATTCGGGTCCCCCAGAATGAGCATAATTATTGCTTTTACCTTTGTTTATTAACAAATGCGCCTGATATCATCCCCAAATCTTCGTCATTGTATTTGAAGCAATATGACTGAAAGAAAGGTAAAAGCAGAGAAGAACGCGATGCCGTCGTGTTAGTAATGTCCATTCGGGTCCCCCAGAATGAGCACAATTATTGCTTTTACCTTTGCTTATTAACAAATGCGCCTGTTATCATCCCCAAATCTTCGTCATTGTATTTGAAGCAATATGACTGAAAGAAAGGTAAAAGCCGAGAAGAACGCGATGCCGTCGTGTTGGTAATGTCCATTCGGGTCCCCCAGATTGAGCACAATTATTGCTTTTACCTTTGTTAATTAACAAATGCGCCTGTTATCATCCCCATATCTTCGTCATTGTATTTGAAGCAATATGACTGAAAGAAAGGTAAAAGCAGAGAAGAACTCGATGCCGTCGTGTTGGTAATGTCCATTCGGGTCCCCCAGAATGAGCACAATTATTGCTTTTATCTTTTCTTATTAACAAATGCGCCTGTAATCGTCTTCAAATCGTCGTCAGTGTATTTGACACGATATGACAGAAACAAAGGTATAAGCAGAGAAAAACTCGACGCCGTCATATTAGTAATGTCCCTTTGGGTCCCCCAGAATCGACACAACCATTGCTTTTACCTTTGTTTATTAACAAATGCGCCTGTTATCATCCCCAAATCTTCGTCATTGTATTTGAAGCAATATGACTGAAAGAAAGGTAAAAGCAGAGAAAAACTCGACGCCGTCGTGTTAGTAATGTCCATTTGGGTCCCCCAGAATGAGCAAAATTATTGCTTGTATCTTTTTTAATTAACTAATGCGCCTGTTATCATCCCCAAATCTTCGTCATTGTATTTGAAGCAATATGACTGAAAGAAAGGTAAAAGCAGAGAAGAACTCGATGCCGTCGTGTTAGTAATGACCATTCAGGTCCCCCAGAATGAGCACAATTGTTGCTTTTACCTTTGTTTATTAACAAATGCGCCTGCTATCATCCCCAAATCTTCGTCATTGTATTTGAAGCAATATGACTGAAAGAAAGGTAAAAGCAGAGAAGAACGTGATGCCGTCGTGTTAGTAATGTCCATTCGGGTCCCCCAAAATGAGCACAATTATTGCTTTGATCTTTTTTTATTAACAAATGCGCCTGCTATCATCCCCAAATCTTCGTCATTGTATTTGAAGCAATATGACTGAAAGAAAGGTAAAAGCAGAGAAGAACGCTATGCCGTCGTGTTAGTAATGTCCATTCGGGTCCCCCAGAATGAGCACAATTATTGCTTTTACCTTTGTTTATTAACAAATGCGCCTGTTATCATCCCCAAATCTTCGTCATTGTATTTGAAGCAATATGACTGAAAGAAAGGTAAAAGCAGAGAAAAACTCGACGCCGTCTTGTTCGTAATGTCCATTTGGGTTCCCCAGAATGAGCACAATTATTGCTATTACCTTTGTTTATTAACAAATGCGCCTGATATCATCCGCAAATCTTCGTCATTGTATTTGAAGCAATATGACTGAAAGAAAGGTAAAAGCAGAGAAGAACGCGATGCCGTGGTGTTGGTAATGTCCATTCGAGTCCCCCAGAATGAGCACAATTATTGCTTTTATCTTTTTTTATTAACAAATGCGCCTGTTATCATCCCCAAATCTTCGTCATTGTATTTGAAGCAATATGACTGAAAGAAAGGTGAAAGCAGAGAAGAACGCGAGGCCGTCGTGTTAGTAATGTCCATTCGGGTCCCCCAGAATGAGCACAATTATTGCTTTTATCTTTTTTTTATTTAACAAATGCGCCTGTAATCGTCTTCAAATCGTCGTCAGTGTATTTGACACGATATGACAGAAACAAAGGTATAAGCAGAGAAAAACTCGACGCCGTCATATTAGTAATGTCCCTTTGGGTCCCGCAGAATCGACACAACCATTGCTTTTACCTTTGTTTATTAACAAATGCGCCTGTTATCATCCCCAAATCTTCGTCATTGTATTTGAAGCAATATGACTGAAAGAAAGGTAAAAGCAGAGAAAAACTCGACGCCGTCGTGTTAGTAATGTCCATTTGGGTCCCCCAGAATGAGCAAAATTATTGCTTGTATCTTTTTTAATTAACAAATGCGCCTGTTATCATCCCCAAATCTTCGTCATTGTATTTGAAGCAATATGACTGAAAGAAAGGTAAAAGCAGAGAAGAACTCGATGCCGTCGTGTTAGTAATGACCATTCGGGTCCCCCAGAATGAGCACAATTATTGCTGTTACCTTTGTTTATTAACAAATGCGCCTGTTATCATCCCCAAATCTTCGTCATTGTATTTGAAGCAATATGACTGAAAGAAAGGTAAAAGCAGAGAAGAACGCGATGCCGTCGTGTTAGTAATGTCCATTCGGGTCCCCCAGAATGAGCACAATTATTGCTTTTACCTTTGTTAATTAACAAATGCGCCTGTTATCATCCCCATATCTTCGTCATTGTATTTGAAGCAATATGACTGAAAGAAAGGTAAAAGCAGAGAAGAACGCGATGCCGTCGTGTTTGTAGTGTCCATTTGGGTCCCCCAGAATGAGCACAATTATTGCTTGAACCTTTGTTAATTAACAAATGCGCCTGTTATCATCCCCATATCTTCGTCATTGTATTTGAAGCAATATGACTGAAAGAAAGGTAAAAGCAGAGAAGAACGCGATGCCGTCGTGTTTGTAGTGTCCATTCGGGTCCCCCAGAATGAGCACAATTATTGCTTTTACCTTTGTTTATTAACAAATGCGCCTGTTATCATCCCCAAATCTTCGTCATTGTATTTGAAGCAATATGACTGAAAGAAAGGTAACAGCAGAGAAAAACTCGACGCCGTCGTGTTAGTAATGTCCATTTGGGTCCCCCAGAATGAGCACAATTATTGCTTTTACCTTTGTTTATTAACAAATGCGCATGTTATCATCCCCAAATCTTCGTCATTGTATTTGAAGCAATATGACTGAAAGAAAGGTAAAAGCAGAGAAGAACTCGATGCCGTCGTGTTGGTATTGTCCATTCGGGTCCCCCAGAATGAGCACAATTATTGCTTTTATCTTTTCTTATTAACAAATGCGCCTGTAATCGTCTTCAAATCGTCGTCAGTGTATTTGACACGATATGACAGAAACAAAGGTATAAGCAGAGAAAAACTCGACGCCGTCATATTAGTAATGTCCCTTTGGGTCCCCCAGAATCGACACAACCATTGCTTTTACCTTTGTTTATTAACAAATGCGCCTGTTATCATCCCCAAATCTTCGTCATTGTATTTGAAGCAATATGACTGAAAGAAAGGTAAAAGCAGAGAAAAACTCGACGCCGTCGTGTTAGTAATGTCCATTTGGGTCCCCCAGAATGAGCAAAATTATTGCTTGTATCTTTTTTAATTAACAAATGCGCCTGTTATCATCCCCAAATCTTCGTCATTGTATTTGAAGCAATATGACTGAAAGAAAGGTAAAAGCAGAGAAGAACTCGATGCCGTCGTGTTAGTAATGACCATTCGGGTCCCCCAGAATGAGCACAATTGTTGCTTTTACCTTTGTTTATTAACAAATGCGCCTGATATCATGCCCAAATCTTTGTCATTGTATTTGAAGCAATATGACTGAAAGAAAGGTAAAAGCAGAGAAGAACGTGATGCCGTCGTGTTAGTAATGTCCATTCGGGTCCCCCAAAATGAGCACAATTATTGCTTTGATCTTTTTTTATTAACAAATGCGCCTGCTATCATCCCCAAATCTTCGTCATTGTATTTGAAGCAATATGACTGAAAGAAAGGTAAAAGCAGAGAAGAACGCGATGCCGTCGTGTTAGTAATGTCCATTCGGGTCCCCCAGAATGAGCACAATTATTGCTTTTACCTTTGTTTATTAACAAATGCGCCTGTTATCATCCCCAAATCTTCGTCATTGTATTTGAAGCAATATGACTGAAAGAAAGGTAAAAGCAGAGAAAAACTCGACGCCGTCTTGTTCGTAATGTCCATTTGGGTTCCCCAGAATGAGCACAATTATTGCTATTACCTTTGTTTATTAACAAATGCGCCTGATATCATCCGCAAATCTTCGTCATTGTATTTGAAGCAATATGACTGAAAGAAAGGTAAAAGCAGAGAAGAACGCGATGCCGTGGTGTTGGTAATGTCCATTCGAGTCCCCCAGAATGAGCACAATTATTGCTTTTATCTTTTTTTATTAACAAATGCGCCTGTTATCATCCCCAAATCTTCGTCATTGTATTTGAAGCAATATGACTGAAAGAAAGGTGAAAGCAGAGAAGAACGCGAGGCCGTCGTGTTAGTAATGTCCATTCGGGTCCCCCAGAATGAGCACAATTATTGCTTTTATCTTTTTTTTATTTAACAAATGCGCCTGTAATCGTCTTCAAATCGTCGTCAGTGTATTTGACACGATATGACAGAAACAAAGGTATAAGCAGAGAAAAACTCGACGCCGTCATATTAGTAATGTCCCTTTGGGTCCCGCAGAATCGACACAACCATTGCTTTTACCTTTGTTTATTAACAAATGCGCCTGTTATCATCCCCAAATCTTCGTCATTGTATTTGAAGCAATATGACTGAAAGAAAGGTAAAAGCAGAGAAAAACTCGACGCCGTCGTGTTAGTAATGTCCATTTGGGTCCCCCAGAATGAGCAAAATTATTGCTTGTATCTTTTTTAATTAACAAATGCGCCTGTTATCATCCCCAAATCTTCGTCATTGTATTTGAAGCAATATGACTGAAAGAAAGGTAAAAGCAGAGAAGAACTCGATGCCGTCGTGTTAGTAATGACCATTCGGGTCCCCCAGAATGAGCACAATTGTTGCTTTTACCTTTGTTTATTAACAAATGCGCCTGATATCATGCCCAAATCTTCGTCATTGTATTTGAAGCAATATGACTGAAAGAAAGGTAAAAGCAGAGAAGAACGCGATGCCGTCGTGTTAGTAATGTCCATTCGGGTCCCCCAAAATGAGCACAATTATTGCTTTGATCTTTTTTTATTAACAAATGCGCCTGCTATCATCCCCAAATCTTCGTCATTGTATTTGAAGCAATATGACTGAAAGAAAGGTAAAAGCAGAGAAGAACGCGATGCCGTCGTGTTAGTAATGTCCATTCGGGTCCCCCAGAATGAGCACAATTATTGCTTTTACCTTTGTTTATTAACAAATGCGCCTGTTATCATCCCCAAATCGTCGTCATTGTATTTGAAGCAATATGACTGAAAGAAAGGTAAAAGCAGAGAAAAACTCGACGCCGTCTTGTTCGTAATGTCCATTTGGGTTCCCCAGAATGAGCACAATTATTGCTATTACCTTTGTTTATTAACAAATGCGCCTGATATCATCCGCAAATCTTCGTCATTGTATTTGAAGCAATATGACTGAAAGAAAGGTAAAAGCAGAGAAGAACGCGATGCCGTGGTGTTGGTAATGTCCATTCGAGTCCCCCAGAATGAGCACAATTATTGCTTTTATCTTTTTTTATTAACAAATGCGCCTGTTATCATCCCCAAATCTTCGTCATTGTATTTGAAGCAATATGACTGAAAGAAAGGTGAAAGCAGAGAAGAACGCGAGGCCGTCGTGTTAGTAATGTCCATTCGGGTCCCCCAGAATGAGCACAATTATTGCTTTTATCGTTTTTTTATTTAACAAATGCGCCTGTAATCGTCTTCAAATCGTCGTCAGTGTATTTGACACGATATGACAGAAACAAAGGTATAAGCAGAGAAAAACTCGACGCCGTCATATTAGTAATGTCCCTTTGGGTCCCCCAGAATCGACACAACCATTGCTTTTACCTTTGTTTATTAACAAATGCGCCTGTTATCATCCCCAAATCTTCGTCATTGTATTTGAAGCAATATGACTGAAAGAAAGATAAAAGCAGAGAAGAACGCGATGCCGTCGTGTTAGTAATGTCCATTCGGGTCCCCCAGAATGAGCACAATTATTGCTTTTACCTTTGTTTATTAACAAATGCGCCTGTTATCATCTCCAAATCTTCGTCATTGTATTTGAAGCAATATGACTGAAAGAAAGGTGAAAGCAGAGAAGAACGCGAGGCCGTCGTGTTAGTAATGTCCATTCGGGTCCCCCAGAATGAGCACAATTATTGCTTTTATCTTTTTTTTATTTAACAAATGCGCCTGTAATCGTCTTCAAATCGTCGTCAGTGTATTTGACACGATATGACAGAAACAAAGGTATAAGCAGAGAAAAACTCGACGCCGTCATATTAGTAATGTCCCTTTGGGTCCCCCAGAATCGACACAACCATTGCTTTTACCTTTGTTTATTAACAAATGCGCCTGTTATCATCCCCAAATCTTCGTCATTGTATTTGAAGCAATATGACTGAAAGAAAGGTAAAAGCAGAGAAGAACGCGATGCCGTCGTGTTAGTAATGTCCATTCGGGTCCCCCAGAATGAGCACAATTATTGCTTTTACCTTTGTTTATTAACAAATGCGCCTGTTATCATCCCCAAATCTTCGTCATTGTATTTGAAGCAATATGACTGAAAGAAAGGTAAAAGCAGAGAAAAACTCGACGCCGTCGTGTTAGTAATGTCGATTTGGGTCCCCCAGAATGAGCACAATTATTGCTTTTACCTTTGTTTATTAACAAATGCGCCTGTTATGATCCCCAAATCTTCGTCATTGTATTTGAAGCAATATGACTAAAAGAAAGGCGAAAGCAGAGAAGAACGCGAGGCCGTCGTGTTAGTAATGTTCATTCGGGTCCCCCAGAATGAGCACAATTATGGCTTTTATCTCTTTTTATTAACAAATGCGCCTGTAGTCGTCCTCAAATCGTCGTCGGTGTATTTGACGCGATACGACAGAAACAACGGTAAAAGCAGAGAAGAACTCGATGCCGTCGTGTTGGTAATGTCCATTCGGGTCCCCCAGAATGAGCACAATTATTGCTTTTATCTTTTTTCATTAACAAATGCGCCTGTAATCGTCTTCAAATCGTGTTCAGTGTATTTAATGCGATATGACAAAAACAAAGGTAAAAGCAGAGAAAAACTCGACGCCGTCATATTAGTAATGTCCATTTGGGTCCCCCAGAATCGACAGAACCATTGCTTTTACCTTTGTTTATTAACAAATGCGCCTGTTATCATCCCCAAATCTTCGTCATTGTATTTGAAGCAATATGACTGAAAGAAAGGTAAAAGCAGAGAAGAACGCGATGCCGTCGTGTTAGTAATGTCCATTCGGGTCCCCCAGAATGAGCACAATTATTGCTTTTATCTTTTTTTATTAACAAATGCGCCTGTTATCATCGAAAAATCTTCGTCATTGTATTTGAAGCAATATGACTGAAAGAACGGTAAAAGCAGAGAAGAACGCGATGCCGTCGTGTTAGTAATGTCCATTCGGGTCCCCCAGAATGAGCATAATCATTGCTTTTACCTTTGTTTATTAACAAATGCGCCTGATATCATCCTCAAATCTTCGTCATTGTATTTGAAGCAATATGACTGAAAGAAAGGTAAAAGCAGAGAAGAACGCGATGCCGTCGTGTTTGTAGTGTCCATTTGGGTACCCCAGAATGAGCACAATTATTGCTTTACCTTTGTTTATTAACAAATACGCCTGTTATCATCCCCAAATCTTCGTCATTGTATTTGAAGCAACATGACTGGAAGAAAGGTAAAAGCAAAGAAGAACGCGATGCCGTCGTGTTAGTAATGTCCATTCGGGTCCAACAGAATGAGCACAATTATTGCTTTTATCTTTTTTTATTAACAAATGCGCCTGTTATCATCCCCAAATCTTCGTCATTGTATTTGAAGCAATATAACTGAAAGAAAGGTAAAAGCAGAGAAAAACTCGACGCCGTCGTGTTAGTAATGTCCATTTGGGTCCCCCAGAATGAGCACAATTATTGCTTGTATCTTTTTTAATTCACAAATGCGCCTGTTATCATCCCCAAATCTTCATCATTGTATTTGAGGCAATATGGCTGGAAGAAAGGTAAAAGCAGAAAAGAACGCGATGCCGTCGTGTTGGTAATGTCCATTCGGGTCCCCCAGAATGAGCACAATTATTGCTTTTACCTTTGTTTATTAACAATTGCGCCTGTTATGATCCCCAAATCTTCGTCATTGTATTTGAAGCAATATGACTGGAACCAAGGTAAAAGCAGAGAAGAACGCGATGCCGTAGTGTTGGTAACGTCCATTCGGGTCTCCCAGAATGAGCACAATTATTGCTTTTACCTTTGTTGATTAACAAATGCGCCTGTTATCATCCCCAAATCTTCGTCATTGTATTTGAAGCAATATGACTGAAAGAAAGGTAAAACCAGAGAAGAACGCGATGCGGTCGTGTTAGTAATGTCCATTCGGGTCCCCCAGAATGAGCACAATTATTGCTTTTACCTTTCTTTATTAACAAATGCACCTGTTATCATGCCCAAATCTTCGTCATTGTATTTGAAGGAATATGACTGAAAGAAAGGTAAAAGCAGAAAAGAACTCGATGCCGTCGTGTTAGTAATGTCCATTCGGGTCCCCCAGAATGAGCACAATTATTGCTTTTATCTTTTTTATTAACAAATGCGCCTGTAATCGTCCTCAAATCGTCGTCAGTGTATTTGACGCGATACGACAGAAACAAAGGTAAAAGCAGAGAAGAACTCGATGCCGTCGTGCTGGTAATGTCCATTTGGGTCCCCCAGAATGAGCACAATTATTGCTTTTATCTTTTTTTATTAACAAATGCGCCTGTTATCATCGAAAAATCTTCGTCATTGTATTTGAAGCAATATGACTGAAAGAACGGTAAAAGCAGAGAAGAACGCGATGCCGTCGTGTTAGTAATGTCCATTCGGGTCACCCAGAATGAGCACAATTATTGCTTTTACCTTTCTTTATTAACAAATGCGCCTGTTATCATCCCCAAATCTTCGTCATTGTATTTGAAGGAATATGACTGAAAGAAAGGTAAAAGCAGAAAAGAACTCGATGCCGTCGTGTTAGTATTGTCCATTCGGGTGCCCCAGAATGAGCACAATTATTGCTTTTATCTTTTTTATTAACAAATGCGCCTGTAATCGTCCTCAAATCGTCGTCAGTGTATTTGACGCGATACGACAGAAACAAAGGTAAAAGCAGAGAAGGACTCGATGCCGTCGTGCTGGTAATGTCCATTCGGGTCCCCCAGAATGAGCACAATTATTGCTTTTATCTTTTTTTATTAACAAATGCGCCTGTAGTCGTCTTCAAATCGTGATCAGAGTATTTGATGCGATATGACAGAATTAAAGGTAAAAGCAGAGAAAAACTCGACGTCGAAATATTAGTAATGTCCATTTAAGTCCCCCAGAATCGACAGAACCAGTGCTTTTACCTTTGTTTATTAACAAATGCGCCTCTTATCATCCCCAAATCTTCGTCATTGTATTTGTAGCAATATGACTGAAAGAAAGGCAAAAGCAGAGAAGAACGCGATGCCGTCGTGTTAGTAATGTCCATTCGGGTCCCCCAGAATGAGCACAATTATTGCTTTTATCTTTTTTTATTAACAAATGCGCCTGTTATCATCCCAAAATCTTCGTCATTGTATTTGAAGCAATATGACTGAAAGAAAGGTAACAGCAAAAACGAACTCGATGCCGTCGTGTTAGTAATGTCCATTCGGTTCCCCCAGAACGAGCACAATTATTGCTTTTACCTTTGTATATTAACAAATGCGCCTGATATCATCCCCAAATCTTCGTCATTGTATTTGAAGCAATATGACTGAAAGAAAGGTAAAAGCAGAGAAGGACGCGATGCCCTCGTGTTGGTAATGTCCTTTCGGGTCCCCCAGAATGAGCACAATTATTGCTTTTATCTCTTTTTATTAACAAATGCGCCTGTTATCATCCCCAGATCTTCGTCACTGTATTTGAAGCCATATGACTGAAAGAAAGGTAAAAGCAGAAAAGAACTCGATGCCGTCGTGTTAGTAATGTCCATTCGGTTCCCCCAGAACGAGCACAATTATTGCTTTTACCTTTGTATATTAACAAATGCGCCTGATATCATCCCCAAATCTTCGTCATTGTATTTGAAGCAATATGACTGAAAGAAAGGTAAAAGCAGCGAAGGACGCGATGCCGTCGTGTTGGTAATGTCCTTTTGGGTCCCCCAGAATGAGCACAATTATTGCTTTTATCTCTTTTTATTAACAAAGGCGCCTGTTATCATCCCCAAATCTTCGTCATTGTATTTGAAGCCATATGACTGAAAGAAAGGTAAAAGCAGAAAAGAACTCGATGCCGTCGTGTTAGTAATGTCCATTCGGGTCCCCCAGAATGAGCACAATTATTGCGTTTATCTTTTTTTATTAACAAATGCGCCTGTTATCGTCTTCAAATCGTGTTCAGTGTATTTGATGCGATATGACAGAAAGAAAGGTAAAAGCAGAGAAAAACTCGACGCCGTCATATTAGTATTGTCCATTTGGGTCCCCCAGAATCGACAGAACCATTGCGTTTACCTTTGTTTATTAACAAATGCGCCTGTTATCATCCCCAAATCTTCGTCATTGTATTTGAAGCAGTATGACTGAAAGGAAGGTAAAAGCAGAGAAGAACGCGATGCCGTCGTGTTAGTAATGTCCATTCGGGTCCCCCAGAATGAGCACAATTATTGCTTTTATCTCTTTTATTAACAAATGCGCCTGTTATCATCGAACAATCTTCGTCATTGTATTTGAAGCAATATGACTGAAAGAACGGTAAAAGCAGAGAAGAACGCGATGCCGTCGTGTTAGTAATGTCCATTCGGGTCCCCCAGAATGAGCATAATTATTGCTTTTACCTTTGTTTATTAACAAATGCGCCTGATATCATCCCCAAATCTTCGTCATTGTATTTGAAGCAATATGACTGAAAGAAAGGTAAAAGCAGAGAAGAACGCGATGCCGTCGTGTTAGTAATGTCCATTCGGGTCCCCCAGAATGAGCACAATTATTGCTTTTACCTTTGCTTATTAACAAATGCGCCTGTTATCATCCCCAAATCTTCGTCATTGTATTTGAAGCAATATGACTGAAAGAAAGGTAAAAGCCGAGAAGAACGCGATGCCGTCGTGTTGGTAATGTCCATTCGGGTCCCCCAGATTGAGCACAATTATTGCTTTTATCTTTTTTTATTAACAAATGCGCTTGTTATCATCCCCAAATCTTCGTCATTGTATTTGAAGCAATATGACTGAAAGAAAGGTGAAAGCAGAGAAGAACGCGAGGCTGTCGTGTTAGTAATGTCCATTCGGGTCCCCCAGAATGAGCACAATTATTGCTTTTATCTTTTTTTATTAACAAATGCGCCTGTAATCGTCTTCAAATCGTCGTCAGTGTATTTGACGCGATATGACAGAAACGAAGGTAAAAGCAGAGAAAAACTCGACGCCGTCATATTAGTAATGTCCCTTTGAGTCCCCCAGAATCGACAGAACCATTGCTTTTACCTTTGTTTAGTAACAAATGCGCCTGTTATCATCCCCAAATCTTCGTCACTGTATTTGAAGCAATATGACTGAAAGAAAGGTAAAAGCAGAGAAGAACGCGATGCCGTCGTGTTAGCAATGTCCATTCGGGTCCCCCAGAATGAGCACAATTATTGCTTTTACCTTTGTTTATTAACAAATGCGCCGGTAATCATCCCCAAATCTTCGTCATTGTATTTGAAGCAATATGACTGAAAGAAAGGTAAAAGCAGAGAAAAACTCGACGCCGTCGTGTTAGTAATGTCCATTTGGGTCCCCCAGAATGAGCACAATTATTGCTTTTATCTTTTTTTATTAACAAATGCGCCTGTAATCGTCTTCAAATCGTCGTCATTGTATTTGAAGCAATATGACTGGAAGAAAGGTAAAAGCAGAGAAGAACGCGATGCCGTCGTGTTGGTAAAGTCCATTCGGGTCCCCCAGAATGAGCACAATTATTGCTTTTACCTTTGTTTATTATCAAATGCGCCTGATATCATCCCCAAATCTTCGTCATTGTATTTGAAGCAATACGACAGAAACAATGGTAAAAGCAGAGAAGAACTCGATGCCGTCGTGTTGGTAATGTCAATTCGGGTCCCCCAAAATGAGCACAATTATTGCTTTTACCTTTGTTTATTAACAAATGCGCCTGTTATCATCCCCAAATCTACGTCATTGTATTTGAAGCAATATGACTGAAAGAAAGGCGAAAGCAGAGAAGAACGCGAGGCCGTCGTGTTAGTAATGTTCATTCGGGTCCCCCAGAATGAGCACAATTATGGCTTTTATCTCTTTTTATTAACAAATGCGCCTGTAGTCGTCCTCAAATCGTCGTCAGTGTATTTGACGCGATACGACAGAAACAAAGGTAAAAGCAGAGAAGAACTCGATGCCGTCGTGTTGGTAATGTCCATTCGGGTCCCCCAGAATGAGCACAATTATTGCTTTTATCTTTTTTCATTAACAAATGCGCCTGTAATCGTCTTCAAATCGTGTTCAGTGTATTTAATGCGATATGACAGAAACAAAGGTAAAAGCAGAAAAGAACTCGATGCCGTCGTGTTAGTAATGTCCATTCGGGTCCCCCAGAATGAGCACAATTATTGCTTTTACCTTTGTTTATTAACAAATGCGCCTGTTATCATCCCCAAATCTTCGTCATTGTATTTGAAGCAATATGACTGAAAGAAAGGTAAAAGCAGAGAAAAACTCGACGCCGTCGTGTTAGTAATGTCCATTTGGGTCCCCCAGAATGAGCAAAATTATTGCTTGTATCTTTTTTAATTAACAAATGCGCCTGTTATCATCCCCAAATCTTCGTCATTGTATTTGAAGCAATATGACTGAAAGAAAGGTAAAAGCAGAGAAGAACTCGATGCCGTCGTGTTAGTAATGACCATTCGGGTCCCCCAGAATGAGCACAATTGTTGCTTTTACCTTTGTTTATTAACAAATGCGCCTGATATCATGCCCAAATCTTCGTCATTGTATTTGAAGCAATATGACTGAAAGAAAGGTAAAAGCAGAGAAGAACGCGATGCCGTCGTGTTAGTAATGTCCATTCGGGTCCCCCAAAATGAGCACAATTATTGCTTTGATCTTTTTTTATCAACAAATGCGCATGCTATCATCCCCAAATCTTCGTCATTGTATTTGAAGCAATATGACTGAAAGAAAGGTAAAAGCAGAGAAGAACGCGATGCCGTCGTGCTAGTAATGTCCATTCGGGTCCCCCAGAATGAGCACAATTATTGCTGTTACCTTTGTTTATTAACAAATGCGCCTGTTATCATCCCCAAATCTTCGTCATTGTATTTGAAGCAATATGACTGAAAGAAAGGTAAAAGCAGAGAAGAACACGATGCCGTCGTGTTAGTAATGTCCATTCGGGTCCCCCAGAATGAGCACAATTATTGCTTTTACCTTTGTTAATTAACAAATGCGCCTGTTATCATCCCCATATCTTCGTCATTGTATTTGAAGCAATATGACTGAAAGAAAGGTAAAAGCAGAGAAGAACGCGATGCCGTCGTGTTTGTAGTGTCCATTTGGGTCCCCCAGAATGAGCACAATTATTGCTTTTACCTTTGTTAATTTACAAATGCGCCTGTTATCATCCCCATATCTTCGTCATTGTATTTGAAGCAATATGACTGAAAGAAAGGTAAAAGCAGAGAAGAACGCGATGCCGTCGTGTTTGTAGTGTCCATTCGGGTCCCCCAGAATGAGCACAATTATTGCTTTTACCTTTGTTTATTAACAAATGCGCCTGTTATCATCCCCAAATCTTCGTCATTGTATTTGAAGCAATATGACTGAAAGAAAGGTAACAGCAGAGAAAAACTCGACGCCGTCGTGTTAGTAATGTCCATTCGGGTCCCCCAGAATGAGCACAATTATTGCTTTTACCTTTGTTTATTAACAAATGCGCCTGTTATCATCCCCAAATCTTCGTCATTGTATTTGAAGCAATATGACTGAAAGAAAGGTAAAAGCAGAGAAGAACTCGATGCCGTCGTGTTGGTAATGTCCATTCGGGTCCCCCAGAATGAGCACAATTATTGCTTTTATCTTTTCTTATTAACAAATGCGCCTGTAATCGTCTTCAAATCGTCGTCAGTGTATTTGACACGATATGACAGAAACAAAGGTATATGCAGAGAAAAACTCGACGCCGTCATATTAGTAATGTCCCTTTGGGTCCCCCAGAATCGACACAACCATTGCTTTTACCTTTGTTTATTAACAAATGCGCCTATTATCATCCCCAAATCTTCGTCATTGTATTTGAAGCAATATGACTGAAAGAAAGGTAAAAGCAGAGAAAAACTCGACGCCGTCGTGTTAGTAATGTCCATTTGGGTCCCCCAGAATGAGCAAAATTATTGCTTGTATCTTTTTTAATTAACAAATGCGCCTGTTATCATCCCCAAATCTTCGTCATTGTATTTGAAGCAATATGACTGAAAGAAAGGTAAAAGCAGAGAAGAACTCGATGCCGTCGTGTTAGTAATGACCATTCGGGTCCCCCAGAATGAGCACAATTGTTGCTTTTACCTTTGTTTATTAACAAATGCGCCTGATATCATGCCCAAATCTTCGTCATTGTATTTGAAGCAATATGACTGAAAGAAAGGTAAAAGCAGAGAAGAACGCGATGCCGTCGTGTTAGTAATGTCCATTCGGGTCCCCCAGAATGAGCACAATTATTGCTTTTACCTTTGTTTATTAACAAATGCGCCTGTTATCATCCCCAAATCTTCGTCATTGTATTTGAAGCAATATGACTGAAAGAAAGGTAAAAGCAGAGAAAAACTCGACACCGTCTTGTTCGTAATGTCCATTTGGGTTCCCCAGAATGAGCAGTATTATTGCTATTACCTTTGTTTATTAACAAATGCGCCTGATATCATCCCCAAATCTTCGTCATTGTATTTGAAGCAATATGACTGAAAGAAAGGTAAAAGCAGAGAAGAACGCGATGCCGTGGTGTTGGTAATGTCCATTCGAGTCCCCCAGAATGAGCACAATTATTGCTTTTATCTTTTTTTATTAACAAATGCGCCTGTTATCATCCCCAAATCTTCGTCATTGTATTTGAAGCAATATGACTGAAAGAAAGGTGAAAGCAGAGAAGAACGCGAGGCCGTCGGGTTAGTAATGTCCATTCGGGTCCCCCAGAATGAGCACAATTATTGCTTTTATCTTTTTTTTATTTAACAAATGCGCCTGTAATCGTCTTCAAATCGTCGTCAGTGTATTTGACACGATATGACAGAAACAAAGGTATAAGCAGAGAAAAACTCGACGCCGTCATATTAGTAATGTCCCTTTGGGGCCCCAGAATCGACACAACCATTGCTTTTACCTTTGTTTATTAACAAATGCGCCTGTTATCATCCCCAAATCTTCGTCATTGTATTTGAAGCAATATGACTGAAAGAAAGGTAAAAGCAGAGAAGAACGCGATGCCGTCGTGTTAGTAATGTCCATTCGGGTCCCCCAGAATGAGCACAATTATTGCTTTTTTCCTTTGTTTATTAACAAATGCGCCTGATATCATACCCAAATCTTCGTCATTGTATTTGAAGCAATATGACTGAAAGAAAGGTAAAAGCAGAGAAGAACGCGATTCCGTCGTGTTAGTAATTTCCATTCGGGTCCCCCAAAATGAGCACAATTATTGCTTTCATCTTTTTTTATGAACAAATGCGCCTGTTATCATCCCCAAATCTTCGTCATTGTATTTGAAGCAATATGACTGAAAGAAAGGTAAAAGCAGAGAAGAACGCGATGCCGTCGTGCTAGTAATGTCCATTCGGGTCCCCCAGAATGAGCACAATTATTGCTTTTACCTTTGTTTATTAACAAATGCGCCTGTTATCATCCCCAAATCTTCGTCATTGTATTTGAAGCAATATGACTGAAAGAAAGGTAAAAGCAGAGAAGAACGCGATGCCGTCGTGTTTGTAGTGTCCATTTGGGTCCCCCAGAATGAGCACAATTATTGCTTGTATCTTTTTTAATTAACAAATGCGCCTGTTATCATCCCCAAATCTTCGTCATTGTATTTGAAGCAATATGACTGAAAGAAAGGTAAAAGCAGAGAAGAACTCGATGCCGTCGTGTTAGTAATGACCATTCGGGTCCCCCAGAATGAGCACAATTGTTGCTTTTACCTTTGTTTATTAACAAATGCGCCTGATATCATGCCCAAATCTTCGTCATTGTATTTGAAGCAATATGACTGAAAGAAAGGTAAAAGCAGAGAAGAACGCGATGCCGTCGTGTTAGTAATGTCCATTCGGGTCCCCCAAAATGAGCACAATTATTGCTTTTACCTTTGTTTATTAACAAATGCGCCTGTTATCATCCCCAAATCTTCGTCATTGTATTTGAAGCAATATGACTGAAAGAAAGGTAAAAGCAGAGAAGAACGCGATGCCGTCGTGTTGGTAATGTCCATTCGGGTCCCCCAGAATGAGCACAATTATTGCTTTTATCTTTTCTTATTAACAAATGCGCCTGTAATCGTCTTCAAATCGTCGTCAGTGTATTTGACACGATATGACAGAAACAAAGGTATAAGCAGAGAAAAACTCGACGCCGTCATATTAGTAATGTCCCTTTGGGTCCCCCAGAATCGACACAACCATTGCTTTTACCTTTGTTTATTAACAAATGCGCCTGTTATCATCCCCAAATCTTCGTCATTGTATTTGAAGCAATATGACTGGAACAAAGGTAAAAGCAGAGAAGAACGCGATGCCGTCGTGTTGGTAATGTCCATTCGGGTCCCCCAGAATGAGCACAATTATTGCTTTTACCTTTGTTGATTAACAAATGCGCCTGTTATCATCCCCAAATCTTCGTCATTGTATTTGAAGCAATATGACTGAAAGAAAGGTAAAAGCAGAAAAGAACTCGACGCCGTCGTGTTAGTAATGTCCATTCGGGACCCCCAGAATGAGCACAATTATTGCTTTTATCTTTTTTATTAACAAATGCGCCTGTAATCGTCCTCAAATCGTCGTCAGTGTATTTGACGCGATACGACAGAAACAAAGGCAGAGAAGAACTCGATGCCGTCGTGTTAGTAATGCCCATTCGGGTCCCCCAGAATGAGTACAATTATTGGCTTTATCTTTTTTTATTTACAAATGCGCCTGTAATCGTCTTCAAATCGTGTTCAGTGTATTTGATGCGATATGACAGAAAGAAAGGTAAAAGCAGAGTAAAACTCGACGCCGTCATATTAGTAATGTCCATTCGGGTCCCCCAGAATGAGCACAATTATTGCTTTTATCTTTTTTTAATAACAAATGCGCCTGTTATCATCGAAAAATCTTCGTCATTGTATTTGAAGCAGTATGACTGAAAGGAAGGTAAATGCAGAGAAGAACAAGATGCCGTCGTGTTAGTAATGTCCATTCGGGTCCCCCAGAATGAGCATAATTATTGCTTTTACCTTTGTTTATTAACAAATGCGCCTGATATCATCCCCAAATCTTCGTCATTGTATTTGAAGCAATATGACTGAAAGAAAGGTAAAAGCAGAGAAGAACGCGATGCCGTCGTGTTAGTAATGTCCATTCGGGTCCCCCAGAATGAGCACAATTATTGCTTTTACCTTTGCTTATTAACAAATGCGCCTGATATCATCCCCAAATCTTCGTCATTGTATTTGAAGCAATATGACTGAAAGAAAGGTAAAAGCAGAGAAGAACGCGATGCCGTCGTGTTTGTAATGTCCATTCGGGTCCCCCAAAATGAGCACAATTATTGCTTTTATCTTTTTTTATTAACAAATGCGCCTGTTATCATCCCCAAATCTTCGTCATTGTATTTGAAGCAATATGACTGAAAGAAAGGTAAAAGCAGAGAAGAAGGCGATGCCGTCGTGCTAGTAATGTCCGTTCGGGTCCCCAAGAATGAGCACAATTATTGCTTTTACCTTTGTTTATTAACAAATGCGCCTGTTATCATCCCCAAATCTTCGTCATTGTATTTGAAGCAATATGACTGAAAGAAAGGTAAAAGCAGAGAAAAACTAGACGCCGTCTTGTTAGTAATGTCCATTTGGGTTCCCCAGAATGAGCACAATTATTGCTTTTACCTTTGTTTATTAACAAATGCGCCTGATATCATCCCCAAATCTTCGTCATTGTATTTGAAGCAATATGACTGAAAGAAAGGTAAAAGCAGAGAAGAACGCGATGCCGTCGTGTTGGTAATGTCCATTCGGGTCCCCCAGAATGAGCACAATTATTGCTTTTACCTTTGTTTATTAACAAATGCGCCTGTTATCATCCCCAAATCTTCGTCATTGTATTTGAAGCAATATGACTGAAAGAAAGGTAAAAGCAGAGAAGAAGGCGATGCCGTCGTGCTAGTAATGTCCGTTCGGGTCCCCAAGAATGAGCACAATTATTGCTTTTACCTTTGTTTATTAACAAATGCGCCTGTTATCATGCCCAAATCTTCGTCATTGTATATGAAGCAATATGACTGAAAGAAAGGTGAAAGCAGAGAAGAACGCGAGGCTGTCGTGTTAGTAATGTCCATTCGGGTCCCCCAGAATGAGCACAATTATTGCTTTTATCTTTTTTTATTAACAAATGCGCCTGTAATCGTCTTCAAATCGTCGTCAGTGTATTTGACGCGATATGACTGAAACAAAGGTAAAAGCAGAGAAAAACTCGACGCCGTCATATTAGTAATGTCCCTTTGAGTCCCCCAGAATCGACAGAACCATTGCTTTTACCTTTGTGTAGTAACAAATGCGCCTGTTATCATCCCCAAATCGTCGTCATTGTATTTGAAGCAATATGACTGAAAGAAAGGTAAAAGCAGAGAAAAACTCGACGCCGTCGTGTTAGTAATGTCCATTTGGGTCCCCCAGAATGAGCACAATTATTGCTTTTATCTTATTTTATTAACAAATGCGCCTGTAATCGTCTTCAAATCGTCGTCATTGTATTTGAATCAATATGACTGGAAGAAAGGTAAAAGCAGAGAAGAACGCGATGCCGTCGTGTTGGTAAAGTCCATTTGGGTCCCCCAGAATGAGCACAATTATTGCTTTTACCTTTGTTTATTAACAAATGCGCCTGTTATGATCCCCAAATCTTCGTCATTGTATTTGAAGCAATATGACTGGAAGAAAGGTAAAAGCAGAGAAGAACGCGATGCCGTCGTGTTAGTTATGTCCATTCGGGTCCCCCAGAATGAGCACAATTATTGCTTTTATCTTTTTTTATTAACAAATCCGCCTGTTATCATCCCGAAATCTTCGTCATTGAATTTGAAGCAATATGGCTGAAAGAAAGGTAAAAGCAGAGAAGAACTCGATGCCGTCGTGTTAGCAATGTCCATTCGGGTCCCCCAGAATGAGCACAATTATTGCTTTTACCTTTTTTTATTAACAAATGCGCCTGTTATCATCCCCAAATCTTCGTCATTGTATTTGAAGCAATATGACTGAAAGAAAGGTGAAAGCAGAGAAGAACGCGAGGCCGTCGTGTTAGTAATGTCCATTCGGGTCCCCCAGAATGAGCACAATTATTGCTTTTATCTTTTTTTATTAACAAATGCGCCTGTAATCGTCTTCAAATCATCGTCAGTGTATTTGACGCGATATGACAGAAACAAAGGTAAAAGCAGAGGAAAACTCGACGCCGTCATATTAGTAATGTCCCTTTGGGTCCCCCTGAATCGACACAACCATTGCTTTTACCTTTGTTTATTAACAAATGCGCCTGTTATCATCCCCAAATCTTCGTCATTGTATTTGAAGCAATATGACTGAAAGAAAGGTAAAAGCAGAGAAGAACGCGATGCCGTCGTGTTAGTAATGTCCATTCGGGTCCCCCAGAATGAGCACAATTATTGCTTTTACCTTTCTTTATTAACAAATGCGCCTGTTATCATCCCCAAATCTTCGTCATTGTAGTTGAAGCAATATCACTGAAAGAAAGACAAAAGCAGAGACGAACGCGATGCCGTCGTGATAGTAATGTCCATTCGGGTCCCCCAGAATGAGCACAATTATTGCTTTTATCTTTTTTTATTAACAAATGCACCTGTTATCATCCCAAAATCTTCGTCATTGTATTTGAAGCAATATGACTGAAAGAAAGGTAAAAGCCGAAAAGAAATCGATGCCGTCGTGATAGTAATGTCCATTCGGGTCCCCCAGAACAAGCACAATTATTGCTTTTACCTTTGTTTATTCACAAATGCGCCTGATATCATCCCCAAATCTTCGTCATTGTATTTGAAGCAATATGACTGAAAGAAAGGTGAAAGCAGAGAAGAACGCGAGGCCGTCGTGTTAGTAATGTCCATTCAGGTCCCCCAGAATGAGCACAATTATTGCTTTTATGTTTTTTTATTAACAAATGCGCCTGTAATCGTCTTCAAATCGTCGTCATTGTATTTGAAGCAATATGACTGAAAGAAAGGTAAAAGCAGAGAAGAACGCGATGCCGTCGTGTTAGTAATGTCCATTCGGGTCCCCCAGAATGAGCACAATTATTGCTTTTACCTTTGTTTATTAACAAATGCGCCTGTTATCATCCCCAAATCTTCGTCATTGTATTTGAAGCAATATGACTGAAAGAAAGGTGAATGCAGAGAAGAACGCGAGGCCGTCGTGTTAGTAATGTCCATTCGGGTCCCCCAGAATGAGCACAATTATTGCTTTTACCTTTGCTTATTAACAAATGCGCCTGTTATCATCCCCAAATCTTCGTCATTGTATTTGAAGCAATATGACTGAAAGAAAGGTAAAAGCCGAGAAGAACGCGATGCCGTCGTGTTGGTAATGTCCATTCGGGTCCCCCAGATTGAGCACAATTATTGCTGTTATCTTTTTTTATTAACAAATGCGCTTGTTATCATCCCCAAATCTTCGTCATTGTATTTGAAGCAATATGACTGAAAGAAAGGTGAAAGCAGAGAAGAACGCGAGGCTGTCGTGTTAGTAATGTCCATTCGGGTCCCCCAGAATGAGCACAATTATTGCTTTTATCTTTTTTTATTAACAAATGCGCCTGTAATCGTCTTCAAATCGTCGTCAGTGTATTTGACGCGATATGACAGAAACACAGGTAAAAGCAGAGAAAAACTCGACGCCGTCATATTAGTAATGTCCCTTTGAGTCCCCCAGAATCGACAGAACCATTGCTTTTACCTTTGTTTAGTATCAAATGCGCCTGTTATCATCCCCAAATCTTCGTCACTGTATTTGAAGCAATATGACTGAAAGAAAGGTAAAAGCAGAGAAGAACGCGATGCCGTCGTGTTAGTAATGTCCATTCGGGTCCCCCAGAATGAGCACAATTATTGCTTTTACCTTTGTTTATTAACAAATGCGCCGGTAATCATCCCCAAATCTTCGTCATTGTATTTGAAGCAATATGACTGAAAGAAAGGTAAAAGCAGAGAAGAACGCGATGCCGTCGTGTTGGTAATGTCCATTCGGGTCCCCCAGAATGAGCACAATTATTGCTTTTACCTTTGTTTATTAACAAATGCGCCTGTTATCATCCCCAAATCTTCGTCATTGTATTTGAAGCAATATGACTGAAAGAAAGGTAAAAGCAGAGAAGAAGGCGATGCCGTCGTGCTAGTAATGTCCGTTCGGGTCCCCAAGAATGAGCACAATTATTGCTTTTACCTTTGTTTATTAACAAATGCGCCTGTTATCATCCCCAAATCTTCGTCATTGTATTTGAAGCAATATGACTGAAAGAAAGGTGAAAGCAGAGAAGAACGCGAGGCTGTCGTGTTAGTAATGTCCATTCGGGTCCCCCAGAATGAGCACAATTATTGCTTTTATCTTTTTTTATTAACAAATGCGCCTGTAATCGTCTTCAAATCGTCGTCAGTGTATTTGACGCGATATGACTGAAACAAAGGTAAAAGCAGAGAAAAACTCGACACCGTCATATTAGTAATGTCCCTTTGAGTCCCCCAGAATCGACAGAACCATTGCTTTTACCTTTGTTTATTAACAAATGCGCCTGTTATCATCCCCAAATCTTCGTCATTGTATTTGAGGCAATATGACTGAAAGAAAGGTAAAAGCAGAGAAGAACGCGATGCCGTCGTGTTAGTAATGTCCATTCGGGTCCCCCAGAATGAGCACAATTATTGCTTGTACCTTTGTTTATTAACAAATGCGCCGGTTATCATCCCCAAATCTTCGTCATTGTATTTGAAGCAATATGACTGAAAGAAAGGTAAAAGCAGAGAAAAACTCGACGCCGTCGTGTTAGTAATGTCCATTTGGGTCCCCCAGAATGAGCACAATTATTGCTTTTATCTTATTTTATTAACAAATGCGCCTGTAATCGTCTTCAAATCGTCGTCATTGTATTTGAAGCAATATGACTGGAAGAAAGGTAAAAGCAGAGAAGAACGCGATGCCGTCGTTTCGGTAAAGTCCATTTGGGTCCCCCAGAATGAGCACAATTATTGCTTTTACCTTTGTTTATTAACAAATGCGCCTGTTATGATCCCCAAATCTTCGTCATTGTATTTGAAGCAATATGACTGGAAGAAAGGTAAAAGCAGAGAAGAACGCGATGCCGTCGTGTTAGTTATGTCCATTCGGGTCCCCCAGAATGAGCACAATTATTGCTTTTATCTTTTTTTATTAACAAATGCGCCTGTTATCATCCCCAAATCTTCGTCATTGTATTTGAAGCAATATGACTGAAAGAAAGGTGAAAGCAGAGAAGAACGCGATGCCGTCGTGTTAGTAATGTCCATTCGGGTCCCCCAGAATCAGCACAATTATTGCTTTTACCTTTTTTTATTAACAAATGCGCCTGTTATCATCCCCAAATCTTCGTCATTGTATTTGAAGCAATATGACTGAAAGAAAGGTAAAAGCAGAAAAGAACTCGATGCCGTCGTGATAGTAATGTCCATTCGGGTCCCCCAGAACGAGCACAATTATTGCTTTTACCTTTGTTCATTAACAAATGCGCCTGATATCATCCCCAAATCTTCGTCATTGTATTTGAAGCAATATGACTGAAAGAAAGGTAAAAGCAGAGAAGAACGCGATGCCGCCGTGTTAGTAATGTCCATTCGGGTCCCCCAGAATGAGCACAATTATTGCTTTTACCTTTGTTTATTAACAAATGCGCCTGTTATCATCCCCAAATCTTCGTCATTGTATTTGAAGCAATATGACTGAAAGAAAGGTGAAAGCAGAGAAGAACGCGAGGCCGTCGTGTTAGTAATGTCCATTCGGGTCCCCCAGAATGAGCACAATTATTGCTTTTATCTTTTTTTATTAACAAATGCGCCTGTAATCGTCTTCAAATCGTCGTCAGTGTATTTGACGCGATATGACAGAAACAAAGGTAAAAGCAGAGAAACACTCGACGCCGTCATATTAGTAATGTCCCTTTGGGTCCCCCAGGATCGACACAACCATTGCTTTTACCTTTGTTTGTTAACAATTGCGCCTGTTATCATCCCCAAATCTTCGTCATTGTATTTGAAGCAATATAACTGAAAGAAAGGTAAAAGCAGAGAAGAACGCGATGCCGTCGTGTTAGTAATGTCCATTCGGGTCCCCCAGAATGAGCACAATTATTGCTTTTACCTTCGTTTATTAACAAATGCGCCTGTTATCATCCTCAAATCTTCGTCATTGTCTTTGAAGCAATATGACTGAAAGAAAGGTAAAAGCAGAGAAAAACTCGACGCCGTCGTGTTAGTAATGTCCATTTGGGTCCCCCAGAATGAGCACAATTATTGCTTTTATGTTTTTTTATTAACAAATGCGCCTGTATTCGTCTTCAAATCGTCGTCATTGTATTTGAAGCAATATGACTGGAAGAAAGGTAAATGCAGAGATGAACGCGATGCCGTCGTGTTGGTAATGTCCATTCGGGTCCCCCAGAATGAGCACAATTATTGCTTTTACCTTTGTTTATTAACAAATGCGCCTGTTATGATCCCCAAATCTTCGTAATTGTATTTGAAGCAATATGACTGGAAGAACGGTAAAAGCAGAGAAGAACGCGATGCCGTCGTGTTAGTTATGTCCATTCGGGTCCCCCAGAATAAGCACAATTATTGCTTTTATCTTTTTTTATTAACAAATGCGCCTGTTATCATCCCCAAATCTTCGTCATTGTATTTGACGCGATATGACAGAAACAAAGGTAAAAGCTGAGAAAAACTCGACGCCGTCATATTCGTAATGTCCCTTTGGGTCCCCCAGAATCGACACAACCATTGCTTTTACCTTTGTTTATTAACAAATGCGCCTATTATCATCCCCAAATCTTCGTCATTGTATTTGAAGCAATATGACTGAAAGAAAGGTAAAAGCAGAGAAGAACGCGATGCCGTCGAGTTAGTAATGTCCATTCGGGTCCCCCAGAATGAGCACAATTATTGCTTTTACCTTTGTATATTAACAAATGCGCCTGATATCATCCCCAAATCTTCGTCATTGTATTTGAAGCAATATGACTGAAAGAAAGGTAAAAGCAGAGAAGGACGCGATGCCGTCGTGTTGGTAATGTCCTTTTGGGTCCCCCAGAATGAGCACAATTATTGCTTTTATCTCTTTTTATTAACAAAGGCGCCTGTTATCATCCCCAAATCTTCGTCATTGTATTTGAAGCCATATGCCTGAAAGAAAGGTAAAAGCAGAAAAGAACTCGATGCCGTCGTGTTAGTAATGTCCATTCGGGTCCCCCAGAATGAGCACAATTATTGCGTTTATCTTTTTTATTAACAAATGCGCCTGTAATCGTCCTCAAATCGTCGTCAGTGTATTTGACGCGATACGACAGAAACAAAGGTAAAAGCAGAGAAGAACTCGATGCCGTCGTGTTGGTAATGTCCATTCGGGTCCCCCAGAATGAGAACAATTATTGCTTTTATCTTTTTTTATTAACAAATGCGCCTGTTATCATCCCAAAATCTTCGTCATTGTATTTGAAGGAATATGACTGAAAGAAAGGTAAAAGCAGAAAAGAACTCGATGCCGTCGTGTTGGTAATGCCCATTCGGGTCCCCCAGAATGAGTACAATTATTGGCTTTATCTTTTTTTATTAACAAATGCGCCTGTAATCGTCTTCAAATCGTGTTCAGTGTATTTGATGCGATATGAAAGAAAGAAAGGTAAAAGCATAGAAAAACTCGACGCCGTCATATTAGTAATGTCCATTTGGGTCCCCCAGAATCGACAGAACCATTGCTTTTACCTTTGTTTATTAACAAATGCGCCTGTTATCATCCCCAAATCTTCGTCATTGTATTTGAAGCAGTATGACTGAAAGGAAGGTAAAAGCCGAGAAGAACGCGATGCCGTCGTGTTAGTCATGTCCATTCGGATCCCCCAGAATGAGCATAATTATTGCTTTTACCTTTGTTTATTAACAAATGCGCCTGATATCATCCCCAAATCTTCGTCATTGTATTTGAAGCAATATGACTGAAAGATAGGTAAAAGCAGAGAAGAACTCGATGCCGTCGTGTTAGTAATGTCCATTCGGGTCCCCCAGAATGAGCACCATTATTGCTTTTACCTTTGCTTATTAACAAATGCGCCTGTTATCATCCCCAAATCTTCGTCATTGTATTTGAAGCAATATGACTGAAAGAAAGGTAAAAGCAGAGAAGAACGCGATGCCGTCGTGTTGGTAAAGTCCATTCGGGTCCCCCAGAATGAGCACAATTATTGCTTTTACCTTTGTTTATTAACAAATGCGCCTGTAATCGTCTTCAAATCGTCGTCAGTGTATTTGACGTGATATGACAGAAACAAAGGTAAAAGCAGAGAAAAACTCGACGCCGTCATATTAGTAATGTCCCTTTGAGTCCCCCAGAATCGACAGAACCATTGCTTTTACCTTTGTTTAGTAACAAATGCGCCTGTTATCATCCCCAAATCTTCGTCATTGTATTTGCAGCAATATGACTGAAAGAAAGGTAAACGCAGAGAAGAACGCGATGCCGTCGTGTTAGTAATGTCCATTCGGGTCCCCCAGAATGAGCACAATTATTGCTTTTACCTCTGTTTATTAACAAATGCGCCGGTAATCATCCCCAAATCTTCGTCATTGTATTTGAAGCAATATGACAGAAAGAAAGGTAAAAGCAGAGGAAAACTCGACGCCATCGTGTTAGTAATGTCCATTTGGGTCCCCCAGAATGAGCACAATTATTGCTTTTATCTTTTTTTATTAACAAATGCGCCTGTAATCGTCTTCAAATCGTCGTCATTGTATTTGAAGCAATATGACTGGAAGAAAGGTAAAAGCAGAGAAGAACGCGATGCCGTCGTGTTGGTAAAGTCCATTCGGGTCCCCCAGAATGAGCACAATTATTGCTTTTACCTTTGTTTATTAACAAATGCGCCTGATATCATCCCCAAATCTTCGTCATTGTATTTGAAGCAATACGACAGAAACAATGGTAAAAGCAGAGAAGAACTCGATGCCGTCGTGTTGGTAATGTCCATTCGGGTCCCCCAGAATGAGCACAATTATTGCTTTTACCTTTGTTTATTAACAAATGCGCCTGTTATCATCCCCAAATCTTCGTCATTGTATTTGAAGCAATATGACTGAAAGAAAGGTGAAAGCAGAGAAGAACGCGAGGCCGTCGTGTTAGTAATGTTCATTCGGGTCCCCCAGAATGAGCACAATTATTGCTTTTATCTCTTTTTATTAACAAATGCGCCTGTAATCGTCCTCAAATCGTCGTCAGTGTATTTGACGCGATACGATAGAAACAAAGGTAAAAGCAGAGAAGAACTCGATGCCGTCGTGTTGGTAATGTCCATTCGGGTCCCCCAGAATGAGCACAATTATTGCTTTTATCTTTTTTCATTAACAAATGCGCCTGTAATCGTCTTCAAATCGTGTTCAGGGTATTTAATGCGATATGACAGAAACAAAGGTAAAAGCAGAGAAAAACTCGACGCCGTCATATTAGTAATGTCCATTTGGGTCCCCCAGAATCGACAGAACCATTGCTTTTACCTTTGTTTATTAACAAATGCGCCTGTTATCATCCCCAAATCTTCGTCATTGTATTTGAAGCATTATGACTGAAAGAAAGGTAAAAGCAGAGAAGAACGCGATGCCGTCGTGTTAGTAATGTCCATTCGGGTCCCCCAAAATGAGCACAATTATTGCTTTGATCTTTTTTTATTAACAAATGCGCCTGCTATCATCCCCAAATCTTCGTCATTGTATTTGAAGCATTATGACTGAAAGAAAGGTAAAAGCAGAGAAGAACGCGATGCCGTCGTGTTAGTAATGTCCATTCGGGTCCCCCAAAATGAGCACACCTATTGCTTTGATCTTTTTTTATTAACAAATGCGCCTGTTATCATCCCCAAATCTTCGTCATTGTATTTGAAGCAATATGACTGAAAGAAAGGTAAAAGCAGAGAAAAACTCGACGCCGTCTTGTTAGTAATGTCCATTTGGATTCCCCAGAATGAGCACAATTATTGCTATTACCTTTGTTTAATAACAAATGCGCCTGATATCATCCCCAAATCTTCGTCATTGTATTTGAAGCAATATGACTGAAAGAAAGGTAAAAGCAGAGAAGAACGCGATGCCGTGGTGTTGGTAATGTGCATTCGAGTCCCCCAGAATGAGCACAATTATTGCTTTTATCTTTTTTTATTAACAAATGCGCCTGTTATCATCCCCAAATCTTCGTCATTGTATTTGAAGCAATATGACTGAAAGAAAGGTGAAAGCAGAGAAGAACGCGAGGCCGTCGTGTTAGTAATGTCCATTCGGGTCCCCCAGAATGAGCACAATTATTGCTTTTATCTTTTTTTTATTTAACAAATGCGCCTTTAATCGTCTTCAAATCGTCGTCAGTTTATTTGACACGATATGACAGAAACAAAGGTATAAGCAGAGAAAAACTCGACGCCGTCATATTAGTAATGTCCCTTTGGGTCCCCCAGAATCGACACAACCATTGCTTTTACCTTTGTTTATTAACAAATGCGCCTGATATCATCCCCAAATCTTCGTCATTGTATTTGAAGCAATATGACTGGAAGAAAGGTAAAAGCAGAGAAGAACGCGATGCCGTCGTGTTGGTAATGTCCATTCGGGTCTCCCAGAATGAGCACAATGATTGCTTTTACCTTTGTTTATTAACAAATGCGCCCGTTATCATCCCCAAATCTTCGTCATTGTATTTAAAGCAATATGACTGAAAGAAAGGTAAAAGCAGAGAAGAACGCGATGCCGTCGTGTTAGTAATGTCCATTCGGGTCCCCCAGAATGAGCACAATTATTGCTTTTACCTTTCTTTATTGACGAATGCGCCTGTTATCATCCCCAAATCTTCGTCATTGTATTTGAAGGAATATGACTGAAAGAAAGGTAAAAGCAGAAAAGAACTCGATGCCGTCGTGTTAGTATTGTCCATTCGGGTGCCCCAGAATGAGCACAATTATTGCTTTTATCTTTTTTATTAACAAATGCGCCTGTAATCGTCCTCAAATCGTCGTCAGTGTATTTGACGCGATACGACAGAAACAAAGGTAAAAGCAGAGAAGAACTCGATGCCGTCGTGCTGGTAATGTCCATTCGGGTCCCCCAGAATGAGCACAATTATTGCTTTTATCTTTTTTTATTAACAAATGCGCCTGTAGTCGTCTTCAAATCGTGTTCAGTGTATTTGATGCGATATGACAGAATTAAAGGTAAAAGCAGAGAAAAACTCGACGTCGTCAAATTAGTAATGTCCATTTAAGTCCCCCAGAATCGACAGAACCAGTGCTTTTACCTTTGTTTATTAACAAATGCGCCTCTTATCATCCCCAAATCTTCGTCATTGTATTTGAAGCAATATGACTGAAAGAAAGGCAAAAGCAGAGAAGAACGCGATGCCGTCGTGTCAGTAATGTCCATTCGGGTCCCCCAGAATGAGCACAATTATTGCTTTTATCTTTTTTTATTAACAAATGCGCCTGTTATCATCCCAAAATCTTCGTCATTGTATTTGAAGCAATATGACTGAAAGAAAGGTAAAAGCAGAAAAGAACTCGATGCCGTCGTGTTAGTAATGTCCATTCGGTTCCCCCAGAACGAGCACAATTATTGCTTTTACCTTTGTATATTAACAAATGCGCCTGATATCATCCCCAAATCTTTGTCATTGTATTTGAAGCAATATGACTGAAAGAAAGGTAAAAGCAGAGAAGGACGCGATGCCGTCGTGTTGGTAATGTCCTTTCGGGTCCCCCAGAATGAGCACAATTATTGCTTTTATCTCTTTTTATTAACAAATGCGCCTGTTATCATCCCCAAATCTTCGTCATTGTATTTGAAGCCATATGACTGAATGAAAGGTAAAAGCAGAAAAGAACTCGATGCCGTCGTGTTAGTAATGTCCATTCGGGTCCCCCAGAATGAGCACAATTATTGCTTTTATCTTTTTTATTAACAAATGCGCCTGTAACCGTCCTCAAATCGTCGTCAGTGTATTTGACGCGATACGACAGAAACAAAGGTAAAAGCAGAGAAGAACTCGATGCCGTCGTGTTAGTAATGCCCATTCGGGTCCCCCAGAATGAGTACAATTATTGGCTTTATCTTTTTTTATTAACAAATGCGCCTGTAATCGTCTTCAAATCGTGTTCAGTGTATTTGATGCGATATGACAGAAAAAAAGGTAAAAGCAGAGAAAAACTCGACGCCGTCATATTAGTAATGTCCATTTGGGTCCCCCAGAATCGACAGAACCATTGCTTTTACCTTTGTTTATAAACAAATGCGCCTGTTATCATCCCCAAATCTTCGTCATTGTATTTGAAGCAGTTTGACTGAAAGGAAGGTAAATGCAGAGAAGAACGCGATGCCGTCGTGTTAGTAATGTCCATTCGGGTCCGCCAGAATGAGCACAATTATTGCTTTTATCTTTTTTTATTAACAAATGCGCCTGTTATCATCGAAAAATCTTCGTCATTGTATTTGAAGCAATATGACTGAAAGAACGGTAAAAGCAGAGAAGAACGCGATGCCGTCGTGTTAGTAATGTCCATTCGGGTCCCCCAGAATGAGCATAATTAATGCTTTTACCTTTATTTATTAACAAATGCGCCTGATATCATCCCCAAATCTTCGTCATTGTATTTGAAGCAATATGACTGAAAGAAAGGTAAAAGCAGAGAAGAACGCGATGCCGTCGTGTTAGTAATGTCCATTCGGGTCCCCCAGAATGAGCACAATTATTGCTTTTACCTTTGCTTATTAACAAATGCGCCTGATATCATCCCCAAATCTTCGTCATTGTATTTGAAGCAATATGACTGAAAGAAAGGTAAAAGCAGAGAAAAACTCGACGCCGTCTTGGTAGTAATGTCCATTTGGGTTCCCCAGAATGAGCACAATTATTGCTTTTACCTTTGTTTATTAACAAATGCGCCTGATATCATCCCCAAATCTTCGTCATTGTATTTGAAGCAATATGACTGAAAGAAAGGTAAAAGCAGAGAAGAACGCGATGCCGTCGTGTTGGTAATGTCCATTCGGGTCCCCCAGAATGTGCACAATTATTGCTTTTATCTTTTTTTATTAACAAATGCGCCTGTTATCATGCCCAAATCTTCGTCATTGTATTTGAAGCAATATGACTGAAAGAAAGGTGAAAGCAGAGAAGAACGCGAGGCTGTCGTGTTAGTAATGTCCATTCGGGTCCCCCAGAATGAGCACAATTATTGCTTTTATCTTTTTTTATTAACAAATGCGCCTGTAATAGTCTTCAAATCGTCGTCAGTGTATTTTACGCGATATGACTGAAACAAAGGTAAAAGCAGAGAAAAACTCGACGCCGTCATATTAGTAATGTCCCTTTGAGTCCCCCAGAATCGACAGAACCATTGCTTTTACCTTTGTTTAGTAACAAATGCGCCTGTTATCATCCCCAAATCTTCGTCATTGTATTTGAGGCAATATGACTGAAAGAAAGGTAAAAGCAGAGAAGAACGCGATGCCGTCGTGTTAGTAATGTCCATTCGGGTCCCCCAGGATGAGCACAATTATTGCTTGTACCTTTGTTTATTAACAAATGCGCCGGTTATCATCCCCAAATCTTCGTCATTGTATTTGAAGCAATATGACTGAAAGAAAGGTAAAAGCAGAGAAAAACTCGACGACGTCGTGTTAGTAATGTCCATTTGGGTCCCCCAGAATGAGCACAATTATTGCTTTTATCTTATTTTATTAACAAATGCGCCTGTAATCGTCTTCAAATCATCGTCAGTGTATTTGACGCGATATGACAGAAACAAAGGTAAAAGCAGAGGAAAACTCGACGCCGTCATATTAGTAATGTCCCTTTGGGTCCCCCTGAATCGACACAACCATTGCTTTTACCTTTGTTTATTAACAAATGCGCCTGTTATCATCCCCAAATCTTCGTCATTGTATTTGAAGCAATATGACTGAAAGAAAGGTAAAAGCAGAGAAGAACGCGATGCCGTCGTGTTAGTAATGTCCATTCGGGTCCCCCAGAATGAGCACAATTATTGCTTTTACCTTTCTTTATTAACAAATGCGCCTGTTATCATCCCCAAATCTTCGTCATTGTAGTTGAAGCAATATCACTGAAAGAAAGACAAAAGCAGAGACGAACGCGATGCCGTCGTGATAGTAATGTCCATTCGGGTCCCCCAGAACGAGCACAATTATTGCTTTTACCTTTGTTTATTAACAAATGCGCCTGATATCATCCCCAAATCTTCGTCATTGTATTTGAAGCAATATGACTGAAAGAAAGGTGAAAGCAGAGAAGAACGCGAGGCCGTCGTGTGAGTAATGTCCATTCAGGTCCCCCAGAATGAGCACAATTATTGCTTTTACCTTTGTTTATTAACAAATGCGCCTGTTATCATCCCCAAATCTTCGTCATTGTATTTGAAGCAATATGACTGAAAGAAAGGTGAATGCAGAGAAGAACGCGAGGCCGTCGTGTTAGTAATGTCCATTCGGGTCCCCCAGAATGAGCACAATTACTGCTTTTATCTTTTTTTATTAACAAATGCGGCTGTAATCGTCTTCAAATCGTCGTCAGTGTATTTGACGCGATATGACAGAAACAAAGGTAAAAGCAGAGAAAAACTCGACGCCGTCATATTAGTAATGTCCCTTTGGGTCCCCCAGAATCGACACAACCATTGCTTTTACCTTTGTTTATTAACAATTGCGCCTGTTATCATCCCCAAATCTTCGTCATTGTATTTGAAGCAATATATCTGAAAGAAAGGTAAAAGCAGAGAAGAACGCGATGCCGTCGTGTTAGTAATGTCCATTCGGGTCCCCCAGAATGAGCACAATTATTGCTTTTACCTTCGTTTATTAACAAATGCGCCTGTTATCATCCCCAAATCTTCGTCATTGTCTTTGAAGCAATATGACTGAAAGAAAGGTAAAAGCAGAGAAAAACTCAACGCCGTCGTGTTAGTAATGTCCATTTGGGTCCCCCAGAATGAGCACAATTATTGCTTTTATCTTTTTTTATTAACAAATGCGCCTGTATTCGTCTTCAAATCGTCGTCATTGTATTTGAAGCAATATGACTGGAAGAAAGGTAAATGCAGAGATGAACGCGATGCCGTCGTGTTGGTAATGTCCATTCGGGTCCCCCAGAATGAGCACAATTATTGCTTTTACCTTTGTTTATTAACAAATGCGCCTGTTATGATCCCCAAATCTTCGTCATTGTATTTGAAGCAATATGACTGGAAGAAAGGTAAAAGCAGAGAAGAACGCGATGCCGTCGTGTTAGTTATGTCCATTCGGGTCCCCCAGAATGAGCACAATTATTGCTTTTGTCTTTTTTTATTAACAAATGCGCCTGTTATCCTCCCCAAATCTTCGTCATTGTATTTGAAGCAATATGACTGAAAGAAAGGTGAAAGCAGAGAAGAACGCGAGGCTGTCGTGTTTGTAATGTCCATTCGGATCCCCCAGAATGAGCACAATTATTGCTTTTATCTTTTTTTATTAACAAATGCGCCTGTAATCGTCTTCAAATCGTCGTCAGTGTATTTGACGCGATATGACAGAAACAAAGGTAAAAGCAGAGAAAAACTCGACGCCGTCATATTAGTAATGTCCCTTTGGGTCCCCGAGAATCGACACAACCATTGCTTTTACCTTTGTTTATTAACAAATGCGCCTATTATCATCCCCAAATCTTCGTCATTGTATTTGAAGCAATATGACTGAAAGAAAGGTAAAAGCAGAGAAGAACGCGATGCCGTCGTGTTAGTAATGTCCATTCGGGTCCCCCAGAATGAGCACAATTATTGCTTTTACCTTTGTATATTAACAAATGCGCCTGATATCATCCCCAAATCTTCGTCATTGTATTTGAAGCAATATGACTGAAAGAAAGGTAAAAGCAGAGAAGGACGCGATGCCGTCGTGTTGGTAATGTCCTTTTGGGTCCCCCAGAATGAGCACAATTATTGCTTTTATCTCTTTTTATTAACAAAGGCGCCTGTTATCATCCCCAAATCTTCGTCATTGTATTTGAAGCCATATGCCTGAAAGAAAGGTAAAAGCAGAAAAGAACTCGATGCCGTCGTGTTAGTGATGTCCATTCGGGTCCCCCAGAATGAGCACAATTATTGCGTTTATCTTTTTTATTAACAAATGCGCCTGTAATCGTCCTCAAATCGTCGTCAGTGAATTTGACGCGATACGACAGAAACAAAGGTAAAAGCAGAGAAGAACTCGATGCCGTCGTGTTGGTAATGTCCATTCGGGTCCCCCAGAATGAGCACAATTATAGCTTTTATCTTTTTTTATTAACAAATGCGCCTGTTATCATCCCAAAATCTTCGTCATTGTATTTGAAGGAATATGACTGAAAGAAAGGTAAAAGCAGAAAAGAACTCGATGCTGTCGTGTTGGTAATGCCCATTCGGGTCCCCCAGAATGAGTACAATTATTGGCTTTATCTTTTTTTATTAACAAATGCGCCTGTAATCGTCTTCAAATCGTGTTCAGTGTATTTGATGCGATATGACAGAATTAAAGGTAAAAGCAGAGAAAAACTCGACGTCGTCATATTAGTAATGTCCATTTAAGTCCCCCAGAATCGACAGAACCAGTGCTTTTACCTTTGTTTATTAACAAATGCGCCTCTTATCATCCCCAAATCTTCGTCATTGTATTTGAAGCAATATGACTGAAAGAAAGGCAAAAGCAGAGAAGAACGCGATGCCGTCGTGTCAGTAATGTCCATTCGGGTCCCCCAGAATGAGCACAATTATTGCTTTTATCTTTTTTTATTAACAAATGCGCCTGTTATCATCCCAAAATCTTCGTCATTGTATTTGAAGCAATATGACTGAAAGAAAGGTAAAAGCAGAAAAGAACTCGATGCCGTCGTGTTAGTAATGTCCATTCGGGTCCCCCAGAATGAGCACAATTTCTGCTTTTACCTTTGTTAATTAACAAATGCGCCTGTTATCATCCCCAAATCTTCGTCATTGTATTTGAAGCAATATAACTGAAAGAAAGGTAAAAGCAGAGAAAAACTCGACGCCGTCGTGTTAGTAATGTCCATTTGGGTCCCCCAGAATGAGCACAATTATTGCTTGTATCTTTTTTAATTAGGAAATGCGCTTGTTATCATCCCCAAATCTTCATCATTGTATTTGAGGCAATATGACTGGAAGAAAGGTAAAAGCAGAAAAGAACGCGATGCCGTCGTGTTGGTAATGTCCATTCGGGTCCCCCAGAATGAGCACAATTATTGCTTTTACCTTTGTTTATTAACAATTGCGCCTGTTATGATCCCCAAATCTTCGTCATTGTATTTGAAGCAATATGACTGGAAGAAAAGGTAAAAGCAGAGAAGAACGCGATGCCGTCGTGTTGGTAATGTCCATTCGGGTCTCCCAGAATGAGCACAATTATTGCTTTTACCTTTGTTGATCAACAAGTGCGCCTGTTATCATCCCCAAATCTTCGTCATTGTATTTGAAGCAATATGACTGAAAGAAAGGTAAAACCAGAGAAGAACGCGATGCCGTCGTGTTAGTAATGTCCATTCGGGTCCCCCAGAATGAGCACAATTATTGCCTCTACCTTTCTTTATTAACAAATGCACCTGTTATCATGCCCAAATCTTCGTCATTGTATTTGAAGGAATATGACTGAAAGAAAGGTAAAAGCAGAAAAGAACTCGATGCCGTCGTGTTAGTAATGTCCATTCGGGTCCCCCAGAATGAGCACAATTAATGCTTTTACCTTTTTTTATTAACAAATGCGCCTGTTATCATCTCCAAATCTTCGTCATTGTATTTGAAGCAATATGACTGGAAGAAAGGTAAAAGCAGAGAAGAACGCGATGCCGTCGTGTTAGTTATGTCCATTCGCGTCCCCCAGAATGAGCACAATTATTGCTTTTACCTTTTTTTATTAACAAATGCGCCTGTTATCATCCCGAAATCTTCGTCATTGAATTTGAAGCAATATGGCTGAAAGAAAGGTAAAAGCAGAGAAGAACTCGATGCCGTCGTGTTAGCAATGTCCATTCGGGTCCCCCAGAATGAGCACAATTAATGCTTTTACCTTTTTTTATTAACAAATGCGCCTGTTATCATCTCCAAATCTTCGTCATTGTATTTGAAGCAATATGACTGAAAGAAAGGTGAAAGCAGAGAAGAACGCGAGGCCGTCGTGTTAGTAATAACCATTCGGGTCCCCCAGAATGAGCACAATTATTGCTTTTATCTTTTTTTATTAACAAATGCGCCTGTAATCGTCTTCAAATCATCGTCAGTGTATTTGACGCGATATGACAGAAACAAAGGTAAAAGCAGAGGAAAACTCGACGCCGTCATATTAGTAATGTCCCTTTGGGTCCCCCTGAATCGACACAACCATTGCTTTTACCTTTGTTTATTAACAAATGCGCCTGTTATCATCCCCAAATCTTCGTCATTGTATTTGAAGCAATATGACTGAAAGAAAGGTAAAAGCAGAGAAGAACGCGATGCCGTCGTGTTAGTAATGTCCATTCGGGTCCCCCAGAATGAGCACAATTATTGCTTTTACCTTTCTTTATTAACAAATGCGCCTGTTATCATCCCCAAATCTTCGTCATTGTAGTTGAAGCAATATCACTGAAAGAAAGACAAAAGCAGAGACGAACGCGATGCCGTCGTGATAGTAATGTCCATTCGGGTCCCCCAGAACGAGCACAATTATTGCTTTTACCTTTGTTTATTAACAAATGCGCCTGATATCATCCCCAAATCTTCCTCATTGTATTTGAAGCAATATGACTGAAAGAAAGGTGAAAGCAGAGAAGAACGCGAGGCCGTCGTGTTAGTAATGTCCATTCAGGTCCCCCAGAATGAGCACAATTATTGCTTTTACCTTTGTTTATTAACAAATGCGCCTGTTATCATCCCCAAATCTTCGTCATTGTATTTGAAGCAATATGACTGAAAGAAAGGTGAATGCAGAGAAGAACGCGAGGCCGACGTGTTAGTAATGTCCATTCGGGTCCCCCAGAATGAGCACAATTACTGCTTTTATCTTTTTTTATTAACAAATGCGCCTGTAATCGTCTTCAAATCGTCGTCAGTGTATTTGACGCGATATGAGAGAAACAAAGGTAAAAGCAGAGAAAAACTCGACGCCGTCATATTAGTAATGTCCCTTTGGGTCCCCCAGAATCGACACAACCATTGCTTTTACCTTTGTTTATTAACAATTGCGCCTGTTATCATCCCCAAATCTTCTTCATTGTATTTGAAGCAATATATCTGAAAGAAAGGTAAAAGCAGAGAAGAACGCGATGCCGTCGTGTTAGTAATGTCCATTCGGGTCCCCCAGAATGAGCACAATTATTGCTTTTACCTTCGTTTATTAACAAATGCGCCTGTTATCATCCCCAAATCTTCGTCATTGTCTTTGAAGCAATATGACTGAAAGAAAGGTAAAAGCAGAGAAAAACTCGACGCCGTCGTGTTAGTAATGTCCATTTGGGTCCCCCAGAATGAGCACAATTATTGCTTTTATCTTTTTTTATTAACAAATGCGCCTGTATTCGTCTTCAAATCGTCGTCATTGTATTTGAAGCAATATGACTGGAAGAAAGGTAAATGCAGAGATGAACGCGATGCCGTCGTGTTGGTAATGTCCATTCGGGTCCCCCAGAATGAGCACAATTATTGCTTTTACCTTTGTTTATTAACAAATGCGCCTGTTATGATCCCCAAATCTTCGTCATTGTATTTGAAGCAATATGACTGGAAGAAAGGTAAAAGCAGAGAAGAACGCGATGCCGTCGTGTTAGTTATGTCCATTCGGGTCCCCCAGAATGAGCACAATTATTGCTTTTGTCTTTTTTTATTAACAAATGCGCCTGTCATCCTCCCCAAATCTTCGTCATTGTATTTGAAGCAATATGACTGAAAGAAAGGTGAAAGCAGAGAAGAACGCGAGGCTGTCGTGTTTGTAGGGTCCATTCGGATCCCCCAGAATGAGCACAATTATTGCTTTTATCTTTTTTTATTAACAAATGCGCCTGTAATCGTCTTCAAATCGTCGTCAGTGTATTTGACGCGATATGACAGAAACAAAGGTAAAAGCAGAGAAAAACTCGACGCCGTCATATTAGTAATGTCCCTTTGGGTCCCCGAGAATCGACACAACCATTGCTTTTACCTTTGTTTATTAACAAATGCGCCTATTATCATCCCCAAATCTTCGTCATTGTATTTGAAGCAATATGACTGAAAGAAAGGTAAAAGCAGAGAAGAACGCGATGCCGTCGTGTTAGTAATGTCCATTCGGGTCCCCCAGAATGAGCACAATTATTGCTTTTACCTTTGTATATTAACAAATGCGCCTGATATCATCCCCAAATCTTCGTCATTGTATTTGAAGCAATATGACTGAAAGAAAGGTAAAAGCAGAGAAGGACGCGATGCCGTCGTGTTGGTAATGTCCTTTTGGGTCCCCCAGAATGAGCACAATTATTGCTTTTATCTCTTTTTATTAACAAAGGCGCCTGTTATCATCCCCAAATCTTCGTCATTGTATTTGAAGCCATATGCCTGAAAGAAAGGTAAAAGCAGAAAAGAACTCGATGCCGTCGTGTTAGTAATGTCCATTCGGGTCCCCCAGAATGAGCACAATTATTGCGTTTATCTTTTTTATTAACAAATGCGCCTGTAATCGTCCTCAAATCGTCGTCAGTGAATTTGACGCGATACGACAGAAACAAAGGTAAAAGCAGAGAAGAACTCGATGCCGTCGTGTTGGTAATGTCCATTCGGGTCCCCCAGAATGAGCACAATTATAGCTTTTATCTTTTTTTATTAACAAATGCGCCTGTTATCATCCCAAAATCTTCGTCATTGTATTTGAAGGAATATGACTGAAAGAAAGGTAAAAGCAGAAAAGAACTCGATGCCGTCGTGTTGGTAATGCCCATTCGGGTCCCCCAGAATGAGTACAATTATTGGCTTTATCTTTTTTTATTAACAAATGCGCCTGTAATCGTCTTCAAATCGTGTTCAGTGTATTTGATGCGATATGACAGAAAGAAAGGTAAAAGCAGAGAAAACCTCGACGCCCTCATATTAGTAATGTCCATTTGGGTCCCCCAGAATCGACAGAACCATTGCTTTTACCTTTGTTTATTAACAAATGCGCCTGTTATCATCCCCAAATCTTCGTCATTGTATTTGAAGCAGTATGACTGAAAGGAAGGTAAAAGCAAAGAAGAACGCGATGCCGTCGTGTTAGTATTGTCCATTCGGGTCCCCCAGAATGAGCACAATTATTGCTTTTATCTTTTTTTATTAACAAATGCGCCTGTTTTCATCGAAAAATCTTCGTCATTGTATTTGAAGCAATATGACTGAAAGAACGGTAAAAGCAGAGAAGAACGCGATGCCGTCGTGTTAGTAATGTCCATTCGGTTCCCCCAGAACGAGCACAATTATTGCTTTTACCTTTGTATATTAACAAATGCGCCTGATATCATCCCCAAATCTTCGTCATTGTATTTGAAGCAATATGACTGAAAGAAAGGTAAAAGCAGAGAAGGACGC
The DNA here is from genome assembly GCA_951751655.1 of Ophion costatus. Lineage (NCBI taxonomy): Eukaryota > Metazoa > Arthropoda > Insecta > Hymenoptera > Ichneumonidae > Ophion > Ophion costatus. Next base: position 7,912,086 of record OX632361.1, on the reverse strand, counting down.
GATGCCGTCGTGTTGGTAATGTCCTTTTGGGTCCCCCAGAATGAGCACAATTATTGCTTTTATCTCTTTTTATTAACAAAGGCGCCTGTTATCATCCCCAAATCTTCGTCATTGTATTTGAAGCCATATGCCTGAAAGAAAGGTAAAAGCAGAAAAGAACTCGATGCCGTCGTGTTAGTAATGTCCATTCGGGTCCCCCAGAATGAGCACAATTATTGCGTTTATCTTTTTTATTAACAAATGCGCCTGTAATCGTCCTCAAATCGTCGTCAGTGTATTTGACGCGATACGACAGAAACAAAGGTAAAAGCAGAGAAGAACTCGATGCCGTCGTGTTGGTAATGTCCATTCGGGTCCCCCAGAATGAGCACAATTATTGCTTTTATCTTTTTTTATTAACAAATGCGCCTGTTATCATCCCAAAATCTTCGTCATTGGATTTGAAGGAATATGACTGAAAAAAAGGTAAACGCAGAAAAGAACTCGATGCCGTCGTGTTGGGAATGCCCATTCGGGTCCCCCAGAATGAGTACAATTATTGGCTTTATCTTTTTTTATTAACAAATGCGCCTGTAATCGTCTTCAAATCGTGTTCAGTGTATTTGATGCGATATGACAGAAAGAAAGGTAAAAGCAGAGAAAAACTCGACGCCGTCATATTAGTAATGTCCATTTGGGTCCCCCAGAATCGACAGAACCATTGCTTTTACCTTTGTTTATTAACAAATGCGCCTGTTATCATCCCCAAATCTTCGTCATTGTATTTGAAGCAGTATGACTGAAAGGAAGGTAAAAGCAGAGAAGAACGCGATGCCGTCGTGTTAGTAATGTCCATTCGGGTGAGAATGGACAGAATGGGTCATGTGCGCCTCTCATGGGTCATGTGCGGTCAAATGCGCCTGTTATCATCCCCAAATCTTCGTCACTGTATTGGAAGCAATATGACTGAAAGAAAGGTAAAAGCAGAGAAGAACGCGATGCCGTCGTGCTAGTAATGTCCATTCGGGTCCCCCAGAATGAGCACAATTATTGCTTTTACCTTTGTTTATTAACAAATGCGCCTGTTATCATCCCCAAATCTTCGTCATTGTATTTGAAGCAATATGACTGAAAGAAAGGTAAAAGCAGAGAAGAACGCGATGCCGTCGTGTTAGTAATGTCCATTCGGGTCCCCCAGAATGAGCACAATTTCTGCTTTTACCTTTGTTAATTAACAAATGCGCCTGTTATCATCCCCAAATCTTCGTCATTGTATTTGAAGCAACATGACTGGAAGAAAGGTAAAAGCAAAGAAGAACGCGATGCCGTCGTGTTAGTAATATCCATTTGGGTCCAACAGAATGAGCACAATTATTGCTTTCATCTTTTTTTATTAACAAATGCGCCTGTTATCATCCCCAAATCTTCGTCATTGTATTTGAAGCAATATAACTGAAAGAAAGGTAAAAACAGAGAAAAACTCGACGCCGTCGTGTTAGTAATGTCCATTTGGGTCCCCCAGAATGAGCACAATTATTGCTTGTATCTTTTTTAATTAGGAAATGCGCTTGTTATCATCCCCAAATCTTCATCATTGTATTTGAGGCAATATGACTGGAAGAAAGGTAAAAGCAGAAAAGAACGCGATGCCGTCGTGTTGGTAATGTCCATTCGGGTCCCCCAGAATGAGCACAATTATTGCTTTTACCTTTGTTTATTAACAATTGCGCCTGTTATGATCCCCAAATCTTCGTCATTGTATTTGAAGCAATATGACTGGAAGAAAAGGTAAAAGCAGAGAAGAACGCGATGCCGTCGTGTTGGTAATGTCCATTCGGGTCTCCCAGAATGAGCACAATTATTGCTTTTACCTTTGTTGATTAACAAGTGCGCCTGTTATCATCCCCAAATCTTCGTCATTGTATTTGAAGCAATATGACTGAAAGAAAGGTAAAACCAGAGAAGAACGCGATGCCGTCGTGCTAGTAATGTCCATTCGGGTCCCCCAGAATGAGCACAATTATTGCCTCTACCTTTCTTTATTAACAAATGCACCTGTTATCATGCCCAAATCTTCGTCATTGTATTTGAAGGAATATGACTGAAAGAAAGGTAAAAGCAGAAAAGAACTCGATGCCGTCGTGTTAGTAATGTCCATTCGGGTCCCCCAGAATGAGCACAATTATTGCTTTTATCTTTTTTATTAACAAATGCGCCTGTAATCGTCCTCAAATCGTCGTCAGTGTATTTGACGCGATACGACAGAAACAAAGGTAAAAGCAGAGAAGAACTCGATGCCGTCGTGCTGGTAATGTCCATTCGGGTCCCCCAGAATGAGCACAATTATTGCTTTTATCTTTTTTTATTAACAAATGCGCCTGTAGTCGTCTTCAAATCGTGTTCAGTGTATTTGATGCGATATGACAGAATTAAAGGTAAAAGCAGAGAAAAACTCGACGTCGTCATATTAGTAATGTCCATTTAAGTCCCCCAGAATCGACAGAACCAGTGCTTTTACCTTTGTTTATTAACAAATGCGCCTCTTATCATCCCCAAATCTTCGTCATTGTATTTGAAGCAATATGACTGAAAGAAAGGCAAAAGCAGAGAAAAACGCGATGCCGTCGTGTTAGTAATGTCCATTCGGGTCCCCCAGACTGAGCACAATTATTGCTTTTATCTTTTTTTATTAACCAATGCGCCTGTTATCGTCCCAAAATCTTCGTCATTGTATTTGAAGCAATATGACTGAAAGAAAGGTAAAAGCAGAAAAGAACTCGATGCCGTCGTGTTAGTAATGTCCATTCGGTTCCCCCAGAACGAGCACAATTATTGCTTTTACCTTTGTATATTAACAAATGCGCCTGATATCATCCCCAAATCTTCGTCATCGTATTTGAAGCAATATGACTGAAAGAAAGGTAAAAGCAGAGAAGGACGCGATGCCGTCGTGTTGGTAATGTCCTTTCGGGTCCCCCAGAATGAGCACAATTATTGCTTTTATCTCTCTTTATTAACAAGTGCGCCTGTTATCATCCCCAAATCTTCGACATTGTATTTGAAGCCATATGACTGAAAGAAAGGTAAAAGCAGAAAAGAACTCGATGCCGTCGTGTTAGTAATGTCCATTCGGGTCCCCCAGAATGAGCACAATTATTGGTTTTATCTTTTTTATTAACAAATGCGCCTGTAATCGTCCTCAAATCGTCGTACAATAATTGTACGACGAGTACAATTATTGGCTTTATCACAACGAGTACAATTATTGGCTTAATCTTCGTCATTGTATTTGAAGCAGTATGACTGAAAGGAAGGTAAATGCAGAGAAGAACGCGATGCCGTCGTGTTAGTAATGTCCATTCGGGTCCCCCAGAATGAGCACAATTATTGCTTTTATCTTTTTTTATTAACAAATGCGCCTGTTATCATCGAAAAGTCTTCGTCATTGTATTTGAAGCAATATGACTGAAAGAAAGGTAAAAGCAGAGAAGAACGCGATGCCGTCGTGCTAGTAATGTCCATTTGGGTCCCCCAGAATGAGCACAATTATTGCTTTTACCTTTGTTTATTAACAAATGCGCCTGTTATCATCCCCAAATCTTCGTCATTGTATTTGAAGCAATATGACTGAAAGAAAGGTAAAAGCAGAGAAGAACGCGATGCCGTCGTGTTTGTAGTGTCGAATTGGGTCCCCCAGAATGAGCACAATTATTGCTTTTACCTTTGTTTATTAACAAATACGCCTGTTATCATCCCCAAATCTTCGTCATTGTATTTGAAGCAATATAACTGAAAGAAAGGTAAAAGCAGAGAAAAACTCGACGCCGTCGTGTTAGTAATGTCCATTTGGGTCCCCCAGAATGAGCACAATTATTGCTTGTATCTTTTTTAATTAGGAAATGCGCTTGTTATCATCCCCAAATCTTCATCATTGTATTTGAGGCAATATGACTGGAAGAAAGGTAAAAGCAGAAAAGAACGCGATGCCGTCGTGTTGGTAATGTCCATTCGGGTCCCCCAGAATGAGCACAATTGTTGCTTTTACCTTTGTTTATTAACAATTGCGCCTGTTATGATCCCCAAATCTTCGTCATTGTATTTGAAGCAATATGACTGTAAGAAAAGGTAAAAGCAGAGAAGAACGCGATGCCGTCGTGTTGGTAATGTCCATTCGGGTCTCCCAGAATGAGCACAATTATTGCTTTTACCTTTGTTGATTAACAAGTGCGCCTGTTATCATCCCCAAATCTTCGTCATTGTATTTGAAGCAATATGACTGAAAGAAAGGTAAAACCAGAGAAGAACGCGATGCCGTCGTGTTTGTAGTGTCGAATTGGGTCCCCCAGAATGAGCACAATTATTGCTTTTACCTTTGTTTATTAACAAATACGCCTGTTATCATCCCCAAATCTTCGTCATTGTATTTGAAGCAACATGACTGGAAGAAAGGTAAAAGCAAAGAAGAACGCGATGCCGTCGTGTTAGTAATACCCATTCGGGTCCAACAGAATGACCACAATTATTGCTTTTATCTTTTTTTATTAACAAATGCGCCTGTTATCATCCCCAAATCTTCGTCATTGTATTTGAAGCAATATAACTGAAAGAAAGGTAAAAGCAGAGAAAAACTCGACGCCGTCGTGTTAGTAATGTCCATTTGGGTCCCCCAGAATGAGCACAATTATTGCTTGTATCTTTTTTAATTAGGAAATGCGCTTGTTATCATCCCCAAATCTTCATCATTGTATTTGAGGCAATATGACTGGAAGAAAGGTAAAAGCAGAAAAGAACGCGATGCCGTCGTGTTGGTAATGTCCATTCGGGTCCCCCAGAATGAGCACAATTATTGCTTTTACCTTTGTTTATTAACAATTGCGCCTGTTATGATCCCCAAATCTTCGTCATTGTATTTGAAGCAATATGACTGGAAGAAAAGGTAAAAGCAGAGAAGAACGCGATGCCGTCGTGTTGGTAATGTCCATTCGGGTCTCCCAGAATGAGCACAATTATTGCTTTTACCTTTGTTGATTAACAAGTGCGCCTGTTATCATCCCCAAATCTTCGTCATTGTATTTGAAGCAATATGACTGAAAGAAAGGTAAAACCAGAGAAGAACGCGATGCCGTCGTGTTTGTAGTGTCGAATTGGGTCCCCCAGAATGAGCACAATTATTGCTTTTACCTTTGTTTATTAACAAATACGCCTGTTATCATCCCCAAATCTTCGTCATTGTATTTGAAGCAACATGACTGGAAGAAAGGTAAAAGCAAAGAAGAACGCGATGCCGTCGTGTTAGTAATACCCATTCGGGTCCAACAGAATGACCACAATTATTGCTTTTATCTTTTTTTATTAACAAATGCGCCTGTTATCATCCCCAAATCTTCGTCATTGTATTTGAAGCAATATAACTGAAAGAAAGGTAAAAGCAGAGAAAAACTCGACGCCGTCGTGTTAGTAATGTCCATTTGGGTCCCCCAGAATGAGCACAATTATTGCTTGTATCTTTTTTAATTAGGAAATGCGCTTGTTATCATCCCCAAATCTTCATCATTGTATTTGAGGCAATATGACTGGAAGAAAGGTAAAAGCAGAAAAGAACGCGATGCCGTCGTGTTGGTAATGTCCATTCGGGTCCCCCAGAATGAGCACAATTATTGCTTTTACCTTTGTTTATTAACAATTGCGCCTGTTATGATCCCCAAATCTTCGTCATTGTATTTGAAGCAATATGACTGGAAGAAAAGGTAAAAGCAGAGAAGAACGCGATGCCGTCGTGTTGGTAATGTCCATTCGGGTCTCCCAGAATGAGCACAATTATTGCTTTTACCTTTGTTGATTAACAAGTGCGCCTGTTATCATCCCCAAATCTTCGTCATTGTATTTGAAGCAATATGACTGAAAGAAAGGTAAAACCAGAGAAGAACGCGATGCCGTCGTGTTAGTAATGTCCATTCGGGTCCCCCAGAATGAGCACAATTATTGCTTTTACCTTTCTTTATTAACAAATGCACCTGTTATCATGCGCAAATCTTCGTCATTGTATTTGAAGGAATATGACTGAAAGAAAGGTAAAAGCAGAAAAGAACTCGATGCCGTCGTGTTAGTAATGTCCATTCGGGTCCCCCAGAATGAGCACAATTATTGCTTTTATCTTTTTTAATAACACATGCGCCTGTAATCGTCCTCAAATCGTCGTCAGTGTATTTGACGCGATACGACAGAAACAAAGGTAAAAGCAGAGAAGAACTCGATGCCGTCGTGCTGGTAATGTCCATTCGGGTCCCCCAGAATGAGCACAATTATTGCTTTTATCTTTTTTCATTAACAAATGCGCCTGTAATCGTCTTCAGATCGTCTTCAGTGTATTTGATGCGACATGACAGAAACAAAGGTAAAAGCAGAGAAAAACTCGACGCCGTCATATTAGTAATGTCCATTTGGGTCCCCCAGAATCGACAGAACCATTGCTTTTACCTTTGTTTATTAACAAATGCGCCTGTTATCATCCCCAAATCTTCGTCATTGTACTTGAAGCAATATGACTGAAAGAAAGGTAAAAGCAGAGAAGAACGCGATGCCGTCGTGTTAGTAATGTCCATTCGGGTCCCCCAGAATGAGCACAATTATTGCTTTTATCTTTTTTTATTAACAAATGCGCCTGTTATCATCGAAAAATCTTCGTCATTGTATTTGAAGCAATATGACTGAAAGAACGGTAAAAGCAGAGAAGAACGCGATGCCGTCGTGTTAGTAATGTCCATTCGGGTCCCCCAGAATGAGCATAATTATTGCTTTTACCTTTGTTTATTAACAAATGCGCCTGATACATCCCCAAATCATCGTCATTGTATTTGAAGCAATATGACTGAAAGAAAGGTAAAAGCAGAGAAGAACGCGATGCCGTCGTGTTAGTAATGTCCATTCGGGTCCCCCAAAATGAGCACAATTATTGCTTTTATCTTTTTTTATTAACAAATGCGCCTGTTATCATCCCGAAATCTTCGTCATTGTATTTGAAGCAATATGACTGAAAGAAAGGTAAAAGCAGAGAAGAACTCGATGCCGTCGTGTTAGTAATGACCATTCGGGTCCCCCAGAATGAGCACAATTGTTGCTTTTACCTTTGTTTATTAACAAATGCGCCTGATATCATGCCCAAATCTTCGTCATTGTATTTGAAGCAATATGACTGAAAGAAAGGTAAAAGCAGAGAAGACCGCGATGCCGTCGTGTTAGTAATGTCCATTCGGGTCCCCCAAAATGAGCACAATTATTGCTTTTATCTTTTTTTATTAACAAATGCGCCTGTTATCATCCCCAAATCTTCGTCATTGTATTTGAAGCAATATGACTGAAAGAAAGGTGAAGGCAGAGAAGAACGCGAGGCCGTCGTGTTAGTAATGTCCATTCGGGTCCCCCAGAATGAGCACAATTATTGCTTTTATCTTTTTTTTATTTAACAAATGCGCCTGTAATCGTCTTCAAATCGTCGTCAGTGTATTTGACACGATATGACAGAAACAAAGGTATAAGCAGAGAAAAACTCGACGCCGTCATATTAGTAATGTCCCTTTGGGTCCCTCAGAATCGACACAACCATTGCTTTTACCATTGTTTATTAACAAATGCGCCTGTTATCATCCCCAAATCTTCGACATTGTATTTGAAGCCATATGACTGAAAGAAAGGTAAAAGCAGAAAAGAACTCGATGCCGTCGTGTTAGTAATGTCCATTCGGGTCCCCCAGAATGAGCACAATTATTGGTTTTATCTTTTTTATTAACAAATGCGCCTGTAATCGTCCTCAAATCGTCGTACAATAATTGTACGACGAGTACAATTATTGGCTTTATCACAACGAGTACAATTATTGGCTTAATCTTCGTCATTGTATTTGAAGCAGTATGACTGAAAGGAAGGTAAATGCAGAGAAGAACGCGATGCCGTCGTGTTAGTAATGTCCATTCGGGTCCCCCAGAATGAGCACAATTATTGCTTTTATCTTTTTTTATTAACAAATGCGCCTGTTATCATCGAAAAGTCTTCGTCATTGTATTTGAAGCAATATGACTGAAAGAAAGGTAAAAGCAGAGAAGAACGCGATGCCGTCGTGCTAGTAATGTCCATTTGGGTCCCCCAGAATGAGCACAATTATTGCTTTTACCTTTGTTTATTAACAAATGCGCCTGTTATCATCCCCAAATCTTCGTCATTGTATTTGAAGCAATATGACTGAAAGAAAGGTAAAAGCAGAGAAGAACGCGATGCCGTCGTGTTTGTAGTGTCGAATTGGGTCCCCCAGAATGAGCACAATTATTGCTTTTACCTTTGTTTATTAACAAATACGCCTGTTATCATCCCCAAATCTTCGTCATTGTATTTGAAGCAATATAACTGAAAGAAAGGTAAAAGCAGAGAAAAACTCGACGCCGTCGTGTTAGTAATGTCCATTTGGGTCCCCCAGAATGAGCACAATTATTGCTTGTATCTTTTTTAATTAGGAAATGCGCTTGTTATCATCCCCAAATCTTCATCATTGTATTTGAGGCAATATGACTGGAAGAAAGGTAAAAGCAGAAAAGAACGCGATGCCGTCGTGTTGGTAATGTCCATTCGGGTCCCCCAGAATGAGCACAATTATTGCTTTTACCTTTGTTTATTAACAATTGCGCCTGTTATGATCCCCAAATCTTCGTCATTGTATTTGAAGCAATATGACTGTAAGAAAAGGTAAAAGCAGAGAAGAACGCGATGCCGTCGTGTTGGTAATGTCCATTCGGGTCTCCCAGAATGAGCACAATTATTGCTTTTACCTTTGTTGATTAACAAGTGCGCCTGTTATCATCCCCAAATCTTCGTCATTGTATTTGAAGCAATATGACTGAAAGAAAGGTAAAACCAGAGAAGAACGCGATGCCGTCGTGTTTGTAGTGTCGAATTGGGTCCCCCAGAATGAGCACAATTATTGCTTTTACCTTTGTTTATTAACAAATACGCCTGTTATCATCCCCAAATCTTCGTCATTGTATTTGAAGCAACATGACTGGAAGAAAGGTAAAAGCAAAGAAGAACGCGATGCCGTCGTGTTAGTAATACCCATTCGGGTCCAACAGAATGACCACAATTATTGCTTTTATCTTTTTTTATTAACAAATGCGCCTGTTATCATCCCCAAATCTTCGTCATTGTATTTGAAGCAATATAACTGAAAGAAAGGTAAAAGCAGAGAAAAACTCGACGCCGTCGTGTTAGTAATGTCCATTTGGGTCCCCCAGAATGAGCACAATTATTGCTTGTATCTTTTTTAATTAGGAAATGCGCTTGTTATCATCCCCAAATCTTCATCATTGTATTTGAGGCAATATGACTGGAAGAAAGGTAAAAGCAGAAAAGAACGCGATGCCGTCGTGTTGGTAATGTCCATTCGGGTCCCCCAGAATGAGCACAATTATTGCTTTTACCTTTGTTTATTAACAATTGCGCCTGTTATGATCCCCAAATCTTCGTCATTGTATTTGAAGCAATATGACTGGAAGAAAAGGTAAAAGCAGAGAAGAACGCGATGCCGTCGTGTTGGTAATGTCCATTCGGGTCTCCCAGAATGAGCACAATTATTGCTTTTACCTTTGTTGATTAACAAGTGCGCCTGTTATCATCCCCAAATCTTCGTCATTGTATTTGAAGCAATATGACTGAAAGAAAGGTAAAACCAGAGAAGAACGCGATGCCGTCGTGTTAGTAATGTCCATTCGGGTCCCCCAGAATGAGCACAATTATTGCTTTTACCTTTCTTTATTAACAAATGCACCTGTTATCATGCGCAAATCTTCGTCATTGTATTTGAAGGAATATGACTGAAAGAAAGGTAAAAGCAGAAAAGAACTCGATGCCGTCGTGTTAGTAATGTCCATTCGGGTCCCCCAGAATGAGCACAATTATTGCTTTTATCTTTTTTAATAACACATGCGCCTGTAATCGTCCTCAAATCGTCGTCAGTGTATTTGACGCGATACGACAGAAACAAAGGTAAAAGCAGAGAAGAACTCGATGCCGTCGTGCTGGTAATGTCCATTCGGGTCCCCCAGAATGAGCACAATTATTGCTTTTATCTTTTTTCATTAACAAATGCGCCTGTAATCGTCTTCAGATCGTCTTCAGTGTATTTGATGCGACATGACAGAAACAAAGGTAAAAGCAGAGAAAAACTCGACGCCGTCATATTAGTAATGTCCATTTGGGTCCCCCAGAATCGACAGAACCATTGCTTTTACCTTTGTTTATTAACAAATGCGCCTGTTATCATCCCCAAATCTTCGTCATTGTACTTGAAGCAATATGACTGAGAGAAAGGTAAAAGCAGAGAAGAACGCGATGCCGTCGTGTTAGTAATGTCCATTCGGGTCCCCCAGAATGAGCACAATTATTGCTTTTATCTTTTTTTATTAACAAATGCGCCTGTTATCATCGAAAAATCTTCGTCATTGTATTTGAAGCAATATGACTGAAAGAACGGTAAAAGCAGAGAAGAACGCGATGCCGTCGTGTTAGTAATGTCCATTCGGGTCCCCCAGAATGAGCATAATTATTGCTTTTACCTTTGTTTATTAACAAATGCGCCTGATACATCCCCAAATCATCGTCATTGTATTTGAAGCAATATGACTGAAAGAAAGGTAAAAGCAGAGAAGAACGCGATGCCGTCGTGTTAGTAATGTCCATTCGGGTCCCCCAAAATGAGCACAATTATTGCTTTTATCTTTTTTTATTAACAAATGCGCCTGTTATCATCCCGAAATCTTCGTCATCGTATTTGAAGCAATATGACTGAAAGAAAGGTAAAAGCAGAGAAGAACTCGATGCCGTCGTGTTAGTAATGACCATTCGGGTCCCCCAGAATGAGCACAATTGTTGCTTTTACCTTTGTTTATTAACAAATGCGCCTGATATCATGCCCAAATCTTCGTCATTGTATTTGAAGCAATATGACTGAAAGAAAGGTAAAAGCAGAGAAGAACGCGATGCCGTCGTGTTAGTAATGTCCATTCGGGTCCCCCAAAATGAGCACAATTATTGCTTTTATCTTTTTTTATTAACAAATGCGCCTGTTATCATCCCCAAATCTTCGTCATTGTATTTGAAGCAATATGACTGAAAGAAAGGTGAAGGCAGAGAAGAACGCGAGGCCGTCGTGTTAGTAATGTCCATTCGGGTCCCCCAGAATGAGCACAATTATTGCTTTTATCTTTTTTTTATTTAACAAATGCGCCTGTAATCGTCTTCAAATCGTCGTCAGTGTATTTGACACGATATGACAGAAACAAAGGTATAAGCAGAGAAAAACTCGACGCCGTCATATTAGTAATGTCCCTTTGGGTCCCTCAGAATCGACACAACCATTGCTTTTACCATTGTTTATTAACAAATGCGCCTGTTATCATCCCCAAATCTTCGTCATTGTATTTGAAGCAATATGACTTAAAGAAAGGTAAAAGCAGAGAAGAACGCGATTCCGTCGTGTTAGTATTGTCCATTCGGGTCCCCCAGATTGAGCACAATTATTGCTTTTACCTTTGTTTATTAACAAATGCGCCTGTTATCATCCCCAAATCTTCGTCATTGTATTTGAAGCAATATGACTGAAAGAAAGGTAAAAGCAGAGAAGAACGCGATGCCGTCGTGTTAGTAATGTCCATTCGAGTCCCCCAGAATGAGCACAATTATTGCTTTTACCTTTGTTTATTAACAAATGCGCCTGTTATCATCCCCAAATCTTCGTCATTGTATTTGAAGCAATATGACTGAAAGAAAGGTAAAAGCAGAGAAAATCTCGACGCCGTCGTGTTAGTAATGTCCATTTGGGTCCCCCAGAATGAGCACAATTATTGCTTTTACCTTTGTTTATTAACAAATGTGCCTGTTATGGTCCCCAAATCTTCCTCATTGTATTTGAAGCAATATGACTGGAAGAAAGGTAAAAGCAGAGAAGAACGCGATGCCGTCATGTTGGTAATGTCCATTCGGGTCTCCCAGAATGAGCACAATGATTGCTTTTACCTTTGTTTATTAACAAATGCGCCCGTTATCATCCCCAAATCTTCGTCATTGTATTTAAAGCAATATGACTGAAAGAAAGGTAAAAGCAGAGAAGAACGCGATGCCGTCGTGTTAGTAATCTCCATTCGGGTCCCCCAGAATGAGCACAATTATTGCTTTTACCTTTCTTTATTAACAAATGCGCCTGTTATCATCCGCAAATCTTCGTCATTGTATTTGAAGGAATATGACTGAAAGAAAGGTAAAAGCAGAAAAGAACTCGATGCCGTCGTGTTAGTATTGTCCATTCGGGTGCCCCAGAATGAGCACAATTATTGCTTTTATCTTTTTTATTAACAAATGCGCCTGTAATCGTCCTCAAATCGTCGTCAGTGTATTTGACGCGATACGACAGAAACAAAGGTAAAAGCAGAGAAGAACTCGATGCCGTCGTGCTGGTAATGTCCATTCGGGTCCCCCAGAATGAGCACAATTATTGCTTTTATCTTTTTTTATTAACAAATGCGCCTGTAGTCGTCTTCAAATCGTGTTCAGTGTATTTGATGCGATATGACAGAATTAAAGGTAAAAGCAGAGAAAAACTCGACGTCGTCATATTAGTAATGTCCATTTAAGTCCCCCAGAATCGACAGAACCAGTGCTTTTACCTTTGTTTATTAACAAATGCGCCTCTTATCATCCCCAAATCTTCGTCATTGTATTTGAAGCAATATGACTGAAAGAAAGGCAAAAGCAGAGAAGAACGCGATGCCGTCGTGTTAGTAATGTCCATTCGGGTCCCCCAGACTGAGCACAATTATTGCTTTTATCTTTTTTTATTAACCAATGCGCCTGTTATCATCCCAAAATCTTCGTCATTGTATTTGAAGCAATATGACTGAAAGAAAGGTAAAAGCAGAAAAGAACTCGATGCCGTCGTGTTAGTAATGTCCATTCGGTTCCCCCAGAACGAGCACAATTATTGCTTTTACCTTTGTATATTAACAAATGCGCCTGATATCATCCCCAAATCTTCGTCATCGTATTTGAAGCAATATGACTGAAAGAAAGGTAAAAGCAGAGAAGGACGCGATGCCGTCGTGTTGGTAATGTCCTTTCGGGTCCCCCAGAATGAGCACAATTATTGCTTTTATCTCTTTTTATTAACAAGTGCGCCTGTTATCATCCCCAAATCTTCGTCATTGTATTTGAAGCCATATGACTGAAAGAAAGGTAAAAGCAGAAAAGAACTCGATGCCGTCGTGTTAGTAATGTCCATTCGGGTCCCCCAGAATGAGCACAATTATTGGTTTTATCTTTTTTATTAACAAATGCGCCTGTAATCGTCCTCAAATCGTCGTACAATAATTGTACGACGAGTACAATTATTGGCTTTATCACAACGAGTACAATTATTGGCTTAATCTTCGTCATTGTATTTGAAGCAGTATGACTGAAAGGAAGGTAAATGCAGAGAAGAACGCGATGCCGTCGTGTTAGTAATGTCCATTCGGGTCCCCCAGAATGAGCACAATTATTGCTTTTATCTTTTTTTATTAACAAATGCGCCTGTTATCATCGAAAAGTCTTCGTCATTGTATTTGAAGCAATATGACTGAAAGAAAGGTAAAAGCAGAGAAGAACGCGATGCCGTCGTGCTAGTAATGTCCATTTGGGTCCCCCAGAATGAGCACAATTATTGCTTTTACCTTTGTTTATTAACAAATGCGCCTGTTATCATCCCCAAATCTTCGTCATTGTATTTGAAGCAATATGACTGAAAGAAAGGTAAAAGCAGAGAAGAACGCGATGCCGTCGTGTTTGTAGTGTCGAATTGGGTCCCCCAGAATGAGCACAATTATTGCTTTTACCTTTGTTTATTAACAAATACGCCTGTTATCATCCCCAAATCTTCGTCATTGTATTTGAAGCAATATAACTGAAAGAAAGGTAAAAGCAGAGAAAAACTCGACGCCGTCGTGTTAGTAATGTCCATTTGGGTCCCCCAGAATGAGCACAATTATTGCTTGTATCTTTTTTAATTAGGAAATGCGCTTGTTATCATCCCCAAATCTTCATCATTGTATTTGAGGCAATATGACTGGAAGAAAGGTAAAAGCAGAAAAGAACGCGATGCCGTCGTGTTGGTAATGTCCATTCGGGTCCCCCAGAATGAGCACAATTATTGCTTTTACCTTTGTTTATTAACAATTGCGCCTGTTATGATCCCCAAATCTTCGTCATTGTAATTGAAGCAATATGACTGTAAGAAAAGGTAAAAGCAGAGAAGAACGCGATGCCGTCGTGTTGGTAATGTCCATTCGGGTCTCCCAGAATGAGCACAATTATTGCTTTTACCTTTGTTGATTAACAAGTGCGCCTGCTATCATCCCCAAATCTTCGTCATTGTATTTGAAGCAATATGACTGAAAGAAAGGTAAAACCAGAGAAGAACGCGATGCCGTCGTGTTTGTAGTGTCGAATTGGGTCCCCCAGAATGAGCACAATTATTGCTTTTACCTTTGTTTATTAACAAATACGCCTGTTATCATCCCCAAATCTTCGTCATTGTATTTGAAGCAACATGACTGGAAGAAAGGTAAAAGCAAAGAAGAACGCGATGCCGTCGTGTTAGTAATACCCATTCGGGTCCAACAGAATGACCACAATTATTGCTTTTATCTTTTTTTATTAACAAATGCGCCTGTTATCATCCCCAAATCTTCGTCATTGTATTTGAAGCAATATAACTGAAAGAAAGGTAAAAGCAGAGAAAAACTCGACGCCGTCGTGTTAGTAATGTCCATTTGGGTCCCCCAGAATGAGCACAATTATTGCTTGTATCTTTTTTAATTAGGAAATGCGCTTGTTATCATCCCCAAATCTTCATCATTGTATTTGAGGCAATATGACTGGAAGAAAGGTAAAAGCAGAAAAGAACGCGATGCCGTCGTGTTGGTAATGTCCATTCGGGTCCCCCAGAATGAGCACAATTATTGCTTTTACCTTTGTTTATTAACAATTGCGCCTGTTATGATCCCCAAATCTTCGTCATTGTATTTGAAGCAATATGACTGGAAGAAAAGGTAAAAGCAGAGAAGAACGCGATGCCGTCGTGTTGGTAATGTCCATTCGGGTCTCCCAGAATGAGCACAATTATTGCTTTTACCTTTGTTGATTAACAAGTGCGCCTGTTATCATCCCCAAATCTTCGTCATTGTATTTGAAGCAATATGACTGAAAGAAAGGTAAAACCAGAGAAGAACGCGATGCCGTCGTGTTAGTAATGTCCATTCGGGTCCCCCAGAATGAGCACAATTATTGCTTTTACCTTTCTTTATTAACAAATGCACCTGTTATCATGCGCAAATCTTCGTCATTGTATTTGAAGGAATATGACTGAAAGAAAGGTAAAAGCAGAAAAGAACTCGATGCCGTCGTGTTAGTAATGTCCATTCGGGTCCCCCAGAATGAGCACAATTATTGCTTTTATCTTTTTTAATAACACATGCGCCTGTAATCGTCCTCAAATCGTCGTCAGTGTATTTGACGCGATACGACAGAAACAAAGGTAAAAGCAGAGAAGAACTCGATGCCGTCGTGCTGGTAATGTCCATTCGGGTCCCCCAGAATGAGCACAATTATTGCTTTTATCTTTTTTCATTAACAAATGCGCCTGTAATCGTCTTCAGATCGTCTTCAGTGTATTTGATGCGACATGACAGAAACAAAGGTAAAAGCAGAGAAAAACTCGACGCCGTCATATTAGTAATGTCCATTTGGGTCCCCCAGAATCGACAGAACCATTGCTTTTACCTTTGTTTATTAACAAATGCGCCTGTTATCATCCCCAAATCTTCGTCATTGTACTTGAAGCAATATGACTGAAAGAAAGGTAAAAGCAGAGAAGAACGCGATGCCGTCGTGTTAGTAATGTCCATTCGGGTCCCCCAGAATGAGCACAATTATTGCTTTTATCTTTTTTTATTAACAAATGCGCCTGTTATCATCGAAAAATCTTCGTCATTGTATTTGAAGCAATATGACTGAAAGAACGGTAAAAGCAGAGAAGAACGCGATGCCGTCGTGTTAGTAATGTCCATTCGGGTCCCCCAGAATGAGCATAATTATTGCTTTTACCTTTGTTTATTAACAAATGCGCCTGATACATCCCCAAATCATCGTCATTGTATTTGAAGCAATATGACTGAAAGAAAGGTAAAAGCAGAGAAGAACGCGATGCCGTCGTGTTAGTAATGTCCATTCGGGTCCCCCAAAATGAGCACAATTATTGCTTTTATCTTTTTTTATTAACAAATGCGCCTGTTATCATCCCGAAATCTTCGTCATTGTATTTGAAGCAATATGACTGAAAGAAAGGTAAAAGCAGAGAAGAACTCGATGCCGTCGTGTTAGTAATGACCATTCGGGTCCCCCAGAATGAGCACAATTGTTGCTTTTACCTTTGTTTATTAACAAATGCGCCTGATATCATGCCCAAATCTTCGTCATTGTATTTGAAGCAATATGACTGAAAGAAAGGTAAAAGCAGAGAAGACCGCGATGCCGTCGTGTTAGTAATGTCCATTCGGGTCCCCCAAAATGAGCACAATTATTGCTTTTATCTTTTTTTATTAACAAATGCGCCTGTTATCATCCCCAAATCTTCGTCATTGTATTTGAAGCAATATGACTGAAAGAAAGGTAAAAGCAGAGAAGGACGCGATGCCGTCGTGTTGGTAATGTCCTTTCGGGTCCCCCAGAATGAGCACAATTATTGCTTTTATCTCTTTTTATTAACAAGTGCGCCTGTTATCATCCCCAAATCTTCGTCATTGTATTTGAAGCCATATGACTGAAAGAAAGGTAAAAGCAGAAAAGAACTCGATGCCGTCGTGTTAGTAATGTCCATTCGGGTCCCCCAGAATGAGCACAATTATTGGTTTTATCTTTTTTATTAACAAATGCGCCTGTAATCGTCCTCAAATCGTCGTACAATAATTGTACGACGAGTACAATTATTGGCTTTATCACAACGAGTACAATTATTGGCTTAATCTTCGTCATTGTATTTGAAGCAGTATGACTGAAAGGAAGGTAAATGCAGAGAAGAACGCGATGCCGTCGTGTTAGTAATGTCCATTCGGGTCCCCCAGAATGAGCACAATTATTGCTTTTATCTTTTTTTATTAACAAATGCGCCTGTTATCATCGAAAAGTCTTCGTCATTGTATTTGAAGCAATATGACTGAAAGAAAGGTAAAAGCAGAGAAGAACGCGATGCCGTCGTGCTAGTAATGTCCATTTGGGTCCCCCAGAATGAGCACAATTATTGCTTTTACCTTTGTTTATTAACAAATGCGCCTGTTATCATCCCCAAATCTTCGTCATTGTATTTGAAGCAATATGACTGAAAGAAAGGTAAAAGCAGAGAAGAACGCGATGCCGTCGTGTTTGTAGTGTCGAATTGGGTCCCCCAGAATGAGCACAATTATTGCTTTTACCTTTGTTTATTAACAAATACGCCTGTTATCATCCCCAAATCTTCGTCATTGTATTTGAAGCAATATAACTGAAAGAAAGGTAAAAGCAGAGAAAAACTCGACGCCGTCGTGTTAGTAATGTCCATTTGGGTCCCCCAGAATGAGCACAATTATTGCTTGTATCTTTTTTAATTAGGAAATGCGCTTGTTATCATCCCCAAATCTTCATCATTGTATTTGAGGCAATATGACTGGAAGAAAGGTAAAAGCAGAAAAGAACGCGATGCCGTCGTGTTGGTAATGTCCATTCGGGTCCCCCAGAATGAGCACAATTATTGCTTTTACCTTTGTTTATTAACAATTGCGCCTGTTATGATCCCCAAATCTTCGTCATTGTAATTGAAGCAATATGACTGTAAGAAAAGGTAAAAGCAGAGAAGAACGCGATGCCGTCGTGTTGGTAATGTCCATTCGGGTCTCCCAGAATGAGCACAATTATTGCTTTTACCTTTGTTGATTAACAAGTGCGCCTGCTATCATCCCCAAATCTTCGTCATTGTATTTGAAGCAATATGACTGAAAGAAAGGTAAAACCAGAGAAGAACGCGATGCCGTCGTGTTTGTAGTGTCGAATTGGGTCCCCCAGAATGAGCACAATTATTGCTTTTACCTTTGTTTATTAACAAATACGCCTGTTATCATCCCCAAATCTTCGTCATTGTATTTGAAGCAACATGACTGGAAGAAAGGTAAAAGCAAAGAAGAACGCGATGCCGTCGTGTTAGTAATACCCATTCGGGTCCAACAGAATGACCACAATTATTGCTTTTATCTTTTTTTATTAACAAATGCGCCTGTTATCATCCCCAAATCTTCGTCATTGTATTTGAAGCAATATAACTGAAAGAAAGGTAAAAGCAGAGAAAAACTCGACGCCGTCGTGTTAGTAATGTCCATTTGGGTCCCCCAGAATGAGCACAATTATTGCTTGTATCTTTTTTAATTAGGAAATGCGCTTGTTATCATCCCCAAATCTTCATCATTGTATTTGAGGCAATATGACTGGAAGAAAGGTAAAAGCAGAAAAGAACGCGATGCCGTCGTGTTGGTAATGTCCATTCGGGTCCCCCAGAATGAGCACAATTATTGCTTTTACCTTTGTTTATTAACAATTGCGCCTGTTATGATCCCCAAATCTTCGTCATTGTATTTGAAGCAATATGACTGGAAGAAAAGGTAAAAGCAGAGAAGAACGCGATGCCGTCGTGTTGGTAATGTCCATTCGGGTCTCCCAGAATGAGCACAATTATTGCTTTTACCTTTGTTGATTAACAAGTGCGCCTGTTATCATCCCCAAATCTTCGTCATTGTATTTGAAGCAATATGACTGAAAGAAAGGTAAAACCAGAGAAGAACGCGATGCCGTCGTGTTAGTAATGTCCATTCGGGTCCCCCAGAATGAGCACAATTATTGCTTTTACCTTTCTTTATTAACAAATGCACCTGTTATCATGCGCAAATCTTCGTCATTGTATTTGAAGGAATATGACTGAAAGAAAGGTAAAAGCAGAAAAGAACTCGATGCCGTCGTGTTAGTAATGTCCATTCGGGTCCCCCAGAATGAGCACAATTATTGCTTTTATCTTTTTTAATAACACATGCGCCTGTAATCGTCCTCAAATCGTCGTCAGTGTATTTGACGCGATACGACAGAAACAAAGGTAAAAGCAGAGAAGAACTCGATGCCGTCGTGCTGGTAATGTCCATTCGGGTCCCCCAGAATGAGCACAATTATTGCTTTTATCTTTTTTCATTAACAAATGCGCCTGTAATCGTCTTCAGATCGTCTTCAGTGTATTTGATGCGACATGACAGAAACAAAGGTAAAAGCAGAGAAAAACTCGACGCCGTCATATTAGTAATGTCCATTTGGGTCCCCCAGAATCGACAGAACCATTGCTTTTACCTTTGTTTATTAACAAATGCGCCTGTTATCATCCCCAAATCTTCGTCATTGTACTTGAAGCAATATGACTGAAAGAAAGGTAAAAGCAGAGAAGAACGCGATGCCGTCGTGTTAGTAATGTCCATTCGGGTCCCCCAGAATGAGCACAATTATTGCTTTTATCTTTTTTTATTAACAAATGCGCCTGTTATCATCGAAAAATCTTCGTCATTGTATTTGAAGCAATATGACTGAAAGAACGGTAAAAGCAGAGAAGAACGCGATGCCGTCGTGTTAGTAATGTCCATTCGGGTCCCCCAGAATGAGCATAATTATTGCTTTTACCTTTGTTTATTAACAAATGCGCCTGATACATCCCCAAATCATCGTCATTGTATTTGAAGCAATATGACTGAAAGAAAGGTAAAAGCAGAGAAGAACGCGATGCCGTCGTGTTAGTAATGTCCATTCGGGTCCCCCAAAATGAGCACAATTATTGCTTTTATCTTTTTTTATTAACAAATGCGCCTGTTATCATCCCGAAATCTTCGTCATTGTATTTGAAGCAATATGACTGAAAGAAAGGTAAAAGCAGAGAAGAACTCGATGCCGTCGTGTTAGTAATGACCATTCGGGTCCCCCAGAATGAGCACAATTGTTGCTTTTACCTTTGTTTATTAACAAATGCGCCTGATATCATGCCCAAATCTTCGTCATTGTATTTGAAGCAATATGACTGAAAGAAAGGTAAAAGCAGAGAAGACCGCGATGCCGTCGTGTTAGTAATGTCCATTCGGGTCCCCCAAAATGAGCACAATTATTGCTTTTATCTTTTTTTATTAACAAATGCGCCTGTTATCATCCCCAAATCTTCGTCATTGTATTTGAAGCAATATGACTGAAAGAAAGGTGAAGGCAGAGAAGAACGCGAGGCCGTCGTGTTAGTAATGTCCATTCGGGTCCCCCAGAATGAGCACAATTATTGCTTTTATCTTTTTTTTATTTAACAAATGCGCCTGTAATCGTCTTCAAATCGTCGTCAGTGTATTTGACACGATATGACAGAAACAAAGGTATAAGCAGAGAAAAACTCGACGCCGTCATATTAGTAATGTCCCTTTGGGTCCCTCAGAATCGACACAACCATTGCTTTTACCATTGTTTATTAACAAATGCGCCTGTTATCATCCCCAAATCTTCGTCATTGTATTTGAAGCAATATGACTGAAAGAAAGGTAAAAGCAGAGAAGAACGCGATTCCGTCGTGTTAGTATTGTCCATTCGGGTCCCCCAGATTGAGCACAATTATTGCTTTTACCTTTGTTTATTAACAAATGCGCCTGTTATCATCCCCAAATCTTCGTCATTGTATTTGAAGCAATATGACTGAAAGAAAGGTAAAAGCAGAGAAGAACGCGATGCCGTCGTGTTAGTAATGTCCATTCGGGTCCCCCAGAATGAGCACAATTATTGCTTTTATCTTTTTTTATTAACAAATGCGCCTGTAGTCGTCTTCAAATCGTGTTCAGTGTATTTGATGCGATATGACAGAATTAAAGGTAAAAGCAGAGAAAAACTCGACGTCGTCATATTAGTAATGTCCATTTAAGTCCCCCAGAATCGACAGAACCAGTGCTTTTACCTTTGTTTATTAACAAATGCGCCTCTTATCATCCCCAAATCTTCGTCATTGTATTTGAAGCAATATGACTGAAAGAAAGGCAAAAGCAGAGAAGAACGCGATGCCGTCGTGTTAGTAATGTCCATTCGGGTCCCCCAGACTGAGCACAATTATTGCTTTTACCTTTGTTTATTAACAAATGTGCCTGTTATGGTCCCCAAATCTTCCTCATTGTATTTGAAGCAATATGACTGGAAGAAAGGTAAAAGCAGAGAAGAACGCGATGCCGTCATGTTGGTAATGTCCATTCGGGTCTCCCAGAATGAGCACAATGATTGCTTTTACCTTTGTTTATTAACAAATGCGCCCGTTATCATCCCCAAATCTTCGTCATTGTATTTAAAGCAATATGACTGAAAGAAAGGTAAAAGCAGAGAAGAACGCGATGCCGTCGTGTTAGTAATCTCCATTCGGGTCCCCCAGAATGAGCACAATTATTGCTTTTACCTTTCTTTATTAACAAATGCGCCTGTTATCATCCGCAAATCTTCGTCATTGTATTTGAAGGAATATGACTGAAAGAAAGGTAAAAGCAGAAAAGAACTCGATGCCGTCGTGTTAGTATTGTCCATTCGGGTGCCCCAGAATGAGCACAATTATTGCTTTTATCTTTTTTATTAACAAATGCGCCTGTAATCGTCCTCAAATCGTCGTCAGTGTATTTGACGCGATACGACAGAAACAAAGGTAAAAGCAGAGAAGAACTCGATGCCGTCGTGCTGGTAATGTCCATTCGGGTCCCCCAGAATGAGCACAATTATTGCTTTTATCTTTTTTTATTAACAAATGCGCCTGTAGTCGTCTTCAAATCGTGTTCAGTGTATTTGATGCGATATGACAGAATTAAAGGTAAAAGCAGAGAAAAACTCGACGTCGTCATATTAGTAATGTCCATTTAAGTCCCCCAGAATCGACAGAACCAGTGCTCTTACCTTTGTTTATTAACAAATGCGCCTCTTATCATCCCCAAATCTTCGTCATTGTATTTGAAGCAATATGACTGAAAGAAAGGCAAAAGCAGAGAAGAACGCGATGCCGTCGTGTTAGTAATGTCCATTCGGGTCCCCCAGACTGAGCACAATTATTGCTTTTATCTTTTTTTATTAACCAATGCGCCTGTTATCATCCCAAAATCTTCGTCATTGTATTTGAAGCAATATGACTGAAAGAAAGGTAAAAGCAGAAAAGAACTCGATGCCGTCGTGTTAGTAATGTCCATTCGGTTCCCCCAGAACGAGCACAATTATTGCTTTTACCTTTGTATATTAACAAATGCGCCTGATATCATCCCCAAATCTTCGTCATCGTATTTGAAGCAATATGACTGAAAGAAAGGTAAAAGCAGAGAAGGACGCGATGCCGTCGTGTTGGTAATGTCCTTTCGGGTCCCCCAGAATGAGCACAATTATTGCTTTTATCTCTTTTTATTAACAAGTGCGCCTGTTATCATCCCCAAATCTTCGTCATTGTATTTGAAGCCATATGACTGAAAGAAAGGTAAAAGCAGAAAAGAACTCGATGCCGTCGTGTTAGTAATGTCCATTCGGGTCCCCCAGAATGAGCACAATTATTGGTTTTATCTTTTTTATTAACAAATGCGCCTGTAATCGTCCTCAAATCGTCGTACAATAATTGTACGACGAGTACAATTATTGGCTTTATCACAACGAGTACCATTATTGGCTTAATCTTCGTCATTGTATTTGAAGCAGTATGACTGAAAGGAAGGTAAATGCAGAGAAGAACGCGATGCCGTCGTGTTAGTAATGTCCATTCGGGTCCCCCAGAATGAGCACAATTATTGCTTTTATCTTTTTTTATTAACAAATGCGCCTGTTATCATCGAAAAGTCTTCGTCATTGTATTTGAAGCAATATGACTGAAAGAAAGGTAAAAGCAGAGAAGAACGCGATGCCGTCGTGCTAGTAATGTCCATTTGGGTCCCCCAGAATGAGCACAATTATTGCTTTTACCTTTGTTTATTAACAAATGCGCCTGTTATCATCCCCAAATCTTCGTCATTGTATTTGAAGCAATATGACTGAAAGAAAGGTAAAAGCAGAGAAGAACGCGATGCCGTCGTGTTTGTAGTGTCGAATTGGGTCCCCCAGAATGAGCACAATTATTGCTTTTACCTTTGTTTATTAACAAATACGCCTGTTATCATCCCCAAATCTTCGTCATTGTATTTGAAGCAATATAACTGAAAGAAAGGTAAAAGCAGAGAAAAACTCGACGCCGTCGTGTTAGTAATGTCCATTTGGGTCCCCCAGAATGAGCACAATTATTGCTTGTATCTTTTTTAATTAGGAAATGCGCTTGTTATCATCCCCAAATCTTCATCATTGTATTTGAGGCAATATGACTGGAAGAAAGGTAAAAGCAGAAAAGAACGCGATGCCGTCGTGTTGGTAATGTCCATTCGGGTCCCCCAGAATGAGCACAATTATTGCTTTTACCTTTGTTTATTAACAATTGCGCCTGTTATGATCCCCAAATCTTCGTCATTGTATTTGAAGCAATATGACTGTAAGAAAAGGTAAAAGCAGAGAAGAACGCGATGCCGTCGTGTTGGTAATGTCCATTCGGGTCTCCCAGAATGAGCACAATTATTGCTTTTACCTTTGTTGATTAACAAGTGCGCCTGTTATCATCCCCAAATCTTCGTCATTGTATTTGAAGCAATATGACTGAAAGAAAGGTAAAACCAGAGAAGAACGCGATGCCGTCGTGTTTGTAGTGTCGAATTGGGTCCCCCAGAATGAGCACAATTATTGCTTTTACCTTTGTTTATTAACAAATACGCCTGTTATCATCCCCAAATCTTCGTCATTGTATTTGAAGCAACATGACTGGAAGAAAGGTAAAAGCAAAGAAGAACGCGATGCCGTCGTGTTAGTAATACCCATTCGGGTCCAACAGAATGACCACAATTATTGCTTTTATCTTTTTTTATTAACAAATGCGCCTGTTATCATCCCCAAATCTTCATCATTGTATTTGAAGCAATATAACTGAAAGAAAGGTAAAAGCAGAGAAAAACTCGACGCCGTCGTGTTAGTAATGTCCATTTGGGTCCCCCAGAATGAGCACAATTATTGCTTGTATCTTTTTTAATTAGGAAATGCGCTTGTTATCATCCCCAAATCTTCATCATTGTATTTGAAGCAATATGACTGAAAGAAAGGTAAAAGCAGAAAAGAACTCGATGCCGTCGTGTTAGTAATGTCCATTCGGTTCCCCCAGAACGAGCACAATTATTGCTTTTACCTTTGTATATTAACAAATGCGCCTGATATCATCCCCAAATCTTCGTCATCGTATTTGAAGCAATATGACTGAAAGAAAGGTAAAAGCAGAGAAGGACGCGATGCCGTCGTGTTGGTAATGTCCTTTCGGGTCCCCCAGAATGAGCACAATTATTGCTTTTATCTCTTTTTATTAACAAGTGCGCCTGTTATCATCCCCAAATCTTCGTCATTGTATTTGAAGCCATATGACTGAAAGAAAGGTAAAAGCAGAAAAGAACTCGATGCCGTCGTGTTAGTAATGTCCATTCGGGTCCCCCAGAATGAGCACAATTATTGGTTTTATCTTTTTTATTAACAAATGCGCCTGTAATCGTCCTCAAATCGTCGTACAATAATTGTACGACGAGTACAATTATTGGCTTTATCACAACGAGTACCATTATTGGCTTAATCTTCGTCATTGTATTTGAAGCAGTATGACTGAAAGGAAGGTAAATGCAGAGAAGAACGCGATGCCGTCGTGTTAGTAATGTCCATTCGGGTCCCCCAGAATGAGCACAATTATTGCTTTTATCTTTTTTTATTAACAAATGCGCCTGTTATCATCGAAAAGTCTTCGTCATTGTATTTGAAGCAATATGACTGAAAGAAAGGTAAAAGCAGAGAAGAACGCGATGCCGTCGTGCTAGTAATGTCCATTTGGGTCCCCCAGAATGAGCACAATTATTGCTTTTACCTTTGTTTATTAACAAATGCGCCTGTTATCATCCCCAAATCTTCGTCATTGTATTTGAAGCAATATGACTGAAAGAAAGGTAAAAGCAGAGAAGAACGCGATGCCGTCGTGTTTGTAGTGTCGAATTGGGTCCCCCAGAATGAGCACAATTATTGCTTTTACCTTTGTTTATTAACAAATACGCCTGTTATCATCCCCAAATCTTCGTCATTGTATTTGAAGCAATATAACTGAAAGAAAGGTAAAAGCAGAGAAAAACTCGACGCCGTCGTGTTAGTAATGTCCATTTGGGTCCCCCAGAATGAGCACAATTATTGCTTGTATCTTTTTTAATTAGGAAATGCGCTTGTTATCATCCCCAAATCTTCATCATTGTATTTGAGGCAATATGACTGGAAGAAAGGTAAAAGCAGTAAAGAACGCGATGCCGTCGTGTTGGTAATGTCCATTCGGGTCCCCCAGAATGAGCACAATTATTGCTTTTACCTTTGTTTATTAACAATTGCGCCTGTTATGATCCCCAAATCTTCGTCATTGTATTTGAAGCAATATGACTGTAAGAAAAGGTAAAAGCAGAGAAGAACGCGATGCCGTCGTGTTGGTAATGTCCATTCGGGTCTCCCAGAATGAGCACAATTATTGCTTTTACCTTTGTTGATTAACAAGTGCGCCTGTTATCATCCCCAAATCTTCGTCATTGTATTTGAAGCAATATGACTGAAAGAAAGGTAAAACCAGAGAAGAACGCGATGCCGTCGTGTTTGTAGTGTCGAATTGGGTCCCCCAGAATGAGCACAATTATTGCTTTTACCTTTGTTTATTAACAAATACGCCTGTTATCATCCCCAAATCTTCGTCATTGTATTTGAAGCAACATGACTGGAAGAAAGGTAAAAGCAAAGAAGAACGCGATGCCGTCGTGTTAGTAATACCCATTCGGGTCCAACAGAATGACCACAATTATTGCTTTTATCTTTTTTTATTAACAAATGCGCCTGTTATCATCCCCAAATCTTCATCATTGTATTTGAAGCAATATAACTGAAAGAAAGGTAAAAGCAGAGAAAAACTCGACGCCGTCGTGTTAGTAATGTCCATTTGGGTCCCCCAGAATGAGCACAATTATTGCTTGTATCTTTTTTAATTAGGAAATGCGCTTGTTATCATCCCCAAATCTTCATCATTGTATTTGAGGCAATATGACTGGAAGAAAGGTAAAAGCAGAAAAGAACGCGATGCCGTCGTGTTGGTAATGTCCATTCGGGTCCCCCAGAATGAGCACAATTATTGCTTTTACCTTTGTTTATTAACAATTGCGCCTGTTATGATCCCCAAATCTTCGTCATTGTATTTGAAGCAATATGACTGGAAGAAAAGGTAAAAGCAGAGAAGAACGCGATGCCGTCGTGTTGGTAATGTCCATTCGGGTCTCCCAGAATGAGCACAATTATTGCTTTTACCTTTGTTGATTAACAAGTGCGCCTGTTATCATCCCCAAATCTTCGTCATTGTATTTGAAGCAATATGACTGAAAGAAAGGTAAAACCAGAGAAGAACGC
The DNA here is from genome assembly GCA_951751655.1 of Ophion costatus. Classification (NCBI taxonomy): domain Eukaryota; kingdom Metazoa; phylum Arthropoda; class Insecta; order Hymenoptera; family Ichneumonidae; genus Ophion; species Ophion costatus. The sequence continues at coordinate 7,885,416 of OX632361.1, read as the reverse complement.
GATGCCGTCGTGTTAGTAATGTCCATTCGGGTCCCCCAGAATGAGCACAATTATTGCTTTTACCTTTCTTTATTAACAAATGCACCTGTTATCATGCGCAAATCTTCGTCATTGTATTTGAAGGAATATGACTGAAAGAAAGGTAAAAGCAGAAAAGAACTCGATGCCGTCGTGTTAGTAATGTCCATTCGGGTCCCCCAGAATGAGCACAATTATTGCTTTTATCTTTTTTAATAACACATGCGCCTGTAATCGTCCTCAAATCGTCGTCAGTGTATTTGACGCGATACGACAGAAACAAAGGTAAAAGCAGAGAAGAACTCGATGCCGTCGTGCTGGTAATGTCCATTCGGGTCCCCCAGAATGAGCACAATTATTGCTTTTATCTTTTTTCATTAACAAATGCGCCTGTAATCGTCTTCAGATCGTCTTCAGTGTATTTGATGCGACATGACAGAAACAAAGGTAAAAGCAGAGAAAAACTCGACGCCGTCATATTAGTAATGTCCATTTGGGTCCCCCAGAATCGACAGAACCATTGCTTTTACCTTTGTTTATTAACAAATGCGCCTGTTATCATCCCCAAATCTTCGTCATTGTACTTGAAGCAATATGACTGAAAGAAAGGTAAAAGCAGAGAAGAACGCGATGCCGTCGTGTTAGTAATGTCCATTCGGGTCCCCCAGAATGAGCACAATTATTGCTTTTATCTTTTTTTATTAACAAATGCGCCTGTTATCATCGAAAAATCTTCGTCATTGTATTTGAAGCAATATGACTGAAAGAACGGTAAAAGCAGAGAAGAACGCGATGCCGTCGTGTTAGTAATGTCCATTCGGGTCCCCCAGAATGAGCATAATTATTGCTTTTACCTTTGTTTATTAACAAATGCGCCTGATACATCCCCAAATCATCGTCATTGTATTTGAAGCAATATGACTGAAAGAAAGGTAAAAGCAGAGAAGAACGCGATGCCGTCGTGTTAGTAATGTCCATTCGGGTCCCCCAAAATGAGCACAATTATTGCTTTTATCTTTTTTTATTAACAAATGCGCCTGATATCATGCCCAAATCTTCGTCATTGTATTTGAAGCAATATGACTGAAAGAAAGGTAAAAGCAGAGAAGACCGCGATGCCGTCGTGTTAGTAATGTCCATTCGGGTCCCCCAAAATGAGCACAATTATTGCTTTTATCTTTTTTTATTAACAAATGCGCCTGTTATCATCCCCAAATCTTCGTCATTGTATTTGAAGCAATATGACTGAAAGAAAGGTGAAGGCAGAGAAGAACGCGAGGCCGTCGTGTTAGTAATGTCCATTCGGGTCCCCCAGAATGAGCACAATTATTGCTTTTATCTTTTTTTTATTTAACAAATGCGCCTGTAATCGTCTTCAAATCGTCGTCAGTGTATTTGACACGATATGACAGAAACAAAGGTATAAGCAGAGAAAAACTCGACGCCGTCATATTAGTAATGTCCCTTTGGGTCCCTCAGAATCGACACAACCATTGCTTTTACCATTGTTTATTAACAAATGCGCCTGTTATCATCCCCAAATCTTCGTCATTGTATTTGAAGCAATATGACTGAAAGAAAGGTAAAAGCAGAGAAGAACGCGATTCCGTCGTGTTAGTATTGTCCATTCGGGTCCCCCAGATTGAGCACAATTATTGCTTTTACCTTTGTTTATTAACAAATGCGCCTGTTATCATCCCCAAATCTTCGTCATTGTATTTGAAGCAATATGACTGAAAGAAAGGTAAAAGCAGAGAAGAACGCGATGCCGTCGTGTTAGTAATGTCCATTCGGGTCCCCCAGAATGAGCACAATTATTGCTTTTATCTTTTTTTATTAACAAATGCGCCTGTAGTCGTCTTCAAATCGTGTTCAGTGTATTTGATGCGATATGACAGAATTAAAGGTAAAAGCAGAGAAAAACTCGACGTCGTCATATTAGTAATGTCCATTTAAGTCCCCCAGAATCGACAGAACCAGTGCTTTTACCTTTGTTTATTAACAAATGCGCCTCTTATCATCCCCAAATCTTCGTCATTGTATTTGAAGCAATATGACTGAAAGAAAGGCAAAAGCAGAGAAGAACGCGATGCCGTCGTGTTAGTAATGTCCATTCGGGTCCCCCAGACTGAGCACAATTATTGCTTTTATCTTTTTTTATTAACCAATGCGCCTGTTATCATCCCAAAATCTTCGTCATTGTATTTGAAGCAATATGACTGAAAGAAAGGTAAAAGCAGAAAAGAACTCGATGCCGTCGTGTTAGTAATGTCCATTCGGTTCCCCCAGAACGAGCACAATTATTGCTTTTACCTTTGTATATTAACAAATGCGCCTGATATCATCCCCAAATCTTCGTCATCGTATTTGAAGCAATATGACTGAAAGAAAGGTAAAAGCAGAGAAGGACGCGATGCCGTCGTGTTGGTAATGTCCTTTCGGGTCCCCCAGAATGAGCACAATTATTGCTTTTATCTCTTTTTATTAACAAGTGCGCCTGTTATCATCCCCAAATCTTCGTCATTGTATTTGAAGCCATATGACTGAAAGAAAGGTAAAAGCAGAAAAGAACTCGATGCCGTCGTGTTAGTAATGTCCATTCGGGTCCCCCAGAATGAGCACAATTATTGGTTTTATCTTTTTTATTAACAAATGCGCCTGTAATCGTCCTCAAATCGTCGTACAATAATTGTACGACGAGTACAATTATTGGCTTTATCACAACGAGTACAATTATTGGCTTAATCTTCGTCATTGTATTTGAAGCAGTATGACTGAAAGGAAGGTAAATGCAGAGAAGAACGCGATGCCGTCGTGTTAGTAATGTCCATTCGGGTCCCCCAGAATGAGCACAATTATTGCTTTTATCTTTTTTTATTAACAAATGCGCCTGTTATCATCGAAAAGTCTTCGTCATTGTATTTGAAGCAATATGACTGAAAGAAAGGTAAAAGCAGAGAAGAACGCGATGCCGTCGTGCTAGTAATGTCCATTTGGGTCCCCCAGAATGAGCACAATTATTGCTTTTACCTTTGTTTATTAACAAATGCGCCTGTTATCATCCCCAAATCTTCGTCATTGTATTTGAAGCAATATGACTGAAAGAAAGGTAAAAGCAGAGAAGAACGCGATGCCGTCGTGTTTGTAGTGTCGAATTGGGTCCCCCAGAATGACCACAATTATTGCTTTTATCTTTTTTTATTAACAAATGCGCCTGTTATCATCCCCAAATCTTCGTCATTGTATTTGAAGCAATATAACTGAAAGAAAGGTAAAAGCAGAGAAAAACTCGACGCCGTCGTGTTAGTAATGTCCATTTGGGTCCCCCAGAATGAGCACAATTATTGCTTGTATCTTTTTTAATTAGGAAATGCGCTTGTTATCATCCCCAAATCTTCATCATTGTATTTGAGGCAATATGACTGGAAGAAAGGTAAAAGCAGAAAAGAACGCGATGCCGTCGTGTTGGTAATGTCCATTCGGGTCCCCCAGAATGAGCACAATTATTGCTTTTACCTTTGTTTATTAACAATTGCGCCTGTTATGATCCCCAAATCTTCGTCATTGTATTTGAAGCAATATGACAGGAAGAAAAGGTAAAAGCAGAGAAGAACGCGATGCCGTCGTGTTGGTAATGTCCATTCGGGTCTCCCAGAATGAGCACAATTATTGCTTTTACCTTTGTTGATTAACAAGTGCGCCTGTTATCATCCCCAAATCTTCGTCATTGTATTTGAAGCAATATGACTGAAAGAAAGGTAAAACCAGAGAAGAACGCGATGCCGTCGTGTTAGTAATGTCCATTCGGGTCCCCCAGAATGAGCACAATTATTGCTTTTACCTTTCTTTATTAACAAATGCACCTGTTATCATGCGCAAATCTTCGTCATTGTATTTGAAGGAATATGACTGAAAGAAAGGTAAAAGCAGAAAAGAACTCGATGCCGTCGTGTTAGTAATGTCCATTCGGGTCCCCCAGAATGAGCACAATTATTGCTTTTATCTTTTTTAATAACACATGCGCCTGTAATCGTCCTCAAATCGTCGTCAGTGTATTTGACGCGATACGACAGAAACAAAGGTAAAAGCAGAGAAGAACTCGATGCCGTCGTGCTGGTAATGTCCATTCGGGTCCCCCAGAATGAGCACAATTATTGCTTTTATCTTTTTTCATTAACAAATGCGCCTGTAATCGTCTTCAGATCGTCTTCAGTGTATTTGATGCGACATGACAGAAACAAAGGTAAAAGCAGAGAAAAACTCGACGCCGTCATATTAGTAATGTCCATTTGGGTCCCCCAGAATCGACAGAACCATTGCTTTTACCTTTGTTTATTAACAAATGCGCCTGTTATCATCCCCAAATCTTCGTCATTGTACTTGAAGCAATATGACTGAAAGAAAGGTAAAAGCAGAGAAGAACGCGATGCCGTCGTGTTAGTAATGTCCATTCGGGTCCCCCAGAATGAGCACAATTATTGCTTTTATCTTTTTTTATTAACAAATGCGCCTGTTATCATCGAAAAATCTTCGTCATTGTATTTGAAGCAATATGACTGAAAGAACGGTAAAAGCAGAGAAGAACGCGATGCCGTCGTGTTAGTAATGTCCATTCGGGTCCCCCAGAATGAGCATAATTATTGCTTTTACCTTTGTTTATTAACAAATGCGCCTGATACATCCCCAAATCATCGTCATTGTATATGAAGCAATATGACTGAAAGATAGGTAAAAGCAGAGAAGAACGCGATGCCGTCGTGTTAGTAATGTCCATTCGGGTCCCCCAAAATGAGCACAATTATTGCTTTTATCTTTTTTTATTAACAAATGCGCCTGTTATCATCCCGAAATCTTCGTCATTGTATTTGAAGCAATATGACTGAAAGAAAGGTAAAAGCAGAGAAGAACTCGATGCCGTCGTGTTAGTAATGACCATTCGGGTCCCCCAGAATGAGCACAATTGTTGCTTTTACCTTTGTTTATTAACAAATGCGCCTGATATCATGCCCAAATCTTCGTCATTGTATTTGAAGCAATATGACTGAAAGAAAGGTAAAAGCAGAGAAGACCGCGATGCCGTCGTGTTAGTAATGTCCATTCGGGTCCCCCAAAATGAGCACAATTATTGCTTTTATCTTTTTTTATTAACAAATGCGCCTGTTATCATCCCCAAATCTTCGTCATTGTATTTGAAGCAATATGACTGAAAGAAAGGTGAAGGCAGAGAAGAACGCGAGGCCGTCGTGTTAGTAATGTCCATTCGGGTCCCCCAGAATGAGCACAATTATTGCTTTTATCTTTTTTTTATTTAACAAATGCGCCTGTAATCGTCTTCAAATCGTCGTCAGTGTATTTGACACGATATGACAGAAACAAAGGTATAAGCAGAGAAAAACTCGACGCCGTCATATTAGTAATGTCCCTTTGGGTCCCTCAGAATCGACACAACCATTGCTTTTACCATTGTTTATTAACAAATGCGCCTGTTATCATCCCCAAATCTTCGTCATTGTATTTGAAGCAATATGACTGAAAGAAAGGTAAAAGCAGAGAAGAACGCGATTCCGTCGTGTTAGTATTGTCCATTCGGGTCCCCCAGATTGAGCACAATTATTGCTTTTACCTTTGTTTATTAACAAATGCGCCTGTTATCATCCCCAAATCTTCGTCATTGTATTTGAAGCAATATGACTGAAAGAAAGGTAAAAGCAGAGAAGAACGCGATGCCGTCGTGTTAGTAATGTCCATTCGGGTCCCCCAGAATGAGCACAATTATTGCTTTTATCTTTTTTTATTAACAAATGCGCCTGTAGTCGTCTTCAAATCGTGTTCAGTGTATTTGATGCGATATGACAGAATTAAAGGTAAAAGCAGAGAAAAACTCGACGTCGTCATATTAGTAATGTCCATTTAAGTCCCCCAGAATCGACAGAACCAGTGCTTTTACCTTTGTTTATTAACAAATGCGCCTCTTATCATCCCCAAATCTTCGTCATTGTATTTGAAGCAATATGACTGAAAGAAAGGCAAAAGCAGAGAAGAACGCGATGCCGTCGTGTTAGTAATGTCCATTCGGGTCCCCCAGACTGAGCACAATTATTGCTTTTACCTTTGTTTATTAACAAATGTGCCTGTTATGGTCCCCAAATCTTCCTCATTGTATTTGAAGCAATATGACTGGAAGAAAGGTAAAAGCAGAGAAGAACGCGATGCCGTCATGTTGGTAATGTGCATTCGGGTCTCCCAGAATGAGCACAATGATTGCTTTTACCTTTGTTTATTAACAAATGCGCCCGTTATCATCCCCAAATCTTCGTCATTGTATTTAAAGCAATATGACTGAAAGAAAGGTAAAAGCAGAGAAGAACGCGATGCCGTCGTGTTAGTAATCTCCATTCGGGTCCCCCAGAATGAGCACAATTATTGCTTTTACCTTTCTTTATTAACAAATGCGCCTGTTATCATCCGCAAATCTTCGTCATTGTATTTGAAGGAATATGACTGAAAGAAAGGTAAAAGCAGAAAAGAACTCGATGCCGTCGTGTTAGTATTGTCCATTCGGGTGCCCCAGAATGAGCACAATTATTGCTTTTATCTTTTTTATTAACAAATGCGCCTGTAATCGTCCTCAAATCGTCGTCAGTGTATTTGACGCGATACGACAGAAACAAAGGTAAAAGCAGAGAAGAACTCGATGCCGTCGTGCTGGTAATGTCCATTCGGGTCCCCCAGAATGAGCACAATTATTGCTTTTATCTTTTTTTATTAACAAATGCGCCTGTAGTCGTCTTCAAATCGTGTTCAGTGTATTTGATGCGATATGACAGAATTAAAGGTAAAAGCAGAGAAAAACTCGACGTCGTCATATTAGTAATGTCCATTTAAGTCCCCCAGAATCGACAGAACCAGTGCTCTTACCTTTGTTTATTAACAAATGCGCCTCTTATCATCCCCAAATCTTCGTCATTGTATTTGAAGCAATATGACTGAAAGAAAGGCAAAAGCAGAGAAGAACGCGATGCCGTCGTGTTAGTAATGTCCATTCGGGTCCCCCAGACTGAGCACAATTATTGCTTTTATCTTTTTTTATTAACCAATGCGCCTGTTATCATCCCAAAATCTTCGTCATTGTATTTGAAGCAATATGACTGAAAGAAAGGTAAAAGCAGAAAAGAACTCGATGCCGTCGTGTTAGTAATGTCCATTCGGTTCCCCCAGAACGAGCACAATTATTGCTTTTACCTTTGTATATTAACAAATGCGCCTGATATCATCCCCAAATCTTCGTCATCGTATTTGAAGCAATATGACTGAAAGAAAGGTAAAAGCAGAGAAGGACGCGATGCCGTCGTGTTGGTAATGTCCTTTCGGGTCCCCCAGAATGAGCACAATTATTGCTTTTATCTCTTTTTATTAACAAGTGCGCCTGTTATCATCCCCAAATCTTCGTCATTGTATTTGAAGCCATATGACTGAAAGAAAGGTAAAAGCAGAAAAGAACTCGATGCCGTCGTGTTAGTAATGTCCATTCGGGTCCCCCAGAATGAGCACAATTATTGGTTTTATCTTTTTTATTAACAAATGCGCCTGTAATCGTCCTCAAATCGTCGTACAATAATTGTACGACGAGTACAATTATTGGCTTTATCACAACGAGTACCATTATTGGCTTAATCTTCGTCATTGTATTTGAAGCAGTATGACTGAAAGGAAGGTAAATGCAGAGAAGAACGCGATGCCGTCGTGTTAGTAATGTCCATTCGGGTCCCCCAGAATGAGCACAATTATTGCTTTTATCTTTTTTTATTAACAAATGCGCCTGTTATCATCGAAAAGTCTTCGTCATTGTATTTGAAGCAATATGACTGAAAGAAAGGTAAAAGCAGAGAAGAACGCGATGCCGTCGTGCTAGTAATGTCCATTTGGGTCCCCCAGAATGAGCACAATTATTGCTTTTACCTTTGTTTATTAACAAATGCGCCTGTTATCATCCCCAAATCTTCGTCATTGTATTTGAAGCAATATGACTGAAAGAAAGGTAAAAGCAGAGAAGAACGCGATGCCGTCGTGTTTGTAGTGTCGAATTGGGTCCCCCAGAATGAGCACAATTATTGCTTTTACCTTTGTTTATTAACAAATACGCCTGTTATCATCCCCAAATCTTCGTCATTGTATTTGAAGCAATATAACTGAAAGAAAGGTAAAAGCAGAGAAAAACTCGACGCCGTCGTGTTAGTAATGTCCATTTGGGTCCCCCAGAATGAGCACAATTATTGCTTGTATCTTTTTTAATTAGGAAATGCGCTTGTTATCATCCCCAAATCTTCATCATTGTATTTGAGGCAATATGACTGGAAGAAAGGTAAAAGCAGAAAAGAACGCGATGCCGTCGTGTTGGTAATGTCCATTCGGGTCCCCCAGAATGAGCACAATTATTGCTTTTACCTTTGTTTATTAACAATTGCGCCTGTTATGATCCCCAAATCTTCGTCATTGTATTTGAAGCAATATGACTGTAAGAAAAGGTAAAAGCAGAGAAGAACGCGATGCCGTCGTGTTGGTAATGTCCATTCGGGTCTCCCAGAATGAGCACAATTATTGCTTTTACCTTTGTTGATTAACAAGTGCGCCTGTTATCATCCCCAAATCTTCGTCATTGTATTTGAAGCAATATGACTGAAAGAAAGGTAAAACCAGAGAAGAACGCGATGCCGTCGTGTTTGTAGTGTCGAATTGGGTCCCCCAGAATGAGCACAATTATTGCTTTTACCTTTGTTTATTAACAAATACGCCTGTTATCATCCCCAAATCTTCGTCATTGTATTTGAAGCAACATGACTGGAAGAAAGGTAAAAGCAAAGAAGAACGCGATGCCGTCGTGTTAGTAATACCCATTCGGGTCCAACAGAATGACCACAATTATTGCTTTTATCTTTTTTTATTAACAAATGCGCCTGTTATCATCCCCAAATCTTCATCATTGTATTTGAAGCAATATAACTGAAAGAAAGGTAAAAGCAGAGAAAAACTCGACGCCGTCGTGTTAGTAATGTCCATTTGGGTCCCCCAGAATGAGCACAATTATTGCTTGTATCTTTTTTAATTAGGAAATGCGCTTGTTATCATCCCCAAATCTTCATCATTGTATTTGAAGCAATATGACTGAAAGAAAGGTAAAAGCAGAAAAGAACTCGATGCCGTCGTGTTAGTAATGTCCATTCGGTTCCCCCAGAACGAGCACAATTATTGCTTTTACCTTTGTATATTAACAAATGCGCCTGATATCATCCCCAAATCTTCGTCATCGTATTTGAAGCAATATGACTGAAAGAAAGGTAAAAGCAGAGAAGGACGCGATGCCGTCGTGTTGGTAATGTCCTTTCGGGTCCCCCAGAATGAGCACAATTATTGCTTTTATCTCTTTTTATTAACAAGTGCGCCTGTTATCATCCCCAAATCTTCGTCATTGTATTTGAAGCCATATGACTGAAAGAAAGGTAAAAGCAGAAAAGAACTCGATGCCGTCGTGTTAGTAATGTCCATTCGGGTCCCCCAGAATGAGCACAATTATTGGTTTTATCTTTTTTATTAACAAATGCGCCTGTAATCGTCCTCAAATCGTCGTACAATAATTGTACGACGAGTACAATTATTGGCTTTATCACAACGAGTACCATTATTGGCTTAATCTTCGTCATTGTATTTGAAGCAGTATGACTGAAAGGAAGGTAAATGCAGAGAAGAACGCGATGCCGTCGTGTTAGTAATGTCCATTCGGGTCCCCCAGAATGAGCACAATTATTGCTTTTATCTTTTTTTATTAACAAATGCGCCTGTTATCATCGAAAAGTCTTCGTCATTGTATTTGAAGCAATATGACTGAAAGAAAGGTAAAAGCAGAGAAGAACGCGATGCCGTCGTGCTAGTAATGTCCATTTGGGTCCCCCAGAATGAGCACAATTATTGCTTTTACCTTTGTTTATTAACAAATGCGCCTGTTATCATCCCCAAATCTTCGTCATTGTATTTGAAGCAATATGACTGAAAGAAAGGTAAAAGCAGAGAAGAACGCGATGCCGTCGTGTTTGTAGTGTCGAATTGGGTCCCCCAGAATGAGCACAATTATTGCTTTTACCTTTGTTTATTAACAAATACGCCTGTTATCATCCCCAAATCTTCGTCATTGTATTTGAAGCAATATAACTGAAAGAAAGGTAAAAGCAGAGAAAAACTCGACGCCGTCGTGTTAGTAATGTCCATTTGGGTCCCCCAGAATGAGCACAATTATTGCTTGTATCTTTTTTAATTAGGAAATGCGCTTGTTATCATCCCCAAATCTTCATCATTGTATTTGAGGCAATATGACTGGAAGAAAGGTAAAAGCAGTAAAGAACGCGATGCCGTCGTGTTGGTAATGTCCATTCGGGTCCCCCAGAATGAGCACAATTATTGCTTTTACCTTTGTTTATTAACAATTGCGCCTGTTATGATCCCCAAATCTTCGTCATTGTATTTGAAGCAATATGACTGTAAGAAAAGGTAAAAGCAGAGAAGAACGCGATGCCGTCGTGTTGGTAATGTCCATTCGGGTCTCCCAGAATGAGCACAATTATTGCTTTTACCTTTGTTGATTAACAAGTGCGCCTGTTATCATCCCCAAATCTTCGTCATTGTATTTGAAGCAATATGACTGAAAGAAAGGTAAAACCAGAGAAGAACGCGATGCCGTCGTGTTTGTAGTGTCGAATTGGGTCCCCCAGAATGAGCACAATTATTGCTTTTACCTTTGTTTATTAACAAATACGCCTGTTATCATCCCCAAATCTTCGTCATTGTATTTGAAGCAACATGACTGGAAGAAAGGTAAAAGCAAAGAAGAACGCGATGCCGTCGTGTTAGTAATACCCATTCGGGTCCAACAGAATGACCACAATTATTGCTTTTATCTTTTTTTATTAACAAATGCGCCTGTTATCATCCCCAAATCTTCATCATTGTATTTGAAGCAATATAACTGAAAGAAAGGTAAAAGCAGAGAAAAACTCGACGCCGTCGTGTTAGTAATGTCCATTTGGGTCCCCCAGAATGAGCACAATTATTGCTTGTATCTTTTTTAATTAGGAAATGCGCTTGTTATCATCCCCAAATCTTCATCATTGTATTTGAGGCAATATGACTGGAAGAAAGGTAAAAGCAGAAAAGAACGCGATGCCGTCGTGTTGGTAATGTCCATTCGGGTCCCCCAGAATGAGCACAATTATTGCTTTTACCTTTGTTTATTAACAATTGCGCCTGTTATGATCCCCAAATCTTCGTCATTGTATTTGAAGCAATATGACTGGAAGAAAAGGTAAAAGCAGAGAAGAACGCGATGCCGTCGTGTTGGTAATGTCCATTCGGGTCTCCCAGAATGAGCACAATTATTGCTTTTACCTTTGTTGATTAACAAGTGCGCCTGTTATCATCCCCAAATCTTCGTCATTGTATTTGAAGCAATATGACTGAAAGAAAGGTAAAACCAGAGAAGAACGCGATGCCGTCGTGTTAGTAATGTCCATTCGGGTCCCCCAGAATGAGCACAATTATTGCTTTTACCTTTCTTTATTAACAAATGCACCTGTTATCATGCGCAAATCTTCGTCATTGTATTTGAAGGAATATGACTGAAAGAAAGGTAAAAGCAGAAAAGAACTCGATGCCGTCGTGTTAGTAATGTCCATTCGGGTCCCCCAGAATGAGCACAATTATTGCTTTTATCTTTTTTAATAACACATGCGCCTGTAATCGTCCTCAAATCGTCGTCAGTGTATTTGACGCGATACGACAGAAACAAAGGTAAAAGCAGAGAAGAACTCGATGCCGTCGTGCTGGTAATGTCCATTCGGGTCCCCCAGAATGAGCACAATTATTGCTTTTATCTTTTTTCATTAACAAATGCGCCTGTAATCGTCTTCAGATCGTCTTCAGTGTATTTGATGCGACATGACAGAAACAAAGGTAAAAGCAGAGAAAAACTCGACGCCGTCATATTAGTAATGTCCATTTGGGTCCCCCAGAATCGACAGAACCATTGCTTTTACCTTTGTTTATTAACAAATGCGCCTGTTATCATCCCCAAATCTTCGTCATTGTACTTGAAGCAATATGACTGAAAGAAAGGTAAAAGCAGAGAAGAACGCGATGCCGTCGTGTTAGTAATGTCCATTCGGGTCCCCCAGAATGAGCACAATTATTGCTTTTATCTTTTTTTATTAACAAATGCGCCTGTTATCATCGAAAAATCTTCGTCATTGTATTTGAAGCAATATGACTGAAAGAACGGTAAAAGCAGAGAAGAACGCGATGCCGTCGTGTTAGTAATGTCCATTCGGGTCCCCCAGAATGAGCATAATTATTGCTTTTACCTTTGTTTATTAACAAATGCGCCTGATACATCCCCAAATCATCGTCATTGTATTTGAAGCAATATGACTGAAAGAAAGGTAAAAGCAGAGAAGAACGCGATGCCGTCGTGTTAGTAATGTCCATTCGGGTCCCCCAAAATGAGCACAATTATTGCTTTTATCTTTTTTTATTAACAAATGCGCCTGATATCATGCCCAAATCTTCGTCATTGTATTTGAAGCAATATGACTGAAAGAAAGGTAAAAGCAGAGAAGACCGCGATGCCGTCGTGTTAGTAATGTCCATTCGGGTCCCCCAAAATGAGCACAATTATTGCTTTTATCTTTTTTTATTAACAAATGCGCCTGTTATCATCCCCAAATCTTCGTCATTGTATTTGAAGCAATATGACTGAAAGAAAGGTGAAGGCAGAGAAGAACGCGAGGCCGTCGTGTTAGTAATGTCCATTCGGGTCCCCCAGAATGAGCACAATTATTGCTTTTATCTTTTTTTTATTTAACAAATGCGCCTGTAATCGTCTTCAAATCGTCGTCAGTGTATTTGACACGATATGACAGAAACAAAGGTATAAGCAGAGAAAAACTCGACGCCGTCATATTAGTAATGTCCCTTTGGGTCCCTCAGAATCGACACAACCATTGCTTTTACCATTGTTTATTAACAAATGCGCCTGTTATCATCCCCAAATCTTCGTCATTGTATTTGAAGCAATATGACTGAAAGAAAGGTAAAAGCAGAGAAGAACGCGATTCCGTCGTGTTAGTATTGTCCATTCGGGTCCCCCAGATTGAGCACAATTATTGCTTTTACCTTTGTTTATTAACAAATGCGCCTGTTATCATCCCCAAATCTTCGTCATTGTATTTGAAGCAATATGACTGAAAGAAAGGTAAAAGCAGAGAAGAACGCGATGCCGTCGTGTTAGTAATGTCCATTTGGGTCCCCCAGAATGAGCACAATTATTGCTTTTATCTTTTTTTATTAACAAATGCGCCTGTAGTCGTCTTCAAATCGTGTTCAGTGTATTTGATGCGATATGACAGAATTAAAGGTAAAAGCAGAGAAAAACTCGACGTCGTCATATTAGTAATGTCCATTTAAGTCCCCCAGAATCGACAGAACCAGTGCTTTTACCTTTGTTTATTAACAAATGCGCCTCTTATCATCCCCAAATCTTCGTCATTGTATTTGAAGCAATATGACTGAAAGAAAGGCAAAAGCAGAGAAGAACGCGATGCCGTCGTGTTAGTAATGTCCATTCGGGTCCCCCAGACTGAGCACAATTATTGCTTTTATCTTTTTTTATTAACCAATGCGCCTGTTATCATCCCAAAATCTTCGTCATTGTATTTGAAGCAATATGACTGAAAGAAAGGTAAAAGCAGAAAAGAACTCGATGCCGTCGTGTTAGTAATGTCCATTCGGTTCCCCCAGAACGAGCACAATTATTGCTTTTACCTTTGTATATTAACAAATGCGCCTGATATCATCCCCAAATCTTCGTCATCGTATTTGAAGCAATATGACTGAAAGAAAGGTAAAAGCAGAGAAGGACGCGATGCCGTCGTGTTGGTAATGTCCTTTCGGGTCCCCCAGAATGAGCACAATTATTGCTTTTATCTCTTTTTATTAACAAGTGCGCCTGTTATCATCCCCAAATCTTCGTCATTGTATTTGAAGCCATATGACTGAAAGAAAGGTAAAAGCAGAAAAGAACTCGATGCCGTCGTGTTAGTAATGTCCATTCGGGTCCCCCAGAATGAGCACAATTATTGGTTTTATCTTTTTTATTAACAAATGCGCCTGTAATCGTCCTCAAATCGTCGTACAATAATTGTACGACGAGTACAATTATTGGCTTTATCACAACGAGTACAATTATTGGCTTAATCTTCGTCATTGTATTTGAAGCAGTATGACTGAAAGGAAGGTAAATGCAGAGAAGAACGCGATGCCGTCGTGTTAGTAATGTCCATTCGGGTCCCCCAGAATGAGCACAATTATTGCTTTTATCTTTTTTTATTAACAAATGCGCCTGTTATCATCGAAAAGTCTTCGTCATTGTATTTGAAGCAATATGACTGAAAGAAAGGTAAAAGCAGAGAAGAACGCGATGCCGTCGTGCTAGTAATGTCCATTTGGGTCCCCCAGAATGAGCACAATTATTGCTTTTACCTTTGTTTATTAACAAATGCGCCTGTTATCATCCCCAAATCTTCGTCATTGTATTTGAAGCAATATGACTGAAAGAAAGGTAAAAGCAGAGAAGAACGCGATGCCGTCGTGTTTGTAGTGTCGAATTGGGTCCCCCAGAATGACCACAATTATTGCTTTTATCTTTTTTTATTAACAAATGCGCCTGTTATCATCCCCAAATCTTCGTCATTGTATTTGAAGCAATATAACTGAAAGAAAGGTAAAAGCAGAGAAAAACTCGACGCCGTCGTGTTAGTAATGTCCATTTGGGTCCCCCAGAATGAGCACAATTATTGCTTGTATCTTTTTTAATTAGGAAATGCGCTTGTTATCATCCCCAAATCTTCATCATTGTATTTGAGGCAATATGACTGGAAGAAAGGTAAAAGCAGAAAAGAACGCGATGCCGTCGTGTTGGTAATGTCCATTCGGGTCCCCCAGAATGAGCACAATTATTGCTTTTACCTTTGTTTATTAACAATTGCGCCTGTTATGATCCCCAAATCTTCGTCATTGTATTTGAAGCAATATGACAGGAAGAAAAGGTAAAAGCAGAGAAGAACGCGATGCCGTCGTGTTGGTAATGTCCATTCGGGTCTCCCAGAATGAGCACAATTATTGCTTTTACCTTTGTTGATTAACAAGTGCGCCTGTTATCATCCCCAAATCTTCGTCATTGTATTTGAAGCAATATGACTGAAAGAAAGGTAAAACCAGAGAAGAACGCGATGCCGTCGTGTTAGTAATGTCCATTCGGGTCCCCCAGAATGAGCACAATTATTGCTTTTACCTTTCTTTATTAACAAATGCACCTGTTATCATGCGCAAATCTTCGTCATTGTATTTGAAGGAATATGACTGAAAGAAAGGTAAAAGCAGAAAAGAACTCGATGCCGTCGTGTTAGTAATGTCCATTCGGGTCCCCCAGAATGAGCACAATTATTGCTTTTATCTTTTTTAATAACACATGCGCCTGTAATCGTCCTCAAATCGTCGTCAGTGTATTTGACGCGATACGACAGAAACAAAGGTAAAAGCAGAGAAGAACTCGATGCCGTCGTGCTGGTAATGTCCATTCGGGTCCCCCAGAATGAGCACAATTATTGCTTTTATCTTTTTTCATTAACAAATGCGCCTGTAATCGTCTTCAGATCGTCTTCAGTGTATTTGATGCGACATGACAGAAACAAAGGTAAAAGCAGAGAAAAACTCGACGCCGTCATATTAGTAATGTCCATTTGGGTCCCCCAGAATCGACAGAACCATTGCTTTTACCTTTGTTTATTAACAAATGCGCCTGTTATCATCCCCAAATCTTCGTCATTGTACTTGAAGCAATATGACTGAAAGAAAGGTAAAAGCAGAGAAGAACGCGATGCCGTCGTGTTAGTAATGTCCATTCGGGTCCCCCAGAATGAGCACAATTATTGCTTTTATCTTTTGTTATTAACAAATGCGCCTGTTATCATCGAAAAATCTTCGTCATTGTATTTGAAGCAATATGACTGAAAGAACGGTAAAAGCAGAGAAGAACGCGATGCCGTCGTGTTAGTAATGTCCATTCGGGTCCCCCAGAATGAGCATAATTATTGCTTTTACCTTTGTTTATTAACAAATGCGCCTGATACATCCCCAAATCATCGTCATTGTATTTGAAGCAATATGACTGAAAGAAAGGTAAAAGCAGAGAAGAACGCGATGCCGTCGTGTTAGTAATGTCCATTCGGGTCCCCCAAAATGAGCACAATTATTGCTTTTATCTTTTTTTATTAACAAATGCGCCTGTTATCATCCCGAAATCTTCGTCATTGTATTTGAAGCAATATGACTGAAAGAAAGGTAAAAGCAGAGAAGAACTCGATGCCGTCGTGTTAGTAATGACCATTCGGGTCCCCCAGAATGAGCACAATTGTTGCTTTTACCTTTGTTTATTAACAAATGCGCCTGATATCATGCCCAAATCTTCGTCATTGTATTTGAAGCAATATGACTGAAAGAAAGGTAAAAGCAGAGAAGACCGCGATGCCGTCGTGTTAGTAATGTCCATTCGGGTCCCCCAAAATGAGCACAATTATTGCTTTTATCTTTTTTTATTAACAAATGCGCCTGTTATCATCCCCAAATCTTCGTCATTGTATTTGAAGCAATATGACTGAAAGAAAGGTGAAGGCAGAGAAGAACGCGAGGCCGTCGTGTTAGTAATGTCCATTCGGGTCCCCCAGAATGAGCACAATTATTGCTTTTATCTTTTTTTTATTTAACAAATGCGCCTGTAATCGTCTTCAAATCGTCGTCAGTGTATTTGACACGATATGACAGAAACAAAGGTATAAGCAGAGAAAAACTCGACGCCGTCATATTAGTAATGTCCCTTTGGGTCCCTCAGAATCGACACAACCATTGCTTTTACCATTGTTTATTAACAAATGCGCCTGTTATCATCCCCAAATCTTCGTCATTGTATTTGAAGCAATATGACTGAAAGAAAGGTAAAAGCAGAGAAGAACGCGATTCCGTCGTGTTAGTATTGTCCATTCGGGTCCCCCAGATTGAGCACAATTATTGCTTTTACCTTTGTTTATTAACAAATGCGCCTGTTATCATCCCCAAATCTTCGTCATTGTATTTGAAGCAATATGACTGAAAGAAAGGTAAAAGCAGAGAAGAACGCGATGCCGTCGTGTTAGTAATGTCCATTCGGGTCCCCCAGAATGAGCACAATTATTGCTTTTACCTTTGTTTATTAACAAATGCGCCTGTTATCATCCCCAAATCTTCGTCATTGTATTTGAAGCAATATGACTGAAAGAAAGGTAAAAGCAGAGAAAAACTCGACGCCGTCGTGTTAGTAATGTCCATTTGGGTCCCCCAGAATGAGCACAATTATTGCTTTTACCTTTGTTTATTAACAAATGTGCCTGTTATGATCCCCAAATCTTCCTCATTGTATTTGAAGCAATATGACTGGAAGAAAGGTAAAAGCAGAGAAGAACGCGATGCCGTCATGTTGGTAATGTCCATTCGGGTCTCCCAGAATGAGCACAATGATTGCTTTTACCTTTGTTTATTAACAAATGCGCCCGTTATCATCCCCAAATCTTCGTCATTGTATTTAAAGCAATATGACTGAAAGAAAGGTAAAAGCAGAGAAGAACGCGATGCCGTCGTGTTAGTAATCTCCATTCGGGTCCCCCAGAATGAGCACAATTATTGCTTTTACCTTTCTTTATTAACAAATGCGCCTGTTATCATCCGCAAATCTTCGTCATTGTATTTGAAGGAATATGACTGAAAGAAAGGTAAAAGCAGAAAAGAACTCGATGCCGTCGTGTTAGTATTGTCCATTCGGGTGCCCCAGAATGAGCACAATTATTGCATTTATCTTTTTTATTAACAAATGCGCCTGTAATCGTCCTCAAATCGTCGTCCGTGTATTTGACGCGATACGACAGAAACAAAGGTAAAAGCAGAGAAGAACTCGATGCCGTCGTGCTGGTAATGTCCATTCGGGTCCCCCAGAATGAGCACAATTATTGCTTTTATCTTTTTTTATTAACAAATGCGCCTGTAGTCGTCTTCAAATCGTGTTCAGTGTATTTGATGCGATATGACAGAATTAAAGGTAAAAGCAGAGAAAAACTCGACGTCGTCATATTAGTAATGTCTATTTAAGTCCCCCAGAATCGACAGAACCAGTGCTTTTACCTTTGTTTATTAACAAATGCGCCTCTTATCATCCCCAAATCTTCGTCATTGTATTTGAAGCAATATGACTGAAAGAAAGGCAAAAGCAGAGAAGAACGCGATGCCGTCGTGTTAGTAATGTCCATTCGGGTCCCCCAGAATGAGCACAATTATTGCTTTTATCTTTTTTTATTAACCAATGCGCCTGTTATCATCCCAAAATCTTCGTCATTGTATTTGAAGCAATATGACTGAAAGAAAGGTAAAAGCAGAAAGGAACTCGATGCCGTCGTGTTAGTAATGTCCATTCGGTTCCCCCAGAACGAGCACAATTATTGCTTTTACCTTTGTATATTAACAAATGCGCCTGATATCATCCCCAAATCTTCGTCATCGTATTTGAAGCAATATGACTGAAAGAAAGGTAAAAGCAGAGAAGGACGCGATGCCGTCGTGTTGGTAATGTCCTTTCGGGTCCCCCAGAATGAGCACAATTATTGCTTTTATCTCTTTTTATTAACAAATGCGCCTGTTATCATCCCCAAATCTTCGTCATTGTATTTGAAGCCATATGACTGAAAGAAAGGTAAAAGCAGAAAAGAACTCGATGCCGTCGTGTTAGTAATGTCCATTCGGGTCCCCCAGAATGAGCACAATTATTGGTTTTATCTTTTTTATTAACAAATGCGCCTGTAATCGTCCTCAAATCGTCGTACAATTATTGTACGACGAGTACAATTATTGGCTTTATCACAACGAGTACAATTATTGGCTTAATCTTCGTCATTGTATTTGAAGCAGTATGACTGAAAGGAAGGTAAATGCAGAGAAGAACGCGATGCCGTCGTGTTAGTAATGTCCATTCGGGTCCCCCAGAATGAGCACAATTATTGCTTTTATCTTTTTTTATTAACAAATGCGCCTGTTATCATCGAAAAGTCTTCGTCATTGTATTTGAAGCAATATGACTGAAAGAACGGTAAAAGCAGAGAAGAACGCGATGCTGTCGTGTTAGTAATGTCCATTCGGGTCCCCCAGAATGAGCATAATTATTGCTTTTACCTTTGTTTATTAACAAATGCGCCTGATATCATCCCCAAATCTTCGTCATTGTATTTGAAGCAATATGACTGAAAGAAAGGTACAAGCAGAGAAGAACGCGATGCCGTCGTGTTAGTAATGTCCATTCGGGTTCCCCAGAATGAGCACAATTATTGCTTTTACCTTTGTTTATTAACAAATGCGCCTGATATCATCCCCAAATCTTCGTCATTGTATTTGAAGCAATATGACTGAAAGAAAGGTAAAAGCAGAGAAGAACGCGATGCCGTCGTGTTGGTAATGTCCATTCGGGTCCCCCAGAATGAGCACAATTATTGCTTTTATCTTTTTTTATTAACAAATGCGCCTGTTACCATGCCCAAATCTTCGTCATTGTATTTGAAGCAATATGACTGAAAGAAAGGTGAAAGCAGAGAAGAACGCGAGGCTGTCGTGTTAGTAATGTCCATTCGGGTCCCCCAGAATGAGCACAATTATTGCTTTTATCTTTTTTTATTACCCAATGCGCCTGTTATCATCCCAAAATCTTCGTCATTATATTTGAAGCAATATGACTAAAAGAAAGGTAAAAGCAGAAAAGGACTCGATGCCGTCGTGTTAGTAATGTCCATTCGGTTCCCCCAGAACGAGCACAATTATTGCTTTTACCTTTGTATATTAACAAATGCGCCTGATATCATCCCCAAATTTTCGTCATCGTATTTGAAGCAATATGACTGAAAGAAAGGTAAAAGCAGAGAAGGACGCGATGCCGTCGTGTTGGTAATGTCCTTTCGGGTCCCCCAGAATGAGCACAATTATTGTTTTTATCTCTTTTTATTAACAAATGCGCCTGTTATCATCCCCAAATCTTCGTCATTGTATTTGAAGCCATATGACTGAAAGAAAGGTAAAAGCAGAAAAGAACTCGATGCCGTCGTGTTAGTAATGTCGATTAGGGTCCCCCAGAATGAGCACAATTATTGCTTTTACCTTTGTTTATTAACAAATGCGCCTGTTATCATCCCCAAATCTTCGTCATTGTATTTGAAGCAATATGACTGAAAGAAAGGTAAAAGCAGAGAAAAACTCGACGCCGTCGTGTTAGTAATGTCCATTTGGGTCCCCCAGAATGAGCACAATTATTGCTTTTACCTTTGTTTATTAACAAATGTGCCTGTTATGATCCCCAAATCTTCGTCATTGTATTTGAAGCAATATGACTGGAAGAAAGGTAAAAGCAGAGAAGAACGCGATGCCGTCGTGTTGGTAATGTCCATTCGGGTCTCCCAGAATGAGCACAATGATTGCTTTTACCTTTGTTTATTAACAAATGCGCCCGTTATCATCCCTAAATCTTCGTCATTGTATTTAAAGCAATATGACTGAAAGAAAGGTAAAAGCAGAGAAGAACGCGATGCCGTCGTGTTAGTAATGTCCATTCGGGTCCCCCAGAATGAGCACAATTATTGCTTTTACCTTTCTTTATTAACAAATGCGCCTGGTATCATCCGCAAATCTTCGTCATTGTATTTGAAGGAATATGACTGAAAGAAAGGTAAAAGCAGAAAAGAACTCGATGCCGTCGTGTTAGTATTGTCCATTCGGGTGCCCCAGAATGAGCACAATTATTGCTTTTATCTTTTTTATTAACAAATGCGCCTGTAATCGTCCTCAAATCGTCGTCAGTGTATTTGACGCGATACGACAGAAACAAAGGTAAAAGCAGAGAAGAACTCGATGCCGTCGTGCTGGTAATGTCCATTCGGGTCCCCCAGAATGAGCACAATTATTGCTTTTATCTTTTTTTATTAACAAATGCGCCTGTAGTCGTCTTCAAATCGTGTTCAGTGTATTTGATGCGATATGACAGAATTAAAGGTAAAAGCAGAGAAAAACTCGACGTCGTCATATTAGTAATGTCCATTTAAGTCCCCCAGAATCGACAGAACCAGTGCTTTTACCTTTGTTTATTAACAAATGCGCCTCTTATCATCCCCAAATCTTCGTCATTGTATTTGAAGCAATATGACTGAAAGAAAGGCAAAAGCAGAGAAGAACGCAATGCCGTCGTGTTAGTAATGTCCATTCGGGTCCCCCAGAATGAGCACAATTATTGCTTTTATCTTTTTTTATTAACCAATGCGCCTGTTATCATCCCAAAATCTTCGTCATTGTATTTGAAGCAATATGACTGAAAGAAAGGTAAAAGCAGAGAAGAACGCGATGCCGTCGTGTTAGTAATGTCCATTCGGGTCCCCGAGAATGAGCACAATTATTGCGTTTACCTTTCTTTATTAACAAATGCGCCTGGTATCATCCGCAAATCTTCGTCATTGTATTTGAAGGAATATGACTGAAAGAAAGGTAAAAGTAGAAAAGAACTCCATGCCGTCGTGTTAGTATTGTCCATTCGGGTGCCCCAGAATGAGCACAATTATTGCTTTTATCTTTTTTATTAACAAATGCGCCTGTAATCGTCCTCAAATCTCCGTCAGTGTATTTGACGCGATACGACAGAAACAAAGGTAAAAGCAGAGAAGAACTCGATGCCGTCGTGCTGGTAATGTCCATTCGGGTCCCCCAGAATGAGCACAATTATTGCTTTTATCTTTTTTTATTAATCAATGCGCCTGTAGTCGTCTTCAAATCGTGTTCAGTGTATTTGATGCGATATGACAGAATTAAAGGTAAAAGTAGAGAAAAACTCGACGTCGTCATATTAGTAATGTCCATTTAAGTCCCCCAGAATCGACAGAACCAGTGCTTTTACCTTTGTTTATTAACAAATGCGCCTCTTATCATCCCCAAATCTTCGTCATTGTATTTGAAGCAATATGACTGAAAGAAAGGCAAAAGCAGAGAAGAACGCGATGCCGTCGTGTTAGTAATGTCCATTCGGGTCCCCCAGAATGAGCACAATTATTGCTTTTATCTTTTTTTATTACCCAATGCGCCTGTTATCATCCCAAAATCTTCGTCATTGTATTTGAAGCAATATGACTGAAAAAAAGGTAAAAGCAGAAAAGGACTCGATGCCGTCGTGTTAGTAATGTCCATTCGGTTCCCCCAGAACGAGCACAATTATTGCTTTTACCTTTGTATATTAACAAATGCGCCTGATATCATCCCCAAATCTTCGTCATCGTATTTGAAGCAATATCACTGAAAGAAAGGTAAAAGCAGAGAAGGACGCGATGCCGTCGTGTTGGTAATGTCCTTTCGGGTCCCCCAGAATGAGCACAATTATTGCTTTTATCTCTTTTTATTAACAAAT
Source organism: Ophion costatus (assembly GCA_951751655.1). Taxonomy (NCBI): domain Eukaryota; kingdom Metazoa; phylum Arthropoda; class Insecta; order Hymenoptera; family Ichneumonidae; genus Ophion; species Ophion costatus. The sequence continues at coordinate 7,862,795 of OX632361.1, read as the reverse complement.
GCGCCTGTTATCATCCCCAAATCTTCGTCATTGTATTTGAAGCCATATGACTGAAAGAAAGGTAAAAGCAGAAAAGAACTCGATGCCGTCGTGTTAGTAATGTCCATTCGGGTCCCCCAGAATGAGCACAATTATTGCTTTTATCTTTTTTATTAACAAATGCGCCTGTAATCGTCCTCAAATCGTCGTACAATTATTGTACGACGAGTACAATTATTGGCTTTATCACAACGAGTACAATTATCGGCTTAATCTTCGTCATTGTATTTGAAGCAGTATGACTGAAAGGAAGGTAAATGCAGAGAAGACCGCGATGCCGTCGTATTAGTAATGTCCATTCGGGTCCCCCAGAATGAGCACAATTATTGCTTTTATCTTTTTTTATTAACAAATGCGCCTGATATCATCCCCAAATCTTCGTCATTGTATTTGAAGCAATATGACTGAAAGAAAGGTACAAGCAGAGAAGAACGCGATGCCGTCGTGTTAGTAATGTCCATTCGGGTCCCCCAGAATGAGCACAATTATTGCTTTTACCTTTGCGTATTAACAAATGCGCCTGTTATCATGCCCAAATCTTCGTCATTGTATTTGAAGCAATATGACTGAAAGAAAGGTGAAAGCAGAGAAGAACGCGAGGCTGTCGTGTTAGTAATGTCCATTCGGGTCCCCCAGAATGAGCACAATTATTGCTTTTATCTTTTTTTATTAACAAATGCGCCTGTAATCGTCTTCAAATCGTCATCAGTGTATTTGACGCGATATGACTGAAACAAAGGTAAAAGCAGAGAAAAACTCGACGCCGTCATATTAGTAATGTCCCTTTGAGTCCCCCAGAATCGACAGAACCATTGCTTTTACCTTTGTTTAGTAACAAATGCGCCTGTTATCATCCCCAAATCTTCGTCATTGTATTTGAAGCAATATGACTGAAAGAAAGGTACAAGCAGAGAAGAACGCGATTCCGTCGTGTTAGTAATGTCCATTCGGGTCCCCCAGATTGAGCACAATTATTGCTTTTACCTTTGTTTATTAACAAATGCGCCTGTTATCATCCCCAAATCTTCGTCATTGTATTTGAAGCAATATGACTGAAAGAAAGGTAAAAGCAGAGAAGAACGCGATGCCGTCGTGTTAGTAATGTCCATTCGGGTCCCCCAGAATGAGCACAATTATTGCTTTTACCTTTGTTTATTAACAAATGCGCCTGTTATCATCCCCAAATCTTCGTCTTTGTATTTGAAGCAATATGACTGAAAGAAAGGTAAAAGCAGAGAAAAACTCGACGCCGTCGTGTTAGTAATGTCAATTTGGGTCCCCCAGAATGAGCACAATTATTGCTTTTACCTTTGTTTATTAACAAATGTTCCTGTTATGATCCCCAAATCTTCGTCATTGTATTTGAAGCAATATGACTGGAAGAAAGGTAAAAGCAGAGAAGAACGCGATGCCGTCGTGTTGGTAATGTCCATTCGGGTCTCCCAGAATGAGCACAATGATTGCTTTTACCTTTGTTTATTAACAAATGCGCCCGTTATCATCCCCAAATCTTCGTCATTGTATTTAAAGCACTATGACTGAAAGAAAGGTAAAAGCAGAGAAGAACGCGATGCCGTCGTGTTAGTAATGTCCATTCGGGTCCCCCAGAATGAGCACAATTATTGCTTTTACCTTTCTTTATTAACAAATGCGCCTGTTATCATCCGCAAATCTTCGTCATTGTATTTGAAGGAATATGACTGAAAGAAAGGTAAAAGCAGAAAAGAACTCGATGCCGTCGTGTTAGTATTGTCCATTCGGGTGCCCCAGAATGAGCACAATTATTGGTTTTATCTTTTTTATTAACAAATGCGCCTGTAATCGTCCTCAAATCGTCGTCAGTGTATTTGACGCGATACGACAGAAACAAAGGTAAAAGCAGAGAAGAACTCGATGCCGTCGTGCTGGTAATGTCCATTCGGGTCCCCCAGAATGAGCACAATTATTGCTTTTATCTTTTTTTATTAACAAATGCGCCTGTAGTCGTCTTCAAATCGTGTTCAGTGTATTTGATGCGATATGACAGAATTAAAGGTAAAAGCAGAGAAAAACTCGACGTCGTCATATTAGTAATGTCCATTTAAGTCCCCCAGAATCGACAGAACCAGTGCTTTTACCTTTGTTTATTAACAAATGCGCCTGTTATCATCCCCAAATCTTCGTCATTGTATTTGAAGCAATATGACTGAAAGAAAGGCAAAAGCAGAGAAGAACGCGATGCCGTCGTGTTAGTAATGTCCATTCGGGTCCCCCAGAATGAGCACAATTATTGCTTTTATCTTTTTTTATTAACCAATGCGCCTGTTATCATCCCAAAATCTTCGTCATTGTATTTGAAGCAATATGACTGAAAGAAAGGTAAAAGCAGAGAAGAACGCGATGCCGTCGTGTTGGTAATGTCCATTCGGGTCCCCCAGAATGAGCACAATTATTGCTTTTATCTTTTTTTATTAACAAATGCGCCTGATACATCCCCAAATCATCGTCATTGTATTTGAAGCAATATGACTGAAAGAAAGGTAAAAGCAGAGAAGAACGCGATGCCGTCGTGTTAGTAATGTCCATTCGGGTCCCCCAAAATGAGCACAATTATTGCTTTTATCTTTTTTTATTAACAAATGCGCCTGTTATCATCCCGAAATCTTCGTCATTGTATTTGAAGCAATATGACTGAAAGAAAGGTAAAAGCAGAGAAGAACTCGATGCCGTCGTGTTAGTAATGACCATTCGGGTCCCCCAGAATGAGCACAATTGTTGCTTTTACCTTTGTTTATTAACAAATGCGCCTGATATCATGCCCAAATCTTCGTCATTGTATTTGAAGCAATATGACTGAAAGAAAGGTAAAAGCAGAGAAGAACGCGATGCCGTCGTGTTAGTAATGTCCATTCGGGTCCCCCAAAATGAGCACAATTATTGCTTGGATCTTTTTTTATTAACAAATGCGCCTGCTATCATCCCCAAATCTTCGTCATTGTATTTGAAGCAATATGACTGAAAGAAAGGTAAAAGCAGAGAAGAACGCGATGCCGTCGTGTTAGTAATGTCCATTCGGGTCCCCCAGAATGAGCACAATTATTGCTTTTACCTTTGTTTATTAACAAATGCGCCTGTTATCATCCCCAAATCTTCGTCATTGTATTTGAAGCAATATGACTGAAAGAAAGGTAAAAGCAGAGAAAAACTCGACGCCGTCTTGTTAGTAATGTCCATTTGGGTTCCCCAGAATGAGCAAAATTATTGCTATTACCTTTGTTTATTAACAAATGCGCCTGATATCATCCCCAAATCTTCGTCATTGTATTTGAAGCAATATGACTGAAAGAAAGGTAAAAGCAGAGAAGAACGCGATGCCGTGGTGTTGGTAATGTCCATTCCAGTCCCGCAGAATGAGCACAATTATTGCTTTTATCTTTTTTTATTAACACATGCGCCTGTTATTATCCCCAAATCTTCGTCATTGTATTTGAAGCAATATGACTGAAAGAAAGGTGAAAGCAGAGAAGAACGCGAGGCCGTCGTGTTAGTAATGTCCATTCGGGTCCCCCAGAATGAGCACAATTATTGCTTTTATCTTTTTTTTATTTAACAAATGCGCCTGTAATCGTCTTCAAATCGTCGTCAGTGTATTTGACACGATATGACAGAAACAAAGGTATAAGCAGAGAAAAACTCGACGCCGTCATATTAGTAATGTCCCTTTGGGTCCCCCAGAATCGACACAACCATTGCTTTTACCTTTGTTTATTAACAAATGCGCCTGTTATCATCCCCAAATCTTCGTCATTGTATTTGAAGCAATATGACTGGAAGAAAGGTAAAAGCAGAGAAGAACGCGATTCCGTCGTGTTAGTACTGTCCATTCGGGTCCCCCAGATTGAGCACAATTATTGCTTTTACCTTTGTTTATTAACAAATGCGCCTGTTATCATCCCCAAATCTTCGTCATTGTATTTGAAGCAATATGACTGAAAGAAAGGTAAAAGCAGAGAAGAACGCGATGCCGTCGTGTTAGTAATGTCCATTCGGTTCCCCCAGAATGAGCACAATTATTGCTTTTACCTTTGTTTATTAACAAATGCGCCTGTTATCATCCCCAAATCTTCGTCATTGTATTTGAAGCAATATGACTGAAAGAAAGGTAGAAGCAGAGAAAAACTCGACGCCGTCGTGTTAGTAATGTCCATTTGGGTCCCCCAGTATGAGCACAATTATTGCTTTTACCTTTGTTTATTAACAAATGTGCCTGTTATGATCCCCAAATCTTCGTCATTGTATTTGAAGCAATATGACTGGAAGAAAGGTAAAAGCAGAGAAGAACGCGATGCCGTCGTGTTGGTAATGTCCATTCGGGTCTCCCAGAATGAGCACAATGATTGCTTTTACCTTTGTTTATTAACAAATGCGCCCGTTATCATCCCCAAATCTTCGTCATTGTATTTAAAGCAATATGACTGAAAGAAAGGTAAAAGCAGAGAAGAACGCGAGGCTGTCGTGTTAGTAATGTCCATTCGGGTCCCCCAGAATGAGCACAATTATTGCTTTTATCTTTTTTTATTAACAAATGCGCCTGTAATCGTCTTCAAATCGTCGTCAGTGTATTTGACGCGATATGACTGAAACAAAGGTAAAAGCAGAGAAAAACTCGACGCCGTCATATTCGTAATGTCCCTTTGAGTCCCCCAGAACCGACAGAACCATTGCTTTTACCTTTGTTTAGTAACAAATGCGCCTGTTATCATCCCCAAATCTTCGTCATTGTATTTGAGGCAATATGACTGAAAGAAAGGTAAAAGCAGAGAAGAACGCGATGCCGTCGTGTTAGTAATGTCCATTCGGGTCCCCCAGAATGAGCACAATTATTGCTTGTACCTTTGTTTATTAACAAATGCGCCGGTTATCATCCCCAAATCTTCGTCATTGTATTTGAAGCAATATGACTGAAAGAAAGGTAAAAGCAGAGAAAAACTCGACGCCGTCGTGTTAGTAATGTCCATTTGGGTCCCCCAGAATGAGCACAATTATTGCTTTTATCTTATTTTATTAACAAATGCGCCTGTAATCGTCTTCAAATCGTCGTCATTGTATTTGAAGCAATATGACTGGAAGAAAGGTAAAAGCAGAGAAGAACGCGAGGCCGTCGTGTTAGTAATGTCCATTCGGGTCCCCCAGAATGAGCACAATTATTGCTTTTACCTTTCTTTATTAACAAATGCGCCTGTTATCATCCGCAAATCTTCGTCATTGTATTTGAAGGAATATGACTGAAAGAAAGGTAAAAGCAGAAAAGAACTCGATGCCGTCGTGTTAGTATTGTCCATTCGGGTGCCCCAGAATGAGCACAATTATTGCTTTTATCTTTTTTATTAACAAATGCGCCTGTAATCGTCCTCAAATCGTCGTCAGTGTATTTGACGCGATACGACAGAAACAAAGGTAAAAGCAGAGAAGAACTCGATGCCGTCGTGCTGGTAATGTCCATTCGGGTCCCCCAGAATGAGCACAATTATTGCTTTTATCTTTTTTTTGAACAAATGCGCCTGTAGTCGTCTTCAAATCGTGTTCAGTGTATTTGATGCGATATGACAGAATTAAAGGTAAAAGCAGAGAAAAACTCGACGTCGTCATATTAGTAATGTCCATTTAAGTCCCCCAGAATCGACAGAACCAGTGCTTTTACCTTTGTTTATTAACAAATGCGCCTGTTATCATCCCCAAATCTTCGTCATTGTATTTGAAGCAATATGACTGAAAGAAAGGCAAAAGCAGAGAAGAACGCGATGCCGTCGTGTTAGTAATGTCCATTCGGGTCCCCCAGAATGAGCACAATTATTGCTTTTATCTTTTTTTATTAACCAATGCGCCTGTTATCATCCCAAAATCTTCGTCATTGTATTTGAAGCAATATGACTGAAAGAAAGGTAAAAGCAGAGAAGAACGCGATGCCGTCGTGTTGGTAATGTCCATTCGGGTCCCCCAGAATGAGCACAATTATTGCTTTTATCTTTTTTTATTAACAAATGCGCCTGATACATCCCCAAATCATCGTCATTGTATTTGAAGCAATATGACTGAAAGAAAGGTAAAAGCAGAGAAGAACGCGATGCCGTCGTGTTAGTAATGTCCATTCGGGTCCCCCAAAATGAGCACAATTATTGCTTTTATCTTTTTTTATTAACAAATGCGCCTGTTATCATCCCGAAATCTTCGTCATTGTATTTGAAGCAATATGACTGAAAGAAAGGTAAAAGCAGAGAAGAACTCGATGCCGTCGTGTTAGTAATGACCATTCGGGTCCCCCAGAATGAGCACAATTGTTGCTTTTACCTTTGTTTATTAACAAATGCGCCTGATATCATGCCCAAATCTTCGTCATTGTATTTGAAGCAATATGACTGAAAGAAAGGTAAAAGCAGAGAAGAACGCGATGCCGTCGTGTTAGTAATGTCCATTCGGGTCCCCCAAAATGAGCACAATTATTGCTTGGATCTTTTTTTATTAACAAATGCGCCTGCTATCATCCCCAAATCTTCGTCATTGTATTTGAAGCAATATGACTGAAAGAAAGGTAAAAGCAGAGAAGAACGCGATGCCGTCGTGTTAGTAATGTCCATTCGGGTCCCCCAGAATGAGCACAATTATTGCTTTTACCTTTGTTTATTAACAAATGCGCCTGTTATCATCCCCAAATCTTCGTCATTGTATTTGAAGCAATATGACTGAAAGAAAGGTAAAAGCAGAGAAAAACTCGACGCCGTCTTGTTAGTAATGTCCATTTGGGTTCCCCAGAATGAGCAAAATTATTGCTATTACCTTTGTTTATTAACAAATGCGCCTGATATCATCCCCAAATCTTCGTCATTGTATTTGAAGCAATATGACTGAAAGAAAGGTAAAAGCAGAGAAGAACGCGATGCCGTGGTGTTGGTAATGTCCATTCCAGTCCCGCAGAATGAGCACAATTATTGCTTTTATCTTTTTTTATTAACACATGCGCCTGTTATTATCCCCAAATCTTCGTCATTGTATTTGAAGCAATATGACTGAAAGAAAGGTGAAAGCAGAGAAGAACGCGAGGCCGTCGTGTTAGTAATGTCCATTCGGGTCCCCCAGAATGAGCACAATTATTGCTTTTATCTTTTTTTTATTTAACAAATGCGCCTGTAATCGTCTTCAAATCGTCGTCAGTGTATTTGACACGATATGACAGAAACAAAGGTATAAGCAGAGAAAAACTCGACGCCGTCATATTAGTAATGTCCCTTTGGGTCCCCCAGAATCGACACAACCATTGCTTTTACCTTTGTTTATTAACAAATGCGCCTGTTATCATCCCCAAATCTTCGTCATTGTATTTGAAGCAATATGACTGGAAGAAAGGTAAAAGCAGAGAAGAACGCGATTCCGTCGTGTTAGTACTGTCCATTCGGGTCCCCCAGATTGAGCACAATTATTGCTTTTACCTTTGTTTATTAACAAATGCGCCTGTTATCATCCCCAAATCTTCGTCATTGTATTTGAAGCAATATGACTGAAAGAAAGGTAAAAGCAGAGAAGAACGCGATGCCGTCGTGTTAGTAATGTCCATTCGGTTCCCCCAGAATGAGCACAATTATTGCTTTTACCTTTGTTTATTAACAAATGCGCCTGTTATCATCCCCAAATCTTCGTCATTGTATTTGAAGCAATATGACTGAAAGAAAGGTAGAAGCAGAGAAAAACTCGACGCCGTCGTGTTAGTAATGTCCATTTGGGTCCCCCAGAATGAGCACAATTATTGCTTTTACCTTTGTTTATTAACAAATGTGCCTGTTATGATCCCCAAATCTTCGTCATTGTATTTGAAGCAATATGACTGGAAGAAAGGTAAAAGCAGAGAAGAACGCGATGCCGTCGTGTTGGTAATGTCCATTCGGGTCTCCCAGAATGAGCACAATGATTGCTTTTACCTTTGTTTATTAACAAATGCGCCCGTTATCATCCCCAAATCTTCGTCATTGTATTTAAAGCAATATGACTGAAAGAAAGGTAAAAGCAGAGAAGAACGCGAGGCTGTCGTGTTAGTAATGTCCATTCGGGTCCCCCAGAATGAGCACAATTATTGCTTTTATCTTTTTTTATTAACAAATGCGCCTGTAATCGTCTTCAAATCGTCGTCAGTGTATTTGACGCGATATGACTGAAACAAAGGTAAAAGCAGAGAAAAACTCGACGCCGTCATATTCGTAATGTCCCTTTGAGTCCCCCAGAACCGACAGAACCATTGCTTTTACCTTTGTTTAGTAACAAATGCGCCTGTTATCATCCCCAAATCTTCGTCATTGTATTTGAGGCAATATGACTGAAAGAAAGGTAAAAGCAGAGAAGAACGCGATGCCGTCGTGTTAGTAATGTCCATTCGGGTCCCCCAGAATGAGCACAATTATTGCTTGTACCTTTGTTTATTAACAAATGCGCCGGTTATCATCCCCAAATCTTCGTCATTGTATTTGAAGCAATATGACTGAAAGAAAGGTAAAAGCAGAGAAAAACTCGACGCCGTCGTGTTAGTAATGTCCATTTGGGTCCCCCAGAATGAGCACAATTATTGCTTTTATCTTATTTTATTAACAAATGCGCCTGTAATCGTCTTCAAATCGTCGTCATTGTATTTGAAGCAATATGACTGGAAGAAAGGTAAAAGCAGAGAAGAACGCGATGCCGTCGTGTTGGTAAAGTCCATTTGGGTCCCCCAGAATGAGCACAATTATTGCTTTTACCTTTGTTTATTAACAAATGCGCCTGTTATGATCCCCAAATCTTCGTCATTGTATTTGGAGCAATATGACTGGAAGAAAGGTAAAAGCAGAGAAGAACGCGAAGCCGTCGTGTTAGTTATGTCCATTCGGGTCCCCCAGAATGAGCACAATTATTGCTTTTATCTTTTTTTATTAACAAATGCGCCTGTTATCATCCCGAAATCTTCGTCATTGAATTTGAAGCAATATGGCTGAAAGAAAGGTAAAAGCAGAGAAGAACTCGATGCCGTCGTGTTAGCAATGTCCATTCGGGTCCCCCAGAATGAGCACAATTATTGCTTT